>OX419721.1:53334419-53972662 GCA_948474765.1 Patella depressa
GCATGTTTTAAAACACAAAATTCGAAATAAATGTATCCCTTACAACAAGATATTAACTATAAATACACCGACCAACAGAAAGACTTCAAACATATAAACCTCTTGGTGTTTTATACTTTCCTACTCAAGACCATTCTCATCACTCGTGATCAGAAATGCATAACATATCTCTTCCCTAAATCTAAAACAAGTTGCCAAATCTAGTCACTGGCCATGGAAATTTTTACCTTTGACATTTACCCAAACTTCGTCAATGGAATCAGTTTCATTGAGAAACCATGGTTAAAATTCTCACGATAGTTGTTACCACCGATCAAATCAACAACATAAAGGTCAAAATCACACCTTTCAATGTTTTTATGAGTATTTACTATTCCGCATAAATTTATAATCTATTTGACCTTTTTACCATACAAATTGCACAACCTAAACAGAAAATGGGGCGGGAAATTTCCTCAGGTTTTTACAGCATCAGAAGATGACACGATACATACATATCCCTAAAGTTTATTTAAGTAGCAATATGTATAATTGAATGTTTGTGTAACAGAAAAAAAATAAAATTACTGAAAATTCTATCAAAAAAGTTAAAATAAATGGTCGTCCATATTCGAAATGCATGCCAGAAGTAAGCTTATAACTTGGATTTAGGTGGAATTGGCATCAAACTTATTATTCCATGAGCGAGAGAGAGAAATGAGGTTTTAACGACACTAACTAGGTCATTTCGGGACTAACATATGGTTCAATTTTATTTCAATAGGGGTCTTTAGCAGTGATAGAGAACTGGAGGACCCAGAGAAATCATCTTCTTACGACAGGTGCACATGGGGGGTGGGCAAGGAACAGCGTTTATAGTCACTTTCTCAGCCAACATTGTTAGACTTCCTGGTTGTATAGTCAGACATTGTCTCACTGACCCACCATGGCTCAGTTTCCATGGCATACAACCCACATTGAGTATAAAAATTAAAAATGCCAATAACTTCATTAGTAAATTCTTTCCATAATATTTTCACAGCCAATGGAAAACTATTTATCAAAACGAAAGACAAGAATAATATCTAAATCATCTTCTTACAACTGGTAATTTAACAAGGATTACATTCAACAAGTGTCAGCCACCTGTGGAGAGAATCTCTCCAGGAGAACGTTTTGAGAATATATAAACAAATAGAGAGAGGAACTGTGTGTTCTCAACTAAACTATAAATATTACTTTATGTCTAACATAGAATATGATCCACGAGCAGACACTTTAGTAAAATAACTTTCAATAGTTTGTTATTCCACGTGTATATTTAATGTGTGTATATTTACCTGTGTGTATATTGTGTGTATATATACTGTGTATATTTACTATGTGTATAAACAATAAACATCTGATACATATAATATATCAATCCTCTTAACCTAATTATTTATTTAGGAAATAAACTCATTTTTACTCTGTAGCTATCACTATTAGTGTTTCAACAAACTACTATTTATTTAGAGAAAGAGAGACTGACAGAGCCAGAGAGAAAGGGAGAGGGAGAGAGATAAAGACAGATGAGGTTCAACATCCACTCAACACAAACTAGGTCATTTCGGGACTAATGCATGGTTCAATATGTTTATTTCAACAATTTGCTTGAGCGTAAGGGTCAGTAGCAGTGGGCGGAAACCGGAGGACCCAGAGAAAACCCTTGAGGTTAGACAGACGACCCTACTTCTTGTCAAGTAAATCTGGGAAATCAAAACCACATGGCAGACCTTATGATACAGGGTGCACATGCTAACCATTCGACCATCCAACCCCCCCACTATTTATTTAGAGAATAAACTAATTTTGATTCTGCAGCAATTTATTTAGAGAATAAACTAATTTTGATTCTGCAGCTAACTAGTGTTTCTAATATATAGCGGAACTACTATCTCCTTAATTATATATTTAGAAAGAAAGGAACCTAATTTTGTCTCTGCAGCATACAATTTTCATGATTCTACAAACTAGTGGAACTACTATCATCTTAATTATTTATTTAAAAAGAAGGCTACATTTCACTCTGCAACTAGCAACGAGTTTTGAGATTCTATAAACTACCAAACTAGTGGAACTTAGTGGAACTACTATCTTCTTAATTATTTATTTAGAAAGTAAGCAAACTAATTTTCAGTCTAAAGTTTGAGTGATTCTACAAACTAGTGAGTTCGGCATATTGGCAGATATCTTTATTATGATATGGAATAGCAGGTTTATCTATTCCTTGAGGGGAAGAAAAGATAACAAAAAATAAACAGAAGCCATCTAGTGAGTGGAGAATTAAGATGTCTTAATTGACAGGATGATTGTATCTACTTCCTAGCTTCATAATTACTTCCAGTCTTTTCGAGTAATCACCTTTCTACGATGTAAAAATCATTGGATCAGACTGTCAGTTATGATTACTGGTCTGGTCAGATCATTGGAAGAACAATATCTTTAAAACAACTCATTTGGGTTGTTTTTTTTTTTAGACAAGACCGATTTTTCACTAAAATCTACTTAAATTGAATTTTTGATTAAGATCGTCATTTTTGTTTTTCGGACAAGACCTATACTTTTCAAACATTTACTTATCATTTGAAGTTTTAAATGCCAATACAACTACCAACATTAAAGGGGATTGTAACAGTTTTTAGAGTATAGTAGAATTTTGTTGCATCCAGAGATTTAATGATTTAGCACAAAATATGCTATATTTCCGGCATGCAAAATGACCTACGGGTTTGATCCAGTTTCGGTCACTTTCATAAAAAATTAAACCTCGGTCCCATGATTGGAATAGGTTTTAGAGTATGAACAATGGCTTACCATTTGAAGATTTAACTGCCAAAACCACTACTAGTACCAATACAACCATGACTAATAAAGCTAATACTGTGATCAGAAGACCCTCCAACTTCGTTCTTTTTCCAGCCCATGTTGGTGATGGACTTGACCTATACACAGATGGAAAAGGAATAGAAACAAATGAAGACAAACATTTTGTCACAAATCAAAGAAGCAGGGTGCAAAAAAATGCATCTATTGTTAATTAGTATGCCCTACGTAAACACCTTTTGGATTATGCAATGCACAAGTTACATTCCAATTTGTTTTGACTAACCTCGAACAAGAACACGAATACAAAAATAATTGGATTTAAAAAAACAACAACATATAAATGTCAGCTGCTTTAGGCTTACATATCCCAATAATGACAATTTATAACTATTGATCTCCCTTGCTACTGAAAGATCAAAACCTCAAATGGCTCACTAACTAGGAAGTCCCAGGATTGATCTCAGTGTTAGCCAAAAGAGTTCCTCAGGATTTTTTACCCTGGACATCCTAGTCAGTGGTGGGTAAGGGGAGAGAGAAATGGGGTTTAATGTCCACTCAACACAAACTAGGTCATTTTGAGACAAACATATATTTTCATTTTATTTCAATAATTCGCTTGCGCGTAGGGGTCTTTAGCAGTGGGAGGAAACCGGAAAGCCCGGAGGAAATCCACGAGGTTGAGAAGGCGCCCCTATCTCCATGCCACATACGCTCACACCAGGGCTTGAAACCACAGCCGCAAGCCAGAGGTGACCGGCCAGCTAGAGGTCAAAGCGCGGCACTCTAGACCACTAGGCCATCCCAACCCCCCTATTTGAAATAAAGAATAGACCATAGTGCCACTATCAAAATATGATATATACCTGTCTTTATAAGCCCAGTTGGTGCCAAAATGTAGGACATTAAACTCCATTTCATTACATTTTCGATAATTAATTGAAAATAACATACTTCAATAAACAAACCAATTAAAATATTGATTTTTTTTACTCACCCTGCAATTATAACATGTGTTTTACCCTCCTCCACTGTTCCACTCATTGTTTTCTCCGTTGATGGCTTCAATTTTATTGATGGAGATTTTACAGGCACAGGTAGTTGCTCAAACGTTTCTGTAGAGAAAAGAAAGTTAGATGAATCTCTGAATACAATAAGTAAACATTCTAGAAGTTTAAAGAAATTTCTTGTTCCAATAAAGCATGAATTTTTTCCCAAGAACGCAAATTTTTTCTGGTTCCAATGAAGGATAAATTTTTTCCCAAGAACACCAATTTTTTCTTCCTTTTAAAAAGATTGTAAATGTGTGTTTAATGACTTGAAAAAGTAACCACGCACTGTTCTATTTTAGAAACAAAAGTAATGCTGATTTCTCAGATTAAAGCGACTCATTCATGTAAAATCCAGGCCATCTGTTTACAACTTTTTATACACAGATGGCATCAATCCAATGTGAGTATATGATTAAAAATGATACAAATAATCTTTTTGAAAGTTCAAATGTTACAGTGAATCTAGAGAAAATAAAACTAACAGAGTTTTGACACTAACAGAGTTCAATTTTCTTTGAATAATTCACTAAGCAATGGGGTGGGGGGTGACATGGGGACTATGAAGACGGATAGGTGACCCTACACCACATGATCCAAAGACAGCACCTAGCAAGAAATAAACAAGAAATATATATCAAATCAAGTAAATAGATCCAAAGTATTTGTTGTAGTCTAAATTCTGAATTAGACATAGAATACTATACTTCACTATAATAGAATCTTGGCACTTGTTTCATTATGCCTATCATTTGTTGATAATTTATCTTTATAAGATTAAAAACCACCAGGTTGAAATAGACCCCTGATTATTACCTACATATATCACAGATAAAACATCAAAAATAGAGAGAGAATAAGAGAGAGAAATGGGGTCATTTCAGGACTAACATATGGTTCAATTTTAGTTCAATAAATTGCTTGCATGTTGGGGTCTTTAGCAATGGGAGGAAACCGGAGGGCCAGAAGAAAACCCACAAGGTTGCACAGTCTACTCCTTGTCGCGTACAAACAGGGATTCAAAACCAAGCCAGTTGCTTCAATGACAGGATTAGAAACTTTATTCTTTAAATTAAAGGTGCATTATGTGAGAGCTAAGTCTGCCTATTGTGGGCCTTTATTTTGGCTTCAAATATCATATAAACTATTATTTAAACATTTATTAATATGATCAGCTCATAATCTACTCTCTAGACCATCGGATGGCTGAGATTTAACGGATTAGAAATCTCGTCAGATTTGATAATTTAACAATAAAATGGATAATCAAGACTTAGTCTTGTTTTTCCAATACTGTTGCTACAATAATAAACATTCTACGATACATCTTTCAACAATCATAACTTTGCTCAGAATAAACTGATTTGAATGGAATTTTCAATATATTCATCTTTCATTATCTCTTTTTGAACTTTTAGAGCAAGAATTACCAGCTCTTTATCGAAATCTTACATAATGTATCTTTAAATTAAATTAAATGAAATTGGGTTTGACTTTAACGTCTTACTTTTCGGTACCAACTGGGCTAACAAAAATGATAACATGCCATGTGGTGTATTATAAGGGAAGTTTTGTCCATTTACATGCATGTAAAAGAACCCTTGATAGATGAAGACTGCAGTGCCACTGCCTGGGCGAAATTTCTCTTATAGCACACTGTATGATGTATGCACGTCTTCATTAGCCCAGTTGGTGCAGAACAGTAGGACGTTAAACCCCATTTCATCAAACCCCATTTTATTACTACCAGTAGTCATAACAATCATATCAGTCATAACAGTCATAACAGTCATAACAGTCATATTAGTCATAATAGTTATAATAGTCATACTCAAACAGTCATAACAGTCATATTAGTCATAACAGACTAAAAACATAAAATTAAGGTATTTCTTCAAGGGACCTTTCCGACTCTCAGAAATAAAAGTCTGTGTATATATAAAACTAAGCCCCAAAATATAGAGGTATGGTGTATGTACCTTGTCTCAAAATTTCACTTCCAAATATTGAGTCATTTGGACATGAATGTCAAAACCACTTATCCAGAAACAGAACCCTTTTAAGAATTCAGATCAATTTTTTCTTTAGGTGACCTGATAATCTATTACCGTTCCTTTAGAAGTCAATATAGAACATGCCATACTTGATAACGAAAGGTAAATTTTACCTACACGTATAAAATAAATGTCTGGTTTTATCCAGACACTGTATAATAATACAACTTGGGACACCGGACTCTATTTCCAGATGAAGGCTGACACGTTTAAGTTGTTTGAAAAAGTATCACATATATTGAATTAGTTGCTCGACCCTAAGGAAGAGGATTTTAAGGGCTTTTAAAACCCCAAAAAACAGTTTTATTATCCAAAACATAATTGAGATTGGCCCTTTAAATTGATGTCTACTTTCTACTTTATAAAGCACTTAACTCTTATTAGATGGAGAGAAGAAAATGTCTTTGTTTTAAAACACAATAAATTGCTGACCGATATATCTTGAAAAAAATTTTTATGTTGTTTTGGTTCTAGTTTTAATTACTTCAACACATGATGAGGATTTTCTTTTGTAAAGATCTTTTTTACGATATGAAACTTAAAACAATAACATACATTTGTTTACAAATGGCGGCATCACTGCCATACAAAATGGATCCTTTTGCACTGACGGCGACCTTTATCAGATCAAACTAACTGGTCATATGTTGTCATAAATGTCTACAACATTTTTCTTGTAAATTTCGAGGTATTACGTACTTGTAATGAAATGAAATAAGGTTTAACGTCCTACTGTTCTGCTCCTAAACTTGCCTAATGAAGACGGGCATACACCATACAGAGGGCTATGAGGAAAATTTTGCCCTACAGCCTACTCTTATATCGAACTCTAAATGTTAAGGAATCTTTTACGTGCACACCAATTTTTACACAGGACCTTGTTTTTTTGTATCATCCAGAGGACTAGACAGCTGTCCTTGTCAGGCCCCCCGTCCTGCATCACTGACAAGAAGGTTTCACGCTAGAAAATCTGGATGAACTTTCTCGGTCAATGCAAGCGAAGTACATGGATGTGTTTTCTGTGTAATATCAGTATATTATATTTGAATATATGGATTCATCTATTCTATTCTACTATTTACTTCAATTCATTTATCATCATCAGCGAGTAAAGCCCTGCCTCACTAATCAGGAGGTCCGTGTTCGCTCCTGGTGTTGGTCAAGAAAGTCTTCTGGGAATTCCCATCATGGTAATGACAGCATCTAGTGGTTTGGATAGGACAAAAAAATGAGGTTCCATGTAGATGTTGCAGACAATTAGAATTCAAAAGAGTAGGCCATAGCACCTCTGTTCGGGCAAAATTTCCCTCATCGCACACTGTATGGTGTATGCCTGTTTTCATTAGTCCAGTCAGAGTTTAAACCTAATTACATTTTACAAATAAAGGTATCTTCATTTAATTTCTGTTTAAATGTACATGTGTGCATGTTGGCCTTAATGGGGATCTTGATGCAATAAATATCTTATCTTCATAGAAATTTGTAAAATCTCTGAAAGCTGCTGTTGAGAAACTGAAGTATTCAGATAAAATATTTAACGTTTCCTGATTCAATCAACGCTATAATAAGTACACCAATTGATTATTTGATATTTAATTGAACGGCAGGACATTAACCCATTTCATTCTGTTTGGTGGTGGGGGAATGAAATTAGTAGAGAGTGAAACAGATAAATAAATATGTCTGAAATTAAATGAAAAAGAAGACATTGCTTTATGACTAGGAATTAAAGATATCCGTCAATAACAGACATAGACTAAAAAAGATCTGACCATAAGATTGGGCCAACAGACGAAATTGGATTTCTTTGTCATGGTATTTTTTACCTATATTGGAGCAGAAACTGAGAGAGAGTTTCGAGTGAGTTTTATGATTTCTTTGTCAAGGTATCGTTTACCTATATTGGAGCAAAGAGAAACTGAGTTTCGAGTGAGTTTTATATAACTGGGTGTAAGAGGAGGCTGTAGGGTCATATAGAGGGAACGAAGCTGGCTCATCGAATTAAGTCCTGAATCAATAACCAGAAGGTCCAAAAATGATTCAAGGTGTTGCCCATATTCTTCTTCTATTAGTGTTTGGAGCCACGGTGGCTAAGCGGATAAGACGCTGGCTTGTTAGAATGGAGGTTGCGTGTAGGCTACGCTCCCAGTATCGACCGAGAAAGTTTAGCGGGATTTTTCGATATGGTTCCCCCCTAGTCAGAAGTGCAGGACGGAGAGCCAGACTAGAAAAGCTGTCTAGTCGTTCGGATAGAGCAAAAAAGTGAGGTCCCATGTACACATTGGCGTACACTTAAAAGATCCCTTGGGAATTGGATTTCGATATAAGAGTAGGTCATAGTGCTACTGCCTTGGCAAAATTAGCTCTTATAGAAAACTGTATGCCTGTCTTCATCAGCACAGTCTGAGCAGAACAGTAGGGCGTTAAACCCCATTTCATCTTATTTCTATTAGTGTTTAAAGATCGCCTCCAGAGGAAACAGGAATGGGTAAAATATTTACCACCACAAAAAATGAAAATTTTAATACAGAATTATTTTTACACTTATTTAAAACCCGATCACATGATATATATATATCCAGTCCTGGAAACACACTGGACCAGAGTAAGACTATCCAGCATTTAAATGGACATATGAAATCATATTCAAAACATGATTTTTATTATAACATTAAGAATTCTTATATAATATGGAAAAATATTTATGTGTACTGAGAAAAGATAGAAGGAGTGAAGTCTGTTAAAATTCAAAACATGATTTTTATTATGACATTAAGAATTCATATAATATGGAAATATATTTATGTGCACTGAAAAAATATGAAATGAGTGCATTCAGTAAAGTTAGACTTAGTGCACATAAACTGGAAATTGACATGTGCAGATACAGTCAACCCTTCATTCTTCGTAATGAGGTAAACACTGTAAACATCAAGTAGTAGAAGATGAAAAACATTTTTTGTTATATTGTCCATTTTATGATAATTTTAGACAACAATATCTCTCACCATTTATCAAACCTGATTCATTTCAACTTAATATATTAATGAATAATGAAGAATGTATAGAAAATGTTGTAAGTTTTGAATTGAATTCCTTTACGAATATAAAGGGAATATAAACATAGCCCTGTTAATTGATATGTAAGATTACATCAACATTTATATGTACCACAGATCTTGAAAATTAATGGGGGGGGGGATGGCCTAGTGGTCTAGAGTGTCGCGCTTCGACCTCTAGCTGGCCGGTCACCTCTAGCTTGCGGCTGTGGTTTTGATCCCTGGTGTGAGCGTATGTGGCATGGAGATAGGGGCGCCTTCTCAACCTCGTGGGTTTCCTCTGGACACTCCGGTTTCCTCACACTGCTAAAGACCCCTACGCACAAGCGAATTATTGAAATAAAAATAAACCATGTGTTAGTCCCAAAATGACCTAGTTTGTGTCGAGTGGACGTTAAACCCCATTTCTCTCTCTCTCTCTTGAAAATTAATGTTACTATGTGAGATATTTAATAAGATATTCTAATGCATCATAAAGTAAAATGTTTATTGGAACTTCAACAGGGTTGGATGGCCGAATGGTTAGCACATGCACGCTGTATCATAAGGTCTGTTTCCGGTTCAACAAGCATGGTTTTGATTCCCCAGTTGTACATGAAAAGGAGTAGGGTCGCCTGTCCAATCTCATGGGTTTTCTCCGAGTACTCCCACTGCTAAGACCCCTACGTGCAAACGCATAATTGAAATAAAATCGAACCATATGTTAGTCCCGAAATGATCTAGTTTTTGTCGAGTGGACGTTAAACCCCATTTCTCCATCTCTTTATTGTAACTACCATACTCATACTTGTACATGTAGTTGTGAATAAACTATTATTATTATATTACTATCATTATATACCAAATGGTAAATTCATCACCATTAAATTCCGTGCTTGATTAGCAGTCTGTGTATAGAATAATATAAACACTGTTCATAAACACTGTTCATCTTTATGTTAATATTCAACTTCTAGTATAAGTAGATTACCAGTCACGATGTATATATCATAAACACCGAGAACATAAACACGCAATCTACATGCCATAATGTTATGATTTGGTTTTAATTACCGGCAATCAAACGGCTCTTCAGTCTACTCAATAACTTCTCATTCTACTAGCTAATATACCAACGATGTTAAATTAGGCCTCGCCTACTATCGGATAGGATACAGTAGCAACGATGTTAGGCCTGGCCTACTATAGGATAGGATTACAGTAGCAAATTAGCAATTTTGTTATTAATTTATGGAATGAGAGTTAACGTCCTAGTATTCTGCACCAACTGGGATAATAAAGAATTTTGCCGTGACAGTGTTGCTAGGGCCTACTTTTATTTTGAATTCCAACTACGAAGGGTTCTTTTACGTATACATAACGGTGCGAACTCAAATCCCACAGCTCACACTCGAGTCAGACTTGAGTCGCATCAATGACTCGCTTGCGTCTGTGGGTCTTTAGCAGAGGGAGAGAGAGAGAGAGTGAGAGAGAGAGAGAAAGAGAAAGCAACTTTAACAACCACTTACACATACTAGGTCAAACAATATCTGAATGAAAGAGAGAAATGGCGTTTAACTTCACTCGTTTAACTACACTCGACACAAACTAGGTAATTTCAGGACTAACGTAAATTTCAGTATCATTGCCGTGCGCGTAAAAGAACCCTTGACAGTTGGAATTCAATATATAAGAGTACGTCATACAGCTGCTGTCCAGCAAAATTTCCCTCATAGCACACTGTATGGTGTATGCCCAGCTTCATTAGCCCAGTAGGAGCAGAACGTTTTTTTCACAGGCTTACAACAATAAAAGCTTCCGTTAACACCTCCATTTATTCAAGGTCATGTTAAGCCAACGTAAATCCTACGAGAAGTCATGTTTGATAACAGCCTAATCAATTAGTTATTTCCCCCAGTCCCATCCCCTAACATCAAAGTACACAATAAAATCTGACTATTCCTAGAGGAGTTGTGGTTAAAAGGCAAAGTGATTGCCACTTAGTTTTGATACGATTTAAAGAGAAGGGAATAATTTACATCCAGGGAATCATTCACTTGTTAAAGAAACAGACACGGAATGGCATCACCTTCGTTGATTACAAACACAATCCGTTCGTTTACGACCGCCATAAAGTATTAAAAATCTTCTGATGTTTTATAGGCTTATATAAGCTCTGTTAGATTCTGATAAACTTGATTAGAATATGTTAAACTACCAGGAACAACCATTAAAACATTTATTCCTTAAATATTTATCCTGGGTAGAAGTCAATTATTGCCAGAGAATAATAAACAATATGGTGTTTATTACCAATCTGTGAAATAAATAAATAAGTATTTGATTTGATTTGATAGGACCTTAATAGTAAGTGTAGAAGGAACGATTATGTTTAATGCAACTCCCTTTATGCCCCCCATACTGAACACCCATTTTAACTGACAGGTCTACCCCCCAAAATATTGATGGATTATAGTTATGATTAGGGATTAGGATAAGGGTTAGGATTATGAAATCGCGTGAATGAGACAGATGTTCATGTCAAAAAAGCCTCTGTTGAAATATCATTAATGAAAAAAAGGGAGTCAGATCAAACATAATCACCCATAAACAATCAAATAAGGCCCCATGGACAAGACATACACTATTCACAGACATTTGAACTAATAAACAACCAACTATATCAAATCATGTGAACAAATCCGGTGGCCAGTCGTAACAGTTCATTAAGATATCAAACCGGCATGCCTTTTTACCAGGGGTTTCATTCATTTATTAAAAATAGTGCCTCTCAGTCAAATTGTGACATATTTTGGATCATTTGTTTCCAAAGAATGTGCAAATTCTTATCTGAAATAATCCAATTAATATAGCATGCCCTGTACATCAAAGTCTTAAAGTCTTTTTACTCATAAAAACTATAAATGTAACTACATTTAATTACCGGTTTGTTCCATACATGGGTTTATTTATAGGAGAGATCCATCCTTGTTTTCCCACTTCAGCAATAATGTGTGACCTACATTAATATAATAGGTCAATTCTGTAGCCTAGATCATCACATATGAATTATATAGGAAACTAGAGTTATCTCTCTTGTTTAGCCTAGTTGATAATCTAGAGGGCAGTATAGATGTTACTCTTGAAACTATGGAAAGTAAAAGGAGTTTACATTTTTAATCTGCAACAAAACAGAAATTCTTGCAAACCCCTTTCAACCCAGCCCCTTTTTTCTTCATTTCTTGTTTAACTATATATAACTGTTGAGAATGTTTTTCTATATTTTCAGGCTACGGTCTTGACAATCTTATGTTTCCCTGAATCTAATTGGATGCTGCAATAAACCAATGGAATTAATCTACTAGTAGTGCAGAAGGACCACACTCACGATAACAATGTAAAAAAAATCTTATTTTGAATTCCACTCTTAAAGGTTCCTTTACGTGCACACCCATGTCCCATCCAAATGATTATAAATTGTCTCTTGCCAGCTGCAGGTCCTACGTACTGCACAACTCACATATGGGCAAAACAGGGGTCGAACGCAGGACCTCCAGGTTTGACAGCCAACATCTTACTGACTGAACCACCACGGCTCCCCAACCATTCAAACTTGCTGCTACCATTTCTGGCGAAAGTATTATCTTTAGTGAAAGTGATATATAATAACAGATAGCTTTATGGATAACATTCACTAGGTTTATTAAAGATACATTGTGGGAGATTAGATAAAGAGCTGGCAGTTCTCACTTTAATAGTTAAAAAAAAGATAATGTAAAGGCAATTTGCTGAAAATTTCAGTCAATCATTACTAAAGTCAGTATGATAAAAAAACATAGTCTCGATTATCCATTTTTTGATTTAATCTGCAGCAGCAGTCTGGGTTCTAATCCAGTAAATATCGTAGGCTAGTGATGCCATCAAAATTTCATTATGGTCTGGATAAGTTAATTAATGTCTAATTAATAATTTAGACAAACATTTCAGGCCTAAAGAACAACCTGCAATTGGCTGATTTAGCTCTTACATAATGTATGTTTAAGTAAACGCAACGTTTCAATGGGACACTGCCATTGCTTGATAATGGTGAGAGTGTCCTCATTGAAATGTTGCAGTTCATAAACCCATTAAATGCCATTCATAAAGCTGTCTGTTATTCTGGTAAAAGTACACTGGATATCTGAATATCTTTTAAATATTAAAAAAGCCTGATTTTCTTAAATGTGAAAAAGGCAACAAACGTTACTTGTATGAAAACTTTGTAATTATCAACATTTCAGAAATTTGGTTATCGTTTCACAAATCGTGTGGGGTTTTTTTTAACAACATTACCTTATTTCTTCTCGCAAAAGATTAAAAAATATTTAATTATCAATTGTAGCGGGCTCCTCGAGAAAGTTTGTTTTTATTCAACCCTTGACCTATACAATTTAACCAGACCATGTAGATAATAACCATTTTATAAATATTTAGCAAGATTTAAGGTCAATTTATCTCACTTTGCCCTTTAAATTTATTTCATAGAAAACATTCTTTAGATTTCCAGAATTTGCCATTTATTGCGTTTTGGGAAAGAACACTCCAAATGGAACAAGCAGAAATTGAAAACTAGTTGATAGGCCAAACCAAATGAATTTTAATTTCTTCATGGCGGTCTTGACCAATGAATAACAAAATCAATTCGTTTGTGCGATGTTTAAACATTCAGAACCAAAAACGTTTGAGAAGAGCAACTTTTTTTTAAAATCAAAGATGCATTATGAAAGATTTAGATAAAGAGCTGGCAGTTATCACTATAGTAGTTTAAAAATAGATAATGGAAAGGGAATATGTTCAAAATTTCAATAAAATTACTTTATTCTGAGCAGAGTTAGTCTCAGCATGGAAATAAATTAATGAATTACCGTACGTAACATTTGAGGCCAAACATCTTGAATAATGCACCATTAATATTTTTCCTGAAGAAATTTGAGGCAGAATCTTTAATAGTAATTGAAATTGGTGTGGCCTCAGACAGATCAACAAATGTAAAGTTGTATCCCATACCTTGATATTTAATTAAAAAAACAAAACCAAAATATCAAAGGTAAAAATTCCTGTCTTGGATTTCAATTAAGGAGCCAACCATTAAAACATGTTAGCATAAAAGTATAGATAGCTTTGGATTGGAATATGTTCAAATCACTCCACCTTTGTAATTACCTTAATTGAGAAAACAAAATCTAAATAATATTTCCAGAATAAAAAGAGACTCATCAAAAGGTTTTAGCAAATACTACAGATGAAAGAGAGAGAAATGGAGTTTAACATCCACTCGACACAAACTAGGTCATTTTGGGACCAACACATTGTTTAATTTTATTTCAATTATTCACTTGCGCGTAGGGGTCTTTAGCAGTGGGAGGAAACTGGAGTATCCGGAGAAAAACCACGAAGCTGGACAGGCAATCCTACTCCTTGCCACGTACAACCAGGGATTCGAAACCACGCCAGTTGACTCAATGGCAGGCCGTATGATATTCTGCCATCCAACCCTCCAATACTACAGGTGATACGGGCATGTTTTCAATGTAGCGTTGACAGAGGATACAGAATATTTATAAATTTTCCATTCATCATATCTTGGTTAACACAGTTGAACGATTTTTAGAACAAATGATGATCAGGGGCATTAAATATTTACTACTCCTCATTAAATATACCCTCATTTATATTACAGCTTTATTAAATCATTAAATATAGCGTAATTTATATTATAGCTTATTAAATATACAGTAATTTATCTACAGGTCATTAAATCTACTCTAATTTATAATGGGGGGTTGATGGCTAAATGGTTAGCATGTGCACACTGTATCATTGGGTTAACTGGTGTTGTTTCGAATCACCAGTTGTACGTAATAATAGGAGTAGGGTCACCTGTCCAACCTTACGGGTATTCTCCGGGTCCTCTGGTTTCCACCCACTGCTAAAGATCCTTACGCACAAAGGTATAATTGAAAAAAAATTAAAACCATGTTAGTCCCGAAATGACCTAGTTTGTGTGAGTGGAGTTAAACTCTCTCTCTGTCTCTTTCTCTCTCAAATTCATAATTCAACTCTCTCTATGTCTAATTTATAATTCAACTCATTAAATCTACTCTAATTTATATTACTGCTCATATACCATAATTTATATTACAGTTAATTGCGTATACATTCTAATTTATATTACAACTCATCAAATATGCTGGCACTCTAACTTATATTACTACTGATCAGATATATGCTATTTATATTACAACTCATTAAATATATCCTAATTTATATTACTGCTCATTACATATACCCAATCATATTACAACTCATTGAGAATACCCCAATTTATATTATGGCTCATCAAATACATATTACACCTCATTTAGAATTTCCTAAATTACACAGAAATATATCAAACAGAACTAAACAGTACAAATAAGGGATTAAAACTGACACTTCACCACAAATTGTATAATGTAATGTAATGTCTATATGATATTCTTATATAAAATGAGAATAAATCTCCAATATCCGACAGTCAGGAAACCATTGTTCTATAATCTGTGTTAGTGGTTTAATTCTCAGATAAAACTATTTTAGGCCATATAAAACAAACATTCTGGTTCTCAGATAATCCTCATGTTGTTGTTCTTATGTTTAATCATGGTTTTGAATCCCTGGTTGTACGTGACAAGGAGTAGGGTTGCCTGTCCAACCTCGTGGGTTTTCTCCGGCACCTCCGGTTTCCTCCCACTGCTAAAAGACCCCTACGAGCAAGCGAATTATTGAAATAAAATTAAACCATATGTTTGTTCCGAAATGACCTAGTTTGTGTCGAGGGACTACATTTATTTCATCATGTTGTGTAGAGAGACAGAGGGGGGGAATGGGGTTTAACATCCACTCAACACAAACTAGGTTTTTCTCGGCTAATAGTGGATCAATTTGACTGAAATTTTCAGCAAATTACCTTTACACTTTCAAGTTTTTAACTATTATGGTGAGAACTGCCATCTCTTTATCTTATCTCCCATAATGTATCTTTAAGTAATTTGTATTCCAAATAGCCTATAGATCATCCTTTTACTATACTTTTCTAAATAAAAGATCACATTTCTAATTAATACCTTTAATTAAAATAATTACCTCTAACTGTGAAATAACTTTTCTTTTTAACTCGATCTTTTAAGATCAAACATACACTTTGATTGTCGGCCATATTGTCTAGTTATTTGTCTATTCTACGTCCATATATCATTCATACATCTCTATCAAACGCTCGATCTTAGGGCATAAAAAAGTGATGTCATAACAAATAAAGTGAACATCGTATTTCCTATTTTTTGTTTTTACCTGATCAGTATCAGTACTGAGGTATTATTCAGGTAAAATATTAAGTGGACGACAATCACTGAAGCATGGAGATGGGATGAAGTTGGGTGTGTTTAGTCTGTCTAGAGAAGGTATGTGCACAGGTAAGTAAAGTCAATTACAGGTTTATTTTAAAGCGGAAATTTCATATTTTCTAAGAAATTCAAAACGTAATTTGCTCAATAGCCTGTCAACTCACTATTATACGATCATAAGTATAATTCTCACAAAATAAAAATCATTCACACCAGAAATAATAACACAACTACCTCCCTTGTTTTTCTATCCTCTCCCTCCCCCCATGGAATAGCTGTCTTCAAACATTTGAATTTGAAGTTGAAAATGATATAGTTACCATCTATTTTAAGGCTTTATTTTAATACATTATAAAAAATATAACTTAAAAATATGAAATTGTAGCTTTAATTTATTGAAATGAAATGGGGTTTAACGTCTAACTGATTTTAACTAAATAAATGGGATGACATCAGGTGGGTCTATAAAGGTAAACAGGTGTATTTTAATTAATATAAAAGTTAAAGTTACATTATGGGAGATAAGATAAAGAGATGGCAGTTCTCACTATAATAGTTAAAAACTAAATAGTGTAAAGATAATTTGCTATCAATTTCAGTCAAATTGATCCACTATTAGCCGAGAAAAAAGCGTTTGAAATATTCACATAGCCTCGGTCATCATTACTCAAATCATTAATATAAACAGCATAGTCTCGATTATCCACTTGATTGATTTAATTATCAACGGTCATTAAGCGGCATATATAAATTTAATCCGCCAACATCGAAGGCTAGCCTTGCCATCAAGAGTTTATGATGGTCTGGATATGTTAATTAATGTCTAATTGATTATTTAGATAACATCTCACGCTTAAAGAAAGACCTGTAATAATCAGATTTTGCTCTTGCATAATGCTATTTTAATCTTGAAATTATCTACCTTCAAAAGTTTATTGTTAAGTTCAAATTTCTCACTTCTTAATGGGAGTATTGTTCTATTCTTTGGAGAGTGTATAATGGAGTTTAACATCCAGTCGACACAAACTACGTCATTTCGGGACCAACATATGGTTCAGTTTTATATCAATAATTCGCTTGCGTGTGTAGAAAACCGGAGGAGATGTAGAAAACCCACGAATTTGGAAAAGGCGACCCAATTCCTTGTTACGTTGACTCAATGACAGACTTTAATATACACACTAACCAATCGGCCATCCAACCCCCCTTTTAAAATATGAAGCAAGAGGTTGAACATTTTTTATGAGAAAAGTGTCACAGTCGTGGATTTTATCTTTATCATCAGATGGCGGCGTGGGATTGGTATTCAAATCGTGTGAGAATGATATAGACATGTGTAATGTCACAGTTAATTGAATCACAATATCATTGTATTCATTCATAATAAAAATTGACATCAGTTTGTATGCATATATTTCGAATCCCCAGTGGTATATGGCAAGGAGTAGGGTCGCCTGTCCAACCTTGTGGGTTTTCTCCAGGTCCTCTGGTTTCCTGCCATTGCTAAAGACCCCTACGTGCAAGCGTATTATTGAAATAAAATTAAACTATATGGTAGTCCCGAAATGATCTAGTTTGTGTCGAGTGGACGTTAAACCCCATTTCTCTCTTTCTCTCCGTATGCATATATGCCAAAATGATAATACAGCTGTTCAGGCAAAAATGTCCCTCATAAACTCAATGACATACGCCCATCTTCATTAGCCCAGTTGGTGCCAAAAAATAGGACTTTAAACCCTATTTCATTTTGTTTTTAATTTTCTACAGACAGAACTGACATGTCAGCAAGAACAGATAATGGATGTGCATTTTCTAATTTGAAAAGAAGAAAAATCCAATTTAGTCTCCATATATACAACATGTGCAGTGTAATTAGTTTCAAGTAGCTAATTTAAATTAATTGCCCTTAGGAAAAATAAATAAATACAAGTATTATCACAAGCGCTGACTTCCTGAAATTCAATAATAACTCAAATACAACTCTACAGTTGGGAAATTAGCCGGTCAACGAAAGTAGGATAATCTCTTCTACTATTGAGTAAAAATTACTGATACAGCAAACTATTATTATATGAGGTGAATCTAGCCCAGTGGTTCTCAACCTTTTTTTGACAATGGCACACATTGGAAAACATAAAAAAAAAACAGCGACATACCTGGCTAAAGATATATGAAAAATATTTGAATTTGCAAAATGCAAACATGGCAAGTCATAGACTGAATACAACCGTAGGCACAGGACTAGTTATATGATTCAAAATTCAAACTAAGTAAATCAAACCACAGCTATGAACTTACCAGTAGACACAAGTGAATACTCAATTAGGATCACAAGGTTTTGCACATTTTCTTAGGAAGATCTCGCGGCACACATTAATCTCTCAGCTTTAAACTGGACACATGCATCTTTGGCGACTTTTACATATTATATTTTCAAACAAATATTTGATATTGAATGTGAAAGAATATAATCCTTAAGTGGCATTTAGTGATTGAGCACATCAAAAAAAAACACAACACAATTTATATGGAAAACAATCACTGGTTTATACATATATAGCACAATGTTTCTTATCGTCATCATTTATACTTGAAAACGATAAGCGAATACTTGTCCAAACGTTGTGCTATATGTGTATAAACCAGTGATTGTTTTCAGAAAATTGTGTTGTGTTTTAAATGATACCCAGGTTACAGCGAAGGTAATCATCAGAGTGCCGCATGCATTAGTGATTTGGTCTGAACAGGGATGACAAGTCTCACTGGGGCTGCAGGGGTGGGTGGGGAAGGGGGGTTGCATGGCCCTCTGCCACCCCACCCCCACCCCTGGATCCGCGCCACCCCACCCCCACGCCTGGGTACTCCCTTGAATTCTGTACATGCTATAGTTAACTATTTTATGAGACAAATCTAGCCCTGTAGGGTAGTTCCTTGAATTCTGAGACTTAAATCCATTGAATATTCGGCTCATGCCATTTCTGTCCATGAAGAGATAGAGAGCGTCAAATGGGATTTAACATTAAATCGACATAAATTATGCCTTTTCGGGTGAATGAAGAAACTCAATGTTTCAGGTTAATGGAGAAACTCAATTTTTTAGGTTAAAGTAGAAACGGTACAAAGTCAGAGGGGTCAAAACCGAAAGTACGACACAAATGGTTAATTGTCAGGAGCGCGTGTGTCCTTCACTGGCTCGTTATGCACGCTGTGCAGCACAATTAACCATTTGTGTCGTACTTTTGGTTTTGATCCCTCTGACTTTGTACCGTTGATTACATATTAAAAATCCATAAGTGTACAAATGTGTTGTTATTGATGTGTTCCCATTTGAATATTGTTCACAATAAGAAGCAAAATAAATAAGATATGTTTACAGGATCATTTTATTATACGAAAAACTAAGTGATGCGTTTTCTATGGCGCTCAGTATGTTTATTTAACTCGAGAACCCTCAACAAAACATCGCTTTATCTCAAAAGGTAATTGTGTTCCATATTAGTTTTTTGTGTTTATTTCAAGTGATATTGTGAAAAAAGATTTATACTACATTAATTACATTTACATTCTAGATGAAAGTGATAATAAGTCTTTGAATTATTTCTGTAACATGAGTGCAACATGAATTCAAATTTATTTCATCAACCATAGGGCAATTTCTTATCAGAACTGGGCGAATCCAAAGGGGGGGGGGGGATTGTCCACCTTGCTCAGAAAAGTGTAGCGGTCGTGTGCTTGATCTTTTATTATCAGATTGATATAATGATATAGAGAGAGAAAGATAAATGGGGTTTAACGTCCACTCGACACAAACTAGGTCATTTCGGGACTAACATATGGTTTTAATTTTATTACAATAATTCGCTTGCACATAAGGGTCTTTAGCAGTGGGAGGAAACCGGAGTGCCACATACGGTCACACCAGGGATCGAAACCACAATTGCAAGCCAGAGGTGACCGGTCAGCTAGAGGTCGAAGCGCGACACTCTAGGCCACTAGGCCATCCCAACCCCTATAATGATACAGACATGTGTGACATCATCACAGTTAATGCTTTGCATCATTGAAATTGAATCACTATGTGATCGTTTTAATTCATTATAAAAGTTGACATCAACGAGGTGCAAACACATTTTATTGCTGAGGCTCTGGAGGCGCCAACCTCCTCGCAAAAAAAAATAAAGAAGTTGAACAAATAAAACGGGAGAAAAATGCTAGGGAGGGCCCTAAGGGCAGACAAAAGGGCCATTCGTCTGTCAAAAGGGCCCCTCTGGCCAGGGGAAAGGGCCCCAGAGTCTGAGTCAATAGTTTTCTTTACACTGTTACTGTCAAATACACTACTGAATGAGAATGCAGTCATTGCACTGGTATGAAAATCATCAATTAAGACACCCCCCCTTCCGGACCCTGCAAAAGAGGGCCCTCAAAATAGTATAGCCTCAGCCATGATAAACCTTAAAACGCCCCTGACGAGGTGTTGGATTTCTCTTTTTAAATGTAATTTAGGGACCCTATTAGCACCACGCATTGTCAACTGTCATATTTCCTTAACAGGAGCCTGGCAAACCCCCTCATGCAAAAATTCCTGGATTCACCCCTGCAGAAGTATTCTATGAGAACTTGAAACTTAAATTAAATCATGATAAAATTATCTATATGAAACATGTTATCAAAAACATAATTTGCTCATTTTTATAAAACAAGTTCTTCATATGAAACACGTTGTCAAAATCATAATTTGTTCATTTTAATAAAACAAAAATTTGTTTATTTTTGCAAAAAAAATAATTTGTTTAACAAGCACTTACCTTTTTTCTAAATGTGATATACGCAATTATAAATCCTCACGAAGACTCTATACAAAATAAATAAAGAAACAAGATTTCTAGCTTAATCCGTTCTGATAGTTATAGCTTGTCATCCACTGTATTATAATATCCATTTTCTATTGGAATTGATCAGGAATTGTAGAAACACAAAGAATTATTCACAAGATAAGAAAAAAACAATTAAATGGATGGCACTTTCCAATCATCACCACTTACAATCTCAAATGGTTTTACTCACTTTGTGTCTTCCAATTGCGTCCATCTCTATGTATGTAGGAAACTTTTATATCAGGCACTCTGACTCTAAGAGATAATCACCTTTAGTTATTCTTGTGGGCTGAAAATTAGAAATACATTAGACGCTGAACAATAGATGGGAGAATAACTGTAATTAGTAGGCACCTCATAAATAAAGCTTTATCATATAGAGTAAAGCCAGAAGAATTAAAATCTTGCAGTAGGATGATAGGCTCGACAGCGTAGATGATAACGGTTGATAAAACCTAAAGACAATACTTCTATCACTGGCACAGTAGCAGACTCTAGTGGCAAGCTGTTCCGATTTGATTATAACGGCTAATTCACTCTTGTCACATCCAAAACACAGGCTTGAAGGAGATGGGTATGAGTTTGCCATCAAAAACACTTGGGACCTATCATTAGGTCTAATTGGCCTTAAGGGGAACGTAGTAGGAACTTTGTGTAGTTTTAGTGAATATGGTTAGCTTTTCGACCATCTGAAGAATTTCTTTTCATTTTCTATGTTTCTGGCTTTTAGATTATAAAATGGAATATTTGAATGGAGTGTTTAACCATTCAGAGTTTCTCGATTCCCTATAGATCATTTCACACTGGCTGCTTTAAAAACAACTTATATACGTATAATAAAATGCAATGGGAGTTGAACAAAGCGAACAATGCAGGAAAATTTTTACAATTGACTATTTGATTTATGTACTAGAAAATTCCACAGAAATATTCAAAATCTACTATTTAAGTTATTCTAGAAATGTCCATAGAAATATATGCTTACTATTTAAGTTTCTTTCTAGAAGAATCTAGAAAAATATTTAAAATTTACTATTTTATGAATGTCCTAAAAAAATCTGCAGAAATTATCATAATTTACCATTTATAATAATTTACGTTTTAGAAATATTTAAACTATTAGTTTATTCATGTCCTAGAAAATTCCATTATTCAAACTATCTAATAGGATCTACTATTTGAATTATATTATAGGATCTGTTATTTAAGACACTTTCTCGAAAAGTCCACAGAATTATTTAAAATCTACTATTAATTTACGTTGTAGAAAACAGAAAAAAAATAGGATGCGTAAAGTAGAACGGGAAATTGTCCCCGTAATTGTCAGCCGTAAATCAATATTGTTTGACGGACCACTCTCTCTAAAACATAATCACTGTACAAGAAGAGCACCTGCCAAACTTACACAAGTCTTATTATTATAGCCATAGCATTCACATCCAAGACATCGTAAGCGTAATTTATAAAACACGGTCTTCACTCTCCTCACTAATAAATAAACTGAAGAATTTAAAAGAGGCGATGTACAAGTAATGGAATTATTCCTAATTATGGTCGAGTCTGCAGCACACACATTATCAGATCAACTTTTCCTTATAAAGCTTATTGGAGTATTAGTCTTAAGTATGGAAACACATTTATGGAGTGATTAAGGCTTTTTCTTTTCTTAAAGAACGCAACAATAAGAGAAAATATTTTTAAAATAAAGACACTCAAAGAAACATTATGTGTAAAAACTCTTAACACATAGAGAGAGAGAGAAATGGGGGTTAATGTCCACTCGACACAAACTAGGTCATTTCAGGACTAACATATATTTTAATTTTATTCAATAATTCGCTTGCGCGTAGGATCTTTAGAAGTGGGAGGAAACGGGAGGACCGGGAGAAAACCCATCAGGTTGGACAGTCGACCCTACTCCTTGTCACGTACAACTGGGGATTCGAAACCACGCAAGTTGACTCAATGACAGGCTTTATGATACAGTACGCACGTGCTAACCATTCAGTCATTCACCACCCCCCACCCCCCCCCCGACATTATGTATAAAAACGACATTATGTATAAAATGATCTCATAACAGACATTGTAATGATTTTTCATATGGAAAATTTGTCCATGTATTCACAAGAATAAAGACAAAATTGCATGCTATGCTGAATGTGTTTATAAAAAAATAAACAGAGGTAAAGAATGGGGCACAACATCCACTTGATACAAACCCGGCTATTTTGGGACTAACATGTAGTTCAATTTTATATAGCAGTGGGAGGAAACCAGAGGACTCGCAGAAAAAGTCTGAGCACCTGAGTTTCAGCCTACTCTTATAAAGAATTCCAACTGGCAAGGGTTTTTTTCTGAAGGTCAATGTGTACATGGAACCTCTTTTTTCATGTCATCCGAATGACTAGACAGCTGTCCTTGCCAGGCCCTCCGCCATCCTGCACCACTGACACCCATAGAAGACGCCCATAGAAGGCAGATAGCTAGCTTATATTTAATGTATGTCAGAATGAAGTAAAATGGAGAATTTTTAACCTGGACGTATTTTTTATTTATTTATGCATTTATCTACCATAAACAAAGAAGTACTTGTACTTTATCTACTGGGGGGTTGGGATGGCCTAGCAGTCTGGAGTGCAGCGCTTCGACCTCTAGCTGGCTTGTCACCTCTGGCTTGCGGCTGTGGTTTCGATCCCTGGTGTGAGCGTATGTGGCATGGAGATAGGGGCGCCTTCTCAGCCTCATGGGTTTCCTCCGGGCACTCCGGTTTCCTCCCACTGCTAAAGACCCCTACGCACTAGTGAAGTATTGAAATAAAATTAAACCATATGTTAGTCCCGAAATGAACAAGTGTGTGTCGAGTGGACGTTAAACCCCATTTCTCTCTCTCTCTCTCTCTCTCTCTCTCACTTTATCTACTTCAATATATCTATATATATATATATATATATATATGTTTGTTTGTACCTGCCTATAAATATCCTTAATAAGCTTAGATTTAACTCATGTGGTTATATATTTAGACATATCAGTAGCGGTTCAAGGAATTTCATTATGGGATTAGGTGTGTGTGTGTGTGTGGGGGGCATGTCAGAATATTGAAGTGCCTCCCCGAAAGTACAAGTACTTAAAAATTGGAATGCTACATATGCCATATCCGACCATTTCCGGGCCCAGAGCCCCCTCACAATAAGCCTGAGCCCCAAAAGTGGATTTGTAGATACGTCATACAGACACAGAAATACTTTCATATCTATGATCCATATAAGCTGCTAAACTCCCACTTAGTCTTTCGAATTTTTCTGAAATTATCTTATTAAATATCTACTCAATTCATGGGTTTTCTGTGGATTATTGAAATGAGATTGAGCAATGTTAGTCCCGAAATGACCTAGTCTGTGTTGAGTGGTTGTTAAACCCTATACCTGTCTCTCTCTCTCCATAATTTTTTTAATTTGAATCAGTTTGCAATTTCTGAATTTTACTACTAAAATGAAATAAAATGAGGTTTAACGTCCTACTGTTCTGCTCCGACTGGGCTAATGAAGACAGCAAACCCCATACAGTGTGCATTGAGGGAAATTTTGCCCGGACAGCAGCACTATGGCCTAGTGTTATATCGAATTCCAACTGTCAAGGGATCTTTTACCGGCATGCTAATGCGTAAAAAAAACCTCAGTTTTTCATCACATCCAAACGACTAGACAGCTGGCCTTGTCAGGCCCTCCATGCCGGATGAACTTTCTTGGCCAATACTGGGAGCGAACCCGCAACCTCCAGGCTAACGAGTCAGCATCTTACTTACTTAACTACAGTGGCAAATATTACTAAAAGAAAAAGAGCTAGATTACTGAATAAGTAAAAGAAAATCTCATAAATTATTAAAACCAGTGCCATATTTAAATGTGTTGAAATGATTGCGCTCTTGACGTCATCGTAGTAAAGTATTTTCTCCGGGGTATCATTGTTTTATAAATTTTTCGAATACAACAACATTTACTATTCATAGTTTATGGATTCGTAAATCAATTCTGTGTATTACAGCGATTATCCTATGTCTTACTATTCTCGTATCTCGCTGAAGCTTCGTGCCCAGGGGATTACAACAACATTCGTTTATCAACTCATGCTGTCTTTAGCTGTTATTTCTTAGAACGCATTGAGCTTGACTAATTCCGATGAAAATCAGTTATTTATGTTTCAAACAAAACCAGTAGACTATGCCTGTATATATAGGCTGATTTCCAAATAAATATATCAGATTTTTTGTTTTCGTTGGTCTAGCATATAAAAGACTTACATTAACAGTACATGAAATGGATTAAGCTCTCAGTGGAAACGAATAATTGAATTTCTTGAATTTCTTCTGTAATGTTCTCAGTAAATTTAATACGGAGACCATGCACTTGAGAATTTATGTATGCTTGTTCTTTATACACAACAATTTTCGTGTCGTAATGCAGCAAACTTATAAATTAGATCCAGGCTTTGATCTTATTTAATGTCTATCTCATTTCACATTCCCAAGAAACCTCACCTCAGGCATTGAGTACTTTGATGCTAGAATTTAACAATGCGATCTAAGCTGGGTAAAGATCAGCAAGCAGAAAGTGCAACTCTGTGAGTATGCTATTGTCTTTTAATATGTTCCATATACAGAGTGGTAGGTGATATATATTTAAAAATAAAATAAATCGAGTGCATATTTTATAAATGTCACTATGTCGGGAAATTTTTCTCATGGAGAGATTTGAGGTCACATGTACCCTGAATTTTACATATTAGCTCACACATGTACGATACATGAATTTGCCATTTTATCCCCTCCCCTCGTTCCATTCCCCCCACCCCGTCTCAAGTGAAATAAATTCCAAGCAAAAATATATATGACGTATAACTAGTGATTTTGTACAAAAGGAATTTTGTTTTTATATATCTTTGTTAATGTTCAACCATTTTTTCTGCTTCAAATGGATGCAAAATTACATAATCCCCTACCCTACAGGGTAACATTAATTTATCATAAAAGTCATGTAGCAAATGTATGACTGCAGCAGAGAAGTGAACTCTAATAAGGGTTTCAAACAACAAGTATTCCCAACAAAAGTCCAATTCAACTAACACCTTTATCACTGTACCCTTTATATTATACCATAGAATACTATATTAAAGAAGGCCAACAATTAACAAAATTTGTTCAAGCATTTAGAGGGGAAATTATTATAATTGAAACTCTTTGTGATGCCCTATAAAGTTTACCTCACGTTAAAGTGCATCTTGATGTGGAAATTCATAATATAGTTTTGATATTGCGTAGGAATTAAGAGTATGTTCGTCTGTGTTCTCGATAATGATGCTAATGACTGATGAAAGACATTAAAATTACATTATTTTATAATAAAGATGGTGTAAACGGAGCCAGAATAAAGGAGAATCGTTTTTATGTCTAATATGGGTATAAACAAGAAACAGGGCACCTGCAATAGACATTGTCAGGCACAAATTCAGGATTTTTCCTTTTTTTTCTCAGGAGGGAAAGATTTGCAGATTTGTCTTTATTTTTTCTTGAACCCAGATTTTTATTTTTTTCTGTATTTTTATTGATTATAATAATAAATAACCGCCACATGTCAGTTGTTAGTTTAGTTGTGCCAGATATTTTGTCGGGTTTGACTAAAACCATTGTTTTTCTTGTAATTCAAATATTTAAGTAAAACACAATTTCACAAGATATCAGGTGACTGCTATGGTTTTCATGAGAGAGAAATGAAATTAAACATCCACTAAATCACAAATTTCGTATTTCAAGTTTTATGTAGATTGTACTTGAATTGGCAGAGCAGCAGATCCCAAGAACAACAAGATAACAACAAAATTCAGTATGAGTTGAGCATATTTTAGTAAAAGGTTTTAACGTCATTGAGTACCAATTTTTACCAACCTCCCAGGTGTAACCTCATACAAGTACAAGTTTTTAACATCATACCAATACAAGTATCTATATGTCATAAAAATACCTTTTTTAAAAAACATACAAGTACCAATTTTTAATGTCATACAAGCAAACGTTTTTAACAACATACAAGTACAAGTTTTTAACATCATACAAGTACCAGTTTTTAACATCATAAATTATGTATTGTTTTTTAATGGTCGAGAGCCAGACATATTACGCAATGTCTTGAGACCATTAAACAAATTAAAATATAGACACTTGCACATGCTTTTACAGTGAAATATGTCGCATGAATCCAATATTGCACAAGTATAAATAATGTACGATTGGCAAGTTGCCCATATGATTATTTGAAATAATGGTACGCCAACACTAAAGGGTGATGTTACCAGGGCCGGATCCAGTAATTTTTGCAGGAGGGGGTTTGCCAGGTTTCTGTTATGGAAATCTGCCATCATCATCTCTAAATTACATAGGCATACATACAAATTGAGCTTATTAAACTTTGTGATGTAATTTCATTGATGCAAGGCATTATTTTTTTTTATGTAGCTGAGCAGAGGGGGGGGGGGGGTTGGACCCCCCAAATCCCCCCTCTGGATCCGCCCCTGGTTACATCTGTATTTTAATGACACCTGAGTACCAGACTTCCTTCATAAAACTTATCAGAACACACTATTAAAGCAAATTCATATTTTCTAAGAAAGTCAAAACATAATTATTTCTCTTGTCTTTTGGTCAAAAGGTTGTCAACTCACTATTATATACGATCATAGGCATTATTTCCCACACATAAAAATCATTCACATCAGAAATAATAACTTATTTGCCTTCCTTGCTTTTATATTCCCCCCTACCCCCCATGGAATAACTATCTTCAAATGTTGGAATTTGAAGTTAAAAAAGATATTTTTACTAAATTCTCAATTGGTAATAGAGAATTATAAAACTGTTTATGGACACCATCTATTCTAAGGCTTTAGTTTAATACATTTTAAAATATAACTTAAAAATATGAAATTCTCGCTTTAAGTAAGAAAACTTTCACAGACCAGCTATATTTCCAACAGACCATGCATCCTCAATAATTACAAGTGTTCGATTTTTTTTTAGTGTCACAACACAATATGGTGTCTATGGATGTTCTGGAGTTGGTAATGAACCATTGTCTGGATGATTGAAAATGTCATTACCTTATGTTCATCATCACAAAACTTAGTCTAGTGGTAATCAATGGTCGTGTCTCTTACAATGACAAATCCAATATTCTCACACCCAATTTTCATCAAGTAGCTTTACTTCTCTATACTTTTTTTTTTTAAAAGTAGTACTTTTAGCTCCAATGTTCATTTAAGATATTGCAAGATTAGAGAGAGAGAGAGAGAGAGAGAGCTTAACCTCCACTTGACACAAACTAGGTCTTTTTGGGACTAACATATGGTCTTTAGCAGTGGGAGGAAACCAGAGTACCCAGATTGGACTTGTGATCCTATTCCTTGTCATGCAGGCTACAACTGGGGAATCGAAATGAAATGAAATGAAATGAGGTTTAACGTCCTACTCTTTTGCACCTAACCTGGGCTAATGGAAGACGGGCATACGCCATACAGTGTGTTATGAGTGAAATTTTGCCCGGGCAGCGGCGCTACGGCCTACTCTTATATCAAATTCCAACTGCCAAGGGATCTTTTACGTGCACTCCAATGTGTACACGGGACCTCCGTTTTTCGTACCATCCGAATGACTAGACAGCTGTCCTTGTCAGGCCCTCCTTCTGCATCACTGACAAGGAGAAATCACGCCAGAAAATTGAGATGAACTTTCTCTGTCAATGCAGGGATCGACACATTTAAGGAAGTTTGAATCCTTTGCTTATATATATTATATTTTATTTTAAGAAGCTTGTTAAAAAAAAATCCATGCTACTGTAACCACATATATAAAATATTATATGTCAGTCCCAAAAATGACCTAAGCAAAGTTTTGATATTTTTTCTTATACCAAAAACACTAACCTATATTCTATATCAATAAAAGATCCAATCAAAGTATCGATTTTTATATGAAAATACTAGCCGATATTCAAAGGAGCAAAAGCAAAGTGTGAAGATTTTTATAGAAAAACATTAACCGATTTCTGCAAATAAAATGTGTTTAGAAATGCATAATGTGTTTAGTTTGTGTAGCATTGGAAAAAAAAATCTCTTTTTATATATCTAAAAATAAATGGAAATTGTTTTTGATATAAATAATAAAATGTTAATTGGATAAATGACAATACTAAGATATAAAAAAAAATATCAACTATCACATCTTTTATTTATATAGAAAACAATCAAGCTATTTAATATAATATTTATCTTCCAGTCATTCGGCCAAACCTATTTAATATAATATTTATCTTCCAGTCATTCGGCCAAACTTAATCTTTATATCTTCCTGGTCTTCATCTATAAATAGTCTCTCGATTCTTGTGAACGATGGTTTACTTAAACTTTCAAAACTATAAATTTGAAAATAAAAGCTTTTTGTTTTTATATTAAAAAGGGGCAAAACGTTAAAACTCCCCAGTTATAAGTTACAAGGAGCAGGTTCGCAGGTCCAACCTCGTGGGTTTTCTCTGTGTCCTCCAAGTTTCCTCCCACTGCTAAAGACACATATGTGCAAGTGAATAAGTTAAATAAAATTTAACCATATGTTAGTCCCAAACCTCTCTCTAGAAAGGCGTTTAAGGTGCTCCTGATGAAATGAAATGAGGTTTAACATCCTACTAATGAGAGAGAGAGAGAGAAATGGGGTTTAATGTCCACTCAACACAAACTAGGACATTTGGGGACTAACATATGGTTTAATTCGCTTGCGCGTAGGGGTCTTTAGCAGTGGGAGGAAACCGGAGTGCCCAGCGGAAACCCACGAGGTTGAGCCTACTAATGAGGGCTGGCATACGTCATACAGTGTGCAAAGACAGTGGCACTAAAGCCTACTGTTATATAGAACTCCAACTGTCAAGAGATCTTTTACGTGCATGCCAATGTGTACACCGGACCCTAGCGTTTGCTCCCTTTCAAACGACTATACACTGTCTCTTGTAAGGCCCTCTGTCCTGCACCACTGACAATAGGGAACCACACCGGGGGAAATCCTTATGAACTTGCTCAGCAAATGCATGGATCGATCACAGGATCTCCATTTTATCGAAATGAAATGGGGTTTAACGTCCTACAGTTCTGCTCCTAAACTGGGCCAATGAGTCATCATGACTCCAGTTCGGGAAGAACAAAACTTCAAACTGGTTTGGCCTAAAGTATGGCATTCACACAGTTATATTGATGTTAACTGTTTTATAATCAGAGTTTTGCATATTTAATGATTGTTCTGGTTATATGTGTTGTTAACACTACAAACCCCATTATTCTTCTACTCTCACTGGTTATAATTTCTTGATTGATTAATTTATATCTTACACAAATCCTGTAAACTATTGGGTGGGTGAGAGAAAGAGAAAGAGGGGAGAGAGGGAGAGAGAGAGAGGGAGTGAGATAGAGAGAGAGAGAGGATGTTTGATATGTTGGATTGACTGTTAATAAGAGAGAGTGAGAGACAGAGAGAAGGAGAGAGAGAGAACGAGGATGTTTAATATGATGGATTGACTGTTAATGAGAGAGAGAGAGAGGTCTTATACATCCATTTACCACATTCTAAGTAAAATTGGGACTAACTTATAGATCATTTTTATTTCAAAAATTTGCTTGTGTGTAGCAGTCTTTCACAATGAGAGGAAACAGAAGGACCAAGAAATGATCCAGGAGGTTGGACTCTACTCCTTGTCATTTTTCAGCAAGGAGTTAAAACTGTGCCACTTGACTAAATGACAGACCTTATGATTCAAAACACATGAGTTTAAAAAATCGGCCACCCAACCCACAATAAAGATGGACATCTGCAAGCAGTGTCACTTGAGGAAGATTTTGGCCGGACAACTGCCTTTCCATCTACTCTTCATCCACTTTCAACCTCAAAAGTTTCTCATAAGTGCACACCAACCGGCACATAGGACCTTGGTTTTTCATCCCATCCTAACAACAAGACATTGACTGCAGCCCAGACAAGGGTAAAACCACAACTATACCTCCTTGAAAGCTTCTTGACAGATCCTCCATCCTGCACACCAGACAACGGTAAAACCATGATGATCCTCCCCCCCATCTTGAGACCTACTTGTTAACTAGCCGGTGTCTCACTCCCCGAAACCCACCAAAGACCTTGTTAACGAGCAGGTGTTTCACTCCTTGAACCACTTTATTACGATAACAATCTTATCAACTGCTTTAGGACTTTGCACACCTGATTCCTCCAGTGGTGTGACCCACAAAAGTAAACAAACAGAAATTCCCCTTCTTTTATGAGTTTTCAGGAAAAGAGATTAATACGTAGCCTGTAGGCAAGACAGGAAACATGGAACTGTTATTAATGAGAATCTTGAGTAGAAAACTGACCCATACCATAAACACTGTTATAACTCTATCCTGTTAATACCTGACACCCCAAGGTATCTCTCTTACCCTGTAGACAAAATAGACAGAGAGAGAGAGAGAGACAGACAGACTGAGAGACAGAGAGAGACAGATGGGGTTTAACATCCACTCGACACAAACTAGGTTTTTTTGGGAGTAACATATGGTTAATAATTTTATTTCAATAATTTGCTTGTGCATAGAAGTTGTAAGCAGTGGGAGGAAAACCTGTAGACAAATAGAGAGAGAGAGAGAGAGAGAGAGAGAGAGAGAGTTAACATCCACTCGACAAAACAAGGTTAATTTTATTTCAATAATTTGCTTGTGCATAGAGGTCGTTAGCAGTGGGAGGAAACCGGAGAACCAGGAGAAAACCAAGTACAGCTGGGGAATTGGAAAAAGGCATGTTTACTCGATGACAGATTTTATGATACAGCGGGCACATGCTAACCATTTGGCCATGTTTCTAGTAGATTACCCACAGTTCATTGCACCACAAGCCTAAAGCTCGACTTAACAGACCGCTAATTTGTCACATCACCCAGAACACCTCAATGATAACAATTCCTCCAGATCCGAGTGTAGTAAAGACAAGTAAAACGAAATTTTGAACTATGAAAAAACGAAACAAAATAGGATCTGTGTTTTAATCAGATTGATGTAATTCCCAAATAGAGAGAGAGAGAAAAATGGGGTTTAACGTCCACTTACACAAACTAGGTCATTTCAGGACTAACATATGGTTTAATTTTATTTCAATAATTCGCTTGCGCGTAGGGTTCTTTAGCAGTGGGAGGAAACCCACGAGGTTGAGAAGGCGCCCCTATCTCTATGCCACAAACGCTCACACCAGGGATCGAAACCAAAGCCACAAGCCAGAGGTGACCGGCCAGCTAGAGATCAAAGCGCGGCACTCTAGACCATTACGCCATCCCAACCCCGATAGTTCCCAAATAACTCAAAATCTTTAAAGTAACAATCAGTGGTTTGAAAATTGATCATTTTTATACGCCCACATTTTCATGTGGACGTATTATGTTGTCGCCCCTGTCTGTCCGGACGTCCGTCCGTCCACAATTTGTTTGTGGACTCTCTACAGGTCACAATTCTTATCCGATTTTGATGAGGAAGGTTGAGTTCTAATTTCGTGAAAATCGCACCAAAATTGCCGGACGAAATGGTCGCCGTTTGTACGCGAATAGTGTAAAAATATGGTATATCATGGTTGTGAACTCTCTATAGGTCACAATTCTTATCCGATTTTGATGAAAAGTCACATTTCTAGGTTGTGTACCGTCACACCATAATCATTGTCGGCTTCGAATTTCATGAATATCAGACTGGAACTGACCAAATAAATGGCTGCTCCCAATACAGTATGAAATACAGGACTTAATGATGTAGGAAAAATCACTTTCGGTATTGCTTGTTCTCTATCCATCTCTCGAAAATGTGGGCGTATCCTGCCTGGCAGTGCCAGCCTATCTTTTCCTCTGTTATTATCTAACTAAAAATACTTACCATAATTTCTAGTTCTGCTCTTGTTAAAAATGTCTAAATGATGACAATTCTTACTTTTCAACTCAAATTCTCACAGACACACAAAAAACGAACATTAAAGCCACATAACAGACCTAGACCTATGAAGCCAAGTACCCGGTAGCCTAAAAAATTGAAAATGATTCTATACAATGATATTGGTTATTTCCGCTTGGTCAATTGACTGGTTCACAGTTCATTATCACTTTTGACCTTTAATTCGATACTTCAAACCACTAAAAGATTTATCATCAAATTGACCTTTTAAAAAAGGTAATTTGATAAACGAGTTTAAGTTACCAGTAATCTATTAGATTTAGAGAATTCAATATAATAATTTTTATAATAGGGGGTGAATCTAGTTGCTTTCCTGATTCCCAGGTAACGACCAAATTAACATATATAAAAACATGAGAAACTATTACAACTGGGGACTGTTATCCGTTCATGAGCTAGTTCTGAAACCAGTACAGCACCGGGATGTAGTGAGCTAGATTTGAAACCAGAACACCACTGTGGTGCAGTGAGCTAGTTCTAAAATCAGTACACCACCGGGATGTAGTGAGTTAGATCTGAAACCAGTACACCACCGGGATGTAGTGAGCTACATCTGAAACCAGAACACCACTGGGATATAGTGAGCTAGATTTGAAACCAGAACACCACTGTGGTGCAGTGAGCTAGTTCTAAAACCAGATCTGAAACCAGAACACCACTGTGGTGCAGTGAGCTAGATCTAAAACCAGTACATCACCGGGATGTAATGAGTTAGTTCTAAAACCAGTACACCACCGGGATGTAGTGAGCTAGTTCTAAAACCAGTACACCACTGGGATGTAGTGAGCTAGTTCTAAAACCAGTACACCATTGGGATGTAGTGAGCTAGATCTGAAACCAGTACACCACCCGGATGTAGTGAGCTAGATCTAAAACCAGTACACCACCGGGATGTAGTGAGCTAGATCTAAAACCAGTACACCACCGGGATGTAGTGAGCTAGATCTAAAACCAGAACACCACTGTGGTGCAGTGAGCTAGATCTAAAACCAGTAAGTACATCACTTGGATGTAGTGAGCTAGATCTAAAACCAGTACACCACCGGGATGTAGTGAACTAGATCTGAAACGAGTACACCACTGTGGTGCAGTGAGCTAGCTCTAAAACCAGAACACCACTGTGAGCTAGATTTGAAACCAGTACACAACCGGGATGTAGTGAACTAGATCTGAAACCAGTACATTACTGGGATGTAGTGATTTAGATCTGAAACCAGTACATCACCAGTGAACCGTTTGTTGGTTAGATTTGAAATCAGTACACCACTGGGATGTAATGACCACGCCAGAAAATCTGGATGGACTTTCTTGGTCAATGCAGGGATCGAACACCTGACCTCCAGGCTAGCGAAACAACGTCTAACCCACTTAGCCGCAGTGACCCCCCCATTTATAAAAAGTTTTCTAGTATTGGTATATGCTATAACCGTGCTTTAGAGCAATACTAAAAACACAACTACAAGTACGCAAGAACACAATTTACAAGGCAGGGAACACAACTATACCATTATACCAACGCTAAGAACACAACTACGATGTTTAGCAACGGTAGCACACGCTTATGCCATAACTATGCAGTCTGGCAAATGGTAGAACACATACGCTTATAACCACACCTTTGCTGTCTGACAAATGGTAACACACGCTCATACCACAACTTTGCCGTCTTACAATGGTAGACCATCAGTGCTAAGAACACATTTTCACCGTACGACAATTAATAAACCATAAAGTAGACCTATTTCATGGTCATGTAAAAACAAAAATATGGACAGAAGACAACATATCACATAGAATAGAATAACTTTCACATAAACAGAACTACTGTTAATTTCAAATCACACGTCTGAACAAAGTGACAATTATTTAATGCTTCCTGTATTATTAATAGTTCAACAGTTTTAATATAAATATCATATTTTCACAGTTATTTCAAATAACTGACAAACTTTGTGTACAAATCCTACAATAACAATATGTATATTGTATTTTCATTTGGTGAGGGAGAGAAATAGGGTTTAACGTCCACTCGACACAAACTAGGTAATTTTGAGACTAACATGTGGATTTAATTATATTTCAATAATTCGCTTGCGCGTAGGGGTCTTTAGCAGTGGGAGGAAACCGGAGTGCCCAGAGGAAACCCACGAGGTTGAGGAGGCGCCCCTATCTCCATGCCACATATGCTCACACCAGGGATCGAAACCACAGCCACAAGCCAGAGGTGACCGGTCAGCTAAAGGTCGAAGCGCAGCACTCTAGACCACTAGGCCATCCCCCCCGGGTTAATCATACTTTTTTGCTTCATCCATGAATGAAGACGAGCATATATCAAGTAGTGTGATAAGCAGGGCAATGACAGCATAACACAGTCTACTCTCCATTGGAATTCCAACTATTAAGGGTTCCTTTATGTGTATGCTAACATGGAACCTTGGTTTGTCAGACCATCAAAACAACTTGATAATGTTACTTGTGAGACCCTTCTTCTGTACCAAGCTGGAACATCATGAGGTACATTCTTGGTCAACACAGAGTTTAAACTCTGGAGCTCCTGGTTACTCCTAGAGTACCTTACTCCTAGAGTACCTTACTCCTCCCAAGAAAAAAAGGTCATCTGGTTAATGAGTCCAGTACCTAACTCCTCCCAAGAAAAGGCCATTGTCCTTTCGATGAGAGCCCCCACAAGAATTCCCTTATGTGACTTTCCCTTAAAAAATGTTCATTCCAAAGTGCATTGTCCTTTCGATGGGATCCCCCACAAGAATTCTGTGACTTCCCCTTAAAAAAAGTTCATTCCAAATTGCGTGGTCCTTTCCAAACTGCGTTGTCCTGACATTGTGTGTGTATCTATAGAATTTCTAAAAATAAATCTCCTACAATAATTCACCTGTCAGTTGAACATTGTGTTTTCAGTGAAATATTTATAGAAACCTTTTGATGTTTTACTGAGTCCGATGGACGTGAACATGTCAACTTTGAATTTTATGCCCTTTAAATCAAATTTATTAACCTTAATCTGAATTAAAAAAATTATATCACAAGGCTTCGGTTGTCTGCGATTAAATTTTAAAAAATGCAAATGACACTTTACCTCTCGAAGAAATAAATTGATTAAAGTCGAGATTGTTCATTGTTCTTTTAACCTTGTTCCAAGTCTACGGAGATTACTTCTCATTATAGCAGACGTGTCAATGGGTCTACGAGGAGTTGTCTTGGTTCGTGTTACTCGCTGATCACCGATCGTGGCAATGTTAGCGTTAACTGGCCGATTAACTGGGCTACGAAGAGATTAAACCTAATCATTGATAAAAGAATAACGGAATCAGTCCCCTAATCTACTCAAGTCCAAGTCATATCAACCAATCAATCTCGAAAAGGTCAATGTCTATAACTGATGATATCCGTTCACGTTTAAACGTGGTAAATGGTTTCTATCAGAGATTCTTCAAAAGCTTCTCAAATGTATAGGGTTGCCTGTCTCCGGGTCCTACAGTTTCCTCCCACTGCTAAAGACCCCTATGGAAATAAAATTGAACTACATGTTAGTCCCAAAATGACCTAGTTTGTGTCGAGTAGATGTTAAACCCAATTTCTCTCTCTCTCTCTTCTCAAATCTATCAAGAAAAGAAATGAAATTGGGTTTAATGTCCTACTGTTTTGCTCTCGACTGGGCAAATAAATCGGGTGTGTGCCATGCTGTATGCTACGAGAGAAATTTTGCCAAGATACTGTTATGTTGAATTCAAACTGCCATGGGTTCATTTATGTGCATGCCAGCGAATGCGTACACAGGACCTCCGTTTTTGATCCTATCTGAATGAATTGGCACTGTTCCTTATCAGGCCCTTCATCCCATACCACTGACAAGTGGAAATCACACTGGAAAGCATCTCCAGCAATTTACTCACTGACCCACTGTGACCCCCTCCCTCTTCAATGTACCTAACGCACTACAAAATTGCAATAAGGTATTTCAATAGAATACTCTTTTTCCAAATTATAACTAAAATGAGAGAGAGAGAGAGAGAGAAATAGACAGAGGGAGAGAGAGAGAGAGAGAGGTCCACAAAGTAGACATTATTTTCGAACTAAATTATGGTTCAGTTCTATTTCAACAATTTGGGTGCACGAGTAATTCGGTATTAAAACTCAAGAGTAACAGCACAGACATTGCATTAAAACGCAATAGAATAGTGTTTAACACACTATGAGGGAAATTTTTCCTCGACAAAGGAAATACAGCCTACTTTTATATAAAATTCCAAGGATTCTTTTAGTTGCACCTCAGTTTTTCATCCCATCCAAACAACTACACATTGTCCCTTGTTAAATATAGTATTAGTTCTAGCAAAGGCCCAAGATATAATTCTTTGACTACAGGCAGTTATCTTATTAATTCACATCATGAAAATTGGAGTAAATCAAATCGTAATAACCATGTGCTTGAGGTTAAATCTACATAATCTCTACTTATTATATATAATAATCCTCTATATTTATATGTCAATATAAAAGTAGAAAGGAAATATGTACTTACAACACATGCTGACAGGAATCAATAGTTCTATTTCATTTTTCCTTTCAGTGTGCAATTCTAGTTTACCCTGTAACGTATACACCAACGTATATACTACATGCGAATTCATAGTACGTGTAGAAATACGAAACGGGTGAAGAGAGACACATCATTGATTATGTCGTCGAGGATATATTCATGAAGAAAATAAAGTTGTAACTGAAATCAATGAAGAACTGTTGTTCTACCCAAGGCAGTAAGATTTGGGCGTAATTTAATGATGTATATCCAACATAAGAATCAATATCGTTGGTAATCAACCAGGTTAATAATGAAACGAGTAACCTTGAGTTTATCAACTACATGCACATATCATCTCACACCATCATAAAACATCATTCATCATAGTCTAGAAATAAAATGTCTCAGTGCCAACTTTATCAAACCTGATCGGGAATCTTAAACTAGGTATTCAGTGTATTATATCTTTTGTCGAGAAATCTAATAAATGATTAAATTAGGCAATTAATATTATTAATTTTTTCATCGCTTTCAATTGTTTCGCCTTATGGAAGAGAAAGATAGATAAATTGTTAAATTAATAAAAAGTCCTTTTATATTGCCCTAATTCCACATATAGTCGTGCTCATGGCGCTACAAAAAACACAATCACTCTTGCAAATATTTCTCAAATAAATACATTTTCAATCTGGATTTAAAAGAGTCTAATGATGGATCGAAGATTTTCTGGTAGTGAGTTCCACAAATGTATCAGCTTTTGGTTGTGAAACTAGGATACAGTAATTAATGCTATTCATGTAAATTGCCCAACTTTTAAGGCATGATTTCAGTGTATCACCTTTTTATCGAGAAACTCAGACAGGGTATTTAATGAGGAATTAAATGTGAGGTGTATATTTGCTGCAGCTCTCGAGGGTTCGACCTGGCTCTAGTTGTTCAGATGGGACGAAACTTGAAGGGCCAGTGTACATATTAGCATGCACATAAAAGATCCCTTGACAGTTGGAATTTGATGTAAGATTAGGCCATGGTGTCGCCGTCTGGGCAAAATTTCTCATATAGCACATTGTGTGGTGTAAGCCCGTCTTCATTAGCCCAGTTCGGAGTAAGACGTTAAACCCCATTTCATTTCATTTTATTTAGTCGTTTACATTAATATTATGTTAAATACTTGATGTACTGCTAAAATCACACTTTGTCTTTCTAGACATACATTATGCAAGAGCTAAATCTGACTATTGCAGGTCTTTCTTTAAGCCTTAAATGTTATCTAAATTATCAATTAGACATTAATTACATCTAAAAATGGATAATTGTTTTTAGTGTACCGACTTAAGTAATGATAACCTATGCTAGCCTAAAATTCAAAAGCTAATATCTTGATTCAGAGTGAAGCAATTTGACTGATATTTTCAGCATATTCTATTTACATTATTTATCTTTTAACTATTGTAGCGAGAACTGTCAACTCTTTGACTAATATCCCATAATGTCCCTTTCATAAAAGTCATTGAAAACCATCCGTTGTTTTTTTGTGTTTTTGTGCTGTTGATATGGTATTAGTAATAAGAGGAAATGAAAAAGGAACTGATCAACTTTTAGCATATAAATGAAACGAAAATCTCATCTGCACCAATCAACCTGGACTAATGAAGACAGATGTGTATATACAAGCTTATATATCATGCAATGAAAAACAAAAACGGCCACGAATTCTTATTAATCGTTCAGGTATTCTTATTAATCGTTATTAATAGATATCACATTATCAGTTTATTGTATATTGTTATTAATTACACAAATATATTTTAGAATTATGTAATATGCTGTGAAAAAACAAAGATAGGTTGTAAGGCAACAAACCACAAACTCACAGCAGTCAAGTTTTCCAAGCAGTCTATGTATAGGCTTACAAAATGAAATGAAATGGGGTTTAATGTCTTATTGTTCTGTTCCGAATTGGGCTAATGAAGACAGGCTTATGCCATACAGTGTGTTATTAGAGAAATTTTGTTCAGGCAGCAGTACTACGGCTTATAGCAAATTCCAACTGCCAAGGGATCTTTTACGTGCACGCCAATGTGTACATGGGACCTTGGTTTTTCACACACACCCCCCCCCGAACGACTAGACAGCTGTCCTTGTCAGGCCCTTATAAAGGCTTTCAAATTGAGGATCTGTTGGAAATGAAATGACAGGGTTTAACATCCACTCAACACTATAGGTTATTTTGGGACTAACATATTGAACATTTTATTTCAATAATTCACTTGTGATTAGGAGAGGTCTTCAGCAGTGGGAGGAAACCGGAGGACAAGAAAAAAAACCCCACAAGGTTAGGCTGGCGACCCTACTCTTTGTCACGTACAAGTGTGGGACTTACCCACCATGGCTACTGTTTGTTTTATAGGTTTTGTTTTTGTGCATAGTGCAGTCCTCCTGCCCTTACTATTACAGCACATATAAAAAGCTGATAGCACAATTAAAACTTGGCAGTAAAACGAAAGCAACCACTCTATTAAATATTTTTCTTCGCATGTTTCTTTTTCATGTAAAAACATTATCTCATTGATTTGTATGCCATTAGCAGATAATATCATGGAAAATCAAATAAAGTTTGGAATTTGACCTATAAAATTTTTTTTTTTTTTCATATCACCCAGTTTTATAACGAAGTTCATTTAATATGAAAGGAATAACGTGATGACAAACAATCTGTATCAACTCAAGTTTTCGCCATTCAAATTATTGACAGATTTATGGAGGGTATATAATATGTGTGTATCGAGATTGATTCCAGCCTATATCTACTTCCGCGTTATCGTCCATTTCCAAACCACAGTAGATGTGCTAATGGTTTGAGAATTAAATATTTATGTTCAAATTACGTGTTGAAATTGTCTGTTGCCTGGGTGTCTAGGATTTTCTCTTATGGTTGTATGGCTGCTGAGTAATGCGTTCTTCTGAACCATCACTACAGACTCTTAAGTGCACTGTTTTTGTATACCTACTTAAGTGCTTTATTTTTATATATCTACTTAAATACTGATTAAAGATTTTAAAATAATAACACTTGAACAATGTAAGTATCTATTGATATATAAAACACAGTTAACGCACCACACAGCCGATAATTAAGGTCCCACATAAACATTTTTGTTTTATATCCATTTAACTAAGTCAAGTTGCTTAAGATATAATCTCCACCAATTCATCTGAATGTGTTTAAGATCAGGTAGTCCATGTGTATGATTAATGTATCAATAGGTTATAGGGGGAGGGGGGGGGGGTAAGAGAGCGGACTTCTGAAAGGGGAGAGGGAGGGATATGCAAACGAGGGAAAGAGAGAGAGGTTGAAGGTCCATGTGACACTGATTAGCCCATTTAGGGATTAAAATATTAGGTTGAGTTATGGACTGTGTGCCTTATAAGGTTGGGATGGGATGGACTGTGCAAATGATTATGTTTGGATTGACATAGTGTATGATTACATAGAGGTCGCCAGATTATGTGATTGAGCTGGGATGGAATGTGTGTATGATTACGATTGGGTGGAATTAGTGTATGATTACATGAAGGCCAACATATTGTATGATTAAGTTGGGATGGACTGTGTTTTTGATTACCTTGGGATGTACTGTATATGTGACTATGTTGCGGTGGACTGAGTGTATGATTACCTTGGGATGGATGGTGAAGGATTATGTTGGGTGGACTGAGTGTATGATTACTTTAGGATGGACTTAGTGTATGATTATGTTGAGGTGGATTGGGGTGTAATGTAATGTAATTGGGATCAACAAAGTATGATTATATTGGGATCGACTAAGTATGATAAAGTTGGTCGGACTAAGTATATGATTACATTGGGATGGACTGTGGGTTAAATTGTGCTGACGGTTAGAGTTTGATGAGAATCTATCATGTGACTTAAGTTTAAGAGTGAGAAAGAGAAATGGGGTTTAACACAATACAAACTAGGTCATTTTGAGATTAACGTGCAATTAGCGGTCTTTAGCTGTGTTAATTGTGACACATATCACATATGAGCGGGAAATCAAAATCCCGCCAATTGACTCAAGGCCAGACATTGTGATCTAACGCACACTTTTTAACCATTCGACCACCCAAACCCGACTCGACTCACTTTAAGAACTCAATTTTGATAGAGTTGTCAATGAAACAAATAGAAGACAGAGTATTGACGTTATTGTCACGGACAGACTTATTTAACACTGTCTAGGTTTACACACTGAATCCACAGGTTTCGTTGATCTTCCTTGACACCACAGACTAACGGTAATAATGCTACGCAATTTCTCTACTGTCACAATACTAATTTACACCTTATGCAAATCGTTTCACAATAATTACAGCAATTATTTCTATAATGTTGAAAATTTAACCTGATCTTCGTAAAATAACACACATTTAGGCTGTCAACATATCAATCAAATGTTTTTAATTATCCTATAATTATTCTGTACTCTTCACCTATATTATTATATTGTTGCTGATTTGACTAGTAACCATGTAGTAATCCTATTCATACCATTCTCATCAATAATGTGGTGTATAGGAGAGAGAGAGAGAGAGAGAGAGAGAGAGAGAGAGAGAGAGAGAGAGAGAGAGAGAGAGAGAGAAATGGGGTTTAACTCCACTCGACACAAACAAGGTCACTTTTGGATATCATATGATTTTTAATTTTTTATTTCAATAATTTGCTTGCGCGTAGGGGTCTTTTAGCAGTGGGAGGAAACCGGAGGACAGGTGACCCTACTCCTTGCCACGTACAACCGGGGATTCGAAACCACGCCAGTTGACTCAATGGCATGCAGTATGATAAAGCGTGCACGCTAACCATTCGGTCATCCAACCACCCCATGTTGAGAGAGAGATAAAGCAAGAGATGTTTAATTTGTTGTATTGACTGTTAATGAGAGAGAGAGAGAATTAAATGAATTAATATAAACCACTAAAAGATAATATATCCTGGGGATTAATGTTAAGATTAAAGTTTTAAATAGATCATTTATAGGGTTTAACTTCAACTCAATAAAAACTAGGTCATTTCAGGACTAATATATGGTATAATTCTAATTCAATAATTCACTTGCATGTGGGATCATTAGCAGTGGGACAATTAGCCATCTTTGATGTGCATGTAAAAGATCCTTTGACAGATGGAATTCGATATAAGAGTAGGCCATAGTGCCGCTGTCTGGGCAAAATTTCCCTCATGGCACACTGTATGGTGCATGCCTGTCTTCATTAGCCAAGTTTGGAGCAGAACAGTAGGACGTTAAACCCCATTTCATTTCAGTAGCCATCTTGTTTTACAGAAGATATTGATTAAAACCCTATCACTTGATCACTTGATTCAAGAACAAACGTAAAAGTGGATCACTTAAACACCGACTTCGTCTCCATTATGCATTTTATCATTAAATTTTAAAATCCCGCAGGTGTTCTAATCTATTCAAATCATAGCAATCTGATGATCTAGGCTTGTCGGGCGAATAAATGTTTAAATAATAATTTATATATATCATTTGAAGCCAAAAAAAAGAACTGCAATCGGCAGTTTTAGCGCTTTACATAATGTATCTTAAATAGTCCCCTGTTTTCGAAACTTGGTGATATCAACTCAACTAATAAATGTTATGAATATGAAGAAATTAAAAATGTTATGAACTATGAACAAATAAATGTTATGAAATAAATGTTATGAACAAAAATGAACAAAAAAAATGTTATGAACAAATAAATGAACAAAAAAATGTTATGAACAAATAAATGAACAAATAAATGTTATGAACAAATAAAAGAACAAATAACGAACATGAAGAAAGCAAAAAAAAAATATTAAGGATTGTTGCAAAATTTCAACACTTGTTTATAAATGAATAACCTGCAAATTTGTCAACATTTTCTTATTCCGTCAGCAGGAATGGGCTGGTGGGAGGATTATAGAGATCAATCGTGGGTTATTTGTTAGGAGCCGAGAAATTTCATCCAGATTTTTCGGTCTGGCACCCCCTTGTCCATGAGTCAGGACAGCTGTCTAGTCATTTGAAGTCCTGTGTGCACATTGGCATGCATGTAAAGGATTCCTTGAGAGTTGGAATTTGATATAAGAGTAGGCCGTAGTGCTGCTGTCCAAGAAAAATTTCCCTCATAGCACAGACGTATGCCTGTCTTAATGAGCCCAGTTTGGAGCACAACAGTAGGACCTTAAACCCCATTTCATTTCATTTTATTATTCGTTAGGATGCAAGTGTTGAAATATTGTGACAGTCCCTTGTGAACATGATGAAATCAATAATTACCTCCCTTGGTTATTCCTTACACCATCAGAGACATGTGTGGGTCTACTGTTAAAACAACAGAAAGTGTTAAATTACTAAAACATAGAGTGGTCTGTATCCGTGATTTATAGCTTCCACTGTTTGTTTAAATTCTCTTGTTACATTTGTTAAAAGCTTTGTAACAACAATGTTAACCTTCAGAAGTTCCCATTTAAAGAGGTATATTATGTACCCACATGTTGTGAACATTGCCTCCGATAATGTTTACCAAAGGCACATCTTGTCTCTAGCTGCCTTTCATCTTTCCTGGTATTTCAGTTCTATTAGCTATCCTAACTAACCTCTGGCCCAAGCAGCAGACATAATCCATTTTTAAAAATCTTCACCCACAGAAAACACAAAATTTAAGTTTGTTATGGAAATCAAATGAATTCTTTCGGTAATACCCAAGTTCATCAGTTCTACTTATGTTTTATGACAAAGACTTGAAGAACTTTAGGTTTAAACGTTGGTCTTAACTCTCTTTGATGTGGGGTTAAAATATCCAAGGATTGTGAGTGAATCTGGTTCAATTGAAAATAATTCATGGAGATAAATACAGAATCTGTCATATGAATTATTGCAACCTATGACCTGTGACCTTTGACCTAGGGTGACCTTTTACCTTGACATTTCCAACATTTTCACCAATCCATGTCTGTCTAATTAGTTTTGTAGCACTGTAAATGTCTTCCTAATCATTCGGCTACACAACCCCCAACATGAAAAAGGGGAGAGAATTGGGCTTTAACCCACTAAACATCCGGCCCCAACATGAAAAAGGGGAGATAGAGAGAATTTGGGTTTAAGGTTTTCTAACTATTCGGGCGCACACCCCACCTCAACATGAAGAAAAAGAATGGGGTTTAAGGTCTTCTAACCATTCCGCAACACCCCACCCCAACATGAAGAGAGAGAAATGGGGTTTAACCACTAACCATTCTGCCGACAAACCCCCCAACATGAAAAACGGAAGAGAGAGAGAAATAGGGTTTAAGGCCCACTAACCATTCGGCCACCTACACCCCCATGAAAAAGAAGGTAACAAGATAATTTATATATAAATATCCGTAAAACAGAAGAAACCAATTTAAAAATACAAACACACTTATGTTTAATTAACACAGAGACAACAATTATTCAATAATAATAATAATAAATAATATAACCCAATGATAACAGACCATTAGTTGTATATAACATATTTATTACAAGACAAACTAAATAATAAATAAATTATTAGATCTCCTGAGAGTCTCACAATAATGACTACTTATAACAAAATAATAACTTGAGACAGTTTTATCAAAAGAAAAACTTATTAGATATTGTGAGACAGTTTTATCATAAAAATAACTAATATTTGACCTTGTGAGACTTTAATGATAATCATCAGTTTTATCAAAAAACATAACTTATTAAATCTTATGAGACATAACTTATTAAACTTAATAGATCTTGTGAGACAGAACTTATTAAACTTAATAGATCTTGTGAGACAGAACTTATTACATCTTGTGAGACATAACTTATTAAACTTATTACATCTTGCGAGACATAACTTATTAGATCTTGTGAGACATAACTTATTAAATCTTGTGAGACATAACTTATTAAATCTTGTGAGACATAACTTATATTAAATCTTGTGAGACATATAACTTATTAAATCTTGAGAGACATAACTTATTAAACATATTACATCTTGTGAGACAAAACTTATTAGATCTTGTGAGACAGTTTTATCATAAAAAACCTTATCAGATCATATATTGTGAGCAGGCAAGCATTATAAATTAAATCTTGATTTGAGTATTCAAAGTATAAAATAAGATAGGTTGTCAGGCAAAAAAATATACGCCCACAGTAGCAAAGTCATCTGAGAAATGCTGTCATATTTTTTTACTTTTAAAGTTAATGGGTGCATACCTTTATTCTTTGGAATCTTAAAATAGACAAAAATGGGTCTCAGATCTAAAGCACATATTAATTTAATATGAGTGTACATAAAGTGCTTTCTACCGCTTTTTAAAACTTGTTAGTGTAATTTCTGATCAATTACGTTCCATGAAATACGTGTATGGTCCAAATTTAATGACAGTCATATTATCAGATATTGTTAGCAATAACCTTTTTCATAGGAGGAACACAGATGATAACTTTACGCTCCGTATTCTTGAGCATCCACAAGATTTTCCTAAGTGATTGAAGACAATAACTCAGTATCTGTAATAGTTAAATATCAATAACTTTTTTCGTCTTTTAACATAAACAATGTACAGACAGGGGTGATGACAATATATGATCACATTTCTATGTAAGTATATAAATATGTTTTTCACATGAAACATCAAAACAATGTAGTAACAAATTAAACAATATCAAAAAAATCAAATGATTTTACAGTGTTTGAGATGCTTATTATACACTTATTGTTAATATTCAGCATTATAAACTGAATTAACTAAAATAAACATCATTCAAGAGCATAGTACAGAAGAGCATATTTTTTGCATCTTTAAGTAAATGTTAAATGATCACTTTGAGTACATTTGTGATACGCTCCCACGAAACCAGATGCTTGTTGCACAACTTCATTTTGTATTACAAGCACAAAAGCATAAACATTATGCCTTCTTGCTGCCGTGAATGAGTCGAACGCAATTCCGGATGATAAGAAAAATTTAGAAAGAATTGTATTTTTGGAAAACTTTGGTCATGGACTATTCAATATACTGCTATCTCTATTTTTATAAAAATGACCAAGAGCCTGGTTTTGTGGGAGAGGGTCACATTTAGCATGGAGTAGTTCATTTGTGACATATACAAATAATGCACAGAGACTTTAAACATAAGCCAACAGTGAGGCTGATGTCCCCCGCCGAAATCCCAAAATAAATAGATGACACATATTAATTAATCGCACATTTATTTTTTTCAAATGTATCAAGCAATCAAACTGTACACGAAGTGTCATCCAAAAGTGTTTTATAAAGAAAAATGCTCAAACCAACGAGAAAAATGAAAATGTACCCTAGTTAGGGGGACCCTAAAGGCAGACAAAAGGGCCCCCACACTTTACAAAAGGGCCCCTCTGGCCAAGGGAAAGGGCCCTCGTGTCTGAGTCAATTGTTTCTATACACTGTTACTGTCGAATCCATTACTGAATGAGAATGCAGTCATTGTATTGGCATAAAAATCATCAATCAAGATGAACCTAAGTTATCTTGTTCCAAAGTATCAACCAATCAAATTGCTTATCCTTGCCTACCCTAAGCAGAAAATGTTCATCTTTGAATTCCATCAAGGCATTGACCTAATAAGCATACACACCAATTTTGAACATTTTAACTCAATTAGAAGGAGAGTTATTGTGTTCCAAAGTCTCGGCAAATCAAATTGCTTATCGCTCTGCTTACCCTGAGCAGAAAATGCTCATTATCGATCTTAGTCAAAGTATTGATGTAATGAAACTATACACCAAGTTTCATCACTCTCACTTAATTAGAACTAAAGTTATCGTGTCCCAAAGCATCAACCAATCAAATTGCTTATCTCTGCTTACCCTAAGCGGAAAATGCTCATCTTCGAACTCCATCAAGGCATTGACGTAATAAACACATACACCAGGTTTGAACATTCTAGTTCAATTAGGAAGAGAGTTATTGTGTCCCAAAAAGTGTGACGGACAGACGGACAGACAGACAGACAGACGGACGAACCCATTTTAATAGTCCCCCAACTTTCTTCGAAAGGCGGGGGACAAAAACATTAACTAATGTCTATAAATGATGCACATCTAATAAATACCCTGTTTATTGATGCTATGTGTGATCCTGATTGTTCATTTTGGCACTATCTATATTATGCGGAAAAGAAATAAGTTGATTTGACTAAATTATACATTTAACACAACCTATCCTTGGAAACAATAAGCCACACATAACTACTACTACTAATAATTACAGCAAACATTCATGTCTGGAAATAGGGCACTTGTCACCGACAATGTCAGGCACAGATTCAGGCATAAAACCTCTGGTGCCTGTCATTTTGTCTGGCACTGATTTGTCTTTTTTGTTGATATTATTAATACATGCACATTTCCAGCACTAAGTAGAAAATGTCAGGTACTATTTCATTAGTGCCTGACATTTTGTCAGGTATATCTAAAACCATTATTTCCATGCCTGCAAACATTTCCATAACCCAAAATTTTATGACTAAATACGGTTCAGGGTTTCAAGGTGTTTATGGTGGGACATGTTACAATTTCTTAAAACAATATTTAAAATTACGTTAACTGGGAAATAAAATTTAAGGTAGATTTGAAGGAAATAAAAACCCACCCCACAACAGATAAGTCATCGGAGAAATTGCGATTGAAATATGGACCTACTAAAAGGAATATTATCAAACACTGAGTTGCAAACTTTTGAAATTCTTTGTTTCGTATTCATTAAAGATATCAATACACAAAACCATCACGGCAGTTGATGTCATCACCATTACTGTCATGCACAATGTCTGGGTCATTCATTGTCGAATTTTCTCAGTAAATTCACCATATATTTGGCGAAATATAGCCCGGTTGGAGCTGACATGCCATAAAACTCTATTTCATTCATTCATTCATTCATTGTCAAATCAACAAAAAATTTTTTAAAAAGGCAATGTAAGCCGTACCTACTCTGATTTTGCTAAAATTTGGTTTATATGCTGTTTTTGGCTTAAAAAGGAAAACGAATAATGGAAGTTTGGAATTCTGGTGAAATTACCATTGCAATCAGTTACTGAGCTATTTTTATTTGAATATTGGGCCAATGCCCATTTTGACCGTAATTGCCAAAAACTTAATGGCCCATTATCTCAGAAACCATCTTTCATCCAAAATAAGTATATAAATCAAATTTCAGCAAAATCAAAATGGGTAGGGTTTACATCACGGGTTACAGGACACAGAATGGCCTTTAAACAAATAAAGCTTTTGGTCCATTTGTCAATATATAACAGTATCTGCTAGTAGGTTCAAAATATCAAAATGTAACAGCATTTCTGTAGTAAGGTCAATTTATAACAGTATTTCACAAGTAAGGTCAAATTATAACAGTATTTTTCTAGTAAGGTCAAATTATAAAAGGTTTTTTTTTTTCCATCTTTACAAATATCATACATTAACTAAAACACTAATTAATACATATTTATATATACACTGACTGTATAACTAAAAATATACAAATAAAATCACAAATTATATTTATATTGCACTTTACAGACTGAATTCGACAAAACCAGGCACAAAAACACAAACATCCAGGGCCCTGTTTCACGAAATTGTAACTAAAGATAAAATCCAAATTTTTGTGGATACTTAAATTTTGATTGGCTAAACACTAAAATCAATCTAATATTGTCCAATCAAATTGCTAAAATTTGGATTTTACTTTAGTTAAAATTTCGTGAAACATGCCCCAACATGACCTCTTCATCTCGAATTAAACCTCTCAAATTTTACATTTAAATGCTTGTTGTTCCAAAATTCTTGTGATAACTTTTTAATTGACAAATTTTGAGAGATTGACAGAGAATTCAATTCTGGACATTCTAATCTTGTGTCCCCATATAAAGTCATAAGTACGAATTGACCTTGTGACCTTGTTTTGTCGAATAAGCTATTACTATTCTAATACATAAGTATATATATACATTATTTTTGTTCACATTGGCCCTGTAACATATTTTATTCACATTGGCCCTGTAACATTTTTTATTCACATTGGCCCTGTAACATATTCTTCTCCCACTGGACCTGTAACATTTTTTGTTCACATTAGCCCTGTAACATTTTTTGTTCCCATGGCCCTAAAACATATTTTGTTCACAATTGGCCTTAGTATTTTTTTTTTGTTTACATTGTCCCTGTGACATATTTTGAATAAAGATAAAAAAATCCACTGGTTTCACTATTTACACAAAACACAACGGCTCTAAACCTGGATTACAGAATAATCTATAGTCAAAGTTACATTTCACAAATAAACAAATTAATACGAAAAGAAATCTTATGCCCTTTATGATATTTTTGTCCACATTGTAAAATAACGACTTGTGATTTCTGACTCATTTGGCCGATACTGATCAATTAACAAACTTAAAATCAAAATATGCAAAAATATAATTTAATACACATGTTACTGAACACAGAATTCTTAATGTTTTAGTAAGTTCAATTCTTAAGTCTTTAAAGCACATACAATTCTTAATGTTTTAGTAAGTTCAATTCTTAATTTTTAAGAACACGTGATTCTTAATTTTTAAAAGCACATACCGTGGTACATACAATTCTTAATGCTTTAGCAGATTCAATTCTTAATTTTGAAAGCACAAACAATTTTTAATTTTTAAAGCACAAACAATCTTTAACTTTTTTGTTAGATAATACAACTCTAATGTTTTAGCACACTCAATTCTTAAGTCTTAAAAAGCACATACAATTCTTAATGTTTTAGTAAGTTCAATTCTTAATTTTTAAGAAAACATGTGATTCTTAATTTTTAAAAGCACAATTCTTAATGTTTAAGCACTCAATTCTTAATTGTTAGAGCACATACAATTCTTAATATTGATAGATAATACAATTCTTAATGTTTTAAGCACATGCAATCTTAAATCAGGAATGTTTACAGCAAAAACATTTGAATACATGTTTAATTATAATACAAACTATAATTTGACAATAAAAAAAACGTTAAATAAAAGAACAACAAAACACGAACACCAATACGTGTGTATATACATTTATATTGAGCAAAGTGTTGGCCTGTTTACGTGATAAGCTTTAACAACGTGTAAACATGTACAGTACTAACACAGTTTTTATGGGAAATAATCACTGGTGTATTCTAAAAGCACAATGTCTCGACAAGTATCCTCTTGCCGTGCTTTTAGAATAAACCAGTGATTGTATTCCATAACAACTGTGTTCTGTTCATGTGTTTCCGAATCGCTAAATGCCACTTAAAGATTATGTACAGTACTGTAGCAAGGGCTTTTTTAGTTTACAAAAATACTTTGGTCAACAACAAAAAGTTACAGGAATATACAAAGTGCAGCAAAATATTTAAAGCAGCTAATAGTTATCAGAAAAGTTCTGAATCCCTGGCAAACCATAATGTTGTTTATGTTGAATCTTTAAAAAGAATACAAGTTCAAAATGTTTCTGTTCAGTTCAGTATTTACAAAGATATGAAGAATTAAATTTTCGTAACATTTAGCATTTTTGGTCTTTTATTCCTTTTAGAGATTTAATTTTCACATTTTAGTTTTCAATGGATTTCTAAATTGCTGAAATGACATTTCAAGATAATAACTATATGCATTTAATAAATTAGGCCTTATGAACAAAATGTGTAAATTTTTAGAAAATAGCAGTATTTGCAAATGATCCTGACACAAAAAACATAGGTTGGTTGTCTCCCTTTGTAATACCAGTAAGTTATAAAATTTGTTCATTTCCATGTATTTTGACATGATTGAAAACAATGATACTATTTTAGATATTACATATTTGTGCCACTATTCCAGAAGATTATCTTATTTTATTTCTAGTCAAGTTGATGTTTGGCATTATCGGAAATGAGAGATTGTTTTTTTTTATCACATGAAGACTAATAATAGTTTTTTTTTTATCAGAGTTTGAAGGCAGCCATATTCTATTCATAAAATAATCCAAAATGGAGACTAGAGAGAGAGAAATGGGGTTTAACGTCCACTCAACACAAAATAGGTCATTTTGGCACTAACATATGGTTTAATTTTATTTCAATAATTTGCTTACGCGTAGGGGTCTTTAACAGAGGAAAGAAACCAGAGGATATGAAGAAAACCCATGTGGCTGGCAAAATGGAGACTGTAGGGACAATTCTGTAACAAGTTTTGAAACAGGAATAAGAAATCTTTGGAATTGAGGAGATGATATTGATATGCATGAAATATAATTCATTAAATTATAGAAAATGACTACAAATTTGATAATCACATTGTACTGATATCTGATTGGATGATTATACTTTGTTTGACATATCACATGACCTACAGATGACCAATGAAATACATCAATTTATCTATTGAAATATATCTGTATAATTATTGCCCTTCTAAATATCATACACTTAATATTTGCATATCAGGACAAACAAATTTAATTTTCTGTTCCTCAGGATAAATAAATAGCCACTTAAATAACGATAAGTTTTATAACGATAAGAAGATAATTGTCGAAACGTCCCGCTTTGAGAATAAAGCCAGTGATTGTTTAGCACATTAGAGAAATTTTGTTTAAAATATCAAAATTTACAAATTTAGAACTGAAAGTTTTTTAATAGCACAACCAAGTACTTTTGGTTATCAAATAAGACTTTTTGCGGGATAAATAAAAGGGACAATTTTAACATTTGTTCCCAAAGAAATGGGAGTGACCTATACTAATTATTGCCCTTCTGAATATTAAACACACTTCTTATTATTCTAGTAATTCTACTTTCTATAATTGAACAGGACGGACATAAAGCTATTTGGTTTGTACCACACACTCCTCTATATCACTATCAGGAATAAAAAAAACCATTTTGGCAAAATAAATTAAAATAAATGCTTTGAGTACGCTTTGTGGATCTAGCACGTTACAGATGGACATTTATTATTTTTACCATGAACAACATGTATTGAATATAAATAAGTCCTAATAAGCGAACTTGTGGATGTATACATATCAAAATGTTACTATTTTACACAGGAGAAGAAACCTCCTATAAATGTTTTATCTCTTCCGTTGGATTATTATGAATTTATGAAATAATCACATGTATTTACAACATTGTCCTTTTGTTCCATTATGAACAAACTATATATCACACGAACGCAATTAATTAGACGTCCATCTTTGGAACACTTTATATCACTTCTTGGAGACGGACAGAACAGACGTCTTCACCAAACTTCACATTTCTTCTTTGGGTTCATGGCCGAACCTGAACGACACTTATACAAATCCGCAAACACTTTGGAATTAGATAATGTTCCCACAACTCTGTTTAAAAAAAATTTAATTTCAATAATTTACATGCACATAGGGGTCTTTAGCAGTGGGAGAAAACTGGAGGACATGAAAAACTCCACGAGAGGAAAGAGGAGGACCCAGAGAACACCCACGTACAAGTGGGGAGTCGAAACCTTGCCACTTGACTTAATGACAGGCCTTGTGATTTTAACGCGCACACTTTAAACCATTTGGCAATTCAACCTAAACTTGCTATTAGCATATGAAGATATAAATATAGCCTTAAAATTCGGATGTTTGTGAGTCATCATTCAGTCCCATCATTCTTTGAAAATATAAATTAAAAGCTGGAAGGGTTGTAGGAGAATCTGAATATATTTATTTGCTGAAAATAAAAAAGCATGAAAGTGAAAATTACCTGATGTTAGCTGGACTATGTGGATCTGATACAATCTCTAAATGATCAGCTTCTTTAGTACTGGATGAGCACCATACCTACAAAATATAACACATCATAATTTCTATCAAATCTTATTTTAAATTTGGATGAATGTCAACTTTAAGGTATAAAAATTGCTTATCTCTGCTTACCCTAAGCAGAAAAGGCTCATCTTCAAACTCCATCAAGGCATTGACATAAAAAACACCTACACAAAGTTTGAACATTGTTGCTTAATTAGAAGCAAAGTTATTGTGTCACAAAAAGTGTAACAGACAGATGGACGAACGGACAGACAGACGAGCCCATTTTAATAGTATCCTACTTCCTTCAAAAAGCGGGGGACAAAAATATCCTTCCAGTTTGTAACCAGAGAAAGAGATCAGGTTTAACGTCCACTCAACCTGAAATCATTTCAATAATTAGCTTGTGCATAAGGGTAATTTAGTCGCTCACTGCACCTCGGGTTTCATTTAATCTGGTGTATTTACCACTAATTTCTTTCACATTCCTTTAATATCAAATTTTTGTAAAAAAATTCGCAAAAATCATTAAAATCACTTCAAATCATCTAATTTATATGAATTTTTAAACAAAGATTTGATATTGAATTAAATGGATGTGAAAGAAATGGTGTATTCCCGCGAAGGCGCAGTTACAGAGCGTGACCAAAATTAATCCTTCCCGCGAAGGCGCAGATATCGACGTGTCGGCTTTCGTTTGAAGGGAGACATGTTGTTATTAGGACCCAATTAACGGTGTTAAAGATTTTATGAATTTATGTTAACTCTGAATTTTATCCACCAATTGCCAACTAACGATGAATATCATCAAATCACCCATTTTTAAAGATATAAAATCCCCTTAATGTTTGTTATATTATAGTTGTTTTTATTGGCGAAGTTAAATTTAATTTTTGTTATAGTAATAAGTATTATCTTTTTTATTTATTTGACGAAATTAAATTAATTTTTGTTATATTATAGTATAGTTATCTTTTTTATTGCTTATCTGATGCACCCTAAAATGTTGGTTAATTAGTTACAGTGGGGATTATGAAATTTTATCATAAAAATCTATAACACCATTAATCCATTTTAATCCTTCGCGGGAATAAACCAAAGAAATGAGTGCTATATACACAAGATTAAATGATACCCTGGTTACAGTGTGATATCAACATTATATTCGCTTGTCCAACTTAGATGATTTTGGGTGATTTTAAGTGAATATACAAATTTTTAAACAAAGATTTGATATTGAATTAAATGAATGAAAAAGAATTTAGTACTAAATTTATAACATTAAATGATGCCTGGGCCCGGTTTCACAAAATTTTAACTAAAGATAAAATCCAAATTTTCGTAGATACTTCAATTTTGATTGGCTAAGAATTAAAATCAACCTAATATTGTCCAATCAAATAACGAAAATTCAGATCTTATCTTAGTTAAAATTTTGTGAAATAGGCCCCTGAGTTTTACTGCCAAGGCTTTTCGTCTGACCAGCAGCAAGACCTAATACATTCTAATCATCAACTTACTTGAGCAAATGCTAAGAAAAACAGTTGTTTATGTGACAAGCCTACCGCTGGTAGTGGCATTTCTTCTCCATTCGACTGAACCCAACTTAAATACGCCTTAAAATAGGAAGAGAATAATCAAATGTATAAGCATAAATTAATCTGAAAAGACTTCTCTATCTGCATATCGTAAACAATGTAGTTTAAAGTCTGCTGCCATGAAGATTGATATTACAGATAAGTGGTCTAACTTCCTGTCTATTCAGAGCATGTGCAACGGGTCTTTCCAGTTGGACGAAATGGGGTTTAACATCCACTCAACACAAACTAGGTCATTTTGGGACTAACATATGGTTTAATTTTATTTCAATAATTCGCTTGCACGTAGGGGTCTTTAGCAGTGGGAGGAAACCTGAGTGTCCGGAGGAAACCCATGAGGTTGAGAGGGCGCCCCTATCTCAATGCCACATACACTCACACCAGGGATCGTAACCACAACCGCAAGCCAGAGGTGACCGGCCAGCTAGAGGTCGAAGCGTGGCACTCTAGACCACTAGGCCATCCCAACCCCCCTGGTCAAAATTGGAGTAGTCGGCGTAAAGCCACAAGATGGAGAACGATCCAAGTCCATATACTCTCAAACTAGGCATCAATACAACTACGGCAAACCAAAGCTGACTAGCCAATTAGAGCGTGAAGACCATTACTTTTACAATATTGTAGTTGGCAAAGGATTGATATATTGATTAAATCACACTTAAACATACATTATGGGAGATTAGATAAAGAGCTGGCAGTTCTCACAATAATAGTTCAAAACTAGATAATGCAAAGGGAATTTGCTGAAAATTTATCCACCCTGAACCGAGTATTTAGCAATTTAATTTTATGCCTAGCCTCAATCTTCATTACTAACGTCAGTATGATAAAAGACATTAGTCATAGGCTAGCCTTGACATCAAGAGTTGATTATGGTCTGGATAAGTTAATTAATGTCTAATTAATAATTTATAAAACATTTGAGGTCTAAAGAAAGACCAGACTTTCCATAGGCTGATTTATCTCTTGCATAATGTATGTTTAAAGACTTTAATTATTGAAATATTTACATTGTATGCAGACTTGAGCCCCCCGTTATCAGCTATATTCTCTCCTAGAGTCTGTTTTCCTCTTATCTACAATAAAATACATTCAAATAATCATTAAAATATTACTAAAAAACATTTTAATTATAGTGAATATTATAACAATAAAAGTAAAAAAAAATGGTCGTCAGATATTTCAACATATGTCTATCCATGGCGAGCACGTAAAAGAACCCTTGACAGTTGTAATTTGAGCAAAGAATACAGACACAACACACTCGGGGCAAAATCTCCCTCGTAACACACTGTATGGTGTTTTTATCTGTCTTGAGAGAGAAAGAAATGGGGTTTAACGTCCACTCAATACAAACTAGGTCATTTCGGGACTAACATATGGTTTAATTTTATTTCAATAATTCGTTTGCGCGTTGGGGTCTTTAGCAGTGGGAGGAAACTGGAGTGCCCGGAGGAAACCCACGAGGTTGAGAAGGCGCCCCTATCTCCATGCCACATACGCTCACACCAGGGCTCGAAACGACAGCCGCAAGCAAGAGGTGACCGGCCAGCTAGAGGTCGAAGCGCGGCACTCTAGACCACTAGGCCATCCCAACCCCCCTATCTGTCTTGATAAACCAAATTGACCAGTTCAGAAAAACCCAATGTTAAAAAACCAAGACAACTGTGAGGCTGATATCCCCCGCCCATATCAAGTAATTGAAAGAGAGAAAAGGGGTTTAACATCCAATCGACATAAACCTGGTCATTTTGGGACTAACATGGTTCAATTTTATTTCAATATTTTGCGTGGGAGGAAACCGGAGGACCCTGGAGAAAACCTACTATGATGGACAGGCGACTCTACTCATTGTCAAGTACAACAGGGGAATCAAAATCACACCAGTTCGACCATCCCTCCCCCTCCCCGGTTAAAATGAAACAGGATCTGTGTTTTAATCCGATGGTAAAGTAACCAATACAAGACATGTGTATACAAAACTCACATTTTCACCATTTAGTTTATAAGCTGAATATTGTTCACTGACACAATTAGCTCTTTCATTGAATTTAGTAACCGAATCATTATTCCACCATGGTCGTAGGTTACCATCTTTATCAAATTCACGTCCTGTAAATCAAACATACTTCATTCATGTCATACCGAGCTGGACAATCTGGACAAATTTTAACAAGAGATGAGATATACGAGAAAGAGAAATGGGGTTTAACTTCCACTCAGGATTAACATATGGTCCAATGGTTTTTTTTCAATAATTCACTTGCTCGTTGGGGTCGTAAGCTGTGGGAGGAAACCGGAGTTGGACAGTCGACACTATTCCTTGACACAAAACCCTGAATACTTGACTCAACGATAGACCTTATGATGTAAAGCACATGTTTAACCATTTGGCCACCAACCCACCACTCCAAAAAGATGAGAAATAGGACAATACACGTCTGTCACTAAAACAAGCAATGACTACTGGGAGTGTTAGGTTTAACCTGCGTCACCCTCAAACAATTAATCTTCACGATAAAATTTGTAAATAGCATATCTAGGCTACAGGTAATTCTGGAATTAAAATGAAATGAAATGGGGTGTAACGAATTCTGGAATTAAAAGATATTTCGGGGATTAAAGGGAGATAACTCTTCATTAGCACTAAGTTAGTCAAGGTTCATACAAATATTAGTAAATTTAAATACAGAAATATATATATATATATATGTTAAATGCTCTAAAAGCCGTTTGAACCTATAAATTATTGATGTGATATCATATTGTAATTTGTACAGTGCCTCTGAACACTTAAATCAAAGATGTAAGAGAGCCAGAGTGTTAAAGTTTCATGTAATTCAGTGTAATGTCTATTAATTGACAAGAAGTCTATCTGTTAATTAAATGTAGGTTTGTTTATTCACAGTCAGTCTATTTTTCAATTAAAGGTTAATTAAAGGTAAATTTGTTTATTAAAAGTAAAGTCTATCTGTTAAAGGTAAAGTCTATTTGTTAAAGGTAAGGTCTATTTGTTGATTAAAGGTAAGTCTATTTGTTAATCAAAGGTTAATCTGGTAATTAAAAGAACGAAAAGGGATCTATGTTTTAATAAAATTGCAAAATTAGACAAGCTGAATCGTTGTCGCATTAGAGAAAATATTACAAGAAAAAAATCTCAAATCTTGACATCTATTAAGCTCCATGGTCTTAGGCTACTTAAATTTAAGATATTCATTTTTTTTCAAAGTAAAATTCTCTCTTTAAGTTGTTAGTAAGCAAAGTAATAGTCTCTTCAAAGATCTGATCCAAGCCAAGAGTATATGTCCCATCCAAATAACTAGACACTTTTCATTGCCAGGAATTCCGTCCTGTATCACTGACAAGAAGAAACCAGGATGGAAAATCCTTAAGATGCTTTCTCAGCTAACAATCTGTGTTATTTTTTTTCGGGGGCGGGGGTACTTTCTAAAATGAAAGATTCCTTTAAACTGCACCTGATAAAAACTAAATTATTTCGGGACCAATATATGGTTCAATTTTATTTCAATAATTTGATTGCAGGTGGAGGTTTTTAACAGTCGAAGAAAACTGGAGAATCTTCAGAAAACCAAGTTGGTTTGGCAGGCCACACTACGCCCTGACAGGTACAAGCAGGAATAAACCACGCCACTTGACACAAAGACAGACCGTATGATCTAAAGCTCATGCATTAACCCATTCCACCACCCAACCCCTTTACTTTTTACGTTTTGAAAACAACGGAATCTTTGAAGAGACTATAACTTGAAGTTATCCCAATCACCTTGATCATCAAAACCGTGAGTCAGTTCGTGACCCATGACCACACCCATAGCACCAAAATTCAGTGACCTGTTAAAAAACGCAAAAAAACCCAATAAAGCAAAGCACAAAGGATTATAAATTAAAGTTGTGGATCATCATTGGTCTTTTTAGGACTATATCTAATTATTCACATCTTAATTCAAACTAAGATGTACTCAGATCAATTATTCAAAATCAAGATACCAATGCTAGATAATCCATAATAAAAGATGGCAGTGTCTTGTTACGCTCGAATAGCAAATTTGTTTGGCTTAAAGCATACTTGAAGGAGGTAATTAAAGCATCAAGAGGTTATAAATAAGCTGTTAAATTTTAAGCATTAATATATACTCGCTTATCAACTACAATACTATCTATAGATAACAATTACTACAGTTCCATGAAGAAGATGATAGGAAAAGAGGGGTGGAAGAGTCCCCATAACAGTGCGGGCAAGTTTGGATTTCAGTGATGCATTCAAGGAAAAACAGGAACCAATCGATGAATTACTATAGTTTATTTCTCTGCGACCTTTCAACAAGATTTCACAAGTTGTTATAAAGCATATAAAACACAAAAAATAAATAAATGTCACAGAATCCATCCATAAATAGTCTTTTGATAAATAACCCAGAATAATTGTTATCCATAAATAGTGTTTTTATTGACCAATTAACCGCAATAGTTGTTATCCATAAATAGTGTTTTAATTGACCAATAATAAATTGTAACTGTTATCCATAAATAGTGTTTTAATTGATTGTGCCCCAATAAAATGATATTCAAAGAAAGTTACTTACTTTGGGAATTTTTGATCATAGTAAGGAGCTTGTAGTATTCCTGCTGGGAACACTATTTCATTTTTAGCAGGTGTGTAGTAAGCGTTAATAGTAGCTGGCGTCATACTCCATCTACAAAAATTATATCATATCATGATAATAATTAGGGCTGGGTATCGATGGTGAGCTTTACTATCGATAATCGGCAATGAAATGTCGGTCGATAATCGATAGTATCGAAAACATCAAGACTGGATACAGTGCAAGTTCAAAGTTCAAAACCATACGAAGTTACAAAAGATCGTTTGCTCCTGTCTAAAACCCAAAGATTTAACTTTTAGCTTTGCCGGGAAAATCAACAAGCGTTTTGTCGTTCACGTGTGCTATTTATTGTATCGGGTACTCTATTACTGAGGCACACGTACAGAAATAGTGAACCGTACAGACGAATTCTGAAGCTTGCAAACGGAAATAACTCTAACTTTATTTACACATCCGGGTATCTCCGATTTAGCGATATTCAACAATAATTTCGTCAAAGCTAAAAGTAACGTTTCAATGAGATTGAATTTATGAAAACGGCTGTTCAATAAGCAGTCACAATTTTGTTATATGTTACATTGATACTTGATAGTAATTAAAGTGAGCGGTGTATTATGATTAACTGAAAGAAAACATTGACATTTCAGACGCAAGAAAAATAGACGAAGAGCGATAATCGATAGTAACCCACCGCTATCAATAGTGCTTTTCTGGGCCGTCCAATCGATACTATCGATTTATATCGATATTTTACCCAGCCCTAATAATAATGCCTATATAATCATGGTAATAATGCCTATATCATGGCATAGTAATAGTGTCTATATCATGGTAATAACGTCTATATATCGTGGTTAAAATGTCTACATATCATATCATGGTAATAATACCTATATAATCATGGTAATAATGCCTATATCATGGCATAGTAAGTGTCTATATCATGGTAATAACGTCTATCGTGGTTAAAATGTCTACATATCATATCATGGTAATAATACCTATATAATCATGGTAATAATGTCTATATATCATGACATGGTAATAATGTCTATATATGGTAATAACGTCTATATATCATGGTTAAAATGTCTACATATCACAGTATTGTAAAAATGTCTATATAAAATGGTAAAAATGTCTATATATCATTATAAAATTGTCTATATATCATGGTAATAATGTATATATATATATATATCATGGTACTAACGTCTACATATCATGGTAATATTGTCTTTATATTTTGGTAAAAATGTCTACAGGTCATAACATGGTAATAATGTCTATATATTACAACAATAAACGGAAGCTTAGAAACTGTAACCGTTCACATTTGCTCTGCACATAACATTGTCAGAGATATCACCTTGGTAGAAGCAGATGTTAAAAAAAGCTATTTCACACATAGAATTCATTAATGAAATGTAATGGGGTTTAACGTCCTACTGTTCTGCTCCAAACTAGGATAATGAAGACAGGCATACGCCATACAGTGTGCCATGAGGGAAATTCTGCCCAGACAGCGACACTACAGCCTACTCTTATGCCAAATTCCAAATGTCAAGGGATTTTTTACATGGACGCCAATGTGTATACAAGTCCTCGGTTTTTTTTGTGCAATCCGAACGACTGGAGAGCTGTCCTTGTTAAAACACATTCTTTTCAATTCTGTGTTATATACAAGCCAATTCATCTACCAGAATTTACAAGTTGTAAAAACATATAACAGAAACTGTGCTTACGCTTTGGTCTTTGGTGGTTTCCTGAGAATTTCAAAGTTCTTTGCTAGTTGATATTTGAGATTCCTGACATTGTTATAGAAATATTCCGATCTATTTATCAATAACTGAAATAAACCCCAATCAACTCAACATTATAATGATTCACAACCACTGGTAAATATGAAATTTAATTACTTGAATGATATCTTAGATAATAATAATTCTTATATTGCGCTCAACTCCAGAACAAAGTGCTTCTCAAAGTGCTAACAAAACTTGATTTACATGTTGTGAGTGAAGGGGCAAATTTGAGAGATTCGGGACGTGAATTCCACTTTATTGCCACTGCAACTTCCATGTAGACATAACTAAGTTAAGTTGAGACTGAGATCTAAGATTTCTTGGTGGTTGTTGAAATTTGAAAATATCATTCAAGTAGGCAGGACCAGTTCCATTTAAACAGGATACACAATAGATTCAATTTTAAATTCTATTCTTTCAGTGATACCGAGCCAATGAAGTGATTTTAATGCAGGGGTTATACTGGGTCTAACAGCAATTTTTGTAACTAGTCGAGTCGCTGAATTATGAAGTTTTTGCAGCCTTTGTAATAATTCTTTTGTGACGCTGAGGATGACACTGTTACAATAGTCTAATTGTGACAAAATTATCGAGCGAGAGATTGTAGCTGTACAGATATTACTCTCCGTCTCTGTCTCTACCTACCTTGGAATATTCTTTATCTAGTTGTGTAGCGTTGAGTATATACTGTGGAAATCCAATCATGTCAACTACAGCATCCGCCTGTCAAAAGAAACAGAAAAACAATCATATTCAGTCCTACACACAAACAAGGTTTTCATAAAATCGAGTCCGATAAAGAAATGAGGTTGAACATTCTACGTTTCTACTCCGTTCTAGGTAATGAAGACAGGAATATGTCATGCAATGTGCAATAAGAAAAATGAATCGTCCCAACTGATCGACTAGATTACGTTTTCTGCCCTCTGTCCTGCACCATTGACAAGGGAAAACAACAACTGAAAGTCCTACACTGGGATGGACTTTGGAACAACCAGGTCATTGGACTTTCTCGGAGAATACATGCATCAAACATCCAATGGCTAACGAGCCAGCGTCTTTTTCAACTTAGCCATCATGGCTCCATGTGTATAAATCCTTTACACAAAACATCACAAAATTTGTACCTTTTCAATGGCAGCCAATCTGGTTTCTCGATCCATCCACGTCAAGTTGGGCAGATTATTCTTGAAAGCTTTTTTAACCATTTCTATCATTTTCTCTGCCTATACATACACAAAACAAAAAACATGTTATATAACAAGACTGACCGAATTACAAAGCAGGAACCAGCCATCTTCAAATTTCGACCTCATATCAAAAATAGCAGTTATCAAGGGTAGATAATTTGAATATGTGTCTCCCCCATGGATGAACCCAGGGGTTAATGGAGTGGAACGGAATGAGACCACTGGGGATATTGAGGATGTAAACTTGTGTGTACGTATAGGATATTAACCTACCCAAGGTTGATATGATAGAGAACACGCAAGCGCAGCCCAAGTGTTCTCTATCATATCAATCCGAGGGAGAGTAGGTTTATATCTCACATATACAAAGGGCTCACCTTTAAATTTAATGGGCTCTTCTAAAAAAGGCAACTTACTCAACAGTTTCCGCCAAAATGCGAAAATTACCAAAGCTGTCACATGGAAATGTTTATTTAAACGTCGCCATTTTGGAGAAAGCAAAAACAAAATGGATAGTAAAACGAAGCCAGACGAATAATCAATCCATTTTAGTCACCATAATGACGATAGAATTGATGTCAATGCAAATATGATGAGGATCTATCCAAAGCCTGAGGAAAATTGGAGTGTGTGGAGAAATAATGCGGTCGGAAAGAAAATTCTGAAAGATATCTTAGATGGAGTATGGTCATGGATAACCGATTCAAATATGCCGATAAGTACGCCGTCTATTTCGTTACTGAATGCTACAAACTGTACTATAACAATGGGTTTTTTTTATTGTCAAAAGAATAAAATTAATTTCTGTGTTCTTTGTATTATTTCGCTCATCTACGTCATCAGCGGTTGATATGAGCCGAATATATCAACCTGGGATGACGTCATCAGCGGTTGATATGATATATCAACCTGTCATGACGTCGTCAGCGGTTGATATGAACCGAATATCAACCTATGATGACGTCACGAGAGGTTGTTATGAGATATAACTGCTATGGACATCAAAGAAAAAAACTACACCCAGTTGTATATTATCAAGTAGTTGACCCGGAGCATCACCAAATCTCTACATACTAATATATTTCCATTTTGGGCTACAATTCGTATAAATCATCAGAGTTGCGCTTACCTTTATTTTACTGTCTCCATGGAAAGTTTCTCTAACAAACATGGCACCCAGAGCAAATCCTAGAACACTATTAGTATCTGTTATACAAGATCTCCATAATTCATCGTTACCACTTACACCTAGAATGAGAGAGAAAGAGATATAGGGTTTAACATCCACCTGACACAAACCAGAGAATTTCGGGACTAACATACGCTTCTATTTCATTTCAATAATTTGCTTGAGTGTAGGGGTCTTTAGCAGTGGGGGGGGGGGGAAACTGGAGGACTAGGAGAAAACCCATGAGGTTGGACAGGCCACACTACTCCTTGTCACGTATAATCGAGAATCAAAACCACGCCAGTTGACTCAATGACAGACCTTATGATAACAACACGCACACACTCAAACACGTCTAACACTATGTATTAATTTGAAGTCAATAGGATATTTAACTTTAGCCTCTAGAGCATCCCTTGAGTTATCAACAGCCTTGACTCTGGCAGTGATTATCGGAAATCGGTGAAAATCAATAGATCTCTCCGTCTCCTGACCTTAAAAATGTCTACATATGTATTAACTTTAGCTTTCAGAGATTTCACAAGCAATTGTGGACTTCTGGATGGCCATACAAAACCTGCACTAAGACTATTACCTGTAATCGCTTCAGAAAACTGATCTTTTGCCTCTCGGAACTTTTTTGATAATAAAGGTGCAAAAGATTTAATTACATGCCATATAAGGTAGTTCTTCACAGTTCTGCAAAACATAATGTGCATAAATAATTCAAAAGTTCGAAAAGTATAAGGTGTACAATAATACCTCATACAAATCGGATGATAACTATTGTAGAGAGAGAGAGAGAGAAATGGGGTTTAACATCCACTCGACACAAACTAGGTCATTTTTGGACTAACGTATGGTTTCAATTTTATTTCAATAATTCGCCTGCACGTAGGGGTCTTTAGCAGAGGGAGGAAACCGGAGTGCCCAGAGGAAACCCACAAGGTTGAGAAGGCACCCCTATCTCCACGCCAAATACGCTCATACCAGGGGTCGAAACCACAGCCGCAAGCCAGAGGTGACCTGCCAGCTAGAAGTAGAAGCGCGGCACTCTTGACCTAGGCCATCCCAACCCCCCGATAACTTTTGTTGTTAGAGCATTTGCAAAGTTCAACATAGTGAAACAGAGCCATCACGCTAGAAGCAATTGATGGAAACTGCTGAAATTCAATAGGCTTCTTAATTTCAATAATGAACAGAAATTTCAGACAGATCAAATGTGGTTGTAAGAGCATTCACAAAGTTCAACAAAGTGAAACAAGGGCCACAACTCTAAAAGCAATTGCCTGAAATTGCAGATGTTCAATAAGCTTCTCTTCGTTCACAGGGTTCAACAAAGTGAATCAATATCCATAATGGTGATGTGTGAATATTATAGGACAATTTTGCGTGCACCACAGCTGTGAACATGCACTACAGCTGCGAACATGCACCACAGCATCTAGTTAACAGGTTATAAGGGACTGAGGAGTACAGAGAGAGGGACTAAGATATGCTTTAATTTTATTTCAAGGGGTCTTTAGTAGTAATAGGAAACCAGAGGACCCGGAGAAAACCCACAAGGTTGGACAGACGACCCTACTCCTTATCATATACAACCAGGGATTCTAAACCATGCTTTATGGTATAACGCATACATGCTAACCATTTTGCCATCCACCCCCCCAGGACTGAGGAGTAAGTTGAGAGTTAAATATATAAACAGACAAAGACTACTTACTTGATTCCATTATCATCTTGTAGAGCTGTTTTAAGTATCTGGGTCAGATTCTTTAAATAAGATGGTGAATAGACAACTATTGGTTCCTTGTTAGTTACAGATATATTCACAGTATTCATCAAACGATTAAAATACGATAACCATTTTAACTGAAATATAAAATAACAATAACCATTTTAACTGAATATAACTGAAATATAAAATATGATAACCATCTTAACTGTAATATAAAACAACGATAACCATTTTAACTGAAATATAAAATAACAATAAAAATCTTAACTGAAATATAAAATAACAATAACCATTTTTTTTAACTGAAATATAAAATAACAATAACCATTTTTTTTAACTGAAATATAAATATACGAAAACTGTTTTGATTGAATTAACATTATGTTTTTACAATTACATTTCAACAGAATTGAAAATCTAAAAGTGGAGGGTAGCCATCCCAGAATTCTCTAAGAGTTTTGTTCTTATACATGATCTCATCAGGCTTAAGTGAGAGGGTGCGACAGTTCCCTCTATATAGTCATTGCAGCACTCTAGAAATCTGGGTGGACCGGAGCACAGTAAAAGTCTTGATGGACTGGAGCACAGTCAAAGTCTTCGATGGAGTCACTATTTTCGTAGTTATGTGTGGAGATATTTGAATCAAAATGGATTCCCACTTCAAGAGCTTTTGCAATGGATGGCTCAACGATAAGACTTAGTCCTGAAGGGTCCTCAACCTCTTTGTTTACGGTACATTTATATTTCAACAAGTCAAACTCTCAATCATCATAGTAGGGAATCGAAACAACGCCAGTTGACTCAGTGACATGCTTTATGATACAGCGTGCACATGCTAGCCATTCGGCCATCCACCCCCCCCCCCCCCCATATCTATTCAGACTTCGATATCTTGACGACAAGAAATGCAAGCTGAAAACAAGATTCTCCCTCAATCAAACAATGAGGTCTTAAATAGATTATAGCAACAGAGGTCTATTGTTCCCGTTCAATCAAAGCTGTCCAAGTACAGCAACATGACAGCCCTTCGTTTAATCTGGGGTCTTCCCTAAAACTTTGGACAGTGATTTAAGTAACTAAAAATGGTGAAAGTCTCGTTCATCTACATACATTATTATTTACATTGTATCCGTGTTTGTAGCCTCGTTTGTCATGCAATTAGTTTTTCTGCAATATTTGGCTATGTACTGGTTAATTGAGCATAAATCATGACCAAAATTTAAATGTATGTAAACACATTTGTCCCAATTTGGAGTTTTGTTAAAAGCGTAATCAGACTGTTACACAGTTAGCTATTGGTTGTTAATCGGAGTATTGACCAGCCATAATTTGGAACAGAAATCTGCTTCCTTTACAGCAGTGTTAAGTGGGATTAGTTCTTATCAAACAAAACACTGTGGGGATGTGCTATGAAAGATATCTCAAAATAATTCGGTATTCCTCCAGAGCTCAATTTAAGAAAAAAAAAGATGTCTTCCCCACAACACTGTATTTCACAATGGGACACCGACAACTCACTACACATGGTGACAGAGATCTATTCTCGAAGTAAGAAGTAGGTGGATCTCCGTGTGTACGATGCTCGTTATTGGCACGAGGAGACCGACTTCAAAAGTTTTAAAATCGCCATGTCAACTGCCATACTCCTCACAGTGTTTCGCTTTATTGTACAAGGGAAGGCATCTTTAAAAGCCTCTATGACATATTTATGAAAAGGGTAAAATCGCCATGTCAACTGCCATACTCCCAACAGTCTTCCGATTGATTGTACATGGGAAGGCGTCTTTAAAGGTCTCTAAGACATATTTATAAAGATAGGTTGCCAGGCAACGAAACATACGCCCACAGCAGCTAAATCGTCCGGGCAGTCAACAAGGGTTGTCGCATATTTTTACTTTTTTCGGTAATGAAACATTTGTAATACACTAAAAACTGATTAAGAGTAACAACTCATTATGTAATTATTAGAAAATCATTAGAATTTGATTGCTTTTTATAAAGTTTTACCCCACGCTAACAATTAGTATATACATGAAACATTTAATATCATGGATTTAGCTGTTCAGTTATCTAAATTCATTGAAAATCAAAATACTTGTTCGTTTCAACACCTTAAACTCTATGTACCAATCTGAAGTCAATCGGATGGTAACTTTGGCCTCTATAGCGTCACAACAATTTTTGAAGTTATCAAGGGAGATAACTCTGGCAGTAATTATTTGAAATCGCAGAAAATCAATAGGATTCTTCGTCTCATGAACTTAAACACTGTGTGTAAATCTAAAGTCAATCGGATATTATCTTTGGCCTCCAGAGCGTCCACAAGATTTTTTGAGGTGATCAAGGGCCATAACTCTGGCACTAATTAACGGAAATCGCTGAAAATCAATAGGCGTCTTTGTTTTATGACCTTAAACACTGTGTATAAATTTGAAGTCAATCGGATATTAACTTTGGCCTCTTAGAGCGTCCACAAGATTTTTTGAAGTGATCAAGGGCCATAACTCTGGCACTAATTATCGGAAATCGCTGAAAATCAATAGGCTTCTTCGTCTTATGACCTTAAACACTGTGTATAAATTTAAAGTCAATCGGATATTAACTTTGACCTTTAGAGCGTCCACATGATTTTTTAAAGAGATCAAGGGCAATAACTCTGTCATTAATTATCGGAAATCGCCGAAAATCGATAGGCTTCTTCGTCTCATGACCTTAAACACTGTGTATAAATCTAATGTCAATCGGATATTAACTTTGGCCTCTAGAGCGTCCACAAGATTTTTTTAAGTGTTCAAGGGCCATAACTCTGGCACTAATTATCGGAAATCGCTGAAAATGAATAGGCTTCTTCGTCTCATGACCTTAAACACTGTGTATAAATCTAAAGTCAATCGGATATTAACTTTGGCCTCTAGAGCGTCCACAAGATATTTTGAGGTGATCAAGGGCCATAACTCTGGCACTAATTATCGGAAATCGCTCAAAATCAATAGGCTTCTTCGTCTCATGACCTTAAACACTGTGTATAAATTTAAAGTCAATCGAATATTAACTTTAGCCTGTAGAGCGTCCACAAGCAATTGTGGACGCCGGACGGACGGACGGACGGACGGACGGACGGACGGGGGCGACGACAATATACGACCACATTTCAATGTGGGCGTATAAAAAGGGTAAGAGTACATGTATTGACATTTTAAATGAAATGAAATGGGGTTTAATGTCCTACTCTTTTGCACCTAACCTGGGCTAATGGAAGACGGGCATATGGATACAGTTTGCTATGAGGGAAATTTTGCCCGGGCAGCCGCGCTACGGCCTAATCTTATATTGAATTCCAACTGCCAAGGGATCTTTTACCTGCACTCTAATGTGTACACGGGACCTCGGTTTTTCGTCACATCTGAACGACTAGGCAGCTGTCCTTGTCAGGCCCTCCTTCTGCATCACTGACAAGGATAAATCACGCTGGAAAAAGCGAGATGAACTTTCTCGGCCAATGCATGGATCGAACACCCGACCTCCAGGCTAGCGAACCAGCGCCTTAGCCACTTAGCCACAATGACCCCCTATTGACATTTAAAACTAACAAAACCAATAACACTAATGTTTCTCTAGAGATAAGTATATTCTGCTACCTCAGCTAAAATGTAATTAAAATGGCAGTCGGTCATTTGGTTTTTAAACTGAATAATTAAACATTTTAATTAAACTTGGTATTTATAGAATTCTTACCCATAGACACCAATCAGTCAAGAAATTTATAATATACACGTTGGGAATTTAGTGAAAGTATTAATGTGTCTATAAGCTAGGTTGCCAGGCAACAAAAAATATGCCCAGAGCAGGTAAGTCGTCCCGGGCAGTCAACAAGAGTTGTCACATATATTTTCTATTGTCAACAATGAAACATTTATAATACATTAAATTCTGATTAAGAGTAACAACTCATTAAGTCATGAGAAAATCATTAGAATTTGTTTGGCTTTTAGTTCTGCACCATGCTAACGTTCAGTATACAAAACATTTAATATCATGGATTTAGCTGTTCAGTTATCAAAATTCATTTAAAATAAATATACTTGTTTGTTTCAGGTTCTTAAACTCTGTTTATCAGTCTAAAGTCAATTGGACATTAAATTCGGTCTCTTGGAGTATCCACAAGATTTTTCAAAGTGATCTAGTGCCATAACTCTGGTAGTAGTTATCGGAAATCATTTAATCAATTATATTCAGTGAAATACGTAAACTGTCCAAATTAAATGACAGCCGTTTACACCTGCTTAGTCCATTCTACACATAGAATACAAGACTTGTGTACTAATTATAAAATATTTGACATTAGTATCTCATATTTTCACTGCAAAATAACAACATTAATATAATCCTTAAAGAGCACATAAAACGAGAAAACTAAATTGATTGAATTTACAGACATTGGTTACTATATGCATTTTACGGCAGTTTAACATCAATCTTATGAAAATTAATTCAGATATCGTCACTCAAAGTCGCAAATATAGACCTCCCGTAAAAACGACTTGGCCAATTATTGAAAACACTCTTAATCCCCTCAGGCGCCAGTGACCGAATGCATATTCGGAATGTTTATTCCTTACTTACCTATATACAGCCGGCGTGTGTATTCATTAACGCCTGACTGATTCCTTAATCCCCCTAATTAAATAAAACAATTGACTACGTAAAAATTTGCTTTGTGATTCATTTTAATTTAAGATCCAATTTAGAATTTGTTTCATAATGTACGGTCGTTTTGATTTCTCACGACAGCGATTCTAATACCCTCTACCATCACGTGCAGTCCAAACGATTCAAGATACATTTCCCGCAGAAGAGTATTGTTGTTCTAAATTAGAATTTGTTTCTTTATGTACGGTCGTTCTATTTTTTCACGGCAGCGATTAAATACCCTCTACAATCGTGTGTGCAATCCAAACGATTCCAGATACATTTTCCTCAGAAGAGTATCGTTGTTCTAATTTAGAATTTGTTTCATAATGTACGGTCGTTCTATTTTCTCACGGCAGCGATTAAACGATTCGAGATACATTTTCGTCAGAAGAGTATTGTGGTTCTTCTAATTTCCCATGAGTAAAAAAGTAAGGGGGTAAAAAGATGAGGTCATGCCAAATGTATCATAAACATCAAACATGATTGAAATGTGATTTGTAAGTGACAATCAGTTATCGTCATACGGCGCCTTTCTTTCTGCATGCGGTTTTGACTTCATTACGCTGAAATAGACCGTAAAAATGAATATCTCAATATACGTCAAAATTAACATTACAAAAACATTTTTTTGGTAACCATCTTAATGGGATAACAGATTGAGAAGGGTCATCTAACTACTTCGTGCATTGATGGCAAGTGTAGGGTCGTTTATACCTGCCATAAATCAATCAGACTAAAGTTGCACATTGATTGGGTCATAAATTAATAACGAATTCTGATTAGGTAATTATCATTTTTTACGCCGACCAGTTTATTTAGCTTTATTCACCGATGTTTTTGTAATAAAGTAGCCTCTTATTATTTGTTGATTAGTGTTTAAACATCTAAATATAAATCATTCGATGGAAATACGTTTACGCGATAAGATCAGGTTATAATGTCTAACATCGTTTAACTTTTTTAAATAATAAAGGCATGTTCACTGCATATCACTGTTGTGACTGTAGGTTTCAAATCAGGATTTGAATTGTTTACTAACGCAAACCACTCTTTCCGTAAGATTTCATCCTTGGGAAATTTATGAAACGCCTGTACATTATTCCCCTTTTCCTTGCTGGAATTTCCACAACTTTCAGTAACACAACGATAATGTGGCAACTTGAAATACACTCCGAAATATTCTACTTCTAGTCACAAATATATAATCTATTACAACTCAAGACGAGAAAGGTCGACTTTTGAAAATGCTTTGACTTCTATAGAATAGTGATATGTAGCTTACATGTAAATAATGACGAGTTAATGATTACGCCAGTCAAATGTTAATTGGACCGGCAAATACACGTACACATGTTAACTGCAGGGATGTAGCCAGGATTTGCTGAGTGGTGGAAAAAAAATTCCGAGCGAAGCGAGGAAAAAATTTTTTGCGGAGGGGGGCGTGGTCTTTTATGAAAATTCAATCCGTTTTGGTGTATTTTCAGAGCATCTGCTGCCTTTTGTATTTGCTTCAGTGCAAATCAAATTTCCTTTCATATTTATATATTCAAATTTTTACCAAATTAACTTAATTTCATCAATGATATAGAGACTCTTCCAGGGAGCTAAAAAAAAATTATGTAAATGGTAATTGGTATTACATATACCATTGCAAATTTATTTACTAAAAAAAAAAGATCAGTTTCAAAAATTCTAAGTCAAAAGCCTCTCGTAGTGGTAATCGTACTTACATTCTTACATTATTAGTGACTAACGTAATAAATACTGTCATATATATATATAGGCTAGTGAATAATAAGTAAAACAGTACACTCGCCCTGCCGTCTTATTTATATTTGTTTTGTGGCAAGTGTAAATAAAATATACGGTAGCCCAACTGTCTCTCGGATTTAATTTAGATTCGGTAGAATTAACGCTAGAATGAGTACATTAAAAATTGGTCGTAAAACCGAACGTACGACACCAATTACGACATTCAACACTTTAACATTGAAATGCCGTAAATTGGTCTGGGTGACCTATTTACGGCAAATGTACAAATTCAAAGACCGTAGAATCAGAATTATAAATTGAATACTCCTTTTTAAAAACTAATTTAGGATGAAAGGGTTTACTACAGCACACAAAATTAAATTATGCTGTGGCAGACATGGTTTGCGTCGGCTTTTACTATGACTATGCCGTTTGCCCTGGTAAATTTCGAGCGATGAGTTTTTGTACAGAGTGAGAGAAGGATGAATCATGAATGGGTTTAAATATGACTGGGCGGGTTTCCTCGATTTTTTCTTTGTGCTGGGCGGCAAGAAATAGTGCCGGGCGCAAGCGCCCGGCGCCGCCCAGCGTGGCTACATCCCTGTAACTGGTGGTGTGTATACAGTGATATATTGTATAGATTATGTGTAGTGCCTGTGACGTCACCAGCCAATCAACCGGATTAAGGTTGTAATTGAAAATTTGAAAAACGTTTTTGGCTGTCTGATGTTTAAACGTTAATATCTGAATTAATTTTAATCAGATTGGTGTGAACTTGACGTAAAATGAATGTAGTAACCCTTTGCTATCAATATATGCAATTAAGAATTATTATTTTATGTGGTCTTTAAGTGGCATTGAGCAATTGAACACAAAAAACATATAAAAACACAATTCATACGTAAAACAATCACTGGTTTATACACATATAGCACAACGTTTCGACAAGTATTCTCTAATCGTTATCAAGTACAAATGCTAATTAGTTAACTAAACGGTAATGTTTATGGCTCCCATGTGCATAATGACATTTTTGTTTATTTCCATACATCACTTGTAGTATAACTACAGCCCCAAATGTTAAATATATTTCATTTTTTGATTTATTCATTTATAAGATAAAAAATTAAAATATTAGAATATTACCATAGGAAATTCTTTCTGAATCTGGCTTATTGTCATCTTATGATACAGCTTCTGTATGCCTCGTCTTTCTGATGCTGGTACTGTAGCCTATAAATAACAAATATCCCTAGAAATAAACATTCTTGTAACTCAGCCATTGTAACTCAGTGAGTATGTTTATTGTTCACTACCCCAGTTCTGTGTTCTATCAGTGTTGGCTGAGAACATTCCTAAGGATTTTTCAGGGTGGTTTTGCCTTGTCAGTAGGGAGCCATGGTGGCTAAATGGGTAAGATGCTGGCTTCACTAACCTGGACGTTGGGGGTTTGCTCCCTGTATTGGCCGAGAACATTCATCAAGACTTCCAGGCGTGGTTTCCACTTGTCAGTAAAGGTGAAGGAAGCAGGGCCTGATATGCACACATATCACCCCACCCACCCCCCTCAAATAACGATCAGAGACTGAGTTAATCTTACCTGAGCGAGTAAATTTTCAAACTTGATAACCTCGATCATATTTTCTCTTGTTTCATTTCTCATTTCTTCGTCACTGCCTGATAACAACATCTGAATATCTACCATATACTTCAAATACGCTTTTAATACTTTATCTTCAGATATAGATTTATTTAAATAATAATCCCTCTCTGGTAATCCTAATCCACCTTGATCCAGCTACAAAACAAACTTATATTATCAATCAATATTCCACAAGTTTCTATAATCCATTTATTGGATTTGATATTTCTTGTATATTTCTTGCTGTGTGTGAGAGAGAGAGAGAGGGAGAGAGAGAGAGAGAAAGAGAGAGAGAGAGGATTAACACCCACTAGACACAAACCAGGTCATTTTGGGACTAACACATGGTTCAATTTTATTTCAATAACATCTTTTTCACACTGGAGAGAGAGAGAGAAATGGGGGTTAACCTCCACTTAAGTCAAATTAGGTCATTTCTGGACTAACATATGATTCAATTTTTTTTCAATGATTCTCTTGCACGTAGGGTTCTGTAGCAGTGGGAGGAAGTTGGAGGACCTGGAGAAAACCCACAAGGTTGAACAAGCGACCTTACTCTTTGTCACGTACAACCGGGGAATCAAAACCCCGCCAATTGACTCAATGACAGATCTTATGAAACGAGCGCGCACATGCTAACCATTCTTACCTCCAACCCCCCAATTTAATAAATTTATCAAATATTACTTACATGTAAGATATTTTTAGAAGAATTTTTATCATCTTCGCCGACCCACACATTAAACAGAGCGTTGATATCTAGCAGATGGATTTCCTCTAATAAATCCTGTATTTCCCAGCCCGAGTTACTTTTATTTTTGATTATCATGCTGAGGACCCGTTTTAACGGTGCTGCACCCAGGCTTTCTATTGTCTTATTCGCATCTATACAGGATTCGTAATATTTCTTCGCTTTTCTTTCAGCTTCACTATGCATACTTTCCTCGGGTTTTTCTACAATCAGAGAAAAACTTATTACAGCAATCTGATTAAAACACAGATCCTATTTTGTTTCGATTTTTATAGTTGAAAATTTTGTTTTACTTGGTTTTACTACACTAGGATCTGGAAGAGTTGTTATACATGTGTAATAGGCAATCTTATTGATGTGAGGAATTAGCCAATGAAACAGTCCGTTACATCGACTTCTTGGAGTTCTCTGCGCTGGACTGTTGGTAAACCCTTGAAATAGTTGAAATGTCAACGCTGCTTGATTAATCAATGTCGGACATCATTTTGTCAAAAGCCGCTCGTTTGTCCCCTGATTACAACTGCTAAGATATTCATGTATTGTAGACCATCGAGTTGAACCATTGGATTTATGTTTGTTTTAGAGATTCAACTTTTCCAATGATTCAAAACTATTCAAATATTGATTAGAAGCTACAGATCAGAACATTCAGAAGTTTAGCTTTTTTTCTGCCATGATGATTTTTATACATAAATACTGGAATACAACCATAAAAACAAACTTACCAACTGCATTTTTCATTACAAGTTGATTTTGTTGCCATAGATCTTCAAATGTTCCCCAGTGGGAATGTCCAGATGGAATGGGATGTGATTTTATCCAACCTCCACAAGCATATTGAAAAAAGTCTTCACATGGATCAACAGTTTTGTCCATAGAGGATAATAAATTACTAGCTACGGTTATACATTCTGCTGTTAAACAATATTCTAGAGAATAAAAATAAATAACATTTGAATAGAATGAAATAATACTTGAATAGATTCAATAACATTTGAAAAGAATAAAATAATATTTGAAAATAATAAAACAATATTTAAAAATAATAAAATAACATTTGAAAAAATAATAAAATACTTGAAAAAATAAAATAATATTTAAAAATAATAAAATAATGTTATATAAATTATCCCTTAAACATTTACATGTATTAACAAAACTAGACCATAATCAACTCTCTAGACCATTGGATGCCAGTGATTTTCAATGGATTGAAAAAAGATCATCTTTTAATAATTAAATCAAAAAATAATTGATACTTTGTTTACTATCGTAACAATGGTAGCAATAACAATCAAGACTAATATTCTCAAGTAGTCATAACTTCGCTCAAAATAAAGTAATTTGACTGAAATCTTCAATATATTCAATTTTCATTATCTATTTATAACATAGAGAAAACTGTCAACACTTTATCTAATTTACATTATGCATCTTCAATAAGCCCCTATTAAAATTTGAATTTTACAACTTTAATTCTTCACAAGCACCTGTTAAAATTTGAATTTTGAAACTTTAGTTCTTCACGAGCAGTTATTAAAACATCTATTAAAACTTGGATTACTTATATTACACCCATTGAAATTTGGGTTATAAAAGACCAATTAAATTTGGATTATAGAACACCAATTAAAATTGAATTACAGAACACCCATTAAAATCTTGCTGTGGGAGGAAACTGGAGGACTCGGAGAAAATTGGTGACGTTGTACAGGCAACCTTACCCCTTGTCATGTATAAGCTGGGAAATAAAACTACTTGACTCAATTATAGACATTATGATGCACGGCGAATGTGTTAACCATTCGGACACCCAACTTCGTTATTCAAAATACAGATGTGACGTCATCCTTTGATGTTATTGACAAACAATTTTTTCAAGGTGCCAGTCGTACATTATTTATACTTTCATGAAATATCAGAGAGTTGGATGGCCAAATGGTTAGCACATGCACGCTGTATCATAAGGTCTGTCATTGAGTCAACTGGCATGGTTTTGATTCCCTGGTTATATGTGACAAGGAGTCACCTGTTCAACCTTGTGGTTATTCACTGGGTCCTCCAGTTTCCTCCCACTGCTAAAGAACCCTACAAACAATTATTGAAATAAAATTAAACCATATGTTAGTCCCAAAATGACCTAGTTTGTGTCTCTTCATGAAAAATCAGAATCTTGAGACGATTTAATTCAAATGCATGTGCATGATAGTATATCTGTATCTTAAGTTCTTTAATGGTCTCAAGCAAGTATAAATACGAATGTCTTCCTCTCAACGGGGGGTTGGGATGGCCTAAAGGTCTAGAGTGCGGCGCTTCGACCTCTCGCTGGCCGGTCACCTCTGGGATTCGGCTGTGGTTTCGAGCCCTGGTGTGAGCGTATGTGGCATGGAGATAGGGGCGCCTTCTTAACCTCGTGGGTTTCCTCCGGGCACTCCGGTTTCCTCCCACTGCTAAAGACCCTTACGCGCAAGTGAATTATTGAAATAAAATGAAACCATATGTTAGTCCCAAAATGACCTATTTTGTGTTGAGTGGACATTAAACCCCATTTCTCTCTCTTTCTCTCTCAACCACTGTACCATACTTATACTATTAACCATCAGATCTCTGCTGGGTTATATATTATCTAAGTAAATTATATCAATCATTATCATCTCTTAGGAATTCAGATTACCTTTGAGAAGGTATAATAAGAGATTACATCCATCAAAGTTAATATATATTTCTCGTATTGAGTCTGGAATAACGTGTAATCACATAAATCTAAAATCATTAACTCTCAACGATACCACAAGCTTACGATGTAGACTCAAAAGAATTGATTTAATTTAATGCGTTTGAATCTGGGCGATACAGGGCAGACAATATACACAGCATTCATGATCAAGACTGTACGGGGTTTTTTAATGGGTCGATATCATGCTTTAAGTTGTTCATTGTGTAAGCAACATAGAGGTTTAAATGATTGCAATGAATGCTCAAATCTAAACACGATCTTTGTTTATTTTCTGCATACAAATTGCATGAAATGTTGGAGCCAGATGATTTTTCTACTTGGTTTCCCTTTGTCAGAGGTTCAGGACAGATGACCTTAGCAGGAACAGTGTCTAATCCTTTGGATGCGACGAATAACTAGGGGTTCTTTTATGTGCACAAGACATGTCCAATCTGAATAACTATTAAACTTAACAACAATGTTATAAATACTTATTTGAGACACGCTGATCCCCATCAAGAAAACAATATTCCATTTAATAATATTGTTATAAGTTATAACTGTGGCCCTCATCCAAAACACAATATTCCCTTTAATAATATTGTTATAACTGTGGCCCTCATCCAGAACACAATATTCCCTTTAATAATATTGTTATAACTGTGAACCCCTATCAAGAACATGTTATTCCCTTTAATAATATTGTTATATAACTGTGGCCCCTATCAAGAACACATTATTCCCTTTAATAATATTGTTATAACTGTGGCCCCCTCAAGAAAACGATATTCCAATTAATAATATTGTTATAATTGTGGCCCCCATTCCAATTAATAAAATTATTATAATTGTGGCCCCTATCAAGAACACAATATTCCACTTCATCATATTGTTATAACTGTCGCCCCTGTCAACGTTATAAATTCCTGGTAGAACATTAAATCTAACTTACTCGCTGAACCATTGTAGTCCAAATAAGAACTTTTTTTAAACCCGTCCAAAGGACTACAAAATTTAATAATAATGTTATAAATACCTGGTTGAACATTAACTTGTTTAATTTCTGTTTGTTTCACTGCCAATAAAGATGCTATAACAATTAAAGCTATAGATAATATAACCAATAATACTAATAATATCCTCTCTAACGCTGTCTTTCTCTGCCAGACGGTCATTCCACCCTTGAACATTATACCTGGCGCAAAGTCCATTGGTGGTGGGGTGCTGCCACCATTTGATAAAGTATCCTCATCATCGAAGTTTGTTCTTTTATACCTCTGACCAGACATCTGAAAAATAGTTTTTTAATCTGGGTTAAGTAGTCATAAGTAGAAAGAGAGAGAGAGAGAAATGGGGTCTAACGTGGTCCACTCGACACAAACTGTGTCATTTCGATACTAACATATGGTTTGATGCGCATAGGGGTCTTTAGCAGTGGGAGGAAACCAGAGTACCCAGAGAAAACCCACCAGATTAGACAGGCGACACTGCTCCTTGCCACGTACAACCAGGGATTTGAAACCACGCCAGTTGACTAAATGGCAGGCCGTATAAAACAGCGTGCGCACGCTAACCATTCGGCCATCCAACCCCCCTAGACATTACTTTAAATTAAATAGCAAATGATTCTATACGCTTGAATGGTTTACCGCGTGCAATCTAAATCATAAGGTCTGTCATTGCGTCAAGTAGCATGGTTTCAAATCCCCACTATTACGTGACAAGGATTAGGTCACCTGTCTAACCTCATGGGTTTTTGCCAATTTCCTCCAACAGCTACAGACCCCTACACACAAGCAAATTATTTAAATCAAATTGAACAATATGTTTGTCCTGTAAAGCACTGTCACCTGTCAAACCTTGTGGGTTTTCATCGGGTCAACCTGTTTCCTCCAAGCGAATCACTGAAATAAAATTAAACCATGTTAGTCCCGCAATGGCCTAGTTTGGGTTGAGTGGATGTTAAATCCCATTTCTCTCATTTTCTCTGAAAAGTACTGAAATAACTGAAGCATTTTTGCACTTACATTCCTTTTCGACATTCAGCTTTTTACAATTTCATACGTGTAGTTTGTAAAATAGCAAGAGATTCCTCAATCCCCAAATGGCGAGAAGAAAGATGTATCACAATTCTTTTTTTATGTTTTTCTGACGCTTCCATAAGTAGCCTGTCACTCTTAATTATCTACATGTATGTCACACATTATCCATGGGTACACAAACACTCTTAAATTGTTTTGGTCCTTATTTAGATCCACGTCAATATTATATTATAAAATAGTTTTATTTCTTCGACATCGGCAGGACTAAAAATATCAATTATTAATTTAGACTGTTTTAGCATCGAATACTAATTCTGTTTGTTTATGTCATCATTTGTTGCAATGCTATTCAAATTAACTTCAGATTCGTAGATATTTTCTTTTATTGGTATCGAATAACACCTAGCAAAAAAATCAGGTTAAACATCATTGAAAAAACGATTTGAATTCTAACATTTGAATTCAATTGTCCAAAATGGCAAAGAAATTTTAGACAGAGTAAAAAACCAATACATGAATAAAAAATTGATGACATTGTTTCATAAATACCGCTGACAAGTAAAACAGACTTACAGAAACATAGCGCCTACGCATTCCTTAAAGTCAATTAAGTTTTTGACAAGATATGTTGATTTAACACATTCTTTATCTCACATGAATGTAATATTTTAAGTCTAAAACCAGCAACTCTTTTATCATCGAGAATAACAAAAAGCATCTTGATTTATCTAAATTAAATGCATGTATCATCCGCTCTACGTTGTAATGGGTCAGGGTTGGGGTTAGTGGAGCATTCTATAATAAAAGCAATAAATCAATGGATGCATATGGACCTTCAGCATGGAAATGTGTGCCTTCTATTCCCCTTTGAGAAAAATAATAATTTAAAAAACCAAATTAAAAATACATTAATTTTTTTGTAGTAGGTCAGGGTTGGGGTTAGTGGAGCATTCTATTCCAATAATAATCAAAAATTCAGTGGATGGACGTTCAGCATGGAAATGTTTGCTTCAAGGAAAATAATAATTAAAAAATAAAATGAAAATTACTTTCAAATTTTTAAAAACAAAACATGATCCAAGAATCTTAAGATGTTATTTTTGTTGTTTTTTTCAAAATCACGAAAAACTAAAAATTAAATAAGTTTGACCTTAAAACATGCATTATGTAAAATTTAGATAAAGAGCTCTCTGTCTTTCAAAGACGTTAGAATTAGATAAAGAGCTGACAGTTTTCGCTATAATAATTTGAAATAAGACAATGAAAAGGGAATATATTGAAAATTGCAGTTATGATTGTTGTAAGTTTTGATAAGAATAGTGTAGTCTCAATTTTCATTGATACCGTTGTTAGAATAAAAGGCAAAGTCGTTGGCCACATTTTCGCCAAAGTGAGTGGTTCACCCTGTGTTCTGTGCCCTCCGTCCAAGCCTGGAAATAAGGCACTTGTCACTGACAATATTACTGTCAGATACAGATTCAGGATTTGTCAAGCACAAAACCTCTTGTGCCTGCCATATTGTCCGGCACGGATTTGTGATTTTTATTGATATTATTAATACATATCTGGCACTACGATGAAAATGTCAGGTATTATTTCATTAATAATGCCTGACATTTTGTCAGGTACATCTAAAACCGTTATTTCCAGGCTTGCCTCCATCCTGTATTTTTGTAAATAACTTATTTTTTATTCTTATCCAAAGTGTTTATTATTGCTGCAAGAAGATGTATTGTGCTACGTTTCCTGCCTCATTTATCGAGGTTACAACGTTAAAGCAACCACATAATCATTATCTTTTGTTACTTAAATACATTAAAAATAATGCATGATTTAATGATATTCAATTCAGTTGGTGAATATTCATGTACTGTTATCAATCTCAACTTTGATCTCTACCTAAAGCTAACAAGCCAACAGTGAGGCTGATGTCCCCCGCCGAAATCCCAAAATAAATAGATGACACATATTAATTAATCGCACATTTATTTTTTTCAAACTTATCAAGCAATCAAACTGTACACGAAGTGTCATCCAAAAGTGTTATATAAAGAAAAATGCTAAAACCGACGAGAAAAATGAAAATGTACCCTAGTTGGGGGACCCTAAAGGCAGACAAAAGGGCCCCCACGCTTGACAAAAGGGCCCCTCTAGCCAAGGGGAAGGGCCCTCGTGTCCGAGTCAATCGTCTCAATACACTGTTACTGTCGAATCCATTAATGAATGAGAATGCAGTCATTGTATTGGCATAAAAATCATCAATCAAGACGAACCTAAGTATCAACCAATCAAATTGCTTATCTCTGCCTACCCTAAGCAGAAAATGTTCATCTTCGAACTCCATCAAGGCATTGACCTAATAAGCATACACACCAATTTTGAACATTTTAACTCAATTAGAAGGAGAGTTATTGTGTTCCAAAGTCTCGGCAAATCAAATTGCGTATCGCTCTGATTACCCTGAGCAGAAAATGCTCATTATCGAACTTAGTCAAGGTATTACTGTAATGAAACTATACATCAAGTTTCATTACTCTCACTTAATTAGAACTAAAGTTATCGTGTCCCAAAGCATCAACCAATCAAATTGCTTATCTCTGCTTACCCTAAGCGGAAAATGCTCATCTTCGAACTCCATCAAGGCATTGACCTAATAAGCATATACACCAAGTTTGAACATTTTAACTCAATTAGAAGCAGAGTTATTGTGTCCCAAAATCTCGACCAATCAAATTGCGTATCGCTCTGCTTACCCTGAGCAGAAAATGCTCATTATCGAACTTAGTCAAGGTATTGATGTAATGAAACTATACACCAAGTTTCATCACTCTCACTTAATTAGAACTAAAGTTATCGTGTCCCAAAGCATCAACCTATCAAATTGCTTATCTCTGCTTAACCTACGCGGAAAATGCTCATCTTCGAACTCCATCAAGGCATTGACATAATAAACACATAAACCAAGTTTGAACATTCTAGCTCAATTAGGAAGAGAGTTATTGTGTCCCAAAAAGTGTGACGGACAGACAGATAGACAGATGGACGAACCCATTTTAATAGTCCCCCAACTTTCTTCGAAAGGCGGGGGGACAATAAGGGGATATAACAACCGACATAGCCTTAAAAACTGTATTAACATGCTTTATGAATGACGATACTATCATCATAAGTTTATCTACATGTATGTTTAAAAATCAATTTCATACAAAATTTTCACACCAAGAGAGAAAAAGAGAGAAATGGGGTTTAAAGTCCACCAACTGGGTCATTTCCGGAGTAACACATGGTCCAATTCTATTTCAATAATTCACTTGCGCACAGGGGTCTTAAGCAGTGGGAGGAAACTCCTTGTCGCGGACAACCAGGGAATCAAAATCACGGCAGTTGACTCAATGCCAGACTTTATGATATAGCGCACACGTGCTAACGATTCGGAACACCAATACACATTTTTATATCAACTGTAACAAATTTTTTTTTTTGGATGTCTCTCACCAGGTTTATACGTAACAAAGCTACTTTCAAATGTTTTTATTAAAACCTTTTAACATCTATGTGCGTCATTTGTGTTTTTCAATTCGGCAGCATTAACAATGAAATCAGCAAATGAAATTAATTGGGGGAATTTATCAAGTCGACGCAAATAGTTTTTGTCTGCAGATAATATGTTTTAGTGCTAGGGGAATATCGACAATCTAGATGTCGCAGGAAGCCAAATTCTGAAAGTGACAGAAATTGTTAGAATATTGATCGAAAAGTTACTTAACAGAAAACTCCAGGGTTGAAAATTATTGTCACATAATTTGAATATAATCAGATACCGGTGGCGGAAATAAGCACCAGCCTTATTATGGTGTAATGATGGCCATGTCAATCTTGATTCTTTTACATCCAGTTGTTTTTCTTCTCCCTGATCAGTCGAAAATCGACCTTGCTTTCTGCAGATCTCCAATTAATCAATAATGTAATGGCAAAAATATTATTCGGAGCCTAAAGAAATCACGTTCAAGTAGGTTTCGGTCATCCATATTCTCTTCCACGAAAAGATTCTATTCACACTAATATGATTATTGTACATTAGGAGAAATACCAAAGGGTTGGCTTTATTTATTCAAGCAATCACAAATATAGCGGATATTAATCCAGCTATTAACGTGCATGACGGATTTGACTGAACCAGCAATTTTGTCTATAATTTCATAACATAGGCCACATTAATTTGACCTTATGGTCTTTGGGAACATCAATTTCAATTTTATCGCATATTTCTTGGAGTGAAAAATACCATAAATACGTTGTTTATCTTCTCAAAGTCTTTTAGTTCCATATTTTGAAGCTTTGAAAGTCTAAAAAAAATATATCATGCGACACGAAAAAAGGGATGGATAAATCATTCAAGAGATCATGGGGTAGGGGGCACCACAGAATTTCCGCTTTGTAAGATGACAAATTTAAAATATATAATTTAAAAATTAAGATTTTTTAATTCGTTTTTCACTGTTTTTGTCTGAGTCAGAAAACGAGGCAGAGAGAAGTACAAAGACACAGAGGGTGGAGAGAGAGAGATGGGGTTGAATGTCCACTTGACAGAAACTTGGTCATTTCGGGACTAACCAATGATTCAATCTTATTTAAATAATTCACAAGTATTGGGGTATTTAGCAGTGGGAAGAAACCTGAGAACCAGAGCAAACCCAGACAATTAACCGAACTCCTCGTCGCGTGGGGGGGTTGGGTGGCAGAATGGTTAGCATGCGCACCCTGTATCATACGTCCTGGTTTCGAAATCCCCGGTTGTACGTGGCAAGGAGTAGGTTCGCCTATCAACCTTGTGGGTTTTCTCTGGCTACTATGGTTTCCTCTCACTGCTAAAGACCCCTACGCGCAAGCGAATTATTGAAATAAAATCAAGCCATATGTTAGTTCCGAAATGACCTAGTTTGTATCGAGTGGACGTTAAACCCCATTACTCTCTCTCTCTCTTATTAATCAATTAATAAGGGGGTTGAGATGGCCTAGTGGTCTAGAGTGCCGCGCTTCAACCTCTAGCTTACGGCTGTAGTTTCGATCTCTGGTGTGAGCGTGTGTCGCATGGAGATAGGGGCGCCTTCTCAACCTCGTGGGTTTTCTTCGGGCACTCCGGTTTCCTCCCACTGCTAAAGACCCCTACGCGCAAGGGAATTATTGAAATAAAATTAAACCATATGTGAGTCCTGAAATGACCTAGTTTGTGTTGAGTAGACGTTAAACCCCATTTCTCTTTCTCTCTCTTAATCAAGTAATAAATAATAAGGCCTAATGGTCTGATTATATAAAGAAGATTGACATTCATTAAATCAAATAAGGCATTATATCTCGTTCGTATGTTTGATTATCCGTCTTCATTAGCCCAGGTTAGGAGCAGAACAGTAAGACGTTAAACCTCCATTTCATTTCATTTCATTTGTACCATTATAAATATGGTTATATGACCGTCTGATTATAAAGATGATTGGCATTTATTAAATGTAACAGTAATCATTATGAATGATTAAAAGCCACTGAACGTCATTCGAGGGATTATAAATACTTTTTAAACTACAATATTGTGACAGGTGAATCTCTTAAGTAAATATCAGTTCAAAAATAGTTCAATTCTGCTTAGTATTTACAGATATGACGAACTGGCATTTTCATTACATTTGACATCCTCTGAAGATAATATAAATAGTACAACATCATCTCATAAGGGTTGGGAGAGAGATGGTTTGGGACTAACATATGGTTTAATTTTATTCCAATAATTCGCTTGCACGTAGGGGTCTTTAGCAGTGGGAGGTAACTGAGGGCTCGGAGAAAAGCCTAGGTTGGATATGCGACCCTACTCTTTGTCACGTACAATCAGGGAATTGAAACTATGACAGCTGACTCAATGACATACATTTCGGCCTTCCACCCCACCCCAACCCACCCCACCTAATAAATGTTGTGAAAATTTTTTTTTTGAATATCTACTGTTGATATTTTGATTTTGGTTTCTTAAAGCTGACAATTAAAAAGAGAGAGAGAGAAATGGGGTTTAACATCCACTCGACACAAACTAGGTCATTTTGGGACTAACATATGGTTTTAATTTTATGTCAATAGTTCGCTAGAGGTCGAAGCATGGCACTCTAGACCAGTAGGCCATCCCAATCAAAATGTATACAAATCCACAAAATATCACAAGCTAACGCTGGCTCGAACGTTGATTATGGTCTTGATAAGTTAAACAAGGTCTAATTAATAATTTATAAAACATTTCGGGTATAAAAAATGATCCGAGATAGGCAGATTTAACTCATGCATAATGCATGTTTATCCAGGCATCAAGAGCTACATCTGCCTACCTTTTGCAGGTCTTTGAAGGCTATGTATGACATAACCATGTAGATTTAAAATACACTGGAAATTACGATAAACAATTTAAGCCTTGGGGCGGGCGGATATTATACTTTTAGATTACCAGATTTGATTGGCATACTTTAGCAATAATACTCTCTAGTTTACGTCTGCCACGAAAACCAACGTGTAATTTCAATGATTACACACCTTCACCTACCACATGTACGTATTCCATGTGATCCTTACTTCTAATTTACTTCTACAGAAAATGAATCTCCCACACGTTATTGGAAATAGCTTTCAGTTGACACATTGTTGCTGACTCGTAAAAATTAACTTTCAAGGATTCTGAACAATACTATAAAAAAACGTTGATATTATTTTCATACAATCGTACAAATTTACAGCTAAACCATCTTTTATTAAATAAAAATTAGCTTTAAATTTTTTGTACTTTCTAATTTGTTTTAGTCCCACTGATTTTAGCAACCTGGGAGAGGGACGGAGCGTGCGTGTGTTGTATCATCAGGTCTGTCATTGAGTGGTATCGAATTCTGGTTGTACGTGAAAAGGACTAGAAATAAAAGGAAGGGGTTTATGGCCCTACATATCTGCATGTGAGAGAGAGAGAGAGCGAGAGAGAGAGAGAGAGAGAGGGGGGGAAGTTAATTTAACACAAACTAAATCATTTCAGGACAATTCCCTTGTTGCACACAGGGGACTTTATTAACAATGGTGGACACTGAAAAAAAAACAGTGAGAGACGGACTTTCTGGTCCACTCAACACAAATAAGGTCATTTCAGGACAAACAAAAGGTACAATTTTATTTTAATAATTTGCTTACACATTAGAGTCTTTAGCTGTGGGAGGAAACCAGACAACCCAGAGAAAACCCTTTGAGTTTGGCATCCGATCCTCATCCTTGTTACATACGAGTGTGGAATAGAAAGAAATCAAGCCACTAGACTCAATGACAGCAGGCGCAGGTGGGGGTGGGGGGAGGGGAGCAGGGGGTCAAGGACCTGCATCAGCCGCAGTGACAAAGTTGATTTTCATTTTCGTTTGCTTTGATACTGTTGTAGTTCACATATCTGCTCTTTAAAAGGACAATCCCGATAACAACAGAGTCTCAAAAATTAAAGTCTGAGAGTTTATGAAATTTATGGACCAAAATATAGAGGCATGGTGTATTTATCTTGTCTCAAAATTTCAGCTCAAAATATTGAGTCGTTTGGACGTGAACTGCAACACTGCTTATCCGGACACGTAACCCTTTTAAGATTTCAGGTCAATTTTTTCACTGGGTGACCTGATAATCGATTCACATTTCTTGAGAGGTCTAAACAGTGAATGACCCATGTACTGTACTTGATAACAAAAGGTAAATTTGACCTACATATTATTTTTATAGAAAAAAGTCTGGTTTTATCCCTATACTGTATAATACAACGGTATCCATTTCCAGAGAAGACTGTCAGATTTAAGTTATTTACAAGCGTATCACAAATATCGTGTTAGTTGGTCGGCCGTAGGTAATGGGTTTTAAGGGATTTTAACACAAAATTGAGCAGTTTTATTCCCCAGAAAGTTATCGGGATTGGCCCTTTAATAGATGATATAAACATGATTTACGCATTGTCTCCGCCCAAGCAATCCAAGGTTGCACACAGTTTCTTGTTGATGTATTTGATACATTAAAACAACAAAATGTGGACGTATCATACGCCATGATGGATTCCAAAACGAGGCAGCCACAATAGATAAAGAAAACGATTCTTAAATCCCATTTGTTCGATTACGTTACGAAACACATCGAAAACGCTTTAACAACATAAATCGAAAACTGCAGAACTCACGATCAGCATTAACAAGCACTAATAAACCACTAATACACCGACCACACACTGTATTATTAGTAAAATATTGTTACAATTTACACATAACTTGTCTGCCTCGAAAATCTTTCTGTTATGAAGAGCGGGAATAAAACGCGGGAAACTAACTCATTTGCATAAGGTGTATACAAAGAACATACAAGGACTGCACATGGTATGTCCAAACAACAGACGAGGAAAGACTACAACACAAAGATCATTATTAACATAATGTTTATAAGGGCTATATTAAACACAACACAGTTATATGGAAAAACAAATATGTGCTTGATAACGATAAGAGAATACTTGGCGAAATGTCGTGCTTTGCCTATAAACCATTGATTTTTTTCCATATAATTGTGTTGTGTTTTTTATTGTGCTCATTCGCTAAATGGCACTAAAGGGCTATATTTTAGTTGAGTCTTAAGTCTTAGACTGCTTTGTGAACTCGGGACCTTGTAATATAACTCTCCTCTGACCTCTATAATTATATTGTTGACTATAAATATAACTATCAATTAACACACTCACAACTTCTACATTACCTTGTTTAAATAAATCAATTCACAGACAAAAAAATACATTGTTTATATCACAGTTTGGACACACTAATTGGAAAATTGTTTTTTTTTCTAGAACTCTCATTAAAAAATAATTTAAAAACCCAAAATACTTTGTTCATCTTCTCAATTGGTTTAAGTTTGACTTTTATAAAATTTTATAATTCTGATTACAAGATTGTGCAAGAGACTCAAGTGGCTGTTTATCAAACTGATTAGACTACAGGGCCCTGTTTCACGAAATTGTAACTTAAGATAAAATCCAATTTTAGTAGATACTTCAATTTTGATTGGCTAAGCACTAAAATCAATCTAATATTATCCAATCAAATTAGTAAAATTGGGATCTTATCTTAGTTAAAATTTCGTGAAATAGGCCCCAGGTCTATATTTCCTTATTCAATAATTCGCTTCTGCATAGGGTCTTTAGCAAAGGGAGAAAACTAGAGTACCCACAGAAAACCCATGAGGTTGGACAGGTGACCCTAGACCTTGTTATGGACAATTGAGGAATCAAAACAGTGTCATTTGACTCTATGACAATTTGGCCAACCAATCCCCTGAAACAACAAGAACGCTGACTATTATATGGGTGTACATAAATGATAGGCCAAGTTTAAATCTGACTGAATCCAAGCCGGAGATTATCTATTTTATGGTATTTTGATTTGAATCCAAGTAGAGAGATTATCTATTTTATGGTATTTTGATTTGAATCGAAGCCGGAGATTATCTATTTTATGGTATTTTGATTAATCAATGAGAGTACATATAAGCGTGGATTATGCAGTGAGAAGTTCAATATCTTAACGAAAAATTCAAATAATATATCGTTACTTCAGTGATTTGATAACATATTAAGTAACCAATATAGAAATAATTATGATTTGACTTTCTAAGAAAATATGAAATTTTCACTTTAATTTGCGATATCAAGTACCTGTTTGCCAGACATGTTCGGGGGGAAAAGCACGAAATACAAACCTGGTCATTTAACGCGGTTCTACCTGAGGCTGTTCCTTATTAACCACAGCTCCGAGGTTAGTTAGACCAAGATATCTCGCCTCTCTAATAATCAGTTTAAACTCATTATATCATGGTAGGCTATGATAGGCTATGATATCGTGGCCAGTGTACTGACTGATAAGTCGTCTGCTCTAACAATACCGCCATCAATCATTGGCTAATACAGATTGTTGCCTTGTGGCAGATTCTTCATCAAAGCTGGCCATCTCAAAGATTTATCACACTTTAATAACCTGTTGTGGTCTTATACTATAAACAATGAGCAAATTCTCTCTCTCTCTCTCTCTCTCTCTCTCTCCTGGAAAAATTTCCCTAATAGCTCAGTGTGACACAGCACTGGTATGTCCGACTTCATTTGCCTAGGTGTTGCAGACATATATGACATTAGAAACCATTTCATCTAATTCGTTACATCTCTCTCTCGGAAAAATTTCCCTCCTACCACATTCATGGGGTATGTCTGACTTCAACAGAAAAGATATGTAGGGCCATAAACTCCTTCCTTTCATTTCATTTCTTCATATTGGGTTCAAATTCTGGCATGGGCCTAGAACTTGTTTTAGGACTTTTCAAGTCTGGTTAGAATCAGGTCTGACAAAGGTTTACTGATCTTCTCGTGCCACTGATTGAGATTTCCATTTTTTTGACAATTTCTAATCTTTTCATAGCTTAATCCATGCCAAGGTGTACGTAGACTGATTAATTAACATTTAATCCTTTGGATACTGACAACCTGAACGACATTAGGCCTGTACATAAGCCTTCCAGGGTAAAATTGCAAAATTATGAACTCTTAGGACCCAAGCGGACGTCATACCACCTAGAATAACTTGACTAGAACACCAAGCACCTGTTTTATCAGCCGCCTTAGATACCTTTTCGTTACTAATTGGTACTCCAGCCAAGAGGCATCCATGCCAGATTTACGGCAGCTCGGTCCAAAGGGTTAATAAAGAAAAACAACATAAAAATAGAAAATCTACTGGCTTGGATTCCATTGGATTAGAGAGACCCATCAAAAGATTTAGGTGAACATAATAGGTGGCTCGGAGTTGTATTGATTATATCCTATTATGTCATCTGCAGTGGATGCCGAATGCCGATAGATTTTCAATCCATCATATCATTGTACATTAGTAACTGAACAGAACCAAACCATTTTAAGTGATTCAACTTTCACAAAATTGTAGTTTGTAAGGGAGAGAGAGAGAGAGAGAGGGTTTAACTTCCACTCAACGCAAACTAGGTCATTTTGGGACTAACATATGGTTCAATTTTATTTCAATAATTCGCTTGCGTGTAGGGGTCTTTAGCAGTGGGAGGAAACCCGGAGAAAACCCCCAAGGTTGGACAGGCGCCTCTAATCCTTGTCACATGTATACACATGCTAACCACTCGGCGACGGCCATCCAACCCCCCAGTTTGCAAGGGAATGGGGGCTCTTAGCCTGAAGGTTGTGTTTTTAATCCCTGCACTGGCAGTGAAAGTTAATCAGAAAGTTAATCGTGGTTTCTCTTTGTCAGTGGTGCAGAACAGAGGGCCTGACCTGGACAGCTTCTAGTGATTCGGATGGGACAAAAAATTAAGGTCCTGTGTATACATTGGCATTAATTAGACATTAATCAACTTATCAAGACCATAATCAACTCTCGAAGCAATCGTTAGCCTGCACTATTTAGTGGAGTTGAATCCATTTTGTGATGGATAATTTATGTAAAATTGGGCAATCAAGACTGTTTATTATCGTAACGACTTTAGTAATGCTGATCGAGGCTGGCCTCAAATTCAAAAGCTAATATCTCAGTTCAGAGTGAAGCGATTTGACTTATTCTGTTGTTAATATCTATATTTTAACTTTTATAACGAGAACTGTCAGCTCCTTACCTAATCTTACCTAATGCCCCTCTTAAAATGAATATGTATCCGTTAAATGACAAATGGTAACAGTTACGACAATCTGCCGATTAATTTACGACAATAATTGTGTTTTGTATATACACGCCTGCCTGAAAACCAAGTATACCATTGTAATCATCTCACTGCTTTCCTCGTAATCTTATTACATATGAAATAAATACGAGTGTAATATGATAAGAAATCCAGACAGCTTCTAATCCGGTGGAATTGCGTTGCAGAGATAATTCCCACAGATGAAGTGTAGAGATTGAAGATACATATATATATATCTGGAGGACGAGGTCTTCCATGCACGGTACATAGCTAGTACATACACACATCAATACATTTACAAAGAAAACTCACTCACTGAACAGAACACACTACATACAATAGATGCACAACAAAATCTATCGACAGGCATAGACTGTTTAAAGCAATGAAGCAGAAGACATTATACCTCAATGCATTTTTCGAAAGAGGTAGAGATTAAAAATAAATTTCGGTGATGAAATAACGTTAAAGAAGCTTACTTCAGTCACAAGTATCTTGTCATCGAGTCAGCCTTGCACAAACAGTGAGGTATTGATTACTTCGAGATATAAACCGGAAGTCAAATTTAGAGGCTGTCTGAATTCTCTTAGAATATAGAAAATTCATCAAACAGAGTGTAATGGTGTCCATGCTGTGTTCATCTTTAGGCCTTAGGCGTATTTAATATCATCGCCATAACGATGCCACTTTATATTTAAATTAATATTTTGCAGAAACAGTATAGCAGTTATCGAATTTCTGTATATACTGATTTTATATAAATCAATAATACAAAGAAACGGTAGCAGTCATCTAATCCCAATAAAAATTGATAAGAAATTTGAAAAGTGGGGTAAAAGTTATTAAAAATAATGGATTTTAAAACGGCACTAAAATCAAAAGCTTTTTTTTTTTCAGATAAAATTAATGATTGAAATAATATAAAAAAATTTGAGTTTGCAAAAAGCAGTTTTTCCATGGAGAGAGAAAACAGAGGGAGGAAACTGGAGAACCCGGAGAAAACCCACAAGGTTGAACTGGCAACCCTACTCGTTGTCACGTACAACCGGGGATTCGAAACCACACCGTTGACTCAGTTTTTCTATGTACTGAATAGCATTGGACATATTGATTTAAGCATACATTATGTAAGAGATAAATCTACCAATTGCATGTCTTTCTTTAGACCTTAAATGTTATCTTAATTACTAATTAGACATTAATTAACAGAAGAGCTTAATCAACTCTTAATGGCATGGGATACTTGATATTTTCACTAGATTACAATGGTTTGCCATTTAAAAATTTAATGTAAAAATGGGAATATACCAGTTCCCTTGATTTTACTATGCACACATCTTGTCAACACCTCAAAAAGTCATAACTTGGCTCAGAAAGAACTACCGGTAATTTGAATGAAATTTTCAATACTTTCCTTTCACATTATCTATTTTTGAGCTATTATAGCAAGATTGGCCAGCTCTTTATTTAAATCTTACATAATGTATCTTTAAATAAATTATATGAAAAGGAGATTTAACTTTCTCCTGGGAGCCACAGTGGGGGAGAGAGAGAGAATGAGAGATACATGTATAGAGAGAGAAATGGGGTTTAAGTCCATTCGACACAAACTGGGTCATTTTGGGACTAACACATGGTTTAATTTCATTTCAATAATTCGCTTGAGCGTAGGGGTGTTTAGCAATGGGAGGAAACCGGAGTATCTGGAGAAAACCCATGAGGTTGGACAGGCGACCCTAATCCTTGCCACGTACAACCAGGGATTCGAAACCACGCCAGTGTCGACTCAATGGCAGGCTGTATGATAGAGTGTGTGCATGGTAACCATTTGGCCATCCAACCCCGCACAGTGGGGATTCCATGTTTGTTCCCTGAGTTGGACAAGAAAGTTCATCAGGAATTTTCTGGCGTGGTTCCTCCTTGTCAGTGGTGCAGCACCGATGGCCTGGTAAGATGGAGAGAGAGGGAGAGAAAGAGGGAGAGAGAGAGAGAGAAATAGGGTTTAACGTCCACTCAACACAAACTAGGTCATTTCGGGACTAACATATGGTTTTAATTTTATTTCAATAATTCTCTTGCGCGTAGGGGTCTTTAGCAGTGGGAGGAAACCGGAGTGCCCAGAGGAAACCCATGAGGTTGAGAAGGCGCACCTATCTCCATGCCACATACGCTCACAGCAGGTCTCGAAACCACAGCCGCAAGCCAGAGGTGACCGGCCAGCTAGAGGTCGAAGCGCGGCACTCTAGACCACTAGGCCATCCCAACCCCCGGCCTGGTAAGGGATAATGCATAGTCGTTGGATGTGATGAAAAAGCAAGGTCCAGTGTACACACTGGTGTGTACTAAAAGATCATGCAATATGTTAGTCCCAAAATGACATAGTGTACAATAATTTGTTAATATAAAATCTCAAAACTGAAAAAACAAAATCATGCAATACGTTAGTCCCAAAATGACCTAGTGTGCAATATTTTGTTAAAATGTTAAAAGTTAAATATTTGCAACTAATAGATTTTGAGGAAAACAAATAAACCCCCTTTTTTTTTTAAATTAATTTTTTCCTGAAAAAATTGGAAATAGATTTTGAAATACGTCATTTGGAAGAACAGATATTATATTTGTTGCGGCCTAAAAAGAAAAATCTTTGACAGACAAAATTAGAAACATCAGATATGCTTTACTGGACAAAGCCTGAATTTGTGAACAACAATATTTGAAACAGGTATCCTATTACCACACAATACTAAACACTGGAAATCTGAAAGGTACTAAAAAAAAAACCCCAATAATTACTGATTTTTGTAGGTATGTAGAGTATTTCTGATTTTTTCGGTAATTACTATCAAAAAATATATTTCAATATTTCTCAGTGTTTTTTCTCTCTATTTTGGGGTACTTTTCCAATCATTTTTTTTAGGAATTTTCGGTATATTTTACAGTCTCTATTATGAAGCAGGGAAATTTATGAATTCACATTCCCCTTTTTTTGAATTCGTATTGAAGAATATGAGTTGATGCATTTTGACGTCATGCAAAACATAAAGGATCTTGCCAAACAGAATAGGACATAAAAACTGTAGGGGATATCAGTGTTAATATAATGTCAAAAATTCCAAGATAATTAGAATTCTGTGCATGTTGAAAAAAAAATGTTTTGTGAAAGTTCTCATGGTATATACGATACAAGAGTTAATTTCAGCGTCAAGCATTCTTGCAAACTGCGTATTGATTATGTAAAGACAGCGAACATTATTGACGTCCAACGCACAATCTGAATAACTGTCACATCAAGTCAACATATACCTTCGACGAGTCTTTGGTTAAGTTTAATACGAACACAGGGTATTGTTAAATTTGTGTAAACGCAATTAAAGAATAAAATGCTCGTGGGATCAATATCTATTGTTTAGAATTCGTTGAGATGATGTCTAAAACATGAACATGACAATAAAAAGGAGAAAAAGAAATGGGGTTTAACATCCATTCAAAACAAACTAGGTCAATTCGAGACCCATTTATCGTACATTTTTAGTTCAATAGTTTACATAGGGGTTTTCCGCCTTGGGAGAATCGAAACCATGCCACATTATTTTAACAGCCATTATGCGAGAGCTACATGTAGTGCCTATTGCAGTGTTATATAACCTATTAATTAGACAGTGGCTAAGTGGATAAGGACAGCTGCCTAGCCGTTCGGATGGGACAAAAAACCGAGGTCCCGTGTACACATTGGAGTGCACGTAAAAGATCCCTTGGCAGTTGGAATTCAATATAAGAGTAGGGCAAAATTTCCCACATAGCACACTGTATGGCGTATGCCCATTTTCCATTAGCCCATGTTAGGCGCAAAAGAGTAGGATGTTAAACCCCATTTCATTTCATTTCATTTTATTAACATAAAAAGTAGGTGTCACAACTCCCATTGCTCGCGTTGGAAGAAAGTCGTTTTTTCCCGATTTGTAACCTTTTTTAAACTTAACGTCACACAGTCGTTATATAATCTTTATTAATATTTAAAACAGATTTTGAAAGCCGATATCTTGCTCTTTTGTTTGGTATAATTTTTATATACCTATTCTTCTTATTAATTTCATAAACGTAAGTTGAAAAACGTCAATTTCGCGTGTTTTGACGTTACGGTAAAAAATTTTGTCACGTTTTTAAACGAGGGTACCTCACTTCAAGTGCTCCGCTCAGGTCTTTATTTTTAATATATTTTTTTCATTTTAATATCATTAGAAAGGTAATTGAACGATCTTTCGATCGGCGGGGGGTGCTTTGTTGGTTTTTCGAAATACCATGCCCTTTTTTTAAGTTGAAGGCTTCAATTCACGTAATCTTTTTTTGTGGCAATTTGCCAGGATATCACCCCCCGCCGATCGAAAGTTCGTTTTATTGTCGTTTCAATGCTATTAAAATCAACAAAATCGGAGCATTTTAAGAACCTGAGTGGAGCATTTGAAAATTGTATACAATGAGCAATTTTGTCCAAAATAAATCGCGTAGTTTTTGCCTTGTTATGACGTCATTTCAACACCAAAACTAAAATGTATTCCAAGGTCCCAAGACTCATATTCGCGGTAAATTACGTCGAAAGTTAAATCCGATGTTAATTTATGAAGTAAGCGTTATGTTAAATGTATAACGGACTTGCCTGAAAATAGATAACATAGTTAAAATCCATTTTTTTACGACTTTCACGGGATTGACTTTATTTACATCACATGACTCATATTCGCGCGCTTTTATGACCATGTGACAAGGTGTGAGGATCGAACGGAAATTTCTTTCGAGCTACCACACGTCTCTATATTTTAACACCAAACATATTTCAAGAATGGAAAAATTCTGTAAAATTGACGACAGTTTCAATGTTCTGAAATCATAAATTTGCTGTTCAATGAATTACTCAAGCCCAATGTTAATATATTTCTGTGCACGCGAATGGAAATGAAACCGGAAAATATCCACACGTGTCTCTGTCTGTGTTGTCTGTACTGACCGTAGGCGTGAGGACGAAAATGTAGTACCGTAGTCTATGGATAATACATAAGATTTCTTTCCACTTAAAAAGAGAATTCTACCCAAATAAAGTTGGACCAACAAAAGAATCAACGCCAGCTTAAATAATTTGAATAACGACTCTATAGACTATTTCTGGATGGATTTGTCGTTGGCGATTTACAATATTTTGTTTTGACTGATGATGGAACCGACCGACATTGAATAGATGAATAATTAGGTCAGTCATGTCAATAAATAATATGTCGATACGGATACCCAATTTTGCAAAACTTTTTATTAAATAATTTAGCATTATATAACAGTTGTCATACTAATTATTATAATTTTAATTCTTGTTTTTTGTGGGGGAACTAATCACACGTTGTTGAGTATCACATATTTGTTGATCAGTTAACATTAACAAATTGAAAGAAACGGCAAGCGTAAGGCCTTTTAGGCCTTAATTTGATATTTATTTACATTGATTAAAATATACAAACAATAAGAAAGTTGCTCAATAGGCTACATATACTGATTTGAAGGAATACTAGAAATGTAGAAATCAAAAGTGAAGTAAAAACAAAAAAAAACCCTCGACTTGTCAAAATAGTAGGGCCCAGGCCTTAAACATGACTTGGCCATAGCCTATCAGTAACTGAGTAACTTACTTTTACTATTTAGTCCTTAGACTAGCTAGGAATATTTTTCTATTTGTCAATGTTGTTATCTTCTGAGTAGAAATAATATGTAAAAGCAGAATTCTAACAATAATGTAAGCAACGAATGCTGGGAACATTGATAATGAAACAGCTGTACTTTCTTTAAGACTATGTGGTTGCTATGGCAACCCTCCAAAATCCTTAATATTTTACTAAAATTATTCAATTCATAATATTTCATATTACATGGGCTGTAAATATGTGCTAAAATGATTTCTACTTACTTAAAATGTACCATAATAAATTTGTTTGTCATGGTGATCAATTGGTTTGAAAATTGAATAACATTGCCTTTTTGGGGGTTTGTTTTTGTTTTGATTGCTATAACAACCAAATATTAAGTAATATAGAAGAGAAAAGATAAGTGATTTTAAAAATTCACTACATTTACCAGTACAGTACACAAATTTCACTTGAATATCTCAATTCCTTCATAATTTTTTTAAGCCTAAAAAAAGACCATAAACAACTCCTGATGGGTCAGATTTTAAACCAATTTACAAGAAATTTATGAACATGTATGTAATCTTGCATGAAACTATAAAACTGTGAAAGTTGACTCTCAAACAGGAATATCACCATTAAATGTTTAAAAAAAAACTTTGTTTAGGTTTGTTTTAAACAGACATGTAGTTTATTGTACTAGAAAATAAATACAGTACAAACGGATTGGGACAAAAGTCACAAAAACTTACCAAGACCCTCTCCACATACATTGTAATTGACAGTTAAAGTAGTACAATTATTAATGCAAAAAAGAAGGGGGAGAAATGGGGTTTAACATCCACTTGACACAAACTAGATAATTTCGGGACTAACACATGGTTCAATTTCATTTCAATAATTCGATTGCGCATAGGGGTCTTTAGCAGTTGGAGGAAACCAAAGGACATGGAGAAAACCCACAAGGTTGGACAGGCGACCCTACTACAACTGGGGAATTGAAACCATGCCAGTTGACAGACCTTATGATACAGCGCACACATGCTAACCATTCGGCCATACAACCCGCAGGAAATAAGGAGAGGAAAAAAAAAGAAAGATAAAGATAATTTTTAGGTACTTAATTCATTTTGAAATGAACCGACCAGAGTTAATTCAAAAGAGTTCCTAATAAGAAATACATACATGTAAGGTAGCTAATCAAGCTTCAATACCCTTTATTACAAACATTAATTTAATAGGTTATTTGTTTTGTAGAAATGTCCTATATTCTGAATAGGCTAATAAATATGATTATCACAGAAAATAACGACAAACAGGTACACCTGCTCATAAATTTCAAAATAAAATTCATGTACCACCTGTCCTGAATAAATGACTTATAGAGATAGGTTATTCCTACTTAACTTTATTAGTACTAACTCCCAGATGAGCGAAAAGTACTTTAAAAATGTTACAATAACACTCTTGCTGGCTTGACAGCTCCAGAAAATAGATAATAATAGCCTTATTTTAAGTACTAGATGTTTATGTGTCCTACCTGTTGTGTAAATTATCCTTTACATCCTATTTTACTTGTCCAGAGGGTTTGAAAATATTTTAAAATCCAAGTCACATTTGAAAAGGTTTACATTAGGCTTTTCAAATCATTTGGTTGAATTTTTCCAATTTTCTAAATTTGGTGTGTTAAGATGAAATTTATATCATCAATTAATTGGAATATTGTAAAGTAATACAATTTGTTGAGCAGAATAAAGATTGGGACATATTATTCAGTTACAACAAGAGTGGTATTGAGCCTTTAAAACCAGCTTGTGTCGACATGTCTTTTATCTTTTTATCATTTACCGTTGAACAATGTAGTGCAGCTTTACCATTGTGCTGGTATTTTCGGATTATGATATACATGTATATAAATCAATGTGTAATCATGATTTCTATCTCATTACAGATTAGTACCAGTAATAGAAGAAAAATCAATGTATTTATCTTGAGTACAAATATAAATAATTTAGATTTATACGCTATTTTAACACTTCCACAGCAGAAATTGACATTTCATATAGTTCTACTAGGCAGAAATGAAATGAAATTCGGATTAACGTCCTATTGTTCTGCTCCTAAACTGGGCTAATGAAGATTGGCATACGCCATACACTATGTATGAGGGACACTTGCCAGGGGAGTGGCGCTACGCCCTACTCTTTTATCAAATTCCAACTTCCAAGGGATCTTTTACGTGCGCTTCATTGTGTACACAGGATCTCGGTTTTTCGTCGCATCCGAACAACTAGACACCTCTTATTGCCAGACTCTCCTTCTACATCAATGACAAGGGGGAAACCATGCCGGAAAATTTGGATGAACTTTCTCGGCCAATACAGGGATCGCTGCTAGGTACGACAATAGATCTACAAGTTACATGTGCCAGCAGAATAAGTCTTAAGCTGTAAGTCTTTGTTCATAATATATTAACAAAAATGCCGAAATAGGCTAAAAATATAAAAAAAAACTTTTCATGATATATCGGTAAAAGACTTCAGGATCATTTTGCCATCACAGAAATGAACTGGAATTTAACATCCTATTATTTTCCTCCGTCTGGGCTAATGAGGATGGGCATATGACGAAAATTTAGCCCGTGCATCTGTGCTTTGAATGACTCTTATATATAAAATTCCAACCGCTGAGGGATTTTTTACGTGCATGCTAATGTGTACACAGGACCTCGATTTTTCACCCCATCCAAACGACTAGACATGTCCTTTTTAGACACTCTGTCCTGTACTACTGACAGGTGGAATCTACAGAACATCAGCTGACTCAATGACAGACCTTATGATACAGAGTATACAAAGCCACACATGCTAATTATTCGGTCATCCAACCCCCCTGCACAGACTGGGCTATCAAGATGTACATGTGGCATGCAATGTGTAATAAGGGAAAACTGAATTGATAAAAATATAAATGTTGATAAGAAAATGGCTTACCTGTTTCAGTTGAATCCCAAACATTCTCCGACCAGTTATGGCAAACTGTCAAATTAAAATTACAAATATAGGTTAACGAAAGAAAAATTACAAAGATAGGTTGCCAAGCAACAAAACATACGCCCACAGCAGCTAAATCGGGCAGTCAACAAGAGTTGTCGCATAATTATCAGAATCATTAGAATTTGTTTGGCTTCTATAAAGTTCTCTTTCATGCTAACGTTTAGTCTAGGAAACATTTAATATCATGGATTTAGCTGTTCAAGTTATCAATATTCATTGAAAATCAATAAACTCTGTGTATCAATTTATTTAAAGGCAATCTGATGATAACTTTAGCCTCTTTAGAGCCCACAAGATTTTTTTAAGTGATCAAGGACCATAACTCTAACAGTAATCATAAGAAATCATTAAAAATCAATAGGCTTCTTTATCTCATGACCTGAAACACTGAATATAAATTTTAAAGTCAATAATTTGTTTGCGCGTACAGGTCTTTAGCAGTGGGAGGAACCAGGAGTACCCAGAGAACATCCACAAAATTGGACAGGCGACCCTACACCTACCGGGGATTTGAAACCACACCAGTTGACTCATTGGCAGGCCGTATGATACAGACATGATTTTAGCTGTTATAAAAAAAAGCTGAAAAAATCGGGGGGGGGGGGCGTGTCCAGTGGCAACGCCAGTATGTTTTGGGGAGGGGGGTGTGCAAAGGTAATTTTAAAATAAGGGGGGGGGGGGGGCTGTCTCATCATACTGAATTTCAATATTCTTGTATTTATTTGTCTTCAAAATTACTAAAAAAATTTTATTTCTTATTTTTCTTGCATTTAATTCATTTACACAATAATTAATAAAAAAAAAAAAAAAAAAAAAAAAAAAAAAAAATAATGTTTGAACTTCGCATCCGATCTTTTGATTATCCTGTATAATTTTCTAGACTAGAAAATATGTTGCTCTAATTAGTCTAAATCGAATAAACTTCTCCCTCCCTCCGACCGTAATTAATAATAATTCACGACTCTTCGGGAATTGACTTTACGAATAGAATGTCTCAAAAGCTCGCCTTCAAACTTCTGTTCCAACCATTTCCATCCATTTTAAAGTCCTTTGTCGAATAGTTTGGTGTCGACGTCTCGATATACGACCTTAGCCATAGCGCGAAAGAACTGAAGATGGTTACGTACCGTACCATCATAGGCACAATAGAGAAACTCCATGACACTTGTAATGACAGGCGATCTCGTTCGATCTCGCGCGATTCTACGATATGGTATTGTTAATGTTTACATCGCTGACATCCGGTCGGCAGATTTTAAAGTTATGGATAGATATTTTGAAGTTCACCAGTTATAAATTTGTCAGGAAAAAATTAATGATTGTTTGATTTATGATATTAGGCTTTTGACACAAGGTGCTTGAATTAATTAAAGCGGAACAATATCATAACAAAAGCATTGTCAAAAATCGGAACCGACCGCAAAAAATCAGAACCTGACGGGACAAAAAGCGGAAATCCGCTTTAAAGCGGGAAAAAATCATGTCTGATGATACAGCGCGCGCACTCTAACCATCCGGCCATCCACCACCCCCCATCCTATCCGAACAACTATGCATTGTCCCAATAAATTACAGGCAAGTTTCAACTGGTAATAATGGTATTAGTTGCTTAACGGACCCATCAGATAGAATATATCATTGTATTACCAATATATATAAAGATGGAGTTCGGTCAAGTTCAATTAGAAAATCAAAATCAATCGAGCAATGTTGTTTTATATTGTGGTTGCGGTTCAAACTATTGCTCTCATCAGACCACCGGAGTCACTGAACTAATATACTAATTAAGAAATATTAGCAACGCTTCCTGTACGCTTTGTTTCAAACAATACAGGTGCTAATTGGCATTAATTGATATATCACGACTGTTAGAGAATAACTCAACGCCATGTTGTGAAAATATTTTATTGTTACTGCTAACAATGTAATTAATTCATCACATTCAATGAGCGACGAATATTAGGCCATACAAAAAAATATTATGATTCGAGGGCAATCCTTCCTAAAAATCTTATCAGGGTTTTTTTTTGTATTTTTATTTTGTCAAAGGATCACTACACGGCTAAATGACTTCTACATTTATGGAATCATATAATCTTATGGAATGTACCGTCCTACTGTTCTGCACCTACTGGGCTAAAGGAGAAAGAGAGAGAGAGAGAGAGAGAGAGATGGGGTTTAATGTCCACTCAGGTTTAACAACCACTAGACACAAACTAGGTCAGTTTGGGACTAACATATGGTCTAATTTTATTTCAATAATTCGCTTGCGTGTGGGGGTCTTTAGCAGTGGGAGGAAACCGGAGTGCCCAGAGGAAACCCACAAGGTTGAGAAGGCACCCCTATCTCCATGCCACATACGCTCAAACCAGGGATCGAAACTACAGCCGCAAGCCAGAGGTGACTGGCCAGCTAGAGGTCGAAGCGTGGCACTCTATACCACTAGGCCATCCCAACCCCCCAATGTTTTGACAAGTATCATCTTATCGTTAATCTGCTTAACAACATTAAGAGGATACTTGTCGAAACGTCGTGCTTCTAGAATAAACCAGTAATTGTTATTCTCATAAAAACTGGGTTCTGTTAATGATAATATAATAACACTAAATATTGAAATTTTCAGTCAAATTACTTTCATTTCCGTGTCCCTTTAAATGTCATTGTTTCAATAATCACAAAGGAAATTGTTACATTAGTTACAGAAATCAATAAATTTCTCTTTCCGGTCAACATTAACATATTAAAGTACCATCTAATTTATACACTTACGGTACCGGTATATAGTGCTTTTAGTATATTAGGCCACACTTATTCGATTGTCTGTTCTTCAGAGTCTGATAAATAAATAAACTCTCGAAGCGCATGAAAGATATTTTGTTTCAAATTTCAAAACTTTAAATTTTGGAACTAAAAAAGCCTTTGAACCAAGTGCTTTAGGTTTTTAGATAGGTTCCCATAGAAGTATTTTCCTGGTGGTTATTTCCAATAAAAGTATGGCAATTTTGGTACATGGAAAGTAGAAACCTACTAGATTTCCTGAAAAACACTCATGGAGCACATACAGGACAAATATGTAAGGGCTCCCCTAATCGTCAGTCCAACGATTAGGAATATCTGCACGTGTGACATCAAAGGTTGCATGTGGAGATTGAGCGCTTGATTTACATGTTGATAAGATTTATGAAGAGTTAGAAGTACATCTCTTTCTGAGATAAAAATCACGGAAAAAGATGCGGGCAGTGGATAATCAGAGAATATAATTAGGATTCGATATTTGTAATAAATAGTCAGCGATTAAAGACAACACTTATGTACGCAATGAATTACATGTATCCTCCGACTTCGCAGCCATCGCTATAGGTACAGAGAGATGTAAGTCACGTGACACAAATATGACCTCTTTCGATCGATTTTTTATAGCAAGGGTATTCCCTTACAATTATAATGTTTTCAGAAGAATTTGAAGCAAAATTAGGATAAATTAATTAGTTTGAATATGTTTTCAGTCCAAATATATAATCAAATCACCCAGTTTATATGCGAGAATGTATCCTTAAATAAGTAGGAAATTTTTGTGTTTCCGAAGAGCAGAAAAACAATTTAAAGTGGCCTAATGGTACATTACACAGTCAATAGTGCAGGAAATAACATTATCAGCCAATGAATACATTAAAATAAAATCAACATAAAGTTCATATAAAAAATAGAATCAGTCAAAATAGAGAATCGTTTAATTGCTAATAGGAAAAAAATTAGGAGGACGGAAATACTTTATAATATTCTAGAGCCAAAATGAGCTTCATTGTTAATGGGTAGCACATGCACGCTGTATCATAAAGCCTGTCATTGAGTCAACTGACGTGGTTTTGAATCCCCAGTTGTACATGACAAGGAGTAGGAACGCCTGTCTAACCTCATGGGTTTTCTGCAGGTCCTCCGATTTCCTCCCCACTGCTAAAGACCCATACTCAAAAGCGAATTATTGAAAAAAAATTAAACCAAACATGTATGTTAGTCCCGAAATGACCTAGTTTGTGCTGAGTGGACGTTAAACCCCATTATCCCACTTTTCGATTTATTTTAAAAACATAAACTTGAAAAGCAACGGTTAAATTCTTTGAAAGTCTACTTTTATAAAACATAAATTTACTAGTAGGTCAATTGTATTTCGAGTTAGTCTGTAACAATAGCTTATTCTAAGGGGCGTACATAACGATTTTGTTTGGGGGGGTGTTTAGCCAAAATGTGACCGACTGATGCACATACCGCCCCGCCCGCCCCCTCCCCCCAGTGCGAGTGAGGCGATCAGGAGCCGAGCACCACGTGTGAGTTTTCTAGAGTTGACATAACATCTGTACAATCTGATGCCCCACACCAGTGGTACTACAAACTGGGCAGTTCACTATAATCGTGATATGTAACAGAGCTTTTAAATTTTTGGGACTGGGCTTGAAAATTTGAATCAATGTCATGGCTAAAATGGAGCCAAATTCTCGTCATCGAGAGGATAAGAAATGGGACAGAATCTTGAGGCCTATCTGTCATTTCGCTTGTTTTGTGATTGTTTGTTTATCTCATTAATTCATTTAGTCAGAGACTGACTGCAGTGAGTACTTTTTTTGAGACCGACTTTTTTTTTGCCATGGTAGAACACATTCATAGAACAACATACTCACAACAGAATAAGAGTGACAAGCAGACATGGTTATTTTATACTATAGTTATGTGTGACGTATGCAATTTAGGCACACGAATTCACACAACTACATTATAGTATTTGGGAACTACTCTGGCATTCATTGTTTTTGAGACCGACTGCAGTGACTGTACTTATTTTGTGACCGACTATTTTTCTCTCTGGGTGAAATTTTGTTGTTAGACCAACATACTCACAGAATGAGAGCGAAACACATCTTTTCAAACATGATAAGTTGACAAGGTTATTTTATACTAAAGTTTTGTGTGAGTAGCGTGACGTAGACAGTAAGCACTTATTTTGATACCGACTGCTCCTATTTTGCAACCGACTGCACTGATTTTGCGACCGACTATTTTATACTAAAGTTTTGCCTGAGTAACATGGCGTATACAGTGAGTACATATTTTGATACCAACTACACTATTTGCGACTGACTGCACTGATTTAGCGACCCGACCGACTGCACTGATTTTGCGACCATTCAATAAGAAAAAACAAATCAAAAGTAGACAACTCCTTGATTATATTCAAATAGATTAAATGCAGGCCCATCAAAAACATTTAAACCAAGAATATATAGAGAAAGTTTAACTCCACTTAACACAAACTAGGTTATTTCAGGACTAACACATGGTTCAATTTTATTTCAATATTACGCTTGTGTGTATGGGTCTTTAACCATGTCACTTTTATATTGTCTGCAGAGGAAGCCAAAAGTTGACAAATTTTCCATTCAACATACATATATATCTTTTTAAAGCTACACAATGGGAGATTAGATACAGAGCTGGCAGTTTGAACTGTAATAATTAAAAAATAGATAATGTAAAGGGAATTTGTTGAAAATTTCAGACAAATTGATCCACCCTGAACCTACAATTTAAGGATTGAATTTTGGGCCTAGCCCCAATTATCACTTAAGTTGCTATGATAATAAACATAGTCTTGATTATCCATTTTTTGATTTAATCATCAGCAGCAGACCAGGTTCTAAGTTCTAATCCAGTAAATATCACAGTCTAGCCATGGCATCGAGAGTTGATAAGTTAATTAATGTCTAATTAATAATTAAGATAACATTTCAGACCTAAAATAAGCCCTGCAATAGGCAGATTTAGCTCTTCTATAATGCATGTTTAAGTTCTGAATGGAATATTTTTGGACTGATATTCAACTTTCACAATTTTGTAGTTTACAAGTGACGTCAATACCTCAATTTAAGATCAGAAATATCAAAATCATAATTTGATGTGATCACTAACAGAAGTCCACCATGACAGTGACTGAATGACCCAGGCAGTCAGAAAGGAATCATATATGTGGACATATGAAGATATTAGCCATATTTGATAATAACTGCTAGGCAAGTCGATTTCTTGGGCTAATGAGATCAGAGCATCGAGACTTTAAGTGACTGTTGTGATTTCGAAGCCATGAATGAGATAATTAGGTACAGCAGCCTGTTTCATGTCTTTTCAGAGGGAGGGAGAGAGAGACAGAGAGGGAGAGAGAGGCAGAGAGAGAGATGGGGATTAATGTCCACTCAACATAAACAAGGTCATTTCAGGACTAACATGGTTCATTTTCATCCAACCCACTGAGAGAAGGAGAGATTTTAAGTCCACTCAACACACATGGTTCAAATAAATTTCAATAATACCCTAACACGTAAGGGTCTTTAAGATTGGGGGAAACCGGAGAACCAAGAGAAAACGCAGCAGGTTTGGCACGTGACCCAACTCCCTGTCATTTATCTGCCTTGGGTTGAAACTGTACTATTTGACTCCATGACAGAACTTACATGTATGACAGACCATTTAATCTCCCAACGCGCTGTATCATACGGCCCACCATCGAGTCAACTGGCACGGTTTTGAATCCCCGGTTGTACATGGCAAGGAGTAGGGCCGCCTGTCCAACCTCATGGGTTTTCTCTGGGCACTCCGGTTTCCTCCCACTGCTAAAGACCCTTATGTGCAGGCAAATTATTGAAATAAAATTAAACCATATGACCTAGTTTGTGTCAAGTGGACGTTAAACCCCATTTCTCTCTCTCCCCCTTCCTATGCAATCATAGGCGTACAGGACACTTTATGATGGAGACTGCTTTTTGGTGAATGGTGTTTGTAATTAAATGCTTAACATGCAGGAGCAAAATCTGCCTATTACAAGTCTTTCTTTAGTCCTGAAATGTTATCTAAATTATTAATTAGACATTAATTAACTTATCCAGACCATAATCAACTCTAAATGTCAAGACTAGCCTTTGAGGTTGGCTGGATTAGATTTCTATATGCCGCTTAACGGCCATTGATAATTAAATCTAAAAACCGAGGCTAGAGGGAAAATTTCACCCGTTTCGTTCTTGGCTCATAGTGGATCAATTTGACTGAAATTTTCAGTAAATTAGCTTTAAATTATGTAGTTTTTAACTATTATTGTGTGGACTGCCAACTCTTTATCTAATCACCCATAATGTATCTTTAAATAATCATAATAATGTTTAGTATTTGGGGTTTTTTATCGTCTACCCATTTCTTTTTCTCTTGGTTAAATGTTGAATTATTACTTTTAAGTTTGTCACTTTCTGGGCTTTCAAGCTTGTGGTAATCTTACATTTTTGTCCTGTGCATGTCCCATTGAAATGAAATGAAATGAAATGGGGTTTAACGTCTTACTGTGTGCACATAGTTTCTTATTGATGTATTTGATACATTAAAACAACAAAAGTTTTAAAAGGGATATAGTTTAGTTACAATACGGTGAACAATTTTGAGTAAATTCTTTAACTGAAGTCTGAGTATGTTTTGTGAACTCAGGACCAGATATGTTAACCACAAAATCCACAGCAACCCTATCCACAGTATGGTCATTAATTCTTTCGAAATTAGATTACCGTAATAATCTTCTTACTGGCATTTCACCTGAATTATTATAAAAACTACAGAATATATAAAACTATGTAGCCAGATTAGTCTCTAAGTAAATCACCAAACATTCTAGTACATTACTAAGTTCTCTGCGCTGGCTTTGTATAATAAGTAAAAGCATACATATGATGTATCAAAAGTTTCAACGGCTTTGAAGTGGAATGCCCTCCCGTTAGCTTTAAAATCTGCTGCAAAATTTTCAACATTTGAAAATATAAGTTTGTGTGCACTTTGATAAATATTTTCGTGGAATGTATCTTTTATTTTGATGTGACTTGACTGACCAACAAAGTATTGGGTTGTATGCATGAATACATTTTATATAAATTTATCTCTTAATTCATTAGTAAGGTCTACATTGGGCAAATCTACAAAGTTAATTTGTCAGAACATGATCATGATTTAAGGCTACTCAAAATTAATTTATTTTCGTGGTGCAATTGATAATGTCTAATCAAATACAAAAAAAAATGTTATAATTGGATCTATTATATGCAATAAGATATGCTGCATATCTTATTTCAAATAATAGATTCATATGCATTCAATTAATTTTGTTATTCTCTTAGTTAGAATCTTTATATAATTAAGTGATCGATTTATCATAACCAATCACTAATATCTTTCATAGGCTTGAAAGTTGAAATTGTATAATTTAGTTGATTACTTTTTGTATTTTGTATTTAATAAAAAAGACATGTATTCATAGAACTCTTCATTTTAACGGAATGATGTACAAGTCTAATTATTCATTAAGTAAATTTCAACTTTTTTAATCAATAGACCAATGTTTAATTATTATTATAATAATATATGCAATTATTTAATTACTTTTTTTAATCAAGATCTAATCAATTCACCGTTTGTGTTTTTTTCTCAATCTATTCAGTGGTCATTTACCGCAAATCGTCCCATTTTCCCACTTTGAAGCTTGGGTTCCTGCCAGGTACAGAAGTTGGTAATGCCAGTAATGAGTACTGGCACTACACTGGCAACCGATAAAATTACAATTTCCTTGCAGAAAATCGATAAATAGAAGGCAATTATGACGCGAGAGCAATTGTCATTACTTACCATCTGATAAACGGTTGATGAACTTTTCTTAAATAGGATCTTACACTGAAAATTTCAAAAACAAGACATCGTTTTTCACTAATGTGTTGGTGCCACTTTGCCTGCAAGACGACTTGTTTTGGTCGCCATTTTACCTCTAGTCTCGATTGTAGTCTTGTTATACAGGTCTCAAAGTCAAAGAAGGTGCGCTTCCAGAAGGTGTTAACTCTGACGTCGGTTAGCTAATTAGATGCATTATTTGACATTTTAACCGCAATCGGCCTTCTATCGTCAATTATAGATTAGCTGAGGGAATACTCTGTTATGTCTCTTTTTAGCTGGCATCTTTTTATAACCGTATTTAATCGTTTGGAGCTCACTTCATCGAAAGATATATTATAAAGCATGAAACGTCTGCGGCTCTCAGGACGACAGCTCTCGCCTCTATTTGAAGGTGCACTGTTTCAGGGTTTCACAATATTCTGGCGGGTGCACGTTTTCCCGCCAGATTCCATGACTCCTGTTAAAAAACACAACATTGTCAGTTTTTATCTTTTATGGCTATGGACTTTAAAGTCTGATTGGTCTTTTGTTGTTTTTTTTTTATAAATTTTTTAATAAATGAATAAAAATGTTTCCATTGCTGTAAATGATTGCTATGATCATGATGTTAACAGAATGAAAATCATTTCCCGTATATGAAGGTCTGTGAAGAAAGACACAAATGTAGAAATTCAAGCGTTTATATAAATAAATAAATTATATAATTCTTCGAATTGAATGGATTTGAATTTAGCTGCGTCAATTTTTAACAATAACGAGTTTATGAATAAATAAAGTTTTTATTACCAGCATCTTTCTAAACAAACTTTAAACGATTTATATTTCAAAATCATTTATGATACAAAGTAGCCAATGATGTAATTAAACTGCCAATATAAATAGCACCATAGCTAGTTAACTCAATTGCCGTTATAGTTTTTCGGATGGTACAAAAACCAAGGGGAACCACACAGGCCCGTAGCCACAGTGTGTCAGTGAGTAGGATTGGCTCGCTGGCCTGTGTTTGATCCTTGGCCAGAAAGTTAAGTGACGTAGGATGGCAGACGTATTATAGTCATTCAGATGGGACAAAAAACCAAAGTCCCATGTACATATTGGTATGCACGTAAAAGAACCTTTGAAAGTTGGAATTCGAAAAAAGAGTAGGCCACATGCTGCTGCATGGGCAATATTTCTCTAATAGAGTAATAGCACACTGCATGGCGTATATGCCTATGCCCGTCTTCATTAGTCCAATAGGGGCAGAATAGTAGGACGTTAAAACCAAGGTCGATCTGTGTTTTCATTGACGTACCTGTAACGCACGGCATGTTGCATGTCCATTTTCATTATCTCAGTTGGTGCATTTTAAGTAGAACATTAAACCCCCATTGCATTTATTTCATTTTCGTTGGTGATTTATTAAGAGTAGAGCACTAATGCTTGGCGTATCTGATTGTCTTCATTGGTTCAGTTGGAGCGAAAAAAGTAGCACATTGAAACTAAATTTCATTTTTCATTTCCAAACTGCAACATAACTGTATGTTGTGTCCCTGGATCATATTAAAACAATGGTTGCTTTGGCAATTTTTATGAGAGTTCCCAAAGCAAAGCGAATTGATAAAGTTTGCTTAAAGGAGACAAGTCTCTAACTCAGTATCGTCCACAGATGTTGATATTTTACCATGAAAAGAGGGGCTTCTGATATCCAAAATTTAAGACAAAATGAAACTTTGAAATAGGAAGACACATCCAGGGGCGGATCCGGAGGTGGGGTTTGTGGGGTCCAACCCCCCGACCCCTGCTCAGCTACATAAAAAAAAAATAATGCCTTGTATCAATGAAATTACATCACAAAGGGATCCTACATCAGTATAAAAATGATTTCTCTGTTTAAAAAGCTCAATTTGTATGTATTCCTATGTAATTTAGAGACGATGATGGCAGATTTCTGTAACAGAAACTTGGCAAACCCCCTCCTGCAAAAATTCCTCGATCCGCCCCTGAAATCGTATGCCAGAATGCTTTTGAGTACAATTTGTAATGAAACAACTCAATGAATGGGGCTAAGATAGGAGAATACAAACAGTGTAGACCAGAATGACCAGACGCAAAAGCCTGTCTTTCAATTTGGACGCTTGTGTATTTCGCGGAATATAACTGATTAGGAATTACAGTAAAAGGATTGAATGTAAATCGGTTTATATACATTCATATTAGAGGAAGACACAGTGGACGGCGAACACTCCCTTAAAACTGTATTAAAGCTGGACAGGCTTAGACATCTATCTGGATACTGGATCAAAGACTGATACCGGCGTGGCGGTAGGAGTAATAAAGTAAAATATAAAGATCCCCGTGCAACAGCATCACAAATAGACTGTAGGTTGTTGAGAAGATTTATTGGCACAACGTTTCGGGTAGAAATACCCTTCACTTGATAAAGGGTATTTCTACCCGAAACGTGCCAATAAATCTTCTCAACAACCTACAGTCTATTTGTGATGCTGTTGCACGGGGATCTTTATATTTTACATTCATATTACATTAATCAAATGCGTACCGAACCATTTGTGTCCATTTCTAGGCGCCAAAGAATAGAGATTTAGCTCCTTTAAACATAGACCCAACATTTTATTTTCTTGGGGGGGGGGGATGGCCTAGTGGTCTAGAGTGCCGCGCTTCGACCTCTAGCTGGCCGGTCACCTTAACGTCCCTGGTGTGAGCGTATGTGGCATGGAAATAGGGACGCCTTCTCAACCGGGTACTCCGGTTTCCTCCCACTGCTAAAGACCCCTACGCGCAAGCGAATTATTGAATAAAATGAAACCATATGTTAGTCCCCAAATGACCTAGTTTGTGTCGAGTGGACGTTAAATCCCATTTCTCTTTCTCTCTTATTTTTGGGTTTCACAGAGTATCGTAATAAATCATACATGCAAATCATGATTTACCAAGGGTTCTTTTACATGCACGCAGCGTGTACACAGAATCCAAGGTTTTCGTTAAAACCATGCTGCTCGATTTGGTTCATTGGCAAGTCCCATGTCCTTCCGGGAGTCACTGTGGCTAAGTGAGTAAGATCGGGGGTTACCTCCCTTTGTTGGCCAAGAAAGTTCATCAGAATTTTCCGACGTGGTTTCCTCTTGTCAGTGGTGCTGGACGGAGGGCCTGACAAAGACAGCTGTCTAGTCGTTCTGATGGAACAAAACACCAAGGTCCTGTGTATACTATCACATGCATGTTAGCACGTAAAATATCCCCTGGCAGATGGAATTTGATAAAATAGTAGGCCATAGCGCTGCTGTCCAGACAAAATTTTCCTCATAGCACACTGTATGGCGTATGGTGGTCTCCATTAGCCCAGTTGGAGCAGAATAGTTGGACATTAAATTCCATTTTATATCCCATGTTCTTCCCCTCTGACAAGGAGACACCTGGCTGATATATCATGAGGAACTTACTCAGCCAGAACTGGTTCGATTACGGCATTTATCAAGATAGTTCCTTGTACTCAGAATTTACAATCGCTGTTTCCCTGTGCCATGGTGTGGGGGGAAGGGTGGGCTGCCAGGGAACAAAAATAAATGTTTCACTTTCATTTCTACCCAGAACAATTGATAACCATGTGCATGATCATTGGCCTGGGCCTGTAGCCACAGAGGGACTATGGGGGGCTTAGCCCCCCCAATCCAATATTTCACCAAAAACAATGATTTCTCAGGAGTGGTCCGAGCCGACCACATCTTCAGCCCCTCCAAAAAGTTCAGTAGCCCCCCCCCCTTCCAATTTTATGAGCTGGTTACGAGCCCGCATTGGCCGCAAAACTGTTTTGATCATCTTTATACCATTCTACAGGGCCGGACTAGACCCCTATTACCCTTTGTGAGCCGTTGGATGGCTGAATGGTTAGCATGTGTGCACTGTATCAAAAGGTCTGTCTTTGAGTCAGTTGGCACAGTTTCTAGTCCCTGGTTGTAGGTAACAAAGAGTAGTGCCGCCCGTTCATCCTCATGAGTTTTCTTCAGGGTACTCCGGTTTCCTCCCACTGCTAAAGTCCCATAAGCGCAAGCAAATTATTGAAAGAAAATTGAACCACATGTTAGTCCCAAAATGACGTAGTTTGTGTTGAGTGGACCCCATTTCTCTCTTTTCTTGCTTCAATGGTTCCCAAGACAAAGGGTTACGCTGTGCAATGTTTTTAGATAATTGACCAACCTCGGAAATCCCAGATCTTCTGTTTGGCTACTCACTGATCCACCGTGGCATCGAGGGGGCAACTAGACCCTGTATGGTACCATGACCAGGCTCTTTTACATGTAATTGAGGCTGTAGATTGGGTTAAAGCAATGCACCTGTGGATTAAAATAGATCTTAATTGTGTTTATTCATGTTGTTGAACCAGAAGCATGATAAAGATTTAATTACTTGTGGTAAAGATATAGAAATAGTACACAGTGGTTTTCATTCATGCGACTCACTTTAATTAGATTTTATTAAGTTATTTATGTGCAGTATTAAGCTAAAAATACATTTTTGGGTTGCCAATTTTGTGCTAATTATTTCCATTTTGTTACATGCATCTATATTGGAAAAAAATATTAAATTCACGAAATGTATAGAATTTCCTCCACATTCATTTCCCTGAATGTTACCATTCTCATTAGCTCGGTTTATGCAGAAAAATACGAAGCTGGACTGAACACCATCTCATTTAATTTCCTTCAATGCCATAGGACATAGGCACTATGTGAGAAAACGTATGCGGTCTGGTGCCAGGCAGATCTTTGACAAGTTACCTCCCCTAGACACTCTTCTGGTTGGGGAGTTGCATTAAAGGTATTCCGGTTTCATTCGCGAGGTAAGCGTTTTTATTTATTTTATTTAATTAGAGTCGATTATTTAAAATGATTTAATCATATATCTACAATTCTTACATATTAACTTTTTGCGTGGTGTATAGAAAGTAAGAAGTAATCGAAATTCCCTCGAACTGACTGTTACAACAGACGAAAGTGGACACTCGTCGTTGACACTCGTCGTATATTCTGTTGTGAGTGATGCTCAGAGGTGCTGTCTTCAGTTCTTGTTTTGTGTTGTCAGAAAACAGATTTGAATAGCTCCCACACACACACATACACCACACACACTTTTCGGTTAGGCTAACATCAGTTAGAATAACTTGTTATATTGTTATAGTATATATATTCATATAGACATGTAATATTGATATAAATATCAGCAGTCTTACTTAGACCTGTAGATCATATTTTAAAATGGACGATGAATGAATGATAAATTCAATGTCCATATCGTGATTCGTTATCCCATGTAATGATTTCAAAAGAATAGACCTATATTCCGTATTTTCAGTCATTACCTCCACTGGGGTCCAGCCCTTCTTAAAGGGACAATAACACGCTTGGTAGCTTGGCAGCTCGAGAAAATAAATAATATTAATAGCCTTATTCTAAGTACTAGATGTTTAAGCGTCCTAGCTACCTGATGTGTAAATTATCTATTACTATAACAACCTATTTTACTTGTCCAGAAGGTTTGAAAATATTTTAAAATCCAAGTCACATTTGAAAAGGTTTACGTTAGAGTTTTCAAATCAATTAGTTGAATTAGGTGTGCTAAGATGAAATTTATATCATCAATTAACTGGAATATTGTAAAATAATGCAAATTGTTGACCAGAATGAAGATTGGGACATATTATTCAGTTTCAACAAGAGTGGTATTGGGGCTTTAACAATTAGAGACTTTAATAACAGATATTCAACTAATTACATGACGAAAATAAACAAATAAAAGACAAACTCTATATTTAGTAATTAAAACATATATTTTTTAGATGTCGGATGATAATAGTCGAAGTCCTTATGAACAGGGAGAACTGGAATCAAGCCCAGAAATTACCAGAGAAAAACCCAGCAAAAGAAAAGAAAGAAAATTATCATTGTCTCCTGAGAAAACTGAAACTATTGGTGATATTGTTGTTATAGATAGGTGATTTGTTTATTTTATTAATTTAAAACCATATAATTTAACTTGTTTCGGCAACTGGGAGCAACTGAAAAAAATAAGAACAGTCACATGTTAAAAGTGATCGCTATCAGTTCCGAGTCGACATAAGTGCTCCAAATTCAGTTGCTCTCAGTTGCTGATATGATCGACATAAGCACTCTTGCAACTGACTGCAACTAGTTATGCAAAGTCGACATAAGCCCTCCATTACTATACATGTAGCTGAAGGATGTCAATAAATAATACTGAGCGAGAATCGAGGCTAATGGTAAAGAGAGAGACACAAACCAGGTCATCTCGGGACTAACATATGGTTCTATTCTATTTTAATAAGTCGTTTGCGTGTAGAGGACTTTAACATTGAAGGCAAACCTGTAAGACCCTGGGAAAACCCACGAGGTTCGACAGCCAACCCTACTCCTTGTCACGTACAACTGGGGGAATGCATCAAAACCACACAACTTGACTCAATTTCAGGTATTTGAGTCCTGTATTTCATACATTTGTATCTTACCATATATTTGACCCGTGGCCGTGATAGCAAAATAAGTGGGAATTCACAAGTGTTTTACGATATGAACAAAAATATTAAAATGGGCTGGATATCTTTTTAATGATATAACAAGAAAGATAAAAGTTTAGATTTGGCAAATAAAGCAACTTTTTTATTATATATTTAACCTAATACATGGTACAATTTTCATCATTACAAAAGTCGGTATGATAAAAAACATTATCTTGATTATCCTTTTTATACGCCCACATTTTCATGTGGACGTATATTGTCGTCGCCCCTGTTCGTCCGTCCGTCCGTCCACAATTGTTTGTGAACAGTCTACAGGTCACAATTTTTATCCGATTTCAATGAAACTTATAACATAGGTTTATCGCCCTAAGATCTCGGTTCCTTTCGATATTGGCATGTATCGGACTGTAACTTCATGGGTTATGGCCCCTGATTGTACAAAAAATCACGTTTTTTAGCTTGTGAACAGTTTAGAGGTCACAATTTTGAACCGATTTGGATGAAACTTGGAATGCATGTTTATAACCCAGAGATCTTGGTTCCTTTCGATATTTGCGCCAATCGGATCGTAACTTCCTGAATTATGGCCCCTGATTGTCCGAAAAATCGCCCTTTTTAGCTTGTGATCCCTCTGGAGGTCAAAATTGTTATCCGATATAAAAAACCGTTTGATTATATCACCGTTCCATGGTTATGAAGGTCGAGTTCGAATTTCGTGAAAATCGGACCAAAATTGACAGACAAAATGGCCGCCATTTTTACGCGAATAGTGTGAAAATATGTTATATCAAGGTTGTGAACAGTGTAGAGGACACAATTTTGAACCGATTTGGATGAAACATGAAATGCATGTTTATAACCCAAAGATCTTGGTTCCTTTCGATATTTGCGCCAATCGGATCGTAACTTCCTGAATTATGGCCCCTGATTGTTCGAAAAATCGCCCTTTTTAGCTTGTGATCCCTCTGGAGGTCAAAATTGTTATCCGATTTAAAAAAACGTGTGATTATATCATTGTTCCATGGTTATGAAGGTCGAGTTCGAATTTCGTGAAAATCGGACCAAAATTGACGGACAAAATGGCCGCCATTTTTACGCGAATAGTGTGAAAATATGTTATATCAAGGTTGTGAACAGTGTAGAGGACACAATTTTGAACCGATTTGGATGAAACTTGAAATGCATGTTTATAACCCAAAGATCTTGATTCCTTTCGATATTTGCGCCAATCGGATCGTAACTTCCTGAATTATGGCCCCTGATTGTCCGAAAAATTGCCCTTTTTAGCTTGTGGTCCCTCTGGAGGTCAAAATTGTTATCCGATTTAAAAAACCGTTTGATTATATCACCGTTCCATGGTTATGAAGGCTGAGTATGAAATTTGTGAAAATCGGACCAAAATTGACGGACAAAATGGCCGCCGTTTGTACGCGAATATTGTGAAAATATGTTATATAAAGGTTGTGGACCTTATAGAGGTCACAATTTTGAACCGATTTTGATGAAACTTGACATGTATGTTTATAACCCCAAGATCTTGGTTCCTTTCGATATTTGGGCCCATTGGATCATAACTTCCTGAATTATGTCCCCGGATTGTCCGAAAAATCGCTTTTGTTCGCTTTTGGTCCCTCTGGGGGTCAAAACTATTATCGGATTTAAAAAAACGTTTGACTATATCACCCCGTTACATGGTAATGAAGAGAGAGTTTGAATTACGTGAAAACCGGACTAGAATTGACAGACAAAATGGCCGCCGTTTGTACACGAATAGTGTGAAAATATGTTATATCAAGGTTGTGGACCCTATAGAGGTCACAATTTTGAATCGATTTTGATGAAACTTGACAGGTATGTTTTAAACCCAAAGATCTTGGTTCCTTTCGATATTTGCGCCCATCGGTTCATTACTTCCTGAATTATGTCCCCTGATTGTACGAAAAATCACCCTTTTTAGCTTGTGGTGCCTCTGGAGGTCACAATTATTATATGATTTTAAAAAAAACGTTTGATTATAAAAACCAAACAAATTCTAATGATTTTCTGATAATTCCTTAATATGCGACAATTCTTGTTGACTGCCCGGACGATTTGGCTGCTGTATGGGCGTATGTTTCGTTGCCTGGCAACCTATTTTTTAATTAAATCATCAATGGGCATTGAGCAGCAGATTGGGTTCAAATCCAGTGACAATCTGACACATAAGATGGCATCGAGAGTTGATTATGATCTGGATAAGTTAATTAATGTCTAATTAATAATATAGATAACATTTCAGGCCTAAATAAAGACCTCCAATGGACAGATTTAGCTCTTGCACAATGTATGTTTAGTAATGTAACTATGATAAACAATTTCTTAATCTGGACAACTGTTTCTTACACCGTATTTATATATTGCAGAGATTCTGAAGATGACACGTTAAATATTAAACCACCTCAGTCACAATCTGGTAAGAGAGAGCGTTCACATAAACATAAACACAAAGATGATAAGCGAAGAGTTCGTGAGAGACGACAAGATCGAGAGAGGAACCGAGATAGAGAGCATGGTAGAAATAGAGAAAGTATGTAGAACAATTGTAAACCAGCCGATGAAAGTTTTCAATTTTCATCTGCATACAATTTTCTCCCTTCCCTGTTGTTTAATTTATGAATAAAAGAAAACATGGATGCATTGATAATAATCCCCAAGGAACAAATTTGACAATACTTTATTCTTTACAGTCTTGAAATTTATTTTAAGAGGAGCTACAGTGACCTCGCTAGCCTGGAGGTCTGGTGTTCAATCCCTGCATTGTTCGAGAAAGTTCATCAGGATTTTCCAACGCGGTTTCCTCTTGTTAGTGGTGCAAGATGGTGGGCCTGACAAGGACAGCTGTCTAGTCATTCGGATGGGATAAAAAAAAAGTGAGGTCCTGTGTATGCATTGGCGTGCACGTTAGAGATCCCTTGGCAGGTGGAATTCAATGCCATGGCAAAATGTCCCTGATAAAACACTGTGTGGCATATGCCCATCTTCATTAGCCAATTCGAAGCAGAACAGTAGAATGCTAAACCCCATTTCTTTTCACTTCGGATGTTATGAAAAAACTGAGGTCCTTACAACATTGAGAATGTGATGGTGAATACATGTACATGGCGTATAGTTATTGTGATTAGCCTGGAGGGAGCAGAAAAGTAGACTGTTAAAACCCATTTCATTTCGTCCGAAAGCAAATAAATGTTGTTTTTTTTACATTTGTTTTTAAGTTAGCTATTTAAACATCCTAAATAAATACACAAAAAACACATACTTATGGAAAAACAGCTTCTTATTTATTTACTGTATCCAGTTACTAAATGCCTCTAAAACATTATCCCAAATCAAGTTGCATCCCATGTTAGAATATTCCTCTCTAATTTCAGGGCCTAGGGCTATACATATAGACAGGCATAGGGCTCAAGATATGAGATCGGAACGACCAGAGAGGCCGCAAGATCGTGTTCATACTAATCGTGACAAGAGGGATGGCCGAGACGCTAGAGATAGGGATATACCCAGAGAAAGACTGGTCATCGAAAGAGAAAGACTGGTTGAAAGAGAAAGAGAAAGACTAATAGAAAGAGAAAGAGTGGTCGTCGAAAGAGAAAGACTGGTCGTTGAACGAGAACGAGTGGAGGAAACGAGAGAAGAAAGAGAGAATAAGGAGAGTAAAAAGAGAGAACAGTCACAGATAGAAAGGTAATATCACATGGATTAATAACAAAACCTAAGTCCCGTCTACACATTGATGTGCACATAAAAAGAAGCCTTGTTAGAGTAGGGCATAGTTGTGCTGACCATATAAAATTTCCCACATGGCACAGTGTATGACATATGCCCGTCTTTATTAGACCCATCGTAGCAGAACTCTAGGACATTAAAACCCATTTAATTTCCTACAAGATTTTATTGAATAAAGTTCGTTACAGAGATGCTTGTTTTCAAAATAATGAAATAGCCTTTAGAAGTCAAGCTGATATGTACTGAACTTGTGACTTAATTGCCCTAATTTATAAGACTGGTGTGGGGTTATTCAAGCGTAGTAATTAATCGTTAGTATCTATGGGCTAACATGGAAGGTGTGTCTAAATATGTTTTCACAGATTGCATAATCTTATAATTCACATGTTGTATTCATTTGTTCACATGTAGTGTTCACATGATGTATTCATTTGTTCACATGTAGTATTTACATGATGTATTCGCTTGTTAACATGTAGTGTTCACATGTTGTATTCACATTGAATTTACATGTAGTAATTGTAATCACTTTGTATTCACATGTAGTATTTGTAATAACTTTGTATTCACATGTAGTATTCTCATCTTGTGTTCACATTGTATTCCTGTGTTAACATGTAGTATTCACATGTTGTAGAGAACGATTAGAAGAAAAGGAAAGACAAAAACAGAGAGAAATGAGGGCAAGAGAAGATAGACAGAGAAAAGAAGAAAGAGAGAAAAGAAAAATGGAAGAAAAGAGATTGCAAGCTGCAAGACATGAAGGTATATTAATTTTCTCACTTATTTATTGGGAAGCTTCCGGGGTGGTTTCCCGTTGTCAGTGATGTAGTCGGAGGGTCTGGCAACGACAGCTGTCTAATCGTTCGGATGGGACAAAAAAACAAGGTCCCATGTACACATTGACATGCTCGTAAAAGATCCCTTGACAGTTGGAATTCGATGTAACAGGAGGCCGTATTGCCGCTATCTGGGCAAAATTTTTCTCATAGCACACTGTATGGCGTATGCCTGTCTTTATTAGCCCAGTTTGAAGCAGAACAGTAGGATGTTAACCTCCATTTCATTTCACAAGGAAGCTTTTATTTCTCAACACTTTGGTAAAAAAAACATTAAACCGCATTTCATTTTGTTTTTATATCATTTCCCAGCCAGAGCTAAATCCCGGCAGGAGAGAGGGTATAGAAGCAGAAGTCGCGATAGAAGCAGGAAACGGAATCCAGACAGGAGAGAAGATAAGGCTTCCAGAGACGCGTCAGAAAAAACATCAGGTATGATATATAATTATTGCTGTTTTTCAACATTTTAATCCTTCAGTACCCCAGTTCCTTGAAGATAGCCTGTCCAACCTCATGGGTTTTCTCCAGATCCTCCAGTTTCATCAATACGTGCAAGCAGATTATTGAAATATAATTGAACCATATGTTAGTCCCGAAATTTCCTAGTTTGTGTCAGTGGAGTTTAAACCTCTCTCTCTCTCTCACTCTCTCTTTGTGAAAAAGGATTATTAGTCCAACAATGGTTCAATTCCTTTCAGTATATACAAAGTTATGTCAAATTGAAATTTCACTGATCTACGCTGTTTCGAGCATAAGACTATGATGGGCCTAATTTAAATCCGATCCAATCCAAGCTGGCAGATATTCTAATGTTGGCATTTTGATTTTTTTTTTTCTTCATGAAATGTTAGATAATCAATCATACAACTTGAACATTAAGTCAAAAGAAATAAGATATTTTTTATCGAAAATGCAAATGGCACCTCAGGAATTGGATTATTTATTTTTTTCAGGTCGTAAAAAAGGCCCCCGAACACCAGAAGAACAATATGTTGAACCCAAAGAAGAACAAATCGTTATTGAGGTAGATCCTCCTTCCAATGAATTTGATCTACCAACAGTCAACAGTGGATCCGAGGCTGGTACAGAATCTGAATCCGACACAGAATCAGGTATTTAAACGATCCATTCCGCATTAACTTCCTCTAGTTCACTTTCACGCTCCACAGCTAATGGGGGGGTGGGGTGTGTTTCGATAGCCGAATGGTTAGCACATGTGCGCTGTATCATAAAGCCTGTCATTGAGTCAACTGGCGTAGTTTCAAATCCTCGGTTGTATGTGACAGGGAGTAGGGTCGCCTGTCCAACCTCATGGATTTTCTCCTGGTCCTCCAGTTTCCTCCCACTGCTAAAGACCACTACATGTACGCACAAGTGAATTATTGAAATGAAAATACGATAAGTTAGTCCCGAAATGACCTAGTTTGTGTTGAGTGGACGTTAAACCCCATTTCTCTCTCGCTCTCTCTCCACTGCTAAAGACCCCTATGTACAAGCGAATTATTGAAATAAAATTGAACCATAAGTTAGTTCTAAAATGACCTAGTTTGTATCGAGTGTACGTTAAGCCGCAAACAAACAAACAACCATGTTAGGTACCTGTAGTTGATAATATAAGTTAATATGATATTATGTGTGGTTTAAAGGTCGAGAGCGAGACATTAAGTATTATATTGCAACTGCACGAGGACATTTGTCTGAGTGTTGTTTCAATATATCATGTATTGTCTTGCTGGAGATCAATAAACAACATAAAATACAGACACTGTCCCGCATGCGTTTTTCAATGAAAATGTCCAATATTTTATCTAGTATACATTGTAGATAATGTCTGATTGGCATGTTGTCCGAACATTATGGGAAATAATGGTACGCGAACATCATTGAATGACGCAACATCTGTATTTTAATTATAGATAGCAGTGGTAGTACTGAGGCTGAGAGTGACGAGGATGACAGTAAAGAAGAAGAGGAGGAAGAAGAAGATGATGAAGAAGATGAAACAGCTGACGATGATCATGGTCATCATGGTTAGTTAATTAAGCCAGAGCAATTGAATTTTTATACTCCCACATTTAAGTGTGGGTATAATTTGTCTGTCCGGCAATATCTTATCGATATTCAGACCTTTCAATTGGGAGTTATCCTCCTTTTCCAGAAACCTTATAACACTGTAGTGTTATCCTCATTTTCCAGAAACACACTAGTATAGATTTTACCCGATTTCTTGCAAATTTGGTTTGAAGAACCCAATTGATTTTCAGTTATCCAAGTTTTTCTTTTGGATAATATGCTGTTCATACATCACAACTTTTCAAAAAAAAAACCTAGCCCCTCTTGTCTTGTGATCGAAGTAGTCAGTGATACAGGCTGAAATGCTTCAAAGGAACAGCATCTAGTTGTTCAGATGGGATGATAAAGCTGAGCTGCTGTGTACACATTGACATGCCCATAAAAGAACAGTTAACAGTTGGAATTTGATTAAGGGCATGCAGAAATGCCACTGTCCGGCCAAAGTTTCCCCCAATGACACACTTGCAAAACTCCTACGCGCAAGCGAATTATTGAAATAAAATTAAACCATATGTTAGTCCCGAAATGACCTAGTTTGTGCCGAGTGGACGTTAAACCCCATTTCTCTCTCTCTCACATTTGTAAAACCCCATTTCATTTAGTATCAATTGTTAGCTATATGAATTTCGAGAAATGGTATCTGGTTTTCCTGAAAAAGTGGGCATATTTAGTACTCCATTATGAAGTTAATCCAAATTACAATTTCTGAAATCAATGGCTTCAAAGTAGACTGTGACATAATACGTTATACTCATTAGAAATAACAACTTCTGTTAAGTTGATATTACTGCGATGTGGTCATAATGTTTGGCAGTTATGACCAAGAATTTGGTCATTTTGGTTTACGGCCATTATAATGTTCTATTATTAATGTTTTTATTTAGGTAAAGTCAAGTCGAAGTTTGATGAACATTCAGATCATGAAAGTGTTAATGAGAGTTTATCCGATAACGAGAATAGAGCCTATATACAAGACTCTCCACCTCTGTCTCCGTTAGAGGAGGAGATCAAACTACCCCCGTATCTCCCGGCTATTCAAGGTTGTCGTAGCGTAGAGGAATTTAGATGTTTAAATAGAATAGAAGAGGGTACATACGGAGTTGTGTATCGAGCCAAAGACAAGAAAAACGATGAAATTGTTGCCTTAAAGAGATTGAAGATGGAAAAAGAGAAGGAAGGTTTTCCCATCACATCGTTACGAGAGATAAATACACTGTTAAAAGCACAACATCCTAATATAGTTACTGTCAGAGTAAGTCTACTTACATCCTTATATAGTAATTGTCAGAGTTAAACTATGCTACTTGCATCCTATTACTCACTGTCAGAATAAGACTTTACTACTTGCATTATAAGATAGTCACTGTCAGAATAAGTCTGCTTGCATCCTTATATAGTCATTGTCAGAGTAGGTCTACATACACCCTAATATTGTCACTGTCAGAGTAAGTCTTACTTACACCCTAATATTGTCACTGTCAGAGTAAGTCTTACTTACACCCTGATATTGTCACTGTCAGAGTAAGTCTTACTTACACCCTAATATAGACACTGTCAGAGTAAGTCTACTTACATCCTAACCTAATATAGTTATTGTCAGAGTACTTACATCCTGATATAGTCACTGTCAGAGTAAGTCTACATGCCTCCTAATATAGTCATTGTCAGAGTAAGTCTACTTACATCCTAATATAGTCATTGTCAGAGTAAGTCTACTTACATCCTAACCTAATATAGTTATTGTCAGAGTACTTACATGTACATCCTGATATAGTCACTGTTAGAGTAAGTCTACTTACATCCTAATATGGTTATTGTCAGAGTACTTACATCTTAATATAATAGTCACTGTCAGAGTAAGTCTACCTGCATTCTAATAGAGTCACTGTCAGAGTAAGTATTGTATCAGAAAATATTAGTGAAAGTTGTCACCAACCTTGGGCCTTAAATAGAATACAATCCTAGGACTAGAGTCGAGAATGTGTGTTGATAAAATATATACCGGTATATATATTGTCCCCCGCCTTTTGAAGAAAGTTGGGGGACTATTAAAATGGGTTCGTCCGTCCGTATATCTGTCTGTCTGTCTGTCTGTCTGTCTGTCTGTCTGTCTGTCTGTCTGTCTGTCTGTCTGTCTGTCTGTCTGTCTGTCTGTCTGTCCGTCTGTCCGTCTGTCCGTCACACTTTTTGGGACACAATAACTCTCTTCCTAATTGAGCTAGAATGTTCAAACTTGGTGTATGTGTTTATTAGGCCAATGCCTTGATGGAGTTCAAAGATGAGCATTTTCCGCTTAGGGTAAGCAGAGATAAGCAATTTGATTGGTTGATGCTTTGGGACACGATAACTTTAGTTCTAATTAAGTGAGAGTGATGAAACTTAGTGTATAGTTTCATTACAGTAATACCTTGACTAAGTTCGATAATGAGCATTTTCCGCTCAGGGTAAGCAGAGCAATTTGATTGGTCGAGACTTTGGAACACAATAACTCTCCTTCTAATTGAGTTAAAATGTTCAAACTTGGTGTATATGCTTATTAGGTCAATGCCTTGATGGAGTTCGGAGATGAGCATTTTCCGCTTAGGGTAAGCAGAGCGATACGCAATTTGATTGGTCGAGACTTTGGAACACAATAACTCTTCTTCTAATTGAGTAAAAATGTTCAAACTTGGTGTATATGCTTATAAGGTCAATGCCTTGATGGAGTTCGAAGATGACCATTTTCCACTTAGGGTAAGCAGAGATAAGCAATTTGATTGGTTGATGCTTTGGGACACGATAACTTTAGTTCTAATTAAGTGAGAATGATGAAACTTGGTGTATAGTTTCATTACAGTAATACCTTGACTAAGTTCGATAATGAGCATTTTCTGCTCAAGGTAAGCAGAGCGATACGCAATTTGATTGGTCGAGAGTAGTCGAGACTTTGGAACACAATAACTCTCCTTCTAATTGAGTTAAAATGTTCAAACTTGGTGTATATGCTTATTAGGTCAATGCCTTGATGGAGTTCGAAGATGAGCATTTTCCGCTTAGGGTAAGCAGAGATAAGCAATTTGATTGGTTGATACTTTGGGACAAGATAACTTAGGTTCATCTTGATTGATGATTTTTATGCCAATACAATGACTGCATTCTCATTTAGTAATCGATTCGACAGTAACAGTGTATAGAAACGATTGACTTGGACACGAGGGCCCTTTCCCTTGGCCAGAGGGGCCCTTTTGTCTGCCTTTAGGGTCCCCCTAACTAGGGTACATTTTCATTTTTCTCGTCGGTTTTAGCATTTTTCTTTATAAAACACTTTTGGATGACACTTCGTGTACAGTTTGATTGCTCGATACATTGAAAAAAATAAATGTGCGATTAATTAATATGTGTCTTCTATTTATTTTGGGATTTCGGCGGGGCACATCAGCCTCACTGTTGGCTTGTTCATTCAGTGATTGAATGAAATTGGCTTTGGCATCTCATCACTGCCTTACTTGTGTAATTTTATTACTGTGGTTATATTTTACAGGAAATTGTTGTTGGAAGCAATATGGATAAAATATACATTGTAATGGATTATGTTGAACACGATTTAAAAAGTTTAATGGAAGTTATGACATCACCATTTAGTGTTGGTAAGTTATGACATCACCACTTCGTGTTGGTAAGTTATATGACATCAACATTTAATGTTGGTAAGTTATGACATCACCATTTAGTGTTGGGTAAGTTATATGACATCAACATTTAGTGTTGGTAAGTTATATTACATCACCATTTAGTGTTGGTAAGTCATGAAATCACCATTTAGTGTTGGTAAGTTATGACATAACCATTTAGTGTTGGTAAGTTATTACATCACCATTTAATGTTGGTAAGTTATGACATCACCATTGCCTGTCCATCCTTGTGGGTTTTCTCTGGGTCCTCCAGTTTCCTCCCACTGCTAAAGACCCCTACGTGCAAGCGAATTATTGAAATAAAATTGTACCATGTGTTTGTCCTGAAATAAGCTAGTTTGTGTTGAGTGGGTGTTAAACCCCTTTTCTCTCTCCCTCTCTTTCAACTGTAAATAAGCAATTTTTTTTTTTCATTCAACCACATTATTGTCCTTTGTTATTTAACTGGTAAAATATTTATGGCACATGGTAAATGTTGACAAAACCTTGAACTTCATTTTTTAAGTCATAGTTTACATATTGTAGGTGAAACCAAGACTTTGATGAAACAGTTGATAAAAGCAGTGGCACATCTCCATGACAACTGGATTTTACACAGGGATCTGAAAACTTCTAATCTTCTCTTCAGCCATAAAGGAGTATTAAAGGTAGAGTCATTTTATTATTTTTAATCATATATTGTTATGGATAATCTTCTATGGCACTAGGTTATAGCTAAAAGTTATTGTCTAACCTCAATGAAGCCAAGTTATAGCTTAAAGCTATTGTCTAATCTCAATGAAGCCAAGTTATGACTAAAAGTTATTTTCTCACATTATTATGGATCAGTTGCGTTCAATAACTTTGGCCATTGCTGGAATAGCGTCTGTTTCTTGAACTTATGCGGGAGTGTGTCTATTCTTTCCGTTCAATGAAAGCTATCACTTAAGTACAGCAACATGACAGTCCTTCGTTTAATCTGGGTCTTCCCTAAAACTTTGGACAGTGATTTAAGGTATTAAAAATGGTGAAAGTATGTTCGTTTCCAAACAGTATTGTTTACATTTCATTCGACTTGATAGCCTCGTTTGTCACGCAATTAGTTTTACTGCAGTATTCTGCTATGCACGGGTTAATTAGGCATAATAAAATCGTGAGCCACGACGTAACGTTATGTAAACATATTTGGTCCAATATTGGCACTCATTTTAAATGTAAAGCTTTTGTAGGGCAGCTAGTGATTGGTTGGTAGTCGGACTACCGTCCAATCAAAATTTAAAACAACAATATCCACTCATAATAGCAGTGTGTAGTAGGATTACCTCTTATCAAACGCAACACTGCGCGGAGTATGTCTATAGATAGGATATTTTATGAACTGCTCAGATTGTAATTTTGTTGTTTAAATTTAGAAGTGATTTGATAATTGTAGACAGTCTTTATATGTAAAGTTTATTATTTTATAGGTTGGAGATTTTGGTTTAGCTAGAGAATATGGTTCACCATTAAAACAATATACACCGATTGTCGTTACCCTGTGGTACAGAGCACCAGAATTATTATTAGGTTGTAAGGTAAGACATATATTATTTTACTACTTATTTCTCTACCATCTAATAGGGAGGTTGGATGGCTAAATGGTTAGCGTGTGCGTGCCGTATTATAAGGTCTGTGAATGAGTCAACTGGTGTGGTTTTGATTCTCCAGGTTGTACATGACAAGAAGTAGGGTCGCTTAGGGTGTCTTCGGCTCCTCGAGTTTCCACTGCTAAATTATTGAAATAAGATTGAACCATATGTTAGTCTTGAATTGACTTGGTGGGGGGAGGAGCTGGCAAGGACAGTCGTCGAGTCATTCGAATGTCTAAATGTCACTCATTAATAAGCAGTACTCCATAGAATTGTGACTTGTATATTCATTGTTTGTGGAAAAAAGTTTAACCCCATTTCATTTAATTGTGTAGGAATTGTACAAGTCAATGATTGTGTATATAGATCAACGGTTATTTATATAAGTCAAAGGTTGTTTATATAGGTCAAAGGTTGTTTATGAAGATCTGTGGTTGTTTATAAAGGGACAATATTTTTATTTAAAGGAATATTCTACAGCTATAGATTTATGGTCAGTGGGTTGTATATTTGCTGAGTTCCTGACAAAGAAAGCGTTATGGCCAGGTAAATCAGAGATTGATGAGTTGAACAGAATATTTAAGGTAAGTTTGATAGCTAATAACGCATCCCGTACAGCACCGAACAAGGAAGGGATTTCAATTTGTCCTTCCATCGCAATTCAGTTTTAGGAACATATTATAAATCGTTCAATATAACTTTGTAAAACCTTAACTAATAACAGTAATTGTGTGTTTTTCTAATTAGACATTTCTCAGATTTATTACTTTAAGACTTATGGATGTCTTCAGCAGAAAAGCAGGATATTAAACCCCCTTTCATTTTATTTTTTTTTACACACAAAATAGTCATAAATATTAAGTAATAGCCTAAATCTTTTATATCAAAAATTAGAATAAAAACTTCAAACTGAAAGTATTTATAATCATTCTTTTTTTCTTCAGGATCTAGGAACACCAGGTGAGAAGATCTGGCCAGGTGTCGGTGAATTACCAGGAATGAAGAAATGTACATTTACAGATTACCCATACAATACTATACGCAATAAATTTGGCTCCTATTTATCAGATTTAGGCTTTGACTTGTTGAATAGGTAAGGTTTTTTATCTGTATGTCATCAGGCCCCAAGTTCACAAAGCATTCTCAGACTTAAAGTAGCTAAGTCTCTAACTAAATATCGTCCAAAGTCTTCGGCATTCAAAACAAGAATTATTTGTCAATTTAAATCAACATTGATGTTGTCATTTTACCAGGAAAAGATGGGCTTTTGATACCCAAAATTTAAAACAAAAAAAAAACATAGTGTGTTTCAGCTCCAGTTCTAGCAAGAGACTCGAGGAACGAGGCTAGAAACATTGCACCAAATCAAACAGCTTATGAAGACGGGAATAAACTTTCGCCGAACATAGCTAATTTGAAATTAGACTACAAACAATAACGATTGAATGTAAATAAGTTTGTATACATTCATATTACATTATTATATGCATTGCGACCCATTTGTGGCAATTTCTAGGTGTCAAATATTAGCGATTTAGCTCCTTTAAGTTCAGAATTTACTCAAAAATGTTCGCCTTATTTTAACTAACTTATAGCCCTTTATAAAAGTTTTGCTGTTTTAATGTATCAAATACATTAATATGAAACTTTGTGCAAAGTTTTGCGTCACTGGATCAAATATATTTCTCATAAACAGTGTTTGATGTTGAATAATTTCTTAACTTAAATCTGAGAATGCTTTCTGAACTTGGGGCCAGATGTAGGCTTTAACTTGTTGAATAGGTAAGTTTTTGACGAAAACCCTAGCAAACTACAATATTGTAAAAGCTGGATCTCTAAAAGGAATATCAGTCCAAAAATGGTCAAACTTTGATTTTGTCAACAGTTTCCCATAAAAACAAAAGTTATCCAATCTGTATGAAGTATATGTGCATTATTCAAATGAAGAGGCCTATTGAATTAAAACAATTTCCATTGATCAGTTTTAGTGTTATTGCTCTTCTGTTGGGTGAATGCTATAGTTGGTTATATGCTTGCTGCGTGTCAATTGAACATAAAATGTTTAGGCGGATCAAACGACGACTAAATGAGGTCTTACATAGAAAAAATTGCAACAAAAGTTTTTTTTGTTTTCTATTGACTCATTCTGATGTCCTAAGTAAGGAAAAGAAAGTTGACCAAAATCTGAGTTCAAATGACGACAGGGGGCGTGACCAAATCCAGATGGCGGCTGTGGATGAAAAATCGCAAATATCTCTAAAACTTTAAGATTTAGACACCATGAATGTATTGCGTACATCAATTAAAAATAAAATGTTTTCTCTTTTTGAAATGCAGGTTTCTCACCTACAGTCCCAACAGACGAATATCAGCAGAGGAAGCTCTGAATCATACGTACTTCACGGAGTCGCCACTCCCTGTAGATCCATCCATGTTTCCTACTTGGCCGGCTAAAAGTGAGCAACCACGAAAACATGTCAGTTCACCGAAACCACCATCGGGAGGAAAAGCTTATTCACGATTAGTGGTAAGTAGTGTATCACATTGATTATATATTAATAAAACATTGAGCTGAAGTGACTCAGTGAGTAAAATGTTCGCTTGCTAACCAGGCCCAGAGTTCACAAAACATTCTGAGACTTAAGTTGAGAATTTACTCAAAACTGTTCACCTTATTTTATCTAAAACATAACCCTTTATAATAATTTTGTTGTTTTAATGTATCAAATACGTCAATAAGAAACTATGTGCAAAGTTTTGTGTTTCTGGATCAAAGATGTTTCTCAAAAACAATGATTGAAAGTTGAGCAAATTCTCAACTTAAGTCTGAGAATGCTTCGTATGGTATAGAGTTAGTTCCAAGGGGTTGCAGGGGGGGGGTGGATGGCCGAATGATGAGCATGTATGTCTGTATCATAAGGTCTGTCATTGAGTCAACTGGTGTTTTATTCCCCGTTGTACGTGACAAGGAGTAGGGTTACCTGTCCAACCTCGTGGGTTTTCTCCGGTATCTCTACATTCCTCCCACTGCTAAAGACCCTGACGCGCAAACGAAGTATTGAAATAAAGTTGAACAATATGTTAGTCTAGCTCTCTCTAATAAAATACACTATTTTTTTATATTTTCAGAGTGAAGAATGTGATCTTGGTTTTCACATGTCAACAGCAGCTAAAGGTGCTAGTGCTATGGGTGCTCCAGGATTTACTCTCAAGTTTTAAAAATACTTCTTTAAAAAAAATACATTTCTTGTGGACCATCGCAAAGGTTTCTTCATAGAAAACTGCATGGTGTAATCCCAGCTTCATTTGCCTAATCAGAGCAGAAAAGTAGGATGTTAAACCCCATTTCATTTCATTTCAAACGAATAACCATGGAACTGGGTTGGTGGTTTGAAGAAAACCGTGGGTAGAAAATAATATATGAAATGTCCGTTATTCAAACATGCATTTTGCAAGAGCTAAATCTGCCTATTGTAGGTTTTTCATTAGGCCTGAAACTTTATCTAAATTATCAATTAGACATTAATAAACTTATCCAGGTCATAATAAACTCTCGACGTCATCGCTAGCCAGCAATTTATAGTGGATTTGAATACATTTTGTGATGGATAATCAAGACTTTATTTATTATCATACCAACATTAGTAATGACAATCAAAGCTAGCCTAAAATTGAAATGCTGATATCTCTGTTAAGAGTGAAGCAATTGGACTAGAATTTTTCAGCATACAGTAGAATCTGCATTAAGCAGCCACCCATGGGAATTTTACCGATTGACCGCTTAACGTGAGTGGACTCTTAATAAAATCTTGTGGGTTTATTTGCTGACATCAATTAATATTACGCTTGGGTGCACTTGCATCAGTAAATTTGGCTATCGCTGAATCTCGGACATAACTTCTGTAAACTTGTCATTTTGTCCCAACCTTCAATACTACTGTCTATCATTGTTATGCATTCGATAATATTTATCCATTTTTGTAAAATCTCATGTTTTTTTTGTGCTGACATCAATTAATATTACGCTTGAATGCATTGGAAGCAAACACCAATACTTCACTTGCATCAGTTAATTTGGCCGTTGCTGAATCTCGGACATAACTTCTGTAAACTTGTTATTGTGTACCAAACTTCAATAATACTGCCTATCATTGTTTCATGCATTCGATAATATTTATCCATTTTTGTGAAGAAAAGCGATAAATTGATTTTATTTTATCAAATAAGCACATGAACCAACTCTGTGTGTAATATTATAGGTGGCACTAAAAACATCTATTTAACAACATAGCGGATTTTATTCGGTACTTTCAGCTTATTCAATCAGTATCAAATAATGTTCCGTTTAATGTTCATTTAATATAACAAAACATTAATTAACAGATAATCCCGGGTTCATTGTTATTTTCACATTTTCTTTTTACCTGATCAGTGGGAGTCCAGTGAATTGATTACTACTCACAGGATTAGCAGGGGTGTTACGAAGAAATACAAGATGGTATCATTCAACAATGGCCCATGAGTGGGCGATGTTTTGTTAAATTTATTAGCAAAATAGTGGCCGCTGGCCGCGTTAGAGGTCAGGCGTTAGAGGAGTGACCGTTGAATAAAGAAATGAAACAATAGAATTTTCACAGGGGGAATTTATTGTCACCGCTTACAAGGAGATGTCGCTGAATAGGAGTGGCTGCTCATACGGATTCTACTGTACTCCGTTTTCATTATCTATTGTTTATACTATTTAGCAAGAAATTTCATTCAGCTGTCAGAAATGTCAGCTCATTATCTAATCTTACCTAATGAATTATGTTTTCTGAAATTATCTTTTCTAACTCTGTCAGCGCGGATGGGTTGGTGGATGGGTGGGTCGAGATTATCCCTGGGTTATTTGTTTGGACGCAAGTGTTGAAGATATTTTGCGACTGATGCTTACAAGATGTCTACATATATAAAGAGTAAAAAGAAAAAATATGTAAATCTGTGAATTATAATCACATTAATTTCCATCTGTAAATAATGTAATATTTACCCATAAATCATGAAATAAATCAGTATATCATCAGATAGATGGTTTTAATTCTTTAATCCTTATAAGACATAGAAGTAGATTTCACAAATTAAAAACACTTACATGGATACTACTTCTGAATTTATTGTTTGTATCCTTATTTGCTTGATAACAAAATTTGTATGTGTATTGAAACATAGCATGTTAATAAAATTCAGAAGTACTATATCCATATAAGTTTTTTTAATTTTAATTCTTTAATTAATATCTTGGGGGTTGGATGGTTGAATCGAATAAGGTATGCGCTGAAAATTACAAGGTCCCATGTATATACGCTAGTCGGTATAGCACGCTGCACAATTAGGATCGCAGAGTCATCCTGGTAAGGTAACACGAATGCCTAGTTGTTCAGATGATATTAGAAAACTGAGGTCTACTTGTGTGCTTATTCTCGCACGTAATAGATCCCTCGACAGTTGGGATAGATATAAGAGTAGGCCATATCCTCGCCGTCCTGGCAAAATATCCCTCATAGCACACTGTATGGTGTAAGCCTGTCTTCCATTAGCCCAGTTTAATTAGGAGCAGAACAATAGGACGTTAAACCAAATTTCATAACAAAAAACACAAGGTATATTATGGATAGAAATAATTCTCTGTTATTTATTAACAACACATGATACGACAGAGGCCAAACCAATTCAAATTTCCGCTCTTCAGGGTTTTGATAAATATATAGCAACATGATTCGTGTGAAAGATATTTTGTTTAAAACTTTAAAATTTTGAACTCGAAGCTTACGAACAGTGAAGCACAAAACCTCTGGTGTCGGTCATTTTGTCCTGCACTGATTTGTCTTTTTTATTGATATTATTAATACATAGTTGAAAATGTCAGGTATTATTTCAATAGTGCCTGATATGTTGTCATCAACAGGTGTTCTCCAAGAACAGAAAATCATTTTGTTGTGGCCTAATGTGTATTACGTCACCCTAACAGTAACAACAATTTATATTGATAATTATAAACAATTATAATAACATACAATAATAACATCATTTGAGAAAACCCTGGCAATGTGTAAAAGTTAAATCTAAAAGAAATATCAGTCCAAAAATGGTTCATTTATGTTCAGTACAAAAATAAGGTGAATTGAAAACTGTCCAATCAACGTGAGCTACGAGTTTCTTGGAAATCTCTTGTATTATTTAATGATGTATAGTCAATTTTGAAAATGACAGACGATGTGCCATTTGCATTTTTCGTTAAAATATAAAATTGCTCATGGTTTAATTAATCCATGTTCATATGTACTCAGATTGATAATTTAACATTTAATTAAGAAAAACAAAATACCATAAAATAGATAATCTTCTGTCTTTGATTCAACAACAAAATGGCGGTGGCCTTAATACATAGCGAGCATCATAGATTTATCAAATTTCAATTCACCCGATCTTTGTAGAAACAGAAGGAATTATTAGCCATTCGTGGACTGATATTCCTAGCTATTAGCGCAGTGATTCTCAACTAGTGTGCCTCAGATCTTCCTGTGTGTGCTATGAAATTTTTAACGGCACACTAAGAAAGTTCGAAAAAACATGTGCGCTCAATCTAGTATTCATTGGTGTCTACTGGTAAGTTCATAGGTGTTTTTTTCTTTATTAAGTTTGAGTCATTCGATGTATCTATGACTAGTCTGTGTCTACGGTTGTATGCCGTCTATGACTTGCCATGTTTTTATATTGCAAAATTCAAATATTCTTCATGCGCTAAAATAATGCAATAAGACTTCAGTGCATCTGGATGATTCTTTACCAACAGGTCTGACTTTTACTCTGTGCGAAACAACCATGAAAAGATAATGGCATGATTTTATTTTCTGGCAGTGGTGCGCGGGCCAGTTCTGTCATCGTCTCGGCATCAAGAACAAGTAAATATGATATTCTTCCCGGGATGTGGGCCATGACTAGAGTCAGCAAAACACCTGGAAAAACAAGAAAACAACAATAGAATAACAGATACTGCTAAATTAATATTTATAAACATGGAGCCACAGTGGCTAAGTGAGTAAGACATTGGCTCGCTAGCCAGGATTTTCCAGCAAGGTTTCCCCTTGTCAGTGCGGCAGGATGCAGGACCTGGCATGGACATCTAGTTGTTCGGATGGGATAAAAAAAAACTGAGTACACAATGGCGTGCATCTAACAGATCCCTTGGCAGTTGGAATTCGATATAACGTCACAATTTAATATGGAATTTAATATGACTTCACAATTTAAAGACGGCTGAAATGACATCATGCTTGGTTCAATTTTGTTTCGATAATTTGCTTGTGCGTAGGGAGTCTGTAGCAATGGGATCAAACCGGAAGACTTGGAAAAATCAACATGGTTGGACAGTTGACCCTGCTCTCTGTCACATACTTTGGCATTGAAAGATTGGCTCTTGACTCAGTTACAGATATTATGAACTAAAGCATGTTTATAACAGCTCGACCTGTCATAATATTGTATAGCTTACCTTCATCTTCTTTGGTTGAACCAGGTTTTGGTATAAAGAAAGATTCGCCCGGCTCATTGCCAGCATCGACATCATTATATTCTTTCACGGTTCTCGATTTTAAATCTAGCTTTTTTATCTAAAAATAAAGTGAATTTGTTAGTCCTAGATTTGTTATTCCTACATTTCATAATTTACATATTGGATTGGAGACTTCGTGTACCAGAAGGTTCCGAATTACCAGAACTATCGGAGAGATCACAGGAGTTCTGTCCGAGTTTGTCTGTCATGGTAACTGATTTGGACTAATATTAAGTGCAAGGCAGACGGCACCACAGGATCCAACACAGGACCGCCAGGTTAGCGAGTCAACGTCTTACTCACTGAGCCTCTGTTGTGTTGAAGTCTGTGTCACTACAGGCCCGGGACTTACACCGCAGTGAACGCTTACGGCTAGCCCCGGGGATCCATTCACTCTTTTTGAATTGTTCGTTTGTTTGTGGTCTCTGAGTATGATGTCTTGTCCATATATTTGTTTTTGTGTAGAATTGTGTGTGGTGCAGTCCCCCTAAGTTCTGTTCAAGACAATATTTAACTCTGACTTCTTGTATGTATTGTTATTTACTAGAGAGTATATTAAAATATTTTGTATTCAATTCTTACTGTGTTTTTCTCTGTGAATATGCTAGCACCGTAGACATACTGGTATTTCTTTCCACTGCAAGTTTCATAATTTATCTTGGGTAACTCCATCATGATACCATCTGAATCTGATAAATAATAAAAATAGAATAATTTATCTTGGGTAACTCCATCATGATACCATCGGAATCTGATAAATAATTCTCATCTTTGAACTCCATCAAGTTTGAACATTCTAGTTCAATTAGAATGGGGGGTTGGGATGGCCTGGTGGTCTAGAGTGCAGCGCTTTGAACTCTAGCTGATCGGTCACCTCTGGCTTGCGACTGTGGTTTCGAGCCCTGGTGTGAGCGTATGTGGCATGGAGATAGGGGCACCTTCTCAACCTCGTGGGTTTCCTCCGGGCACTCCGGTTTCCTCCCACTGCTAAAGACCCCTACGCGCAAGCGAATTATTGAAATAAAATTAAACCATGTGTTAGTCCCGGAATGACCTAGTTTGTGTTGAGTGGACGTTAAACCCCATTTCTCTCTCTCTCTCTCAATTAGATGAATTACTGTGTTCCAAAGTCTCGTCCAATCAAATTGCTTATCGCTCTTCTTACCCTGAGCAGAAAATGCTAATTATTGAACTTAACCCCCTGTTATCTTTGAAATTAGTAACATAAATAGTAAGTGAAGGGGGACCACATCAGACAAGACAAACACATGGACACGACATACAGATGCAACACAGACGACAAACACACGCGTGACACATGACACACAAGGCAAACATACAGATATGACACACAAGCAAACACACGGACATGACACACAATGCAAACATACAGACACACACTATATAAATACATAATCCAAAAGGGACATAAGAAGAACTGTTTGAGAATTGAGTTCTAAGTTTAAATTGAGACATTGTCTGGGGACCACAGTGATGATACTTGGTAAAGGAGATCCAAATTTTGATGTCAACCAGTGACGCCCAGTAAATTTTTCTTAAAAAATGGTATGCCACTGTGGAAATCGATATGATAATTATATGCAACATTTCAGGGCTCGAAAATGTTTGAGCATATTATTTCACTGCCATGGCAAAACTCTACATTCTAACACCACAATTCAAAAAGTCAGTCTAAAAATGACTATCCATAAATAAATACCCTTATATGGACATACTACTTCTGAATTTTATTAACATGCTACGTTTCAATACACATACAGGTATCGTTATCAAGCAAATAATGTCTCATAAGGATTATGAACATCTGTATTGTAATAAAAATTTACCTTCACTGTAAAAATCAGGCGTACAAAAAACACTTCCATCGTTTTGTAAAACTGCCGTAGCTTTTGTATCAAGAGTGATTAGATTCTTGTTCACTTCTGCCTGTAAATAAATATACATCCCTGATAGTCATGGTTGTTGAGGTGGGGAGGAAATCAGGGCAGTTGGGGAGGAGATTAGGTTGGTTGGGGAAGAAATCCCCATACTGCTAAAGACGCTACCCGCAAGTGAATTAATGAAATAAAACTGAACTATGTTAGTCCCAAAATGACCTAGTTTGTGTTGAGTGGACATTGAACCCCATTTCTCTCTGTCTCCCCCCAACCATTAACAATGAAATATCTTAAAGAACTCCCAGATTCCCAGTTGACTTCCAGAAACAAAACTTTAAGTAAAACTTACCCCAGAGATATCCAAAGGAACAACAAATCTGGCAAATTTGGGCGGGTGTTTGGAATTAAAATATGAATTTCCTTGAAGACTGTCAAGATAAAGTTTTTTCATATATTCTAAGTCTTTATAAATAATCATATCGATGACCATCTGATTGTCCTCTTCATAACAATTACAAAAATGAAAGGCGAAACATGCGTCTGTCGTGTATTTTGTTTCGATCCTCGTTCCATCTTTTTTAACAATATGAAATCGAGTCTGGAAAGATAACAATAATAATGTGTGTGATGTATAGGCTATAGTATATTTCAATAATTTACAATGAATGAAAATTAAATGGGGCTTGATGTTCCATTTTTCTGCTCCAACAGGCTAAGGAAGATGGAAATACACAATCTTGTGTACTGTGAGACAATGTTTGGCCGGAGAGCATCTGAGTTCCAGCTGTTCCATCCAAACGACCAAATGCTCTTCCTTACAAGGACCCCTCTCTTTACCACTTACAAGGGAAATCCTGTCTAAAAATCCCATGGAAATTTCTTAGCCAATAGAATTTCAAAGAATTTAAGCTTACAAAAGTACAATTTTATATAATTTTTATGTGTAAAAAACAAAATAACAAATTGATATAGGGATAAAAATTGTCAGTGGTATAGATAGATATGTGAATTCATGACAATGTACCACAAATTGAAAACAAGAAATATTAATTTAATTTGCAATGTTACCGCACAATATCAAAAATGACCGACTGTCAAAATTTTGAAGTAGAAGCCTTGTATATACAAAACAGTTTTACAATTTAATTTGCAATGTTTCCGTATATTATTCAAAATGACCGACTGTGGAAGCCCCGATTTACAAAATAGTTTTAGAACTTAATTTGAAGATGAAAAAAGAGTTAATATCAAGCAAGGGCTAATTAAATTGCTCCGGTGTCATTCCCATAAGAAAATATTTACTGCTGATCAGTTTGGATACTGCCATTCTCGTATCTTCGTCAACTGAATAAAAATTAAATAAACAAATGAAAAAATGTTACCGTTTCTTTAGGGTAAGCAACTAAAGACTTTTCTGAGGTGTTGCCAGCCAACTTTTTAATCAACACACGACCGAGGCTAATCACAAATGGCTGCTCCAAAATAACGAAATAATTCTCTGACATCCCAAAACTATGATTATAACTGATATTCCATTTCCATCTGGATGGAGCAGACGCCACAATTTTTGAATTCTCCATATCAAGCCCACCTGATTCAACATAAAAAATCATTTTTTAAATGATGGATTAAGCTTTCATTTGTTTTATAATCTTTATGATTTGAGAAATCAAGAGCCCAAACGGGCTAATCGTTCAACTGGTTAAGAAACGATAAGAAATGGGGTTTAACATCCTTCTTTCAATGACGTTTGGGCGTCCGAATGGTTAAAGAATGCGCATTATATCATAAGGTCTGTTATTGAGTCAAGTGGTGTGGTTTAGATTCCCCACATGTACGTGACGAGGAGTTTGCCCAACCTTGTGGGTTTTCTCTGGGTCATTTGGTTTATTACCACTGCTAAAGACCCCTACGCGCAAGCAATTTATTGAAATCAATTGGAACCATGTTAGTTTGTGTCGAGTGCACGTTAAACCTCATTTTTCTCTCTCTGTCAGGTCTAAATATTGATGCCGCCTGCAGATTCCGTCACAAGATCTAAACAATGCTAGTACTAACCCTAACCCTTATGCTAACCCTAACCCTTACGCTAACCCTAACCTACAACTTCGTCAAAAATCATGTGCCCCAACCTTATTTACATCTCACGACCGTAATGTAATCTGCAGGAAGAATTTATTTTCTGGAAAGTGATATATCTCTTGCCTACTCGTCATCAAATTCCAAATGTCAAGGGATCTTTTACGTGCCTATGCCAATGTGTACACAGGTGAACCGCAGTCATTTCCAGCAAGTTTTTCCATTGTCAGTGGGCCTGAGAAGCTTTACTCGTTCGGATGCTATGGCCTGCTGTTATTTCGATTCCAACTGTCAAGAGATCTTTTACGTGCACACCAATGTGTACACAGGACCATGGTTTTTCATCCCATCCGAACAACAAGACAGCTGTCTTTGTCTGGACCTCTGTCCTGCATCACTGACAAGGGGGAATCACGCCGAAAATCTGATGGACTTTTTCGGTCAATGCAGGGAACGAACAGTGTACACTGGGATAAATGTAGATATATGCCTACCATCTGCTTTAGTTGGTATCTTTATAATATTGTAGGCCATTTTCGACTTCAGGTTAGTTCCTAGGTTGTAGATGGAACCATCTTTATCCAGATGTGGATGAGCAGTGGCCGCATGCACTGCCACATAGTTCGAATAATTAACCTGAAATTATCACAGAATTCATTCATTAATCATAACATTGTTCAATATGATATAATCTCTTTGAGGCCATGCTAATAAACTCTTGGATCACCCAAAACATGTATAACTAGGACTCTTTAGACCACCACAAATGGGTGTCTAGGGTTGTATTCAGGCCTGAATTAAAGAGGGGGTCCAGGGTACTGACTGTTTAGCTGCAGCTTGAGACCCTTACATTAGAGGGGGCGCCCCAAAGTAGTTCTAAAAAAATGTTTTATTAATAATTTTAGGATTTTATTTATTATGTTGTTTATGTTTTCAACATTATCGTCATACTCATAATGCTTAACAGTGTTAAACATAATGGTCAGTTATTCTACAAATTGACTCTAGCATGTTCCACATAGCCCAATTGACCAATGTGTTTTCAATGTCAAAGACTTTGAATGATATTGGGTTAAAGACTTTAAAATGATAAAAAAAAATATTGTTCAATATAAAGATTAATTGAAAATACAATGAGATGAAGATTAAACAGCAGTAATTATGAGACAAGCAGGATATTTTTGTTCCGTTTGATTGGCCCTAATGGTCTTCCATAGTTTTTGTTTAATTATTTGTACCATTAAGACCTACCTGATCAACTCTGGATAATGATTTTGGATCTACACAGTTTATTTTGTTGGCTTCCCCTAATACCCATAGTTGATCCCCACTCTCAATAATACTAACTGAGGTATTATCTGTCGTTATTCTTGGCTCGAACTTGGAGAAGAATCTAAAATTAAATGAAACAAAATTAAATGGGGATTAATTAACGTCATATACTTTGCTGTGCCGACTGCCAGAGAAGACAGTAAATTTAAAAGAGAACCGTAAGTGTAAGACGCATTATATGCGATTTGATACATATTTTCAAAAATAGATTATAAAAAATGCAATATTGATAATTTAAGGCAATTACTTTATTCTGAGTGAAGTTATCAATGGCTACAGTTATCGGGTTTTATACAACCGATGTAAATGATAGGGGGTTTAAAGATCTACTGTTCTGCTATGACTGGGCTAATGAAGAGAGAGAGAGAGAGAGAAATGGCGTTTAACATCGCCTCGACACAAAATAGTTAATTTCAGGACTAACACATGGTTCAATTTATTTCAATAATTTGCGTGCGCGTAGGGGTCTTTAGCAGTGGGAGGAAACCAGAAGATGTTAATCGTTTTTAATATGAATAAAACAGCAATATCTGCTGTCTGGGCCCTGTTTCACGAAATCTTAACTAAAGATATAATCCAAATTTTAGTTGGATGCTTCAATTTTGATTGGCTCAGCACTAAAATAAATCTAATATTATCCAATCAAATTACTAAAATTTTGATTTCATCTTAGTTAAAATTTCGTGAAATAGACCCCTGTCCAGCTGACAGTAAAGCCAAACCATTTTGATTTTCAGTTCTTCAGGGTTTTGATAAACCAATGACCAATTGGATCATGTGAAAGTTGTTTTGTTTAAAATTTCAAAATTTGGAACTAAAAGCTTTTGAACAGCACGACCAAATACTTCTAGTTTTAAGTATTTTTCCCGAATAAATAAGAAGTAACATTTGATCATGTCTTTTTGAAGAACAGAAAATCAACTTGATGTGGCCTAATAAGCTATTTTTTAAGTGGCCTTAGGATATTTTTTAAGAATGTTTTTTTCCTAACTATACCTGGAAAAAATATTTTTACAAGGATCTGGAAGAGCATTTGTTCCAAATTGACTTATCACCAAACGATTAGCTTTGTGACTTGCTTCCCAGGTTTCACTATTCAATATTTTACTTTGAAATTTCACTTCTCCATTTTCTATGATGAACTTTAGTAGTACAGCCATTCCATCAAAGGTGTGTTTTAGTTTACTGTCGCCAATCTCATAAACTCCGGAACTATTTTTATACAAAGATCCCTTCACCCAACTTGGTATCGTACCTAAAATAACATATAGAATCAAACTAGCATCAGTGAAATAATGTTTCAACGGACATCCATGAGAGTATATTAGTCTAGTAAGTTCAGGGGTAGTTCTGATCTAAACGTAGGTCTCATTATTGAACGTAGGTCTCATTACACGTAATGAGACCTACGTTCAGAGCTGAATTAGTTAGGGGAACTTCGCCATAGATAATTTACACAAAATCAAATATATGAACGAGACGCAATTGCAATAAGCAGAAATAACAAACAAACGAACAATTCAAATTAACTGAATGGATCCGGGAGTTAGCCATATGCGTCCACTGCGCTGTCTGATCAAATTCTGTTTATCAACAATGCTTTACTAATAAAATCACTGGCCATAATTTGCGGGGAAAAATCATAACATCGATGTCACGGCCATATTGTCCAAAAGAAGAGATGTGCAGCCAGGGGCGGATTGGGCGATCGCCCGAAGGGCCGGTCGAACAAAAAATTAAAAAAAAAATTATTTCTATTCGTCTGAAAAAAACTTTTTCTGTTGAACAATATATAGGAAAGGGGGGTATTGGACCGGCCATGGAGAGATGATGATCATGCTGTATGTGGCCGGTGGCTTTAACGGGCCGCCATGCCATCACTGGAGTCTGAAATGGGCTGGTATAATAGACTTTCTGGGCCGGTGTGCTTGGTGTGGGCCAGCAATCGGAATCCTGCAATGGAGATTCCGTATCCGAAAATTTCATCGGATTCACCCGACACAGTGTCGCCCGCAAATTTACTAATTATTAGGTCACCTGCACCCTGTTTGTGGGGACACGGAAGAATTCAAAATTCAAAAAGGAGCTTTTATGAATTTCACGTTCGTCACTTTGTACCAACAATGTGTCCCGTGGCCTTCCATCACAGGAGGAATCAACTAACGCTCCCGGCAACAAAAACGGGACATTTTTCAATGAAAATATTCCTACTTATTAAATATTCCTAACTGCTTAATCATATGGTCAAAATTTGGGTGTCATTTTTAAAAAATCCCCCCCCCATCCATCCCTGTGTACAGCCGATAGTATTCATCCCCACATATTAATTGCCCCACTGCTATAAAACAAATCCGTTAAAAAATATAGCCTGTATTACGTTCATAAGTTGTTTTGGAGACGCGGGAAATTCGGAACGAAAGAAATGAGATGAAATGTTCCAACTGGGATAAATTTAAACAATATCACAGAGATGTACTTATTTTTGTAAATATTATTATCATATCACAAAAAATAAATATCACATATATAAATTATATACAATTTAAAAATCTAGCGCTTTACAATATAGACCCGATTGGGAAAACAACGGATGTAGTGACTGAACTTGGGAACGAGAGATGTAATAAACGTAGGCCTATTTATCAAAATCGAAAGCCAATTATCCTGAACTTTGACTCCAGTGATTCAGATTACTGAATACAATCCCCTGAATAAACTTGTAAAAAGAGACCACCCTTACCTTTGATTTCCAATGGAACTGGATCCAGTTGTTGAGAGTCTACTGTAAATTGCTGCCATGGTGGAATGCTACTGTCCCGTTTTGTCTCCATATTTCCCCTGTAAACACAGATAAACTATACAGTTATTACAAACTCTGCCTGGTCAACGTTTCAATGTGAATTAATGCGTGTAAATTATTGTCTGACGACGATTTGGATTAGTAACATGCATGACTGACCACCAATACATATATATATCTAAAAGTACATGTATACCATTTCACATAGTTTCTAGTACACACAAAAACATTATGGCTTGTTAAAATTTTACCCAAGCCTGTTTAATTCTTAGTTAGACGGGGCCCTGAGCAATAGATTTCCCTTGTGTGTGATGTTTTATTAAAATTTCAATACTTGAAGGAGCTAAATCGCTATTATTTGTACGTGGCAAGGGGTAGGGTCGCCTGGTCAACCTCGTGGATTTTCTCCGGGACATCGGGGTTTCTTCCACTGCTAAAGGCGCGCAAGTGACAAAATTAAAACATTTATGTTCTTAAACAAGTCGGGATCTAAACACAGCAATATCTGGAGAGTTCTTTATTTCCAGTGGCAGATCATCCCACTCGTTTATCTTATTATTAAGTTTTAGTTTATTTGCTGTCATCCACAATTTTATTTGTTCATAACACTTTAAAAGTTTGGATTTGGTTGAAAAAGCTGACATCGGTCTAGGCTTGAATATGGACGTAATTTGTGAGTTGTCAGCGAAATAATATTTAAGAAGGTCATGGACACTAATAAGTGAAACCAAGTCTTTGTTGTATAGGGTGAAAAGGCCCGGTCCCAATACAGATCCTCGGAGAACTCCACAGGTTCGATCAACAGGAGTAGAGACACAATCGTGAACTGCAACACGCTGTCTTCTGTCTTAAATATGACCAGAACCAATCCAATGTGTTACAAACAAGTCCATAGGCATCTTTTAGCCCCAAAAGTAGATTATTGTGGTTGGTGGTATCAAATGCTGCACTCAAATCAAGTTGTACCAAAAGAGCAGCATTGCCACTGTCAACACCAGTACGTATATCATTGGACACACGAAGAAGAGCAGATTCTATAGAATGGAATGGCCGATAGGCAGACTAATAAGACTCGAAAAGATTATGAAGTGACAGATGTTCTGCACATTCTATGACCTTGGAAATGAATGGAACGTTTCCTCCCAGGTGGTACTGTAGTTCTTTAACTCCCCAGAATTAAAACCCGGTTTCTTCAGCAATGGTTTAAAGGGAGCTGTTTTGAATATTGTTGTCATGTTCACGTCAGTGGTGCCGTTATGCTAGCGATACCCTATTGTGATCGTTACATTAGCATTAAAGGGAGCGTGAAACCGCTGAGGTCCCATGAGACTTCAGGCGTATTTCGCCGAACATAAGTGATTTGAAATTAGAGTAAAGACGGAAATGAATGAATGTAAGTCAGTTTATATACATTCATATAAGATTATTTTATGCGTTGCGACCCATTTGGGTAAATTTCTAGGCCCCAAATATTAGCGATTTGGCTCCTTTAATGTGATTCAAAACTGTGAGTCGGAAACTGGTACGGGTCAGTAGGAAATCCTACAGTTCAGCTCATTTCATTTCGTATTCAAAGTGTTCAAAGATCCTTTTAAACAGTAAAAAGGTCAATACGTGGTAGTCATACCAGGACGTGTATCGATGGCTGTAGTGGGCAAGCTGATTTGATATACATATCAATTCACGATCTAATGTCTATATTAAACAGGTTTAATGTGTGTATTAAAGGGACAATAACACTCTTGCTGACTTGGAAGCTCGAGAAAATAAATAATAGCCTTATTCTAAGTACTAGATGTTTAAGCGTCTTACCTGTTGTGTAAATTATCTATTACAATCTATTTTACTTGTCCAGAAGGTTCGAAAATATTTTAAAATCCAAGTCACATTTGAAAAGGTTTACGTTAGACTTTTCAAATCAATTAGTTGAATTTTTCCAATTTTTTAAATTAGGTGTGCTAAGATGAAATTTATATCATCAATTAATTGGAATATTGTAAAATAATGCAAATTGTTGACCAGAATGAAGATTGGGACATATTATTCAGTTTCAACAAGAGTGGTATTGGGGCTTTAAGGCTTTTTGTCCACTGCCGCTAGCGATAGATGTACTAAACACCATTAATTATGAATGTAGCGGAATGTATCACTAAATGATTGACTCCATGCATGGCAATCCGTCATGGTACAGATTAAATATATCATGCATAACTTGAAACATTTGTTAAATTGTGGGTCTTGTTATTAAAAGAGATTACAAGCGGTATTTAAAAAAAACTCCAGCTGTTGTCACATTTTTATACGCCCACATTTTTATGTGGACGTATATTGTCGTCGCCCCTGTCCGTCCGTCCACAATTTGTTTGTGGACTCTCTACAGGTCACAATTCTTATCCGATTTTGACGAAACTTGAAATATAGGTTTATCCGCAAAAGATCTCGGCTGCTTTCGATATTGGCATGTATCGGATCAAAACTTCAGGGATTATGGCCCCTGATTGTACGAAAAATCACGTTTTTAGCTTGTGGACCCTATATAGAGGTCACAATTTTGAACCGATTTTGATGAAACTTGACATGCATGTTTATAACCCAAAGATCTTGGTTCCTTTCGATATTTGCGGCTATCGGAATGTAATTTCCTGAATTATGGCCCCTGATTGTCCGAAAAATCACCCTTTTTAGCTTGTGGTCCCTCTGGAGGTCACAATTATTATCCGATTTAAAAAACCGTTTGATTATATCACCGTTACACCCTAAGGCAGGTTGAGTTCGAATTTCGGGAAAATCGGATCAAAATTGCCATACAAAATGGCCGCCGTTTGTACGCGAATACTGTTAAAAAATGGTATATCAAGGTTGTGGACCCTGTGGAGGTCACAATTTTAATTCGATTTTGATGAAACTTGAAATTCATGGTTATAACCCAAAGATCTTGGTTCCTTTCGATATTTGCGCATATCGGATCGTAACTTCCTGAATTATGGCCCCTGATTATACGCAAAATAGCCTTTTCTTAGCTTGTGGCCCCTCTGGAGTTCACAATTATTATCCGATTGAAAAAAACGGTTGATTATATTACCGTTACACCCTAAGGAAGGTTGAGTTCGAATTTCGGGAAAATCGGACCAAAATTGCCATACAAAATGGCCGCCGTTTGTACGCGAATACTGTTAAAAAATTGTATATCATGGTTGTGGATCCTGTATAGAGGTCACAATTTTAATTCGATTTTGATGAAACTTAAAATTCATGGTTATAACCCAAAGATCTTGGTTCCTTTCGTTATTTGTGCATATCGGATCGTAACTTCCTGAATTATGGCCCCTGATTGTCCGAAAAATCGCCTATGGTCCCTCTGGAGGTCACAATTATTATCCGATTTAAAAAAAAAAAACGATTTACTCTATCACCGTTACACCCTATACGGAAGGTTGAGTTCGAATTTCAAGAAAATCAGACCACAATTGCCAGAAAAAATGGCCGCCGTGTGTACGCGAACAGTGTAAAAATATGGTATATCAAAGTTGTGGACCCTGTAGAGGTCACAATTTTAATTCGATTTTGATGAAACCTGAAATGCTTGTTTATAACCTAAAGATCTTTATTCTTTTCGATATTTGCGCATATCAAATTGTAACTTAATGAATTATGGCCTTTGATTGTAGGAAAAATCACTTTCGGTATTGCTTGTTCTCTGTCTATCTCTCGAACAATTATTATCTGATTTTAAAAAAAACTCTGATTATATTACTGTTGCACCGTAAGGAAGGTTGAGTTCGAATTTCGTGAAAATCGTACCTAATTTGCCGGACGAAATGGTCGCCGTTTGTAGCCTACACGAATAGTGTAAAAATATGGTATATCATGGTTGTGGACTCTATACAGGTCACAATTCTTAACCGATTTTGACGAGAAGTAACATTTCTAGGTTGTGTACCGTCACACCATAATCATTGTCGGCTTCGAATTTCATGAATATCGGACTGGAACTGACCAACAAAATGGCTGCTCCCAATACAGTATGAAATACAGGACTTAATGATGTAGGAAAAATCACTTTCGGTATTGCTTGTTCTCTATCCATCTCTCAAAAATGTGGGCGTATCCTGCCTGGCAGTGCCAGCCTATCTTTTGTGTGAAATATTAAATTTCTCTCATATCTGCAATGTATTTCAGTTTTTTGGGCCCAAACATCAAAGAATGAGACCACGCATATATCATAGAAATATAATTCTATAACTGTAAAATAAAATCGCTCGTGGTTTACGTTTTGAAAACTCGTTGATTCATTCTGAAAATTCGTGTGACAAAGAAACATTTTCGGGTAAATATCCTCCGCCCCCTCAACTAACCTCAACTGAGATTAGGCCCCTACGCCTATAAGTATTTATCATTTGAAAAGAACATTTGTTTTTTAAAAACGTTAAAAATATTGATATGGCCAAAATGGCATCACTTCTCTTGTTTTGCCCTAAAATCTATTTGTATGTTGGAGATTTTTCAAATTTTCTGTTACTATTTATAAGCTGTTATACAATATCATTTTATAATATTTTACACATGCAAAGCAGCCTTTTATTAGATTAGACACATAATATTTTTTTAATTTTAATTAAATTTTACATTATAGATTTCATATGTATTAAACAGTAAACACAAGCAGTTACCATACAAATACGCCTACATTTGCAAGATATCGACAATCGGGAACCATAATCCAGGCAGTTATACAGTCCGATATGCGCGAATTTCGAAAGGAACCGAGATTGCTAGGTTATATAAATATATTTTAAGTTCCATCAAACTTGCGATCTCTAGAGGTTCTGCAGCCTTTGTATCACATTTTACACTATTTGCGGACAAGGCGATAATTTCAAGTTTCATCAAAATCGAAATATTATTGTGAATTCGAACGGGATCACAAGCTAAAAGGGGCGACTTTTCGTTCAATCAGGGGCCATAATCTAGGAATTTAAGGACAAGCTGATATCCACAAAATTAGAAAGAAACTGAGACATTTATTTGGTAATAAATATAAATTTCATATTTCATTTTTAACTTGTGTACGCCATGGATTATAGATTGACAATAAATAATTGAGCATATTTAAATCAAAATCATTAAGACTGACATAATACAGGCCCGTCCGTAACTAGAGGGTGGGGGCAGGGGGTCCTAAGCCCCCGCCATCCGGCAAAAAAGTTTCGACAACAATCTTTAGGTTTCATCACTCCCACTTAATTCGAACTAAAGTTATCGCGTACCAATGCATCAACCAATTAAATTACTTATTTCTGCTTACCCCAAGCAACAAATGCTCATCTTCAAACTCCATCAAGGAATTCACCTACAGTAAACATACTCCAAGTTTGAACATTCTAGCTCAATTAAAAAGAAAGTCACAAACAGTGTGACGGACAGATTGACTGGCGGACGGACGGACTGATACCCGAAACGTTATATCATTAAAGGCATTTAAACATCTCTACTCAAACTAAATCTGTTGTGCTACTGCTGTGCGGGGATTCTTAAATTTATATTAAATATATACATAGGTTATGAAACAAAATTATAACCAAAATTAACATTATGAATTATCAGTAACTTATATTAATTACTTAAACCTGAACTCCGAATACAGAAATAATAAAATTAAAATAAATTAACTCCCTAAACAATACCAATAGTTACACGTACCTTAATACAAGAACAACCGGTCACGGTGAGCAAAGAACTGAATATTTTTTCACTTGATATATCTTTTAGTTGTTCCGTTCCCAAATCTTCAGTTACGTATAAACAAACATATACTGTCCAATTACTAATAAGTTGTCTTTCGAAGAATAAAAACAAGTACGAACATGTGTAACATAAGAAAGTATTTACAAGTCCTGAGAAGAATAGCTTCGGGATAACCCAAACGCAGTAAACAATAGAGTAATTAAGGGGATTAACCAACTATAAACGGTTACATCTCACTGTGCCCACTTTTGATTAATCCATTTAAGGTCTAATTAGGATTAGTGTATTAAGCGGATTAGGATTAGGTGTTATAGGTAATTAGATGGAAAAAAACAAATATTGAAAGTGACTAAATATTCAGTCTTATAATTGGTGAGATGAACTCACTGTAATCGTTAAAGTGATGAATTTTATTAAAAAAATGACACTTGAATATAATATGAATAATGTTCAGTAAGCCTACATATTACACGGTCTTTATAAGGACACACAGAAGTCAGTCTGTCATATTTCCACACTGAAGGTCCACGCACAACGAACCATGTTGAAGGATGGCATTCCAAGATAACATCCATTATTGCCACCCCTCACCCAAATATTTTTAAGTTGGTGGCTTTTTTTAAGAATGAACAAGCTTACTCCGAAGTAACCATTCTCCAGTTAGGTGCCAACGGAAACCCGACTCCAAACTCTGAAAACAGATCTTCAGAACGGTATAAAGACTGTATTCGAGTATGCCGATGGCGGTGTCTTCCCATAACGCCGACTCACCAGAGTTTGGAAAGTCGACCGCGGCACTCTTTGAGGGGTTAAGGACGGATTAAAGGCGTTAATGAGGTAGGGACCAGCCATTATTAATATAGTTCACTTAAATTCAACTCACTAACTATAGTTTTCTTAATCTATAGTTTACTTTACTTGGTTCAGATTATTAATATAGTTCACTTAAATTCAACTCATTCATTAATTAATAAAATAATATACGACAGTTCAACAAGAAGCTGACAAGTGATCGAAATTCAGTTCATTTTTGAAGTGATGGCATTTTTGAAAGAAGAGCAAAAGACGATCGAAATTCAGTTGTTGCAGTATTCGAGTGGCCAGCGACAACCACCTAAAAGGAAAAAATACACAGATATCAACAGAAAGATCGAAGATGCAAAACATAGATATGAAGAAGGGGGATTGGTTCCTCTCGTTATTTGCGCATATCGAAGTGATGGCATTTTTGAAAGAAGAGCAAAAGACGATCGAAATTCAGTTGTTGCAGTATTCGAGTGGCCAGCGACAACCACCTAAAAGGAAAAAATACACAGATATCAACATAAAGATCGAAGATGCAAAACATAGATATGAAGAAGGGGGATTGAATTTGTTAGAATTTTTGGACTATGTTGGACATTTTATGCGTGTCAAAAGTTAAAATCATTTGTAATGTTATGTGTTAAATTTTGTAAAAAATAAATACTCCCAAAATTATCGGCTTAATTAGTTTTATCCCCCAGCTTGGGTCTATTGTTCTTGGCCAGTCGACCCCTTAACACCGACCAAAATTTTTCCCCTAAAACTCGGTGAGTCGGCGTTATGGGAATAAACCCCGATGGCGTAGCCCGTTTAACTACATTGTAAATTTTCATTGTTTATCTTGTTTTTGTGTGATGTATGATATATCCATGTATTTTATACTTTTATTACATATTTTATATATAAAACATCGAAAATTGTTATATTTTCATTAAATTATAAAGTGCTAATGTGATGTATGATATATTTTTATTACATATTTTATATATCAAACATCGAAAATTGTTATATTTTCATTAAATTATAAAGTGCTAATGTGATGTATGATATATCCATGTATGTTATATTTTATTTAAAAATATATATAAAACATCGAAAAATACAAAAAAAATTACATAAAATATTTGGGTTTTTTTTCCATCTAATTACCTATAACTCCTAATCCGCTTAATACACTAATCCTAATTAGACCTTAATTGGATTAATCAAAAGTGGGCACAGTGAGGACACACCCTATAAACCACTGGTTGCCAGGTAAGACACGCCTACATGTTGCAACAGCTGGATAGAGAACAAGCTAAGAACAAAAACCAAGCGATTTTTCGTACAACCAGGGGCTTATTTCACGAAATTTTAACTAAGATAAGATTCCAATTTTAGTAATTTGATTGGATAATATTAGATTGATTTTAGTGCTTAGCCAATCAAAATTGAAGTATCTACTAAAATTGGATTTTATCTTAAGTTAAAATTTCGTGAAACAGGGCCCAGGACCATAATCCAGGACGTTGTGGTCTGAAATGCACGAATATCTGTGGGGTTTTTTCGGGGGGGGGGGGCGGGGCTCTGAATATATCCTTGGACCCACCCACCCCCGCCAAATTTGGCAAAAAAAGTGAAGAAATCTAATAAAACACTAATTTTAGGACTAATTGGCCGTAAAATGCGCTTGCAGCCGTCAAATATTCCAAACTTTTCTTGGGAGGGTCCATACAAGGTCAGCTCCGCTTCTTCGCCTCTTGAAGAAAACTGGCGTTGCTGTCTGTAAACCTGCTTCGGGCATTTCTAGTTTTGCTTCCCGTATTGTCATCGAGCCCTAATAAAACACTAATTTTACTTTGAATACCACGAATTTGTACTGAGTTGACTATGGATTAAAAGATTTTGTCTGGAACCACTCTACTTTGTGCGACATTTTTCGGGCATCGATTATTACTTGTGAATGCAACTGAAACAGTGTGATTGGATGGTTGGAATTCAGAGTGGGATTTCGGTTACAAAACCATTGGATACTTTTGGAGTTGCTTCCACAGGCTAGAATAGCAGAAAACTCATTTGAGGTGATTAGATTTTCACCGGGAGGGTGAGGCCCCCATAGCCCGCGACGATTAATTGGGTGTTTGGAATTCTGGTCAGCCAGGTAGGCTATATTGGACCAAATTGAAGTTGCTGCATAGCAGGAAAACGTGTTTGTGGCCGTTAAATTTTGAGAATTTTGCCTTAATGGTCCCGTCTTCGTGGATGTAAACGACTGATTGGAATTCGAGTCAGCCACCTTAATTAGGCTATATTAGACCACTTTGAATTTGAAGTTGCTTTGTTCACGGGCTAAAATAGCAGGAAAGGTGTTTGCAGCCGTCAAATATTCCAAAATATTAGGCGGGGAAGACCGGTGCCGTTGTCTGTAAACTCGAATTTTTTTCAGGCAATTCGGATTCGCCCCCCCCCCCCAACTGTCATCGAGTCCGTACGCCTATGTGCATCCTCATAAACTAAAGTTAAGTGATCAAGTTTTGTTTCATTTGGATCCTCCTCATAAAAAATCCCTTACTAAACTCTCTCTGTCGTGTTGTTCATAACTCAAGCGTAACATTTAATATGTAAAAGTCATGAAAAAATATGAATACGGCACCCTCTGACCAGGCCCGTATCTAGACACCATTAAGCAGGGGGGCATTACCTTTCGGTAGGGGGGGGGGGGCGAACATTTTGAGGAAATTTTCGGAAAGGTCATTCTAACAGACTGTTGTAATCATCATGCTATGTAGTTACCTAGGCGTCTAATAAGCATTTTAAAATAAGTATTCAAACAAAAAAAAAATAGCTTTTTTAGGTTAATATAAGGTACTGTGTATACTTTAATGATTGTTAGCAATTTCTGAGCGGGGGGGGCGAGCATTTCACGCGGGGGGGGGGGGGGGCGCCCCCCTGTAGATACGGGCCCGCCTCTGACTTAAACATAATAAACATATATTGATGTGATGTTTTAGTTTAACCCCATAAAATCTCATTATTACGCCTCCGGCCTCAAAGATTGTCAACATTTATAGCCTATAATTTCATTTGTGCCACCCCCCCCCCATAATATATATTTCAAGGCTACGCCTCTTATTTCATCCAAATCTTACATAATCTTCGTATTAACACTATTTGTGTACATGGAGCCGCTACTTTGTCTGACAATTTCGGTCCGATTTTCACGAAATTCAAACCAAACCGTCAAAATCGTGACCTTTATTGTGACCTCGAGAGGGTCCACGCAATTTTTCAGAGTCTCTTCAGTTAATCCACAAGCCCCAGATCCGTGACCATTTCTCAGGTAACCATTAGTTTTGACGATGATTTCTGGTATACGGGACCCTAGTGAAGATGTCTAATTTGATATTTATGAAAACTACGGGCTAACTACAGGAAGGCAGGATATAGAAAATCTCCTACGAGTCTTTTCTGTATATTTGATCCAATCAAGATTAGTATTGAAAGTGTCGAGTGTCCTCTGCCTATGGGTATACATGCTTTCGGTGGTAACGATCTGTCTTTCTTTTTCAAGATAATCCCAATTAACTCTCGAACAATTTAAAAGAGCTGGGACAGACAAACGATGTTTCCGATGACGTAATTGCTGGTTTAGATAAACTTGTTTGTACCTTGCACGACGAAAACTGACTTGCATCAGTAGATGTCACTTGAAGAAAGATCTTCTGGAGGAATTTTAATTGGGATGAAAAATAATAAAACTTTTTCTTGCCTGAGTATTCTTTTGCTGCACATTAAACGCAATAATTATGTTGCAGCAATATGGAGACAGGCTGCATAGCTAATGATCGAACAAGATGACCCTGCGATACAAGGCTGGAATGAAGATTTACAATGTGAATGGATATCTGAAGCATATCCAAAGGATATATGCGAGCTGTTGATCAGCCACTAAGAAGATATCTATCCCGCTCAAATTATGAGAATAAAGTAAACACGTGTTTTAATGTACATTTCCAGATCTCTCGAAAAATACCATTATAATGTTTTGGATGACGATATTGGTACTGAACGAAAAACTCGAGAAAACACTTTTTTGGGTCAAATTTGAACACGAATGGCCTCTGCTCGTTTTGATAAAAGGCACGATCTCATTTAACATAATATTATATATTCAAAAGAAATATGCATTGCAGTTACAGATACTATAATCTCATAAATACCAAATATGTTCTTCGCACCTGTATCATTTTTCTTAATTGATTGTATGCTTTATAAGTCAGAGTTTACTGTTAGTTTCAGAAGACTTGGAATGGCGCTCTTCCTGGAGTATGCCTATTTCATGCTCTCAATAAAGGTCTATCAACTATGCTTAAATTCTGTTATCTGTAGTGTTACATTAATATTGTCCCCCAAAATACCTTTACCAACCCCACCCACATACAATGTTAATCTTAAACACATGTAATGTTTTTACCAGGCTCTAAGAAAATCATCATTTAAATCACCATAAAATCATTTCCTGCCAATTTTACAAAAGCCCCCCCCACCACACTCCTGTCCACACACTCCAAACTGCTACCCCGACCCCACAAATCAAACCAGCTGCCCAGGAGCATCATAAACACTTATTTAGAGATGGGCAATCAAAGAAAACTGCCCAAACAAGAAGTCCAAACTGCCAAGGGATCATTTACTCCAATGTGTACCTCAAGAAGGCCCACCATATTCCTGAAGAAATGGTCCGAGAAATTCCCCTCTGGTCCTCCCTGGATTGTCTTTCGATACTTAAGCTTTTGAGAGAGTGCGTCTATTCTATCCCAAGTACAGCAACATGACAGCCCTTCGTTTAATCGGAGGTCTTCCCTTAAACTTTGGACAGTGATTTAAGGTATTAAAAAGTTTTGTTCGACTTTAAACAGTATTGTTTACATTGTAGCCATTTGATAGCCTCGTTTGTCACAAACTTAGATTTTCTTCAATTTTCTGCTATGCACTGGTTAATTGGATGTTATAAATTTCATGAGTCATAATGTAAAAATATTTTGTCCAATGTTCAAAACCGAATGATATTAGTTGGCAGTTGGTTATTAATTACACTATAGACAAGTCATAATCTGGAACAGAAATTATCTTCCATTACAGCAGTGTTAATCACGATTTGGTCTAATCAAACGAAACACTGCGAGAAGTATGAAGGGACCATAAGCTAAAAACATGATTCATACTACAATCCAAGAAGTTACAGTCTGATATGGTATGCATGAATATCGGAAGGAACTGAGATCTTTGGGTTGTTAACATCCATGTACATTTTTAAGTTTCATCAAAATCAGATTTATCAATTGTAACCTCTAGAGTGCCACAAGCTAAAAACATGATATTTCGTACAATCAGGGGCCATAATCCATGAAGTTATATGTCCAATACATGCCAATATCAAAAGGATCCAAGATCTTTGGGATATAAACCCATATTAGAAGCAAACACGGATGAAAATTGTCATCTATAGAGTGACGACAAACAAACGTGAACGGACGTCCAGACGGACTGGGAAGACAACAATATACGTCCACCTGGAAAGTAAAACATCAACCATGTTACTTCAATATGATATACATCACATCATATTATTTTATTCTTGGGCAGACAAGATACAAGCTTAAAGTGAACAATTCAATGAATGTCAATGTGACGTATGATTATGAAATTACAAGACATATTCTTATTTTCTTCTAGATTTTTCTTCTTGGTATTGGTAATGGAGTTCTTTAACATCAGTTTGTGAAACTTTGATCCAACCAGATTCTTTCATATGGTATAAGTTAACAACGCCACCACTGTAAGCGTCCCGATGAGTAGCATGGTAAATGGCTCTTTTCCCCAGGTCATAGGCTTCTTCAACGGACAAGTTCCAAGTGTAGCCACTATCCAAAACACCATATGCGTATGTTGATCCTGAACCAACTGAAAACATGTTATTCTTCATTCTTTCGCCATCACTGTCAACATAGTATAACCCTGGACCTTTTTTATCCCATCCAACTATCATTGTACCCATCGAAAGGCCCATTCCTTTATAATTGTACACTGTATTCGCTAATAACTTAGAAGCAGCCGCCACTGAAATCCTCTCTTTATTTCTCAATTCATGCAATCTGCATTCTTTAGCAAGATGTCGTTCCCAAAAGGAACAATCAGCAGCACCGCCGGCCATGGTTCCTAACAGGTAAGGGTTGATCTCAATTACTTTTTTCACTGTTTGAGAAGCTATGTAAGGTCCTGCTGTTGCTCTTGAATCAACAGCCACAATCACTCCATGTTTGAATTTGAAGGCTAAAGTCGTAGTACCATGATCAAAGTGGATCTTTACATTAGAATCCTTGTCGGTCAAGTTTTTCTGGTTCGATAAAATATCAATGTCCTTGGGGGTGACAAAGTTTTCGCTGCCATATATTGCTTCATTGAGGAAAGCAGAATCCTGGCTATTTAACAGATTACAGTTTTCTCGAAGAGATGAATTCAGCTTTGTCATGGTCTGCAATCCACAAATTGAACCGAGAGCCATGTTTGTTGTATTCGGTGAATGTAAATTTTTCCTCTGTCCGGTACTGGTTTTCCCGGAACGAAACAATTGTGTAACTAAAGCGGAACGAAAATATTATAGAAAAAATTGTAACGTTGTAATCCGTACCCCAAATCCAAGAGCACAAAACGTTTAAACCCTAAACAAAATGCATATTAGCGACGGATAAACTCTGCTATTGACTTATAAACATCCGAATTCGAGAATGTCTAGAGAGCTTGACACCATGAGTTGCGCATGCGCGAGAGAAATCATACGGTCTTAGATCACCAATTGTTTCCTATTGACTTTTTAATAATGTTGATTCTCTTAGACTGGCTCTAACTATATCCCCAATTTACGTTGGGTAGAAGTTTTTACCATAGATGGAGCAACCTCTTGGTTGGCAGTTTTGCTCAAAAGCACATGTATGATGATGTTCATCATGGAAAACTTGAGATATACAAAATGGAAGATGATGCATGTACACATGCAACTTTCTGCCCTACATTTGTCATTTCAACCTAATTAGGGAGCCACAGTGGCTAAGTGATTAAGACGCTGGCTTGAAAGCCTGGAGATCTTGGGTTCGATTACTGGTGTTGGCTGATAAAGTTCATTAGGATTTTCTGGCATGGTTTCCCCTTGACTTGTCAGTGGTGCAGGGTGGATATGGCCTAGCAACTCTCTAGTTGATTGGATTGTGTGAAAAACCATGGTCCTGTGTACACATCTGCATAAATGGAAAAGATCACTTAGCAGTTAGAATTAAGATATGAGAGTAAGCCATAGCGCCGCTGTCCGGGCAAAATTTCCCCCTAGCACACTGTATGCCATATCATCCTGTCTTCATTAGCCAATTTGGAGCAGGGCCCTGTTTCACAAAATTTTAAATTAAGATAAAATCCAATTTTAGTAGATACTTCAATTTTGATTGGCTAAGCACTAAAATCAATCTAATATTATCCAATCAAATTACTAAAATTGGGATCTTATCTTAGTTAAAATTTTGTGAAATAGGGCCCTGATCAGTAGGAATAACTATGTTTCCCTTGCCCACGCTCTCTGTCCTACATCACTGACAAGGGGCAATATTGGCACAAAATCCTGATGAACTTTCTTGGCCCATGGGACCTCCCGGTTATTATAGCAAGCCAACGTTCTACCGACTGAGCCACCACGGCCTCGACCATAGGCGTACGAGGCCGAACTTGTTTGGGGGGGCCAGCATATTTTCCCGACAAATATATTTCTTTAGAATCCGCGGAGCGGCGGGGGTTATGGGGGGCCTCCGCCAGAAAATTTTGAAAACCAAACGGCCCTAGACGCGATTTCCAGGCATTTCGAATACTTTCTAGCAATTTGGAGTAGGTAGTAAATTATGTCAGTTGCAACATAAAAACTGGTAAAAAGTCATCTTTAAAATAAGCTCTATTACTACGAAAACAAGAACAAGTCGAATGATTTACTTTTGCCACATTTTTCATTTTATGAGACTTCACATGAGACCCCCTCGACGGGGGGTATGGGGGGCCTCCCCCAGAAAATTTTGAAAACCAAACGGCTGTAGAAACGATTTCCAGGCATTTCGAATACTTTCTAGTAATTTGGAGTGGGTAGTAAATTATGTCAGTTGCAGCATAAAAACTGGTAAAAAGTCATCTTTAAAATAAGCTCTATTACTACGAAAACAAGAACAAGTCGAACGATTTACTTTTGCCACATTTTTCATTTTATGAGACTTCACATGAGACCCGCCGACGGGGGGTATGGGGGGCCTCCCCCAGAAAATTTTGAAAACCAAACGGCTGTAGAAACGATTTCCAGGCATTTCGAATACTTTCTAGTAATTTGGAGTGGGTAGTAAATTATGTCAGTTGCAGCATAAAAACTGGTAAAAAGTCATCTTTAAAATAAGCTCTATTACTACGAAAACAAGAACAAGTCGAACGATTTACTTTTGCCACATTTTTCATTTTAAGAGACTTCACATGAGACCCGCCGACGGGGGGTATGGGGGGCCTCCCCCAGAAAATTTTGAAAACCAAACGGCCGTAGACGCGATTTCCAGGCATTTAGAATACTTTCTAGTAATTTGGAGTGGGTAGTAAATTATGTCAGTTGCAACATAAAAACTGGTAAAAAGTCATCTTTAAAATAAGCTCTATTTACTACGAAAACAAGAACAAGTCGAACGATTTACTTTTGCCACATTTTTCATTTTATGAGACTTCACATTTTTTTATCCAGATCTCAGATGTATAGAAGACTTGTATATACTTTATCTACTTTTAATATATGAATGACCATTTTATAAAAGTTCAAATTTACAATCTATATATTCCGTATTACGATTTACTTTTGCCACGTTTTTCATTATATGACAGTTCACATTTTTTATCCATATCTAAGATAGATATATCCAGAATCAAGATAGAAGACTTTTTGAACTTGTAAAATTTATATACTTTTAATATATGAATGACCATTTTAGTTCAAGTTTATTTACATCTAGTGCACTATATTAAACCAAAAGACGAAAAGTCAAACGATTATTACTAACACAGTACCGTACTCAAGAACTGAGAAAGGCCATGTGTACGTGCTAGTTCTATTCAGATGGTTAACGTGTTTATCATTGACTGGACTGCTTTCTTTCCGCTTCCATATTATTAAAAATATTTCAAACCCGACAGACGGCGCGACGCTTCCCGACAAACTGAGCATTCATTCCCGACAAGACCAAAGCCTTCCCCGACAAGGCCATACCCCTACCCCACCCCATTTTCAAAAACTCCTCGGCTAATGACCGATCTCACAATTCTGGGCTCTTTTCAGATTTCTATTTTTTTTCATGAAAATATTTGGGGGGGCCGGTGCCCCCCCGGCCCCCCCGCCTCGTACGCCTATGGCCTCGACCCTTCTCTATAAGAATTATCGGGTGATATAAGTATGAGGTAAAATATGTTGATGGAATCTTTTTAATCCATCTGCATCCAACCCAGGAGATTATCCACCTTTTGATATTATTTTTTGTTTTCAAAATTAAATGTTTAAACAATCATGTTAGTACCTTATTTTTTGTGGTATTAGGTGCACTTTTTTCCAAATATTTTATTTTCTTGAAGGGACGCACCTAATACGTATGGTTAAGCAAATCTAGGCTATTCCAGTGTCGACACAGGGGTCGAAAGTTCAAGACATAACTGCCCTAGAATCAACACATGACCAGGGGCGGATTGGGCCGTCGGGCGATCTTCCGAACCAAAAGAAAACTTTGTCCAATTCGATCTTCCGAACAAAAAAAAAATTTTTTGTCCAATTTGTCTAATAAAACTTTTTCTGCTGAACATTATATGGGGGGGGGGGGAGTATTGGACCGGCCATGGAGCGATGATGATCATGTTGTATGTGGCCAGTGGCTTTAACGGACCTCCACGCCATACTAGAGTCTGGAATGGGCTGGTATAATAGACTTTCTGGGCCGGGTGTGGTGGGTGTGGGCCGGAATTTGGAATCCTTGGGAATTCCAAATTTCATCAGATTCATCGGTCAAATGGTCAAAAAAGTTTTAACTAGTCCCTTTTTTTACCCAGTTAAATTCTCTTGACTCTTGACGATACAATGATAATACGTTAATTCATAATATGACGATATGATAATTTCACAGGTTAATAGTTGTAAATTATTTGCCGGTCGGGATATATTATTTGACAGAGATTATAATCAGATATGTCATCAAATCGCATATTTGGGGTTCATGTTTCAAAACTTTTCCAGGGGCTTCGCGGTCAGTAGAAGGGGTCGTTCCGAACGGAGACCGGGTCAAAAGCTTATGATATATTATCACTTAAATTAAATACAACACTGTTCCCTTTCGTGTCCATTTATATTTGTCAACAAATTTTTGGGATATGTTTAAGGTGAAGAGAGAGATGGGTTTAAGGTCAATTTGACACATCCTAGGTAACTTTGAGACTAACATATGTTCCAGTTTTTTTTTTCAATAATTTAGTTGTTGCGTAGGGGTCTTAAGCATTTGGAGGAAACCGAAGGACTCACAGAAAAACCATGCAGTTTCACAGGCAACCCTAATCCTTGTCACGTGAAGCGAGGAATCGAAACCACTGCACTGTACCGGTAATATGAATGAAATTTTCAATATATGCATTTTTCATTATCTATTTTTGAACAATTATAGCAAAAGCGACCACTTTTTTTTCTTATCAAAATCTTACATAATTCATCTTTAAACTGTGAAAAATAATATTATGTCCAAAACATTCATGATCAACAACTTTAAAAAGCCAATTTTATTAAGAACTTGAATGAACTCCACAAACGTTTAAGTATCCAGCCGGGTGCTGAATGGCTGTGCATGACAGTAAAAAGCATAGAAATCCAAACATTTTTTTGTTTTTTTAAAATTTATTAAATGTTGTAAGTTACAAAATACAGTAATAACAAAATTATTATATTATTATTATTCAAAAATGTGCTAAAAGCTTAAATAAAAAAGAACCAGATAACAAACTTATAAAAATAGAGCTGCTTAGGGCTTGACAAGGACAGCTGTCTAGTTGTTCGGAAGGTACGGAAAACCAAGGTCCCATTTGAGGGAAATTTGGCCTGAGCTGCGGCACTATGGCCCATTCTTATATCAAATTTCAATTGCCAAGGGATCTTTTACGTGCACGTTAATGTATACACAAGTTTTTTACCTCATCCAAACAACTAAACACCTGTCCTTGTCAGGCCCTCCGTCTTGCACTCCTGACAAAGGTAAACCTTGTCAGAAAATGCTGCTTAACTTTCATTCATGATTAAATTCAATCGCTAAATTCTAGGTTCAGATTGAATCAATTTGACTGAAATTTTCATCAAATTCCCATTACTATTGTGGAGAGAGAGAGAGATGGGGTTTTAACGGCCACTCGACACAAACTAGGTCATTTTGGGACTAACATATGGTTTAATTTTATTTCAATAATTCGCTTGCGCATAGGGGTCTTTAGCAGTGGGAGGAAACCGGAGTGCCCGGAGAAAACCCACGAGGTTGAGAAGGCGCCCCTATCTCCATGCCACATACGCTCAAACCTGGGCTCGAAACCACAGCCACAAGCCAGAGGTGACCGGCCAGCTAGAGTTCGAAGCGCAGCACTCTAGACCACTAGGCCATCCCAACACTCTATTGTATTGAGACCTGCCATCTCCTTATCTTATCTCCCAAGGGGCAGATCCAGCTACATGAAAAAAAAATAATGCCTTGCATCAATGAAATTACATCACAAAGTGATCCTACATCAGTATAAAAATTATTTCTCTGTTTAAAAAGCTCAATTTGTATGTATGCCTATGTAATTTAGAGACGATAATGGCAGATTTCCGTAACAGAAACCTGGCAAACCCCCCTCCTGCAAAAATTCCTGGATCCGTCCCTGCTCCCATAATGTATCTTTAAATGATATAGCACGTCTTTCACTGGAAAATGCCTTAATACACATTAAATCGGTTTAATATAGATATTACATTGAGAATTAATTAAATTAGCATTCTGAAAAATGCATAAGACGCAAAAGGCCTTTAAGTTCAAATAATAATGAAAATAATAATCTTAGCAATAACAACTTAATAGCAAAAACATAACAATCTTATTTCACCTAATAACATTTTAAAATTATCATTGTAAATACAGCAAATAGCTAAACCCTTTTCATTCACATTTGATGATGCATCTATTTGAGGAGAACAAACAATAACAAAAAATCAACATTAAATTGCATAAGGGAGAGAGAGAAAAATGGGGTTTAACGTCCAATCCACACAAACTAGATCATTGTGGTAATAACATATTGCGTAGAGGTCTTTAGCAGTGGGAGGTAACCAGAGAACCTGGAGAAAACCCTCCATTTAATTTCATTAAGCGATTAAATATGAGGCGGTTCATTTAAAAAAATTATAAATTCATCCATTAATTTCTTTTTCAATCAAAAATGTTTCCAGACTGGATGCTAGTTTAAGGTTCAGGGTAACAAAATCCACAGAACAGAAACAATGTGAACAAATTCATTGTATCCGAATGATTTGAGTTCGTCTTTTGGAACTATAAAAGGGTGTTAATAATGTTTTGTAACACCCCTCCACATTTTCTCCCTCACTAAATATCATTCAAATATTAACAAAAGCGTCTAGGCAAGATTGACATTTTTCAATAAATTTAACGTCATGTCTACAATTTAATCCTTAAAGCACTTCGACTAGGGCTCCTTTTATTAGACCAAGCCAAGCCACCTTGTCACATAAACGGCTGTGGTACATGCTAAACAGTCCTATATTAGGGAAAGCTATTCATCGATCCCTTGTGGTTTGAGGTGGTCTAAGGAACAACAGTTTCAGTATATCCAGGGATATTTCGAGTATTAATACATCACTTTTCTCAATTTGTCCTCAAGGAACCAATCTGATTAAAACATAGATCCTATTTTGTTTCGTTTTTTTATAGTTCTAAAATTTTGTTTTTACTTGTCTGTACTACACTAGGATCTGGAAGAGTTGTTATCATTGACCTATTCTTCATGAGGTAGGGAGATTACCTAATGAATCGGTCTGTTACGACGGTGAGTTCTTGGCCTTGCGATACAGTCAACAATGGATAATCCACTGGAAACGTCAACGCCGATTTATAAATCAACGTCTTACATTTATTTAACACTATAACTTATCATATCTTCATGTAAAGTAAGCCGTCAATATATACATACAGCACTCTAAACTGATCCCGCAGTGAATATTCGCTTGGCTGCTACAATCACTGATAAGCATGACATCGACGAGGATTAATGAGTACGGCATATTAACTTTTTTACTCCGACAAATTAAATTCTCAAACATTTTTTTCAGGTAAAAGAAAAATAGATAAAGACGTTTGAGGTATTTATAGTTAAAAAATATTTTCTATTTAGTGTAAATGGTTATTAAAATGAGTAAAATGCATCATTTTGCCCGAAGCAGTTAGGTGTTAAGTAAACATTGCATGAGCTGTGTTTTGGACAGGCATCTGTTACAGAGATAATTCGTAAGTAATTCTCTGTGAAACAGATTGACAGCACTCCCAATGAAAGTCAAAACCTAGTAACTCACTTTTTTAAAATCAAAATTGAGTTGGGGCCCAATTTGTAGTAACTATGGTATATGCTTTCTGTTGTTGTACTAGATATTCCAATCTTTTGATTTTGTAAGCAGTTACACCCATGACACAACCTAGCAACTTCCTTCATTTGCCTCGTATGTCACAGAAAAACCTAGTAACTCAATAGTCAAATCAATGGATAAACTCGGGTTTAATATTTGTTCATTTTCCTTTGTTTTCTCAAACGTAAGTTACTAGGTGCTGCCATTTGACGGGAGCAAGTGATAAAGGATTAGTAAATATAATACAGTCTAATAAGATAAGTGAAGACGATTATTTTGACGTTGTTTTTAAATAACTACTTAGGTTCGAAGAAACCATGAAAACTACATGGATTTGAAGTAACCATGGAAACTACATGGGTTTGAAGTAACCATGGAAACTACATGGGTTTGAAGAAACCATGGAAAGTTAATGTCATGATATCTTTTGCTGGCAAAGTAGCACGAGCTAATTCTGTCATGGTTTCTGCATCGAGAATAAGTAGGTAGGATTCTGTTCCTGGTTTGTTGGCTATGATTGGGGCCAGCAGAACACCTGAAAATAAAATTTTACAATTGTATTACTTATAATCATGTAGAGTCATTCAGAGAGAGAGAGAGAGAGAGAGAAATGGGGTTTTAACATCCACTGGACTCAAACTAGGTCATTTCGAGACTAACATACAGTTGAATTTTATTTCAATAATTCGCTTGCGTGTAGGTGTCTTTAGCAGTGGGGTGAAACTGGAAGAGTCATTTAGTAACTGGAAAGAAATAAAATGAAACAAAGTTTAACGTCCTACGACCATTAGACCATCTCAACCCCCCAATTAAAAGAATGGATAATCAAGACTTTGTTTATTATCATAATAATGGTAGCTATGAAACATTCACAACTTCACTCTGAATAAAGTAATTTGAATGAAATTTTCGATATATTTATTTCTCATTACAGGGGCGGATCTAGGAATTTTGAAAAGGGGGGGAGGCGCCGCAAAATGAGGGCACTGACCGCGGAGACGGGGCACGCAACTGAGAGGGGGTGGTGGCCCCAAGAAAATTATCCGTCATTTCCTCGCCTCTCTAGCCAATTCAAGAGCTATTTGGTTGATATTTTCGTCGAAACGTTCGGAAATCGTAGAAAAAGAGCCTCAAAATCGAGCAAAAAAGCTAGTTGAAAGGCACTTTCAGTAGTAAAAAAAGGGCACTGTCGAAAATTAGGGGGGGGGGGGGCGCCCCGTGCGCCCCCCATTGAATCCTCCTGTCTCATTATATATTTTTGAACTATTATAGCCAGAAAACTGTCGGCTCTTTATCTCAATCTTACATAATGCTAGTCTCTGTCACCCAGAACCCCCTATTCTTCAACATACGGAGGGTCTGGGTCGGTTCTCAATTATTGACGAAAATTACTGGATAATCTACCACATAAAAAACCAAACTCCCGGTTACGCATGGGCAATGGAACCTTTTGGCTAAAGTCTCGGTAAGTGCTAGATCTTATGAAGCCAGCTCGATTTTGCTAGACTCTATAAAGCGAGTCTGAAATATATCCCACAATTCACTGGGCACATCTATTATTAGAAACAAAATAGATACGAGGAATAAGCATGAATCACGATGAAAAATTAAGAAGATTGTGAGAAGCCATACGTCTGATTCATAACGAGAGAAAATAACTATTTCAATTAAAACCTTTACAAACAAAATTTTAGAGAGTGTCATTGTTGACAACAAGATGTTTTGATAGATTCAGTACGTGGTAACTCAAAAGACTGGACAATCCAGACAATGACCGACTTTCTGTCAAATTTTGAGGACCCATCCAGACTAATATCGTAGAATATTTGTTTGGATTATAGCGACTAACATAATGCATCTTAAAAGATACGAAATTAATGGTAGATAATCATAGCTGGTGCCGGCTTGTGTTATATCCTACATGGGTGGTTGGGATGGCCTAGTGGTCTAGAGTGCGGCGCTTCGACCTCTAGCAGACAGGTCACCTCTGGCTTGCAGAGGTGGTTTCGAGCCCTGGTGTGAGCGTATGTGGCATGGAGATAGGGGCGCTTTCTCAACCTCGTGGGTTTCCTACGGGCACTCCGGTTTCCTCCCACTGCTAAAGACCCCTACGCACAAGCGAATTATTGAAATAAAATTGAACCATATGTTAGTCTCGAAATGACATAGTTTGAGTCCAGTGGACGTTAAGACGCCATTTCTCTCTCGCTCCTACATGTCTTCTGCAGGTGAATGCCGAATGTTGACATATTTAATTCATCATATCAGAGTATGTCGAATGTTGGCAAATTTTTGATTCGTCATATCTTTGTAAATAATGAAAGAAATTGTACTATATTTGGACAGATAATACTTTCAGAGATTCAATACTGTATTTTGGGACTGAGATGCAAAATCTCTCAAGAGTTTAATGGCATGTCGTTAGAGGATTAAAGGGAGGTAACTCTGCACCATGGTCGTTCACTTCATATTATCTCCCCTTAGACCACAAACTTCTCAAAATAGGTCAAAATAAACCATGGAGTAGTGTTGATTTGCTTGGCAACAACACAAAAACTTTTGCTTTCGAAAGGTCAAACTTATTTTAGGTTCATTTCGACTAACAGAAGAACACAATATCTGGTTTTGTACACAAGGGGAGGGGGGAGGGGTATACTTTGGCTTTGAGTCCCGGCTTATTGTACGTGACAGGGAGTAAGAGAGAGAGAGGGAGAAATGGGGTTTAACGTCCACTCAAACTAGGTCATTTCGGGACTAACATATGGTTTTAATTTTATTTCAATAATTCGCTTGCGCGTAGGGGTCTTTAGCAGTGGGAGGAAACCGGAGTGCCCGGAGGTTGAGAAGGCACTCCTATCTCCATGCCACATACGCTCACACCAGGGATCGAAAACAGGGAGTAAGGTTATTTCTCTAACCTAATGGGTTTACTTCAAGTTCTCTGTTTCCCACTAAACAGATTATTGAAATAAATTTGAACCATATATCAGTCCTGAAGTTTGTGCCGAGTGGATGTTAAATCACTCTTCCTCTTCCAACAAAATTGTCAAATTGATTTACGGCCCCAAAACCAAAGATGCAAGACCATGTTAAATATTTACCTTCATCTTCTTTAGTTGAACCCGGTTTGGGTAAAAATATCGCTTCTCCCGCTATACTGTTCACACCAATATTGGTATATTTAATAAGTTTTCTTGTTTTTAAATCAAGCTTCAATATCTAAAAATAGCACGTTGTAATTTGAGCAACAGATAAACCTACAAGAAAAGCAGTTTAGATAGTCTAAAATGTTAAAACGATAACTGCAAGAAAGACAAAAGGTAATTATTTCTATATCTATTGTATAATAGGATATCAAATCACTATTATACATTCATAGGTAATGAAATAGGGTTTAACATCCTACTGTTCTGCTCCTAAACTGGGCTAATGAAGACAAGCATACATCATACAGTATGCTATGAGGGAAATTTTGCCCGGGCAGCGGCGCTACAGGCTACTCTTATATCGAATTCCAACTGCCAAGGGATCTTTTACGTGCACTCCAATGTGTACACGGGAACTCGTTTTTTTTGTCCCATCCGAACGACTAGGCAGCTGTCCTTGTCAGACCCTCCTTCTGCATCACTGACATGAGGGAAATTTTGCCTGGGCACTACGACCTACTCTTACATCGAATTACAACAGTCAAGGGATCTTTTATGTGCACGCCAATGTATACACGGGATCTCAGTTCGACATGTCCTTGGCCAATGTAGGAATCGAACACCCGACCTCCAGGCTACCGAGCCAATGTCTTACTCACTTACAGGCCTTATGACCTAAAGTGCATGCGCTAGGCCATTTGATCACCTTAAACTCTATTATTTGTTGGAGAAACAAAAATCATTCGTTTTGATTAAATATAATTTACAACCTAATTTGCTAAATGTGTTCTGAATAAATACAATCTACGAAACCAAGCCAGACACCAGACTCTATTTTAGTAGTGTTATACTAATCACACGCCATTTGACAGAACAGATTTTATTGTAAATCTTAAACAAGGACAAATGTATTTCTTACTCTGTTGTCCTTGGTAAATATGGTGGAGGCAAAGACATATCGGTATTTCTTTCCATTATATGTTTTATAATTTATCTGTGGTAACTCCAACACAACCCCATCTGAACCTGACAAAAAAATAATAATAATAACATATCTTGAGGAGAGAGAGAGAGAGAGAGAGAGAGAGAGAGAGAGAGAGAGAGAGAGATGGGTTAAAGGTCCCCTCAACACAAACTAGGTCATTTCCAGAGTATCATATGGTTTAATTTTATCTTGTGCTTAGGGGTCTTTAGCACTGCAAGGAAACTGGAGATGAAATGGTTGGGCATTAGAATAACGAAAGATTGTTCGGGAATTGATTTTCATGTCTCATTCACTTGATTTTAGATGTCATCTGTAGAGGAAGTTGAATGTGACGAAATTTTCAATTCATCAAATCTTCATAAATACTGAACAGAATGCAAACTCTTTTGAACTCGTATTCCTTTCCTTTTAGCAACTGAATCTTCAAAATAGTTTATAAGGGTTTTCCCAATACCTCAAATGATAATCAATATGCATAAAATCAAATTTACCGTCTTCATTGAAAAGATCAGGTGTACAAAAAACGCTTCCATCATTTTGTAAAACTGCCGTAGCTTTTGTATCAAGAGTGATTAGATTCTTGTTCACTTCTGCCTGGAAATCAAAGATGGACAGATGATTAAATGCAATCTTAAAACAGACTGATAGTTTTAATATAAATAACCAGACATGGAAATAACATTTAAATGTAGCAGACAAAATGTCAGACACTAATGAAATAGTACCTAACATTTTCATCTTGGTGCCGGACATCTTTTAATAATATCATTAAAAAAGACAAATCAGTGCCTAACGAAAGGACAGACACCAGAGGTTTTGTGTCTGACAAAGCCTGAAACTGTGTCTGACATTGTAAGTGACAGGTGCCTTATTTCCAGACTTGTAAATAACCTTCAAAACATCCATGATAGTTTTAATATAATCTTTAAAATATTCTTGATAGTAAATTTGTTTATCCTACATCACTGACAAGGGAAAAATGGAAAATCGAGAGGAAATTGCTCTGCTTATAACAGGATAGAACCCCAGACCTCATGGTGAGTGATCCACATACATGTAGTCGTAGGAGTTGGGGCAGGGGTAAGGGTTTGCAGACCCCTCAAGGCTCAAATCAGACAAACAATAATCTAGGTCAATGAAAGAGCGGAGTTATTAAATGCTTTTTTGTCCCATCCAATGACTAGTCAGTCATGACTAGTAACTAAACTGAAGATGAACCCTAATTTTATGAACACCCCAGATAAAATGTTAATTGGCTACTTACCGTGGTGACATCCAAGGGAACAACAAATCTAGCGAATAACGGAGCGTAACCTAGCTGCAGAACAGCATTTCCTTGAAGATTTTCCCTGTAAAGTTTTCTCACAGAATCCACACTTTTATACATAACAAGATCAATAACAAGTTGGCCATCTTCTTCGTAACAATTCACGTAGTGAAACACAAATAATGGATCCGTAACATATTTCACGTTTATCTCCTTCCCATCCTTTCTTATAATATGGAATATTGACTGAAAAAAGAAATTATTATATAACTAATATTATTAATAGTCCCCTAGTGTAACAATAACTTTTCTTATAATATGGAAGAGAAAGAAGAGAGAGAGTATTTAAGTGTGTGTGGGGCCAGGGGGGGAGGGGAGGAGGGGAGAAAGAGAGAGGGGTTTAATGGGGTTTAATCTCCACTTGACACAAACTAGATAATTTCGTGACTAACATATGGTTCAATTTGTTTTCAATAATTCAATTCCACGTAGGGGTCTTTAGCTGTGGATTGAGACCGGAGGACCCAGAGAAAACCCACAAGGTTGGATAGACGACTCTACAGCCCTACTCCTTGTCATTGACAACCTGGGAATTGCAACCACGCAGAGGTTATAATACAACACGTATGCATTCACCATTTAGCCATCCCACCCCGTTTCGGAGCCGTAGTGGTTGAGTGAGTAAGGCACTGACTCGCATACTAGGTTGGTCCAAGAAATTTTCACAAGAAATTATAACTTATAATAATAACCAAAACCTTTCCTTATCACTGAATAAAACACAGCTCCTATTACGTTTCGTTTTTTATAATTCAAGATTTTGTTTAGTCTTTACTAAACTAGGAGTTTCTGGAGGAGTTTCTATATACCGGTAACCTGCGTTCTGGATGATAAGCCAATATAACGATCTGTTACGGCAAGTTTTTGGCATAAGCTGCATGGAACTGTGTGTAACCCACAAGAAACTTTAACACTGATTTGTTTATCAATGCCTACTGTTTGGTGGGATTTGTTTGAATGAAATGCTGCCGATTTCAAAATGACCAGCGTGTTTAACAAGTGATAAATTTATCTCTGGCATCCAGATTCCTCGGGCATGTTACAGTACTATTTTGCTTGGCACAATATATAAAGCCTTTACCTGTTCTTCAGGATAACTGACGAAGCAATCTTCAATACTTGAATTTGTAAATCTTCTAAATATCAGGCGCCCAATGCTGAACACAAATGGCTGCTCCAAAATAACGAAATGATTCTCAGACATCCCAAAACTATGATTATAACTGATATTCCATTTCCATCTGGATGGCGCAGACGCCACAATTTTTGAATTATCGAAATCAAGTACACCTGATAAAAAATTGAAATAAAAAACCTTAATTTTTAATTCAAATATAAAATCCACCTTAAATTTAATTTTACTGGGAGGGAGAGATAGAGAGATACAGAGAGAGAGATCAGGTTTTTATATCGAATAACATCCATGCAAATAGGTTGCTATCTGAATTACACGTCAACACGATGATAAACCGCTTGGGGGAATAAGCTTATAGTCAGAGAAAGGGATGGGGTTTATCTTCCACTTGACACAAATTAGGTCTTTTTGGGACTCATATATAGTAGAATCTGTACGAGCAGCCATTCCTATTTAGCAACATCTTATTTTAAACGACCACAACCTAAATCTATGACCCTAACGACTAAAGGAAGATGAAAGTGTGTTTTAAAGGACAATATTGGTGCCAGTCATTATCACATATGTGATAGAACTGATTAAACACTTCCCAAATATAATATTAACACAGAGATCATCGCTACCATAGAGGAGTAATAAAGGATTCATGAATCGGAAGTGACGAACACCAAAGGAAAATACGAGTTATCTCTCTATGTGAATGACTGAAGTGACGAGTGATGACAGATAAAATGCCGAATTTCTGCTCACTAATAATTCCTTCGAAGACAAAAAGTTGTTATATGGGATCGCAAGAGGTTATCTGACGATACAATAAAGTAATTATAATGTCATAAGATAAGAAAACACCGGAAAAATAGAAATACTCCGTACAGCCCCTTGTTTTTATTCCGTCTATAGGGGAGACCGGGGCACATTGAACCACTTTGTTCACATACATGTTTGTCCTCATTTCATATCAAATGTTTTTATTAGAAGATCTCTTTATGTCATGATCAAAATTTAAAAAAAAAAATCAATATGCCCCCTTATATGGATCAAACCCCGGTTTATCTGGATTGTATTGTTTAGACATATATGAACTTTAGTACAAGAATTTACTAGGCTAAGAAGTTAACATGTATGGAAAATTTTTCTCTTTTAAGTGCTTTTTTGAAAAATTCACTGCCTAAGAAAATAATTGACAGCATGTGGCTTATTGATTGAGAAATGGGTCTAAGAAGTTATCTCACTTCTGTACAGTGTTGGGTTGTATAGTATTATTTATAAAGGATTATATCCATGGTGGTTCAATGTGCCCCGGTTTCCCCTACCTTATAAAAACATGGTAATGCACGGACTTTTAATCTGTTTTTCTTTCCTGTTCTCTTATCTAGTGGCAGTCAATTCTTTTTATGAATTGTAAGATATTCTCTCACAGTGTCACACAGCAACTGTAGGTCTTCGAGGGAATTATTATTGAGCAGATATTCGCCCATGTATCTGTTATCACTAGTCACTTCAGTTAGTTATATAGAGGAATAACTCGTGTTTTCCTTTGGCATTCGTCACTTCCGATTCATGAATCCTTAATTACTCCTCTATGGTAGCGATGATCTCTGTGTTAATATTATATTTGGGAAGTGTTTAATCAGTTCTATCACATATGTGATAATGACTGGCACCAATATTGTCCTTTAAACATAACTGAGAAAAAGCTCATGATGATAACGAGAACTCAGAGCACACTCACAAGGTGGGACAGGCGACCTTACTCCTTGTCACGTACAAGCAGGGGATTAAAACAATGCCAATTGACCCAATGACAGGCCTTAGGATGCAAGGCACATGTGTTTACCATTCGACCACCCAACCCCCTTTTTAAAAAAGAACATATGCCCTAATTTGACATAGCTGTCACACAACTTTTGTTTTCAAATTCCATTTAGAGGGCTCTGTACAACATAGATCAAAATCATTACCGTCAGATTTAGCTGGTATCTTTATAATGTTGTACGCAGCTTTTGGGTTGAAGTTGGTTGCTAGGTTGTAGATGGAACCGTCTTTGTCTAGATGTGGATGAGCCGTGGCCAGATGTATGGTCAAATATTTACCTACATCTACCTGGAATAATTCAACAAATCATTCCATTCATAATTCGATAGCTGTGAAGTTAGTTATCAGTTATTACGATCAATGTCACAATTCTCCAATCCGTTATGTTAAAGTTCCAATAGCATATTTTTAAGCTATATTTTTAAAATGTATTAAAATAAAGCCCTAAAATAGATTGAACCTATAAACAGTCCTATCTTGTTAAAGAATAATCCTTTTAATCCTATAATTCACTATTGCCAGTTGGGAAATTGGCAAAAATATTATTTTCAACTTCAAATTCAAACGTTTGAAGATGGCCGTCCATGGAGAGGAATGGGAAAACAAGGGAGGTAATTGAGTTACTATTTCCTCAATCAGCCTGTGTCAGCCTTTTTAATGCCCCAAAAATTTTGCCCATGATCGTATAATAGTGAGTTGACAACCTTTTGAGCAAAAGACATAGAAATAATTATGTTTTGACTTTCTTAGAAAATATGAAATTGGAACTTTAAAAGAGATGGTCTAAAACCAATAAATGGGACAAATACAGATACGTGAATCCACAATACCCTACCACAATGAATGAAAAACATAAATTCTACTTAAGATTTACTATGGATATAATTAGATTCCTACCAACATTACATTATTATATAGGGGGGGGGGGCTGAAAGGTGTGCCCAACCTCATGTGTTCACTCTGGGTCCTCCTGTTTCCTACCCAAGCTAAAGACCCTACGCTCAAATGAATTGGGGGTTGGGATGACCTAGTGGTCTAGAGTGCCAAGCCTCGACCTCTAGCTGGCTGGTCACCTCTGGCTTGCGGCTGTGGTTTCGAGCACTAGTGTGAGCGTATGTGGCATGGAGATAGGGGCGCCTTCTCAACCTTGTGTGTTTCCTCCGGTTTCCTCCCACTGATAAAGACCCCTACGCGCAAGCGAATTATTGAAATAAAATGAAACCATATGTTGGTCCCAAAATGACCTAGTTTGTGTCGAGTGGACGTTAAACCCCATTTCTCTCTCTCTCTCTCAAATGAATTACTGAAATAAACATAAACTGAATGTTGGTCCCAAAATAACTTAGTTTTTGTTGAGCGGACATTTTAACCCCATTTCTCTTTCTCATAACACGCTAGACATTCATCCAATTGAGCAAGCGAATTATAGAAACAAAATTTAACCATATATTAGTCCTGAAATGACTTTTGCTTTTTTATTCTCTTATATTTTAGTAAAAAATATCAGATTCAAACATTTTTACCTTAAATTTTTTTTTTTTAACTTCAAATTTCAGTTTTTTTTTTCTAACTATCAGTTTATTCAGTTCTTAGATGATTTTACTGAAATATTTGCTATGAAGAATTGTTTGATAACAGTGTGAGTGTCGTCATTGAAATGTTGCAGTTAATAAACTTAGTGACTGTTATCCATAAAGCTGTCTCTTATTATATGTAGGATTTAATTTCTAGAAATAACTATACCTGATCTATTTTAGATAAAGTTTCTGGATCTACCCGGTTGATTTTTGTTGTTTCTGTCATGGCCCACAGCTGATCGCCTCTGTCTATAATATTAACAGCTGTGTTGTCTGTTGATGCCTCTGGCGTGAAAAAGGAAAAAATTCTGGAAAGAAATTGTTTTCCACATTCAAAAGTTAGGTAATGAATCGTAAGCCCGAAGCAGCTAAGTCATCCGAGCTGTTCACAAAATTGGTCACATATTTATTCTTTTGGCGTCTGACCCCCTTGATAGTTTTCTGCTGGTCCTTCGGTTTCCTCCCACTGCTAAAGATCCCTACGCACATGCAAATTATTAACATAAAATTGAACCATATGCTAGTCCCAAAATGACCTAGTTTGTGTCGAGTGGACGTTAAACCCCATTCCTCTCTCTTATTCTTTCGTTGTTAATGAAGTAACGAGAAATAATCAATATCTTATGCAAAAGATACACCGATAATTAGATGATAACTTCCGCCTCTTGAGAGTGCACAAACAATAGTGGACAAAGGAAAGACTGACAACATTATTAAGTCTTTGGAGGGGGGGGATGGCCTAGTGGTCACCTCTGGCTTGCGGCTGTGGTTTCTAGCCCTGGTGTGAGCATATGTGGCATGGAGATAGGGGCGCCTTCTCAACCTCGTGGGTTTCCTCCGGGCACTCCGGTTTCCTCCCACTGCTAAAGACCCCTATGCACAAGCGAATTATTGAAATAAAATTGAACCATGTGTTAGTCCCAAAATGACCTAGTTTGTGTTGAGTGGATGTTAAACCCCATTTCTCTCTCTCTCTTTATAAGTCTTTGTTTCAATATGGACACACAAAATTAAAACAGCACTGTTGACAATAAAAAAAAATTGTGTCTATCAATTCCCTCAAAAAATGTTTCTGTTATTTTCCAATAAAATACAGATCTATATTTCGTTTCATTTTTTTAAACTTTTGATGGCCAACACCACATGAAGATTCGACAAGTTGTATTTGAAAATCTTGTCAGGGTGTGTACGAGCGGCTTTTGACCCTATGACGTCATACATTGATTAATCAATTAGCGTTGACGTCTCTAGTGGTTTACCCACAATTCAAGAAGTCGCTGTAACTGATTGTTTCATTGGCTAATCCCTCACTTCAACCAAAATGACTCTTCCAGATCCTAGTGTAGTAAAGACAAGTAAAACGAAATTTTGAACTATAAAAACCGAATAGGATCTGTGTTTTAATCAGATTGGTTATTTTCATACAGACCAATGTTTTTACCTGGAGAAAATACTCTTGCATGGATCAGGTACAGCAGTTGTTCCAAACTGGTTCACCACCAAACGATTAGCTTTGTAGCATTCTTCCCAGGATTCACTATTCAATATTTTACTTTGAAATTTCACTTCTCCATTTTCTATGATGAACCGTATAAGTACAGCCATTCCATCAAATATATGCTTCAGTTTACTGTCGCCAATCTCATAAACTCCGGAACCGTTTCTGTACAACGAACCTTTCACCCAACTTGGTATCGTACCTAAAAATATTAGAAATGAAATTAAATGAGGTTGAGCGTCATACTTTTCTAATTGGACAGTGTAGAGGGAGAGAGAAAGAAATCGGATTTAACATTCACTCGACACAAACTAGGTTATTTCGGGACTGAAATATGGTTCATTTATATTTCAATAATTATGTGCAAGTAAGGGTACATGTATTTAGATGTAGGAAACTGGAGGACTCGGAAAAACTCCACACGGTTGGACAGGCGACCCTACTCCTTGTCACGTACAACTGGGGAATCAAAACCCCCGCCTGCTGACTCAATGACAGACTTTATGATACAACCTACATGCTCTGATAATTTGACCCCTCCCCTACCATATTAGGGACATTTTTGATACAACCTACATGCTCTGATAATTTGACCCCTCCCCTACCATATTAGGGACATTTTGCCCAGACAACTGTCAACATCAAATTGTACCTGTCACCTCAGTTTTTCATTCCATTCGAACGACTAGACAGACCTTACATGTATGATGCAACAAGCACATGCTAACCATTCCGCCTCCCCATCCAAAAAAATTTCAAATTGGATTAGGAATCCTGGGCCCTGTTTCACGAAATTTTAACTAAAGATAAAATCCAAATTTTAGCAGGTACTTCAATTTTGATTGGCTAAGAACTAAAATCAATCTAATATTGTCCAATCAAATAACTAAAATTCAGATCTTATCTTTGTTAAAATTTTGTGAAATAGGCCCCAGGTATTTAATAGTAAGTGCAGGAAGACTGCACTACACACAAAACAAAACCACCAAGACAAACATACGGACAACGGGACAACACAGATATTGGTAAGAAATAAATAACAAATATCCAATCAAGTGAATGAATCTGGGGGCTAGTCGAAAGCTTCCACGCATATAATCAACTTGAATATTACTACTCTACCTTTAACTGTTAATGGTACTGGATCCAAAAGTTGTGATTCTGGTTTATATTGCTGCCATAATGGCACAAAATCCTCTGTTTGCGACATGTCTTCTTCTGTAAATATAAACCCACTCTAATTATACATGTAATTATAATAATCATTTTCTAGAGCTACAAACATTCATTTAGTTTGACTGCTCTGTGGCACTCTACAAAGAATTATACCACAGAGAGAGAGAGAGAGAGAGAGAGAGAGAGAGAGAGAGAGAGTTTCACCTCCACTAAACACAGACCAGATTATTTCAGGAACCAGGGAAAACCTACGAGGTTTAATAGAAAACCCTACTCCACGCTCTAGCCATTTGGCCATCCAAACCCCCACTTTAGCAGTAATAAACAAAATATGAACTACACTAAAAATTCCTTGAGGTGTGTGGGGGGCGGGGGGCAATAGTAAGCATGTGCACAGTGCTTCATAAGGTCTGTCATATTGATTCAAAAGGCGTGGTTATGATTTCTCGGTTACATAGTACTGACAAGGAGTAGGGTTGCCTGTCCAACTTCGTGGGTTTTCTCTGGGTCCTCCGGTTTCCTTGCACTGCTAAAAACACTAGGTACAAGTGAATTATTGAAATACCATGTGTAAGACCCTAAATGACATAGTTTGTGTCAGAGGGGGTTAAACACCTATTTCTCTCTCTCTCTCAAATCTCTCTCTCCTCATAACTTTCCTTCTATTCTACACAATAGTGTCAATAGCTCGTTCATTTGTGTTATATGTATTTTTATACAAATGCCTTATTAAAAACTAATATACTAATTAGATTCGTCAATAATTAACTAGGGCTTCAAAATAAAACGCTTACAATGGCAACCCGATTTGTTTTCCTTTCAGCAAGAGATTTCAACAAACTGATCAGCATAGAATTTTCATTCGGCCACTACCGTACCGACAGACTTGGGGTTGCAAATTCACAGGAATTTTCAAACAGGGTAAATTTCCCAGGAATTTGGGGAATTTGGGGGAAGTTTGGGGGAAGTTTGGGAATTTTCAATTTGGTGTCATAAATTGAAACCTGTGTCGCTATTAATGAGTTGCAAGTGACTGTAGTATTTTAATAACTAAAAGATACAAAACATATTATCTGATATGTCTTATATACTAAATCTAATAACTAATAATGAGATAGTTCTGTTAAATTGTTCATACACAGGTTACACACTCTATAATTAATGCTCCAAGTTAGGTAACTCTGCCATTTCATCATCTTCAAAATCATTATCTACATCATCATTATCGGTGGATAAAAGGGAGATTTCAGGTTCAAATGAATCCTCATGAATATCTGAAATTTCTGTGCTGAAAGGATCATTGTCAGCTTCGAAGTTTCAAATTAGATCTTATATATTTTTGTTTACCTTTGAGAGCAGAATTTACATAAATTTATCTCTTTCGTTTTACCATTTGGAACACAACTAACATGGTTAAATAAGTTTTATTAGTTTATATAGATGAAAGTAAAAGAGAAAAAGAAATTTCCAGTAAATAATTGTAATTTTAGTATTTTTCAGTTCTAAAAATAGATTTAAAAATTCCCAAAAATTCCCAACAATGACTATTCCCGGCAATTTTCCCTGGAAACTTTCCAAAATTCCCGGAAAGTTTCCCACCCTTTGCAACCTTACCGACAGTCTCTGCACTGACTACCGAGAGAGCTAACAATTAGGATGATTATGAACCAGTAATATTTCTTTAGATAAAATTCTGAAACTATTAATTCCAAGTTTATTATAAAAAAAATAATCAAGCATTTTGATTAAGAAGCAACCAATTATCGCATGTTACATTCAATGAAACGAGACTGATTCCGGCTGATCCAAGCTCACAATGTCACCTCGCAGAGAACTGGGAGAAGGCATTTAAGTCAATTTAAGAAGATAAGAAGTTTATTGCATCAAAAACGTCCATTATGGCACAGGAATCTGACCTTCTATCCGTAAATATAATATATATACCATGTCGTACCAGACAATATATTGGTGTATGCATATATTCGGATAGAAGGTGACAGGTCAGATTCCTGTGATTATGGACAGCATGCATACATATACATTTATACATTGTCATCTAAGAACATAAATTGTGTATAGATACATGTACATCTATCACTAAATTTTTATATCAAAATTATTATCTAGATTTCCATGTATTAATATATTTCATTCCATATTTTACTACTTAATTTATATAATGCCTCTTGCATTCCAATATCATATTTCCATGTCAACATCCATACTAAGTCTTTCTGCTATTTATGTACTTATAATATTTATACCCATAATATTCATCATACTGGTGTTGAATGATGTGTCATTTTGAGATGATAATCATCATAATGTATGTTTATGTGTAATCCAGATTAAATTACCATTTGTCTTGTTTGTAAATATATTATATATAGTATTTATCATAAAGGTTTGTCTTTTTGTAAAATTATTCATACTTAATGTAATTTAATATTTCCATTAGGCATCCTGTTAGTAATTATAGTTCATTGTGATTGCTTGCTTGCTTGTTTCATTATCAATCTCTTTTGTTTATAAGTTGCCATTAATTAGATTCAATCTAGATTACAGCATTGTTATCACTATTATTACTATATTGTCATATTTCACACTCATTATTCCCAAACTACATTATATTTGCCAAAGTAATCTAAAAACCTTAACTTTAACATTACTTCTTTTTATTTTTGTTAATCAAAGTTTTTATTAATTATGTCTCTACAAATAGGTTTCTGGAATGTCAATGGTCTAATATCAAAACTCAATAATAACAAAACTCGGAATGATATGTTTCAGTATTTTGGTCATTTAGATATTATCTGTTTAATTGAAACATGGTCTAGTGATGAACATGAAAACTTAGGTCTACTACAAAATGTATTTAGTGGTTTCACAGGATTTATATTCAGTAGAAAGGGAAATAACTCTTCAAAATTCGGCCAGAGAGGCGTTACAGCAATATTCATACGAGATCAATAAAAACATGGTATCCAAATTCTTGACGCCTCGGATGGGGACATAATATGGTTTAAACTAAACAAATCGGTTTTCAATATCAGTAATGATTTTTATACTGCTTCTGTTTATATTCCGCCCCAAAATTCACCAATTTGGCAAAAGAAAAAATACAATCCGTTTGATGAACTTGAAAATAACATTAGTAAATATAAAGACTTAGGCGATATACTTCTAGGAGGCGATTTTAATTCACCAACATTTAATCTTCCAGATATATTTATTTCAGATATAGATGTGTCTAATAGTAATAAACCTTTTCCACAAATTGACAACTCAAATAATATAAACGAAGATAAACTTCCAACAATTAGGAATAATAAAGATTCTGTTATCAATACCTGGGGAAGGGAATTTATACAACTATGTAATACAACAGATGTGTATATTCTTAATGGTAGAACACTTGGTGATTACATAGGCAATTATATTTGTATTAATTATATAGACTGCAGCTCGGTAGACTACATTCTTACAAGTACATCATTAACTGACAAAATTAATTGTTTTAAAGTTTCGGCCTTAATCTATTTGTCCGATCATTGTCTGATATCTTGCAAGATTTTGGTTAAACCTATTCAGGACATATTATCCCCTACAAGAGGTAACTCTTCTGGCAATAACCCCTCTAATACTATACAGAAACCTTATAAATTCATATGGAAAGCTGATTCAAACCAATCCTTAATCAAAGAACTAAATAAACCTTTTTTCCGGACTCAAGCTAACAAATTTTTGTCAAAGACTTTCGATGCTAATGACACAGATAAGGCTAACTCAGATCTGACCAATATTTTACTTGACGCGTCAAGAGCATGTGTCAAGGTTGTCAGGATAAAGAAAACAACTAAAAAACACAAATGGTTTGACAAAGACTGTAATAGACTACGTACACTATAAACCTCAGAATGCCTCGTTCGACATTTCTGTCCAAACGAGGTAAAAAAAATGCCTCGTTGTCTGGAGTTCAGAAACAAGGTTTTTTAAATTGCCCTGTTTTTGGAAGAGGTATTTTGTTCAAAACGAGGCTTGGTAAAAATGCCTCGTTTACTAAATGTGTTTATTTTCAAGATAGTTATGAGCAGCATTTGCTATCAGCGAATTTGTAAAAAGTAGTCCAAACTATTATATTATAATCATGATATGATAATATAATCATTATTAATATCCATATGTCTTCCTAAGTAAACGTTTTAATTAAATTTTAATATATAAAAAATAAACAGGCGTATAAGAAATATGAAATGAAATTTTATGCTTTTTTGATTAATAAGAATGGATTATTTGTTTGTTGTACTTAGATTAGATAAACACTACTTTGTTGTCTGCGATATCAGTTAGGTGGAGGTGTAAAACAATTGCAGACACACAGCTATACCTTCATTGATTTATTGCCCCCAATAAAATGTCACAACACCACAGTTGTTTCTTAACACCTATACCTGATTGGGGCAATAAATCAATCAAGGTAGCCATGTGTCTGCAATAGTTTTACACCTCCAGCGATGGCGTGTATTCTTGTCTTGTCAATTTCTCTGATAATAATATAGTTTGAACTGGTTTTATTTTCGTATTAAATAACATAAATTTTAAAATTTTACAAATTCGCCGATAGCAAATACTGCTAATAAGTATCTTGAAAAAAATACGTTTAGTAATCGAGGCATTTTTACCAAGCTTCGTTCTGAACAAAATACCTCGTTCCAAAAAAAGGGCAATTTATAAAACCTCGTTTTGGAACTCCAGACAACAAGGCATTTTTTTTTACCTCGTTTGGACAGAAATGCCGAACGAGGCATTCTGAGGTTTATAGTGGTAGGGACATGTTAGAGGCCCAACATAATTTCAACAAAAGCCCACAAAATAACTACTTAAGGGAAATCTGTTATAGCAGAAAAAAAAATGTATAAAAAGGTAACAAAATATAAAAGCTGTGAAGCTAAAAATTCAATTATTAAGAAACTTAATGAGTTAGAGACAAATGATCAAAAAATTTATTGGAAACTGGTTAATTCTTTGTTAGACGATAATGGTGATAAACCTAAAACAGACAGTGACATCACTATTGATAACTGGCACCAGCATTTTTATAAATTATTTCAGAATAATAATATGAACGATTCTGACTCACAGGAAATAGATAAATTAATCCACAATCTCCAAATATCAAATAATGTAGACCATGAATTAAACCAAGAAATTTCAGCCAAAGAAGTAAGAAATGCATTTAAAAAGTTAAAGCCTGGAAAATCAAATGGCCCAGACTTAATTCTAAATGAAATGCTAAAGGCTTCTCCAGAAATCCTAATAGATTAGTACATGAAATTTTTTAATTCAATCCTCGCTTCCGGAGTAATACCTTCAAACTGGAAAGAATCCTTCATAGTACCAATACACAAAAAAGGTCCAAAGGAAGACCCTGGAAATTACCGAGGAATTGCCCTGGCTAGTTGTCTTTCTAAATGTTTCCTGTCCATTATTAATAATAGAATTATAGATTATCTTGAATCAAACGACATGTTAGATCCAGCTCAAGGTGGCTTTCGTAAAAGTCATTGTACTACTGACAATATATACATTCTTAAAACTATCCTAAATAAATATAAAAGTAAGAATCAAAATTTTATCAGTTTTATAGATTTTACTAAAGCATTCAATACCATTTGGAGAAAGGGCCTATTACTTAAATTACTTAAGCATAACATAAATGAAAACATCTTTAACATAATAAATTCAATGTATAGCAGTACTTCATATATAGTTAAAACCAACAATGGACTTTCCAAACAAATCAGTTCAGATATCGGTGTCAAACAGGGTTGTGTTTTAAGCCCTATGCTATTTAACATTTGTGTTAATGATTTGCAAACTTATATTGGTAACACAGCAGCTCCTTGTCTCGGTGATCTCAAAATATCTCGCCTCCTATTTGCAGATGATCTTGTATTATTCTCAACTTCTTCGCTAGGTCTTCAAAAATCTCTTAACCACCTGCATGAATTTTGTTCAAAGTGGAAATTGGAAGTAAACCCAATTAAATCCAAAATAATGTGTTTCATAAATACACCCAAAGATAATAAAATTTTCAAGCGTAAAAATGTAAATTTTACTTTCGGTAATACGTCTCTGGATATTGTTAATTCATATATGTATTTAGGCGTAAATATAACAAACAACAATTCTTTTAAAGGAGCTATGTCTGACCTTTGCAAAAAGGCAAGGCGATCTTGGTATAGTATTAAAAGTAAAGTATGCACTCCTAATCAATTACCTACAGAAGTTCTAATTAAACTGTACGACTCAGTTGTAAAGCAAATTGGATTATATGCATCTGATGTCTGGGGTTCTCATTTAGTGCACAATGTCAAATTAAATTTACCTAAGTGGAGTTATATAGAACACAACAAGATAACCATAAAAACCTGTAAGTCAATATTGTGCCAACCCCCTAAAACTACCAATATGGGTTGCCTTGCTGAGCTCAGAATTTTCCCACTGCAACTGGATATATACCATAGAATGCTACTCTATTATAAAAGACTAAACCATCCTGACCTGAAAGATTCAAACCTGTTACTGGATGAAGCCTATAATGATGATATTAAAATAGCTAAGTCTAATATTAAACTCTCATGGACTGCCTCTATAACTCACTTAAAGCCCCAATAACACTCTTGTTGTAACTGAAAAATATGTCCCAATCTTCATTCTGGTCAACAAATCATATTATTTTAGAATATTCCAATTAAATGATGATATAAATTTCATTTTAACACACCTAATTTAAAAAATTGGAAAAATTCAACCAATTGATTTGAAAAGTCTAACGTAAACCTTTTCAAATGTGACTTGGATTTTAAAATATTTTCAAACCCTCTGGACAAGTAAAATAGGTTGTAATGGATAATTTACACAACAGGTAGGACATTTAAACATCTAGTACTTAGAATAAGGGTATTATTTATTTTCTGGAGCTACCAAGCCAGCAAGAATGTTATTGTCCCTTTAATAAATCTTTTCAATATAAATCCATCACACCTCACTAAATTTAATATCAAATCATCACTCCAATCCAAATTCAACTTCCTTTTTACTGAATCCTGCCAATCCAGTCCACTTAAAGCTACAAAGCTTAGGACTTACGGGCTATTTAAAATGGAAATTTCTAAACCTGCCGAATATCTCTGTTATGTACATAATAAGAACTTAAAAATAGCCATGACCGCACTCATGGGCAGATACAAAAATGTCCCCCCAGATCTAAGAATTTGCCAACAATGCTCTATGCACAAAACTGAAGATGAAGCACATTTTTTACTAGAATGTCCATTGTATGAAAATTTACGTACCGTTCACATATACCCAGCATTTACATATAATTATCTACCCTATTCTCTAGAAAATCTATTTAACCCACCCAAAACAGTTGCAAAATCAGTCAGTGCATTTGTATTTCATGCTATGAATCTAAGATCATATAAATTGTGTATTGATACATGTACATCTATCACTGCCTTTTTATATCAAAATTATTATCAAGATTTCCATGTATTAATATATTCCATTCCATATTTTACTACTTAATTTATATAATGCCTCTTGCATTCCAATATCATATTTCCATGTCAACATCCATACTAATAAGTCTTTCTGCTATTTATGTACTTATAATATTTATACCCATAATATTCATCATACTGATACTCGTGTTGAATGTTGTGTCATTATCAGACCAGTTTGAGGTAAATGTGTATTTTGAGATGATTATCGTCATAATGTATGTCTTGCTAGTATATGTGTAATCAAGATTAAATTATCATTTGTCTTGTTTGTAAATATATATATATTATTTATCATATTGCTATATCGATCTTTATGTACACATGTTCATATTGTAATTGTATGCTGTCCTTAGGCTAATGGATGTTTTGATACAATAAAATCTTATCTTATCTTATCTTATTGCTATATCTTTTTAAGTACACGTGTTCATATTGTAATTCAATTGTATGCTGTCCTTAGTGGATGTTTTGATACAATAAAATCTTATCTTATCTTATCTTTAATACATTCATATTTATACAAAATACTATGCTTACATGTAAATCTAAGGGCGAATGAAACTGTTTGTGATTGCGATTGTAAACAAAACCACGTGCTTCCGGTGACGTCATGATGTTTATTATTATTATTGGCGCATGCCAATGACAGTCTTTGTTTACAGCAGATAGTAGGTGAGTAATATTAGAAAAGATAAATTATAATAAAGGAAAATACATCTCCAGCTTGTCTGCTTTCTAAAAGACAACGTCGACTGTAAACAAAATGGAGTGAAAGGTAAACTGCATGTAGTTGTACCGTCTGCTCATTTCTCAATACAAATCTGTCAAAATTCTTCTATTTTCTACGTTCTTTTTCTTAATTTCTCTTGTAGGCCATGTCAGACAGCCAGTGCTAATAATGGTGCTGTGTCATAGTTACACCATGCTTTTGTTATTTTTCGTTTGGAGAAACCAACAATATTTCTCACAGAACTGTTTTGAAGGGATCTTTGATCTTGCTAGTTATTAAGTATAATGACTTTTTTATTTTAGGCATTTGCAAAGCCTCTACTTACAATATTTGTAACATTAAACAATAAGTTTATAATTAAAATTTGAAGAATTTGCAAGCATAAAATTATTTGTTAACATGAAGAGGGTAATTAGGATATAATTATTACAAGATGTAAAGAAATAGAACACTGTAATTAAATGTTCTAAATTTAAGAATTATGTTAAAGCCATGAACTATTTATTTATATCATATTTCCTAACTTACGGTAGGCCTACTTAATAAACATCTAGAAGTAGGCTTATGCTTATGGTTATAGAATAAACAAAACCACCACACAACATGGAAATGGTAGGCGCAATCTTCACCCCTCGGCCCGCACGCTGGGTGGAATATGTACTGTTGTGCTTAGGCTACACAGATTGCACTGCTTGGGCGCGCGGATTGACAACTCTGCTCTGATTACCCCTTGATGTTTTTATAGATATTAGTAGCAGACATAATTAGATATATATGACCCACCCCCTATTGACTTTGTTATGAAATATTTTCAAAACCACTACATAATTAGTGTGTAGGAAAATAAGATTTTTAATTCTAGTCAGTACTATCTCATAATCGGTGATGACCATGTGACTGAATGTCAAAAATATTTGCTGTGAGAGCGATCACAGCTGTCAATCAAAATAATAAATCAACTGATCACATCTTTGGTCAGACCTCAATAAGGTCATGTTTTCAATCACCATGTAAAAAAGGTCAAACTGTAATTGGGAGATATTTAGCACATTCTTGTGCAACAAAAGTTATCATCCCAAGTGGAGTCGTATTGTGAGTATACTTGTATAGATTGGAAGATAAGCACCACGTAGCAGACAGAATCATACATATGGTCTATCATTGACAGAGGGAGTCTTGTAAAGGGGTGGTCGAATGGGTGACATGTGCGCGTTGTATCATAAGGTCTTTCATTCCCCTGTTGTATGTGGCAAGGAGTAGCGTCGCTGTCAAACCTCGTGTGGTTTTCGGAATACAGAATACAGGCAGGTGTTTATGAAACAGTTCAGTCAGTCAGCTGATTTTTAATTCTAAGGCTAAACCAAATTAATGTTTTGTTCTTAGTTAGTCCTTTCAAAACTTAAAAAGTGTCGAACTAAAAACTTCTGAGAAGAAAGAGCATTTGCTTTTTTAGACCCACATGGCCTTTTGTCTGTCGTCCACAATTTCTTGTGAATACTCTACAGGCTACATTTATCATCTGATTGTTTTGAAATTGATATTTGCATCAGTTAGATGTTTAATTTCAATAGTTTATGTTAATTTCATCTGGAGTTACATTGTATGGCCCTTGTTTAACTTTGTTGAACCTTGCGAATGCTCTAGCAACAAACTTTTTCTGTTTGAAATTTCTATGCAGCATTGAATTGAGTGAAAGGAAGAATCTCATTGACTTTGAGCAATTTCCATTAATTGTTATGCCCTGCCTTGTTTCACTTTGTTGAACCATATGAACACTGGAATGATGAAAGTTATCATCCGATCTGTATGATATTTATATTTATATGTATCTCTTAAATTAGTGAAACAAAGAAGCCTATTGAATTTCAACAATTTTTTTCAGAGTTGAGACCCATTTTCAATTTTCAGAACCTTGTGAACGCTACGTCAAAAATTATAATCAAATCTGTATGAAATTGTCTTGTAAATTACCTACAGACGAATAAATATAAGACAACCCTTTTCAACTGCTCAGACGATTTAGCTACTGTGGGTGTATATTTCATTGCCTGGCAACCTATCTTTGTTTTTGAATTATTTATTCCCCTGCAAGATATACATGTGAGAGGGAAGTGTTTAACTTGATATGGCCTAATTGCTAATTGCCATTTTACACTAACTGATGGAATACTGGGCAAAATCTAATGATTTAGATTTCAAAGACAGTGTTTGACATTAAGGAATTTTTTAATGGGGGAAAAGCAAAAAACTTGAAGCCATTATCTATACTTAACATAATTATCAAATGTCACATCCAATATTTGTGACGTCAGATAATATTCTGTGTACCATAGTCAACCAAATAAATCCCTGTCCCATTTGTAATAATTGAAATGAAATGAGAGTTACCTTCCTATTGTTCTGCTCCAAACTGGGCTTATAAAGACGGGCATACGCCATACAGTGTGCTATGAGGTAAATTTTGTCTGGGTAGCGGCACTACGGCCTGTTCTTATATCGATTCCAAATGCCAAGGGGTCTTTTACATGCACGCCAATATGTACACAAGATCCAATCTGATTAAAACACAGATCCAATTTCGTTTCGTTTTTTATAGTTCAAAATTTCGTTTTTACTTGTCTTTACTACTCTTGGATCTAGAGGACTTGTTATTTAACTGGTGTTCTGCCTGAAATGAGGGTTCAGCCAATCAAATGGTCTGTCGAATCGACCGTTTGACCTTTTCATGCGTGGAACTGTGGGTAGATATTACCAGCGGATAGAAATCAAAACAAAACAAAAGTAGATTTTAAAAAGCATGGCGGTCGCTAATTGATTAATCGAATGACTGACGTTATCGGGTCAAATGTCCCGTGCTTGATACCTGACATCATAGAACGTGAGCTCCCACTATAACTTGTTAGATCTACATGAGTGTAGGCCATCGAAAGTATAAAAAACGAAACGAAATATAGATCTATATTTTAATTAGATTGACACAAGATCTGGGTTTTTTCAACCCATACAAATGATAAGGGAGCTGTCCTTATTAGGCCCTCCGTCCTGCATCGCTGACAAGAAGAAACCACGTCGGAAAATCTGAATGAATTTTGTCGGCCAATGCAGGGATCAGACACCTTACCCACCATAATCCCCCATTTGTAATAAGGAAGTTTGATGGTCACATGTTCTAATTGCCTTCACTTTAGGTCATAAGGTCTGTGACAGATAATATGGTCTGCTGTTCAATCTTGTGTGTTTTCTCTGGTTTCCTACCACTGCTAAAGACCCTTTACGCGCAAGTGAATTATTGAAATAAAATTGAACCATTTGTTAGTCACAAAATGACCTAGTTTGTGTCGAATGGACCTCCAACCAGCTCTCTCTTTCACTCTCCCTTGAATTTTTGGAAACAATACAAGCTGCTTTAATTTGTGTGTTTTGGTGAATTGGCAGGTAATTTGTGGATTTGGCAGGTAATTTATACAAAAAGGGAATTACAATAATCTAGTTTTGAAATAGACCCATTAGAGAACAATTCACACTGTTGGGAATTCCATTAATCTAGTTTTGTAAGGTATCCATTAACCAACAGTATATTAGTGACTACATTAAAAGCAGCTGATAGTCAATGAAATTTTTGTTATGCTAAAAAGTATTCATATTGATCCTGTAGTATTTAATTAAGTAAATAAAATCTGAATATTAACTGATCTTAGGGGTTGGGTTGACATGTTGCTAAGTATGTACGTGACAAGGAACAGGGTCACCTCCCTAACCTCATCAGTTTTATCCAGGTTTTCTAGTTTCCTCCTACAGCAAGCAAGTTGTTGACATAGAATTTTACCATATGTTAGTCCCGAAATGACCTAGTTTGTGCCGGGTGGATGTTAAATCCCATTTCTCTGTCTCTTGTACTGACGCATGGTTTTAGTCCCGAATCGTAGATAGTTTGGGTGGAGCCATACTCCGCGCAGGGTTTCGTTTGATTAGAGGTAATCCCACTACACATTGCTATTATGAGAGGATATTGTTGTTTTAAATTTTGATTGGTCAGTAGTCTGACTACCAACCAATCACTAGCTGCCCTAAAAAAGCTTTACATTTAAAACGAGTGCCAATATTGGACCAAATATGTTTACATAACGTTACGTCATGGCTCACGATTTTATTATGCCTAATTAATCCGTGTATAGCAGAATACTGCAGTAAAACTAATTGCGTGACAAACGAGGCTATCAAGTCGAATGAAATGTAAACAATACTGTTTGGAAACGAACACACTTTCACAGTGTTTAATACCTTAAATCACTGTCCAAAGTTTTAGGGAAGACCCAGATTAAACGAAGGACTGCCTTGTTGCTGTACTTAAGTGATAGCTTTCATTGAACGGAACAAATAGACACACTCCCGCATAAGTTCAAGAAACGGACGCTATTCCAGCAATGGCCAGAGAGAAATTCTCGGGCCATTGCTTCAGGAATATGGGGTGGAGCGGACGTTAAACTCTATCTTCCATGTCGGAAAATCTTAATGAACTTTCTCGGACAAGGGGGGTTGTATGGCCGAGTGGTTAGCACATGCGTGCTGTATCATAAAGCCTGTCATTGAGTCAACTGGCGCGGTTTCGAATCCCCGGTTGTACGTGTCAAGGAGTTGGGTCGCTTGTCCAACCTCGTGGGTTTTCTCAGAGTTTTCTCCCATTGCTAAAGACCCCTACGCGCAAGCGAAATATTGAAATAAAATTAAACCATATGTTAGTCCCAAAATAACCTAGTTTGTGTCGAGTAGACATTAACACCCGTTTTTCTCCCTCTTTCGGAGCGAACATGTGACCTCTAGGCTTGCGAGCCAGCGTCTTACCCAGTTAGCCACTGTTGCTCCTTTCAACCCGTGGATAGCCACCATGAGAGCATATAACTTTAGGTTACTTAATTTGTTGAAAATTTAGACAAGCATGTAAACTTATTAGAGTATGTTACATTATTTGATAAAGTACGGTAAATGTAAGTTAAAGAAACAAAAAAAAAACCCAAAGAATTTCATTGCTTAAAAACTATTTAAGAAATTAGAAAAGTATGTTTTATCTAGTGTTGTTGACACCCACGATGTCAACACATGCAGTTGTCATTTCTGTCTCTATTTTTGTCTTTTCTAAACGCGACAAAGGGGACAACATGCTAGAAATTCCTGAAGAATTTTTTTGACCAGCATCGGGATGAAACCCAGGATCCCAAGGTTACCCAGACATCATGGCTACCAAGGACGATTCTTTCATACTTTTCAGCCTTGCCTGATACCAAATCCACAGGTTAGCCAGACAATGACTTACTTATTCAGTCATCATGGCTACCCTGGACAATTCTTTTGTATTTTTTCACCTGAACTGCTTCCCCTTTTTGACAATCTTAGACCCCAGACCATTTCTTTATTTTTAATCAATTTTTTTTATTATTGTTTTCATTTCAAATCTTAACATTGTCAGTTAACTTTTATTTTTAATTTACAAAATGAAATGAAATTTGGTTCAACGTCCTACTCTTAAAGTGAATTCCAAATGCCAAATTGTACACAGGAACTTATTTGGCCAATGTAGGGATTGAACACCCAACCTCCACTTCTTAAATTATCGATTGATTGGCAACATTTCCTATGAATTCTAAAACTTTACATAGGCAATTTTCGGCTGCCGTAGATGTGGAACCACCCAGCTGGAACAGTAGAGTGTGAAGTAGCAATATGGATCAGATGTACATGAATCTAGAATAGAATCACTCAAGTGGAACTGGTTTATGAGAGTCAATGACCAGGATTTGTCACCCTTCTGAACAGGACAGTCGTGTCATGGTGATAAATGGTTTTGACCAAAACACCCAATGATGACCTACTTGCGTTGTGGGTTATATAAACAAAAACAACTATTGACCCAATTTCATCCCAATCTTTTTGGGTTGTTGATGTACTCCGTGTTTAACGTCTGCCCCCACCGAAGGCGATGTCGCAGACAAGTTCTCTTATTTCCATTTTTATTATCTGAGCACACGCGCAGGGATCTTTGTTTTGAGAGGAAACTGGGGTCACTGGAGTAAACCACGAGGTTGAGAAGGCGACCTCCATCTCTAAACCACATACGCTCACACTCTGGATCGAAACCACAACCGCAAGCCCGGGTGGACCGGCCAGCTAGAGATCAGAACATAACAACACTCTAAACCATCCCAACCCCACCTTTTGGGACATTGTTGTGGATGTTTACTTAGGGAGAGAGAGAGGGAGGAATTGGGATTAACTCCCCTGAGAACAAACTAGGTCATTTTGGGACTAACATGGTGGCAGGTAATATTGGCATTTGAGATCGTGTTATACTCATGGACATGATATGTTTAGAGAGAGAGAGAGAAATGGGGTTTAACGTCCACTCAACACAAACTACATTGTAGGTCATTTCGGGACTAACATGATTTTATTTTATTTTAATAATTCGCTTGTGCGTAGGGGTCTTTAGCAGTGGGAGGAAACCTGAGTGCCTGGAGGAAACCCACGAGGTTGAGAAGGCGCTCCCTATCTCCATGCCACATACGCTCACACCAGAGTTCAAAACCACAGCCGCAAGCCAGAGGTGACTGGCCAGCTGGAGGTCGAAGCGCGGCACTCTAGACCACTAGGCCATGCCAACTCCCTTTCTTTATCAAGCAATGATCATAAAATGACCTAGTTTGTGTTGAGTGGACGTTAAACCCCATTTCTCTCTCTATCTCATTGTATGGCGAATACCCGTCTTCAATTAGCCCAGGTTAGGTGCAGAAGAGTAGGTGTGACAAAGTTACTGGTAAATGCATTGAATGCTTGAGCGTTTACCATGGAGACACGTGTGATTTAAAATGTGATAAACATTGCATTTGTGAAAAGGAGAGCGGGAAATGTATATCCTGTAAGACTGGTTATTATGGTGACAGTTGTGGCAACAAATGTAGCTCCACATGTGAAGAAGGATGTGATAGGACAAGTGGAGAAGAGTAGGACGGTAACCTCATTTCATTTCATTTCCAATAAAAATATGAGAAATTTGGTATAGATGGGAAGTATAGACACCCAATCGTACTAGAAAAACACTGGATAACCTGAAAAAAAACACTCATGGGGCAAGCACTGTTGCCTGTCAGCTTATATCTATATCGGAAAATCGCAAAGTCATTCATTCAGTAATTGTATATACATCCCTGATAATTGTTGATTGAGTTAAATATGTTTTTATTTTGTGAAAATGAGAGTTAGTTTAATGCTTACTGACAGTGTTATTCAGTGTGTCATGGATTATATTTGTTGCAGCCGAAAAAACACAGTAATTGTGTATCTATAAAAGTCATACCTTAATTTGTATTTACTAAATCACCGATATTTACTGATATTGTTATTACCAGGTAAAATCATACCTTAATTTGTTCTACTAAATCACTGACATTGTTATTACCATGTAAAATCATACCTTAATTTGTATTTACTAAATCACCGATATTTACTGACATTGTTATTACCGTGTAAAATCATACCTTAATTTGTTCTACTAAATCACCGACATTTACTGACATTGTTATTACCGTGTAATGAATAATCTCTGTGTAGCCATAATAGTGTTTACTACTTTTTAACTGTGAGTCACTTACTTTAAAGGAGCTAAATCGCTAATAATTGGGACCTAGAAATTGACACAAATGGGTCACAACACATATAGTAATGTATGTAAATTGATTTACATTTAATCGTTTCTGTTTTTATTGTAATTTCTAATCAGTTAAGTCTCAATCGAATGGCAATCTCTAGCATCTGGTTGTTCCAGTCTACACCCAAAATATTTATTGTGCATGCTCTCCAGATAAGAATATGGTGTTACCATTCGACATGAATTGTGGAATGTGTCTAGAAATGCATTATGGTATAATGGTAAAACGTTTATTTTATCTTAAATATTGGATATCAGAAGCCCATCTTTTCCTAGTAAGATCACAACATCAACGTTGACTTAAATTGACAAATAATTCATGTTTTCGATGTCGAAGATTTTGGATGATACTGAGTTAGAGACTTACATGTAGCTACTTTAATGTTTAATGACTGTGACATGGATAGTCTTTTTATACATAAAGAATAGGTACACAATAACTTGAATAAGCACAGGTATACAATAGGTAGGCTTTTTGTAGATACATGAATAATAATCATATAACATGGAAAAGATATGCGGTTTAATATCAGTTAACATCCTAGTTTTCAATACCAACTGTGCTATAATAGTATGAGGTTTACTAATATTTTCTGCTCCAACTGTGCTATGATATAAGGAAATAATATGCCGCTTAAAACTGGTTAATATTATCTACACCGCCTGTGCTATGATATAAGGAAATGATATGACATTAAGCACAGGTTAATGTTTTCTACACCACCTGTGCTATGATATAAGGAAATGATATGATGTTTAAAACTGGTTAATATTTTCTACACCTTGCATGCTATAATATAAAGGAATGATATGGCATTGAACACCAGGTAAAGATTTTGATACCACCGATGCTTTAAAAATACGTCATGCAAGAACTAAATCTGCCTATTGCAGGTCGTATTTTTGGCCTGAAATGTGCGTTGTATCATTGTGTTTATTTTAACAAGGAGTAGGGTCGCCAGATTCCTCCCACTGTTAAAGACCTCCTGTGCATAAACTACTTATTAAAATAATATTGAACCATATGTTAGTCCTGAAATGACCTAGTTTGTATCGTGCTATCATATAAGGAAAGATATGGGTAACATTATGTAATATTTTCTACATCACCCCAGGCAAGGATCCAGGGGGGGGGGGGGCACGGCAGGGGGCCATGGCCCCTCTGTCAGCCCCAGTGACATAGTTGATTTTCATTTTCGTTTGCTTTGTTACTATTGTAAATCACACATCTGCTCTTTGATAGATGCTATAAACATGATTTACGCATTGTCTCCGCCCAAGCAATCCAAGGTTGCAACATATTACCCTTTGCTCCAATATATTCCCCCGACCCCCTACAAAATTCTGGATCCGGGCCTTCACCTTGCCATAATATACATGTAAAGAAATGATAGCTACATTGTATATGGGCTTCTGGTTTTCTTCACCAACTTGGCCATAAGGAAACAATATGGGGTTCAACCATACACACATATGACAGTGTACAACATTAACTATACCCCTCTAATTTCACCTAACTTTCTAGAGAAAGAGGTAGAGAGATTTATCATCAGTAAACCCTCTAATTTTTTTACACCATGCTATAATATAAAGAGCAGTACATGCACCTACATGTATGAGAGTGAGGGAGAGAGAGAGAAGTTTAACATCAGTAAACCCTCTAATTATTTTACAACATGCTATATAAAGAGCTGTATATAAACCCTGATGAGATAGCATAATTAACTTGGTTTAATTATTTATGTTATAATTATATAAGGGGATAACCAGATACAAAAATCAATCACATTTATATCAATCATCTCAGCTGTCAATACGTCTCTTTAAGGAGAGGAGAAGTTTGATTTATGATATCAATCTTCCTGATTCAATGGTGTCTTGAAGATAATTTTACACTACATGTATTCAACACCATTCAGTATTAGCTCGTTAATTGATTATATGTTTCTTTGCTCTTGTGTTTTTCAGTGTACATAAAATGCCGTGTTGGCCTTGGAATTCAAGGAGCAATAATGGCTATCAATTGGTTAGCACTAATGAAAATGAAAGTAGCGAAGTTCTGGATGATAGCACAATGTTTACAGACGAAGTGATACACAGTAACCCTCCAAGCCCTTGTGGCTGTACTTGTAAATTTAAAGGACCAAGTAAATGTATATGTGTGTTCGTTTCAGTACTTGTGCTATGTTTTATGTCCGGGACGAGTCTGTTTTTAGGATGGTACAGTTGGTTCGGCTTACCCGAGCAGCCAGTGATCGACAAATCTATCGACGCATTCAGTATACCAAACCACGAGGCATACATAAAATTTGATGCACTGTCACTTGCGAAGCAGTCTCCTTCCACGCGTCATAAACGTAGTGTCAAAGAGGATAGCCCAAACGAGGAACTTTCCCGTCAAAAGCGATGTTTCTTAGACGTCCAGACTGTTCCCAGGTGGAAGATGCATTTGATTTATTTAGCGAAAGGGGACGATAATCTGAACATGTTTACGAAAGAACGATTAGAATTGGTCCATCAAGTTGAAAAGAAAATCGTGAGTCATCCACGATTTGGTCAGTTTTGTTTAAAAGATAAAAGTGTTGCCAGGAGTGATCCGGCCATCTCTGCTAATTCAGGATGCGCACCACTTAACTCTCTCCTGACCTATTTTTTTCCGACGCGAGATAGTGGTGGAAGAATTCATTACGATGGTTTAGGATCACATATTGACGATATTCATAGTGCCCTAAAGTTCGCCATGAATCATGATACTTTTTATTATTTTGTGGACGAGAAAATCAATCGAACCTATCCAAAGAGCCGTCTTATCCGAACAGAAGTTTTGTTTGGATCACCACTTCGCGGTAAGTAATGGATAATGATCCATGTATTTTATATAAAATTGTAAATATGCCTAATAGTAGTTGCAGGAGAACTGAACTGAACGACAAATAAACAAACCTGAATAACTTGAAATGAAATAGGGTTTAACGTCCTACAGTTTAGCTCCTATACAAGGCTATTGAAAATTGGCATACGCCATATAGTGTGCTATTAGTATGAGGGAAACTGCCCAAGCAGCGGCACTATGGTCTACACTTATATTGAATTCCATCTGCCAAGGGATCTTTTAAGTGAACACCAATGTATACACAGAGTCACAGTTTTTAGTCCCATCAAAATGACAAGACAGCATAAAACACACTAAATCACAACTACAGTGCATAATATTTTTCAAAGTTATTTATGCTGGGTTCCCATTGTCGAGAGGCACGTTAGGATAGGGTTGTCCCTTTTAAGTCCATGATGTGGTATGTGCAGATACATTTTGATACAATCAAGAGTTTTGCTAGGACTGACCTCAGTGTATGACCTGATAGGATCATAGCGATTACTCCACGATTTAAACCACGATCTCAATCATAGCACGATCGTGATAGTGGTAACGTAGCATAAGTCACACATGTACAGTAGAAGAATGAAATTCAATTAAAGAGTTATGTCGCCTAGCTTGTTAGGCAAATCATCAATTCATAATGTAAACAAACATCAAGCAATAAACAGTACTTTCGAATGAATATATGCTACCCTGCTTTTTAAACGTCCAGACTTTGTATTATTTAATTGGAACATTTGATGCCACATAAATTCCTGTCTGTTATTTTTCTACAGGTTTTGATTGCTTCAGACAAATGGGAGAACAGTCTGAGTTATTCAAGCAGTTTGAAATCACTTATATAGATTTTTTATCAAAGGCTTCTACCAGGTAGGTCACATTTCTTATATAAATGTACAATGTAGTAATGATAATCATGGTACGTAGTTTTATAGCTGAGGCGCTGCAGGCGCCTGCCTCCTCTCAAAAAAAAATCAAGTTGAAAAAATAAAACAGGAGAAAAATGCCCCAAAGAGGGCCCTCAAAATAGTATAGCCTCCGCCATGATAAACCTTAAAACGCCCCTATATATTTCACACAATTCCATAAAAGCTACAAATGGGTGGCACTGCATAAATGTTTAATGTAGGCTATATAAACTGATTTACATTCACTTGTTTCTGTTTACTGTAATTTTTAAACAGTTATGTTCGGTGTAATACGCAGGTTATTCCAGTCTACACTGGAAGTGATCTCATGTGTGGTATGTTTCGAGTCACTTCATTACAAATGACACTTGAAGCATTCTGGCACGCGATTCGTGTGCCAAATTTGAAATCTTCGCTATGTCTTAAATATTGCATATCAAAAGTCAATGTTTTCAGAGTAAGATTACAACATCGATGTTGATTTAAATTGACAAATAATTCGTGTTTTCAATGTTGAAGACTTCGGATGATATTGAATTAAAGATTTGCCTCCTTTAAAAATACGTTACGGGAGATTAGATAATTAGTAGGCATATCTCACTATAATACATGTAGTTAAGAACTAGATAATGTTAAGGCAATTTTCTGAAAATTTCAGTCAAATTGATTAACTATGAACCATGAATTAAATGAAAGAAGTTTTCTGCCTAGCATCGATCGTCATTACTAAAGTCGATACAACAAAAATCATAGTCTCGATTATCCACTTTATCATCAAATCGTGAAGAAAAGTTATGCAGTAATCGGATCATAATCCAACAAATATCACAGGCTAGCGTTGACATCGAGAGTTGATTATGATCTGGATAAGTTAATTATTGTTTAATTAATACATGTAGTTTTTATAATATTTCAGACCTAAAGAAAGACGTGCAATAGGCAGATTTAACTCTTGCATAATGTATGTTTAATTATTAAGTTGCAGTTATTAGCCTCCATTTCTCACAAGATAAAAATACAATTAATGTTAATAAGTAGTCAAGCAATTGTGAATACTTTTTTATACATTGTAGTACCTTGTCTGTATAAATCCAACTTCTTTTGTTGTACCACTGCTGTGGATTGCCAATATCGCATGTGTACCACTGCCCCCAAGGTTAAGGGCACTATTGTGGATTGCCAATAGCGCATGTGGACCACTGGCCCAAGGTTAAGGGCAACCTATTAAAATTAAAATACAATTTTCTTGAAATCAGTATGAGAATTGTGTCGAAGCATTGTGCTGTACATGTATGTGTACAAACCATTGAGTGTTTTTCCATTTAAATTTTGTTATACTGCTTATTGTGCTCAATGAGATATGCCACTCGAGGACTACGTGTTTCCCTGTTGGCTCTCTTTCTCCACCTAGAACATAAACTCACTCATGAGAGAAATTTAATATTTCGCACAAAAAATACACAACATACCTTTCTTTAATTAACCACAATAACACGTCTCAGCAAGAATCTTCTTTTTTCTGTTTTTATTTTTGAATCTATTATACTAGGTATCCCACTAATATCATAAATCTTTATACACCCTTTAAAATGTTGGCATATACAAATAACAGTTATAAATAGGTACACATTTATTTTAAATTCTGTATTCTAACTTTCAAAGGGGCCCTTGACCTTGGGGGAAGTGGTGTACATGCAATGGGTAATGCACCACATTTGGTAAACAAAAGTTAGTCTAATACATACAAATTGACAATAGAGAGAGAGAGAGAAATGGGGTTTCAGTCCACATAACACAAAGTAGGTCATTTAAGGACTAACATATGGTTCAATTTTACATTATGTTATTAATTCACTTGCGCATTGTGGTCTTTAGCAGTGAGAGGAAACCGCATGTGCAACCGAATTAATGACATGACATTGCACCATAGGCCAACTGATAATACTTGTACCCAAACAGTTGTGACATAATAATATACTTAAATTGACCTTGAACATGACTGAGCAAATTTATTATCTAATCTAAGTTTATATTGTGTCATGCATCTTCAGAAGGCTACACCACTGTATAAATTTGTTGTATCAGAAGGGGGGGGGTAGGATGGCCTAGTGGTCTAGAGTGCCGCGCTTCGACCTCTAGCTGGCCGGTCACCTCTGGCTTGCGGCTGTGGTTTCGATCCCTAGTGTGAGCGTATGTGGCATGGAGATAGAAGTGCCTTCTCAACCTCGTGGATTTCCTCCAGGCACTCCGGTTTCCTCCCACTGCTAGAGACCCCTACGCACAAGCGAATTATTGAAATAAAATGAAACCATATGTTAGTCCCAAAATGACCTAGTTTGTGTCGAGTGGACGTTAAACCCCATTTCTCGCTCTCTCTTTGTATCAGCAGATCTATCATTGAGTCAACTGGCGTGGTTTTGAATCCCCGGTTGTACTTGGGTTTTCTCTGGGGCATCCAATTTCCTCCCACTGCTAAAGACCCTATGCGCAAGTAAATTATTGAAATTGAATCATATGTTAGTCTGGAAATGACCTAGTATGTGTCGAGTAGATGTTCAACCCTCTCTCTCTCTCTCTCTCAAGCTACAAATAATGAGTTGAGCTGCTCCAATTTTATTTACTAGTCTTCGGTAATCTAATTTAACATTTTTCTGAGGGTCACGGTGGCGAAGTGGGTTACATGCTGGCTTGCTAGCCTGAAGAGCATGCGCAATATATACCATCGGTGTAGACTGGAATAACCAGACACTAGAGATTGCCATTCCATTGGAACTTCTGGCGTATTTCGCCAAACATAGCTGATTAGAAATTAGAGTACATGTAAAATCAAAACGACTGAATGTAAATCAGTTCATATACATTCATATTACATTATTATACGCGTTGCGACCCATTTGTGTCAATTTCTAGGTCCCAAATATTAGCGATTTAGTCCCTTTAACATCTTTCACGTGATTTAAGTGACTATTTATAAAGACCCGGAACAACAGAAAATCAAACTGGTTTCGCCTTAGTATTTTACCTTACGTGTGTAAAGTTACTACTTATAAAAGACCCGGAAGAACAGATAGACAGACTGGTTAAGATAACCTGTTCGGTGAAATCAATGTCAGCTTACCCCAACCCCTTTATAAATCAAATAGTCCAGTACTTACCCTGTAGTAGTGTTAGAACAATGAAATTACACAATTTTAAAAACTTTATATTGAAATGACGCAGGTCGAGATACGACTCGTTCTCTCTCTCCAATTTCTTATGTTACATATAAATCAGAATCTTTATATTGAAAAGACACTGGTCGAGAAACAACTCACTATCTCTCTAAATATATAATCCTCTATATGCCTCCTATTTCTTGTTTTACATATAAATCAAATTCTTTTCTTTGGAATGACACAAGTTGAGAAACGACTCTCTCTAAATATAGATAATCCTCTATATGCCTCCAATTTCTTGTGTTACATACAAATCATAAACTTTACATTGAAATGACATGAGTCGAGAAACAACACTCTCTCCCTAGATATAGTTACATAAATAAAGACATTTATAAACATCTTGTCTTCTTATGAAATATGTCCTCTTTCTTACATCACTATAATAATATGTACTAGTCTAGTAGTCACTCTGTAGTCATTTATAATTTATTATCTCAACCTTTTCTTTAAATTTATTAGTGTAGTACGAATGTGTACTTTAAAAGACCTTGATCATTTCATGGATTTTGTGATAAAGTTCAGTCTATGATAAATTATTGGACTACATGTAGGTACTGACCATTGCTAATAAAACGTGCTAAAGCAGGGGTGGATCCAGGAATTTTTGCAGGAGGGGGTTTGCCAGGTTTCTGTTATGGAAAGTGATATCAGATGTTTCGCACCAATGCCACCATCTTGTCTTCCACAAAGTGATATTTGGTCTCCCACAAAGTGATATCAGGTGTCCCACTAAGTGATACCAGGTGTTCCATTTAATATATCAGGCCCCGAGTTCACAAAGCATTCTCAGATTTAAGTTGAGAATTTGCTAAACTTTCAATCACTGTTTATGAGAAATATCTTTAATACAGAAACACAAAACTTTGCATATAGTTTCTTATTGATGTATTTGATACATTAAAACAACAAAAGTTTTATACACGGCTATATTTTAGTTAAAATAAGGTGAACAAGTTTGAGTAAATTCTCAACTTAAGTCTGAGAATGTTTTGTGAACTCGGGGCCAGGTGTTCCACTAAGTGATATCAGGTGTCCCACAAAGTGATATCAGATGCTCCGCAAAGTGATATCTGGTCTCCCACCCATGAAGAATAAGCATTCTCTGCTTTGCACAGAATCTAGTACTAATTTCTTTCACATCGTTTGATATGAAATCTTTGTTTGAAAATTCGTAATCACCCCAAATCGTCCAGTTTAAAGCTGACTGTAGTGACCAATTAATTTTGATAATAAGTGTCCAATTTACAAGCGTTTGATGAAGTTTAATGTCTTCATCACTGTTAAGAATAAACAACCCAACTGATTATTGATGTATAACGATTAATTTTTGAAAAGTTTTAAATGTCAGCATTAAACTTAGATGATTTTGGGTGATTTTAAATGAAGATACAAATTTTTAAACAAAGATTTGATATTGAATTAAAAGAATGAGAAAGAATTTAGTACTAAATTCATAACATTAAATGATGCCTGGGCCCGGTTTCACAAAATCTTAACTAAAGATAAAATCCAAATTTTCGTAGATACTTCAATTTTGATTGGCTAAGAACTAAAATCAACCTAATATTGTCCAATCAAATAACGAAAATTCAGATCTTGATATTGAATTAAACGGATGTGAAAGAAATTAGTGCTAAATACACAAGATTAAATGATACCCAGGTTACATTATATTCGCCTGTCCAACCCTGTGGGTTTTCTCCGGGTCCTCCGGTTTCCTCCCACTGGTAAACCATGTGTTATTCCTGAAATGATCTAGTTTGTGTTGAGTGGACTTTAAACCCCATTTCTCTCTTTCTCTGTCAACATTATATAAGTTAATGGCTGGTAGATTTAATAAACATATGTACAGTAATAAATATTTTTAATAAATGACACTTAGCTGACAGGTGGTTTCATAACTTTGAAGGATTAATGATTTATGGCACAATTTACGCTGCATTAAAGTAGTTTTTCTCTTCTTCTACATTACTTACCATTGTAGGACATATAAACATAGATTATGCAAAAACTAAACCTTCCTATTGCAGGTCTTTCTTTAGGCTTGAAATGTTATCTAAATTATTTTTTATCAACTCTCGATGCCATCGCTAGCCTCTGTTTCTTACCGGATTGGAATACAGTTTTTGAAAAATAATTAAAAGTAAAAATGGATAATAAAGACTTTGTTTTTTAGGCTAGCCTAAAATTCAAAAGCATATATCTCAATTCAGTGTGGAGCTATTTTACTGAAATTTTCAGCATATTCTTTTCATTTTAGCTATTTTTTAACTAATATGGCGAGAACTGTCAGCTCCCTTTCTAATCTCCCATAATGCCCCTTTCATTGATGTAAAATGGACAATTATTTAGCATTAATAGTAATAAAGATATGGCCGTTTGAATCCTGGTATAAGCATGTGCAGGTTTGAAACTACTATTATAGTGATCGGATTTCTTCCTGATGCCTATTGGTCCATGGATCAAAGTTAAAACATCCATGTGCACGTGGTATCATAAGGTCTGTCATTGAGTCAACTGGCGTGGTTTCAATTCTTCCCTTTGTGCGTGACAAGGAGTAGGTTTGCCTGTCCAACTTCGGGGGTTTTCTCCGGGTCCGTCGGTTTCCTCCCACTGCTAAAGACCCCTACGCGCAAGCAAACTTAAAATGTCCTATAAAATACAGTTATATTTATAGTGTAAAAAGATTTAAAAATACATCCTCAAACTGAAATTGAAATATCTTGCCTTGTTTTTGATATAAAGTTGTACGTGTAAGATTGACTCTAATGATCTTGAACAAAATGGTAGTTTCTGGGTGTAATTCACATTACATAATGAAGGTAGATAGTATGTTATCGCAATTCATATCATGTATTAGATAATAAAACGATGCCCCTGTATGATTAAATCACTTAACTCCAAGCTGACATTACACTGTAAAGCTGGTTGCAGACCAACTAACTCTTCTTTGCCCTAACAAATCAAATATTTTATAGCTTTTTATATTCCCTTCAAATGAAGAATGCTCAACGGCCCACGCAATTGACCAATATTTCTTCAAAAGAGGCAACAAATGTTAACTTTTGTCAGAAAATATTGTTCAGCCAGTCTGCAATGGGCTTAAACAAACAATTCTGTTTGTCATCATTTAGAATTAATTAAGATAAACTATCAATAAAAACACAAACTTCATGAATTTGTTTTAATTAAGTTTGTTAGGCTGGTTGGTGAAAAAAACTAGTACCAATACAGTAAATCCTATTTTATTTGGTGAAATTCACCAGCATGTAAATAAAAATCATACGCTTTCCCTAATGTTTGTTTCTTTAATATTTTTCAGTAAAGTTCAAGTTCTGTATGGTGGAAATGAAATATTCGATTATGAAATTGATTCAACTTTTTGGAGGGATATAAAAATGGCAGCATATTCGTTAGCATCCATCATATTTATAATGTTTATACTGACGTCGTTTTCACCGTGGTTGACGATATGGGGAATATGGAGCATCATATTGAGTTTTCCACTCGCATTCTTTTTATACAGAATAGTTTTTAATATTAATGCTCTTGGAATTCTGAATGGTGCTGCAGCTTTTGTCATCATTGGAATTGGTAAGAAAGTTTTCAGGCTATTATATTAACAAGTGTAGGAGGACTGCACAACATGCAAAACAAAACCGTCAAGACAACCCTGATTGGCCACTATCACAGTCTTGAAATTTTGTGTATTATTTTATTATATGTCTTATACTAAAGTGGCAGGGCAGGTGTTACATCACTTTTATCACCCACATGGAAATGTGGTTGTATGTTGCCGTTGCCTCCTTCCATCCGATGTCCACACTTTTTTGCTAAGACAAACCTGCGGACAAAACAAATCACACTGACATTGCAAATCAAGTGAATGGATTCGTAGACCGCATACAAATTTAACTCTAGCCTGTAATGAAATAAAATGGGGTTTAATATCCTACTGCTTTGCTCTGACTATACTAATAAAGGTGGACATACATCATACAATGTGCTATAAGGGAAGTTATTCCTGGACAGTGGTGTTACGGCCTACTGTTATATCGAATTCTAACTGTTAAGGGATCTTTTAGGTGAAGGTCAATGTACATGTATACACAGGACCTTGATTTTTTTTCTCATCTGAACGACTATACCTTGTTTTTATCCTTTATAAGCCCTCGGTCCTGCATCCCTGACAAGAACGAGCCATGCTGGAAAATCCTGATAAGCTTTCTCAGACAATGCAGGAATTGAACACAGGACCTCCGGCCAGCAAGACAACATGGCTGCCAAGACCTGTAATGATACAGTCTTCAATCAAAATGAACAATAAATGATTTATAAGCAAGACGTACCCACAAGCAGACGTAGCACTCCCAAAAATACAGTTATGAAAATAACTAGTCGTCTCCTGAATGGTGGTAGTCTACAAGATGTCTGTCTTCATAAGCCACATGCCGGACGTTAAACCACATTCACTTTTATTACGGGGGTTTGGATGACCGAATGGTTAGCACGTGCGTGCTGTATCATAAGGTCTGTCATTGAGTCAATTGGCGTGCTTTCGAATCCCTGGTTGTACGTGACAAGGAATAGGGTCGCCTGTCCAACCTCATGGGTTTCCTCCCACTGCTAAAGACCCCTACGTGCAAGCGAATTATTGAAATAAAATTAAACCATATGTTAGTCCTGAAATGACCTAGTTTCTGTCGAGTGGACGTTAAACCCCATTTCTCTCTCTCCCTTTTATTAGTCCTTCATCATTAGCCCAGTATAGCAGTAGAACAGTTGGACATTTAAACCCCATTTCATTTCATTTCATTAGGGGGGGGTTGTGATGGCCTAGTGGTCTAGAGTGCCGCGCTTTGACCTTTAGCTGGCCGGTCACCTCTGGCTTGCGGCTGTGGTTTCAAACGTATGTGGCATGGAGATAGGAGCACCTTCTCTACCTCATGGTTTTCCTGTGGCACTCCGGTTTCCTCCCACTGCTAAAGATCCCTACACACAAGCAAATTATTGAAATATAATTAATCCACATGTTAGTCTCAAAATGCCCTAGTTTGTGTCGAGTGGACGTTAAACCCTATTTCTCTCTCTCTCATTAGCCCAGTATAGGAGCAGAAGAGGATGTTAAACCCCATTTCTTTTTATTAGTCTACCAGTTAATATATTATTATTATTATTATGTATTTCAGGAGTTGATGATGTGTTTGTTTTTATTAATATATTTCATCAAACTGGTGATGCTTGTATACCTACAGTCACACACAAGATAAAACACACGGTTATTACAGCAGGAAAAGCAACATTTTTTACATCATTTACAACAGCAGCTGCGTTTGCGGCTAACATGGCGTCATCTGTAAGTTTACTTTATTTTGAATTTTAATCAACATTATGTGAGTTTAACGTCCACTCGACACAAACTAGGCATTGTTGTAAAGCGGTGAATCTCTAGTTTATAGATATGTCCAAAATATTGCTGATGAACAAATACGATTGAGTTTTAAAACCCCTACAAAAAATAAACAAACCCCGCTTGTTGCTATGCAGTCCGCAAAATTCGTTTGCTGATTGCGATTGGCCCAGACACCTCATTCAAAGCATTGCATATAATATGGCTGTCTCAAGGCTTAAGCTGGCAATAGAATATTGATTGTGGCGACTCTCTCTGAGAAGTGGCAGAAAAAGCCTCATTGGAATGCACAGAAATGAACCGCTGACAGTTGGAATTCAACCAAGACTAAGCTTAAATGTCGCTGTCCGACCAAAACTTTATCAAAGCACTCCACATGCCAATTAGTCTGCTGATTGGCTCAGTAGGATTATTCACTAGTTCATTCTTTTATTCCAGCAATTTTACTTTATCTTAAAATAGATCTAAGCTATCATAAGTTATTTTAAACCCCATTTCATTCCAGCTATTTAACTTTGTATTTGAATATGGTGTTAGCAGCGTATTTTTAATTAGATCTAAGCTATCATAAGTTATTTGATTTGACTATGATGTTATCTATCTGTATTTTTATCCAGATACCAGCTGTTTATGAATTTGGATTATTTATGTCGCTGATCGTGAGCTGTTGTTGGTTGTCTGTGATAATTATTATGCCACCAACTTTATATCTGTGGCAGGTTCTATTTAATAACTGTGAAAATAAATGTTATTTTTGGTGAGTATATTTGTTTATGTCTGTGAGAGTCACTGGCGCTCTGGTTACTCAGTGATTAAGACACTGACTCGCGGTTTTGATCAGGATTTTCTGGCGTGGTTTTCCCTAGTCAGACGGAGGGACTGATAAGGACAGATGTCAAGTCCTTTGAATGGGACAAAAAAAACCAAGGTCCCATGTACATATTGGTGTGCATGTAAAAGATCCCTTGGCAGTTGGAATTTGATATAAGAGTAGGCCATAGCGCCCTTGCCCTGGCAAAATTTCCCTCAAAGCAACTATGGCGTTTGGCTGTCTTCATTTGCCCAGTCGGAGCAGTAATGTTAAACCCCATTTCATTTCCACTGTGGCCTCACTAGCCAGAAGGTCCTGTATGTGTTAGCCAAGAATGTGTGGTTGAATGGTTTAATATGTACACTTTAGATCGTAAGGTCTGTCATTGAGTCAAGTAGTGTGGTTCTGATTCCCAGCTTGTACCTGACTAGTTTTTCTGGGCCCTTCGGTTTCCTTCCACTGCTAAAGACTTTTACATACAATCACATTATTGGAATAAAATTGAGTCCCGAAATGACATAATTTGTGTCGAGTGAACGTTAAACCCCATCTCTCTCTCTCTCTCTCTGGGATATCCCAGCCTGGTTACCCCACCTTGTCACTGGTACATGACAAAGGATACCATGAGAGTTGGTAGAGAGAGAGAAATGGGGTTTAATGTCCACTCAACACAAACTAGGTCATTTTGGGACTAACATATGGTTTGATTTTATTTCAATAGTTCGCTTGCGCGTAGGGGTCTTTAGCAGTGGGAGGAAACCGGAGTGCCCAGAGGCAATCCACGAGGTTGAGAAGGCGCCCCTATCTCCGTGCCACATGCGCTCACACCAGAGATCGAAACCAGAGCCGCAAGCCAGAGGTGACCAGTCAGCTAAAGGTCGAAGCGAGGCACTCTAGACCACCAGGCCATCCCAACCCCCCAAGATTTGGTAGAGGTGCTTGTAGGACAAAATACCCCATATAGCACACTTCATTGCTTTTTCCCATCTTCATTAGCCCAGTTGGAGCACAGAAAAGTAGGATGTTTATATTTTATATCATTTGGGGCGTTGGATGACCGAATGGTTAGCATGTGTGCGCTGTATTATAAAGCCTGTCATTGAGTCAATTGGCGTGGTTTCAAATTCCAGGTTGAAATAAAATTAAACCATATTAATTTGTGTTAATTAGAGTTTGTTGTGTTATGATTGTATAAATATTAATTTGTGTTAATGAGAGTTTGTTGTGTTATGATTGTATAAATGTTAATTTGTGTTAATGAGAGTTTGTTTGTTATAGTTGTATAAATGTTGATTTGTGTTAATGAGATTTTGTTGTGTTGTAGTTGTATAAATGGAGGATCCAATGATTCAGAAGGGGATAGTAGTCAGACGTCCAGTTTATCTGATGCTGATGTACCTATGATACAGATTGATGAACGCGAACATGGCATAGGTAATTATCTGTACTCTCTGATTGACGATCACAAACATGGCATACATAATTATCTTCATTCTTAGATACGCCATAGGTGATTATCTTTATTCTCAGATAAATGATCAGGAATGTGACAGGTTGTTTATTATCTTTATCCTTAGATGATGGGGGACATGACATAGGTAATTACCTCCCACTGCCAAAGACCCCTACGCACAAGCGAATTATGGAAATAAAATTGAGCCATATGTTAGTCCCAAAATGACCTGTTTGTGTTGAGTGGGCCTTAAACTCTCTCTCTCTTTTTTTTTTGTTCCCAGATGATCACGGACATGGCATAGATATTTATCATTATTACACATGACAGACCCAAACTATTTCTACTTCTAGCGCCTCAAATCACTAGAGTCAGTGAATATTTAGGGACCATACTCAATATAAAAAGATCACTTTTGTCCAATGTGTAATTATGGCTTTTAGGATTCTTGTATTACTGACTAGAAATATGAATTATTTCATTGTACCAGCTATCTATGCTACCATAAAGAATAATTTTCTGATCTTGGCTATCTGTATTTTATATTAATATTTCCAGCTACCTTTACTATCATGGATAATAATAATGATACCATGTTAGCTCTAGATCCTGTATTTTTTATTAATATTTTCAGCTACCTTTACTACCGTAGAGAATAACGATGATCCAATGTTAGCTATAGATCCTATATTTTCACCTATGATTATACAAGCCCCTATAAAAACAACACGTCATAGGTTTAATATAGGTCGATATATACAGGCGTTCTTGAATAGATGTATTGCACCAGTTATTACAAGTCAAAAAGGAAAATGGATAATAATAGGTAATTGATTGTATTAATATTTTTTTCTTTTTAGAATATTATCATCTATATTTAGAAGAATACACTGTAATCAGGGTATCGTTTAATCTTGTGTATTTAGCACCAATTTCATTCACATTCATTCAATATCAAATCTTTGTTTTAAAATTCGTAAAAATCATTTAAAATCACCCCAAATCATCTAATTTGTACTTGTGTCCAGTTTAAAGCTGACTGATTAATTTTGATATGGTTTGTCCAATTTACAAGCGTTTAATTTCTCGATGAATTTATATTGAAGATTTGAGTCAACGAATTTTTGTACCAATGGTGAGTTTCAGCGCCGGCCAAAATTAGCGTTACAAATTTCGATAATAAGTGGTCGGTTATGAAAATTTCCTTGAGTGGCTTCTCAATACTGATTCTGTATGTTGATAATAACACAGATCCTATTTTTATAGTTCAAAATTTTGTTTTACTTGTCTTTACTACACTAGGATCTGGAAGAGTTTTTATCATATACATTTTCTGAATGATGTAAGGGATTGGCCAATGAAATGGTCTGTTTCATCAAATTCTTGGTCTTTTGATGCACAGAACTGTGGGTAAACCACAAAAAAACATCAACGCTGATTGATTAATCAATGTCTGACATCATAGGGTGAAAAGTCGCTCGTTTGACCTAACATGAACTCCCACTATAACTTGTCAGATTGTTATGTAGTGCCATATTCCTGAAGCAATGGCCCGAGAAATCCCTCTCTGACCATTGCTGGAATAGCATCTGTTTCTTGAACTTATGCGGAAGTGTGTCTATTCTTTCCGTTCAATGAAAGCTATCACTTAAGTACAGCAACATGACAGTCCTTCGTTTCATCTGGGTCTTCCCTAAAACTTTGGACAGTGATTTAAGGTATTAAAACGGTGAAAGTATGTTCGTTTCCAAACAGTATTGTTTACATTTCATTCGACTTGATAGCCTCGTTTGTCACGTAATTAGTTTTACTGCAGTATTCTGCTATGCACGGGTTAATTAGGCATAATAAAATCGTGAGTCATGACGTATACGTTATGTAAACATATTTGGTCCAGTATTGGCAGCTAGTGATTGGTTGGTAGACAGACTACTGATCAATCAAAATTTAACACAACAATATCCACTCATAATAGCAGTGTGTAGTTTGATTACCTCTAATCAGACGCAACACTGCGCGGAGTATGATGTAGTGCAGGCCATTGAAAGTATAAAAAAACGAAATGAAATACAAATCTGTATTTTAATCTGATTGGTATGTATGTTGATAATAATAATAAAGTTTGTTTTATAATGATAATAGTAATAAAGTTTGTTTTATAATAACAGGTTTTCATGTGTGTACGTTGATAACAGCGATAGGGTTAATAACACAGCTCCATCCAGCTTCACAGCCACCCCAATTATTCCACCCAGATACAAATATACAACAACTACTAGATTTAAAGGCAAACTTCAGTATTATAGATAATTTACGATGTGATAAATGTTCAGCCATGTATTCGGTAAGTTAATCACTCAGTTAAACATACATTATGCAAGAGGTAAATCTGCCTATTGCTGGTTTTTCTTTAGGCCTGAAATGTTATATAAACTATAAATTAGACATTAATTAACATATCCAGACTATAATCAACTCTTGATGTCAAAGCTAGCCTGCTTAACTTTCATTCATGATAAAATCATGAAATGGATAATCGAGACTGCTTTTTATCGAACCAGCTTTAGTAATGATGATTGAGACTAGGCTGAAAATTCAACCGCCAAATTCTTGTTTCATGGTGGATCAATTTGACTGAAATTTTCAGAAAAGTCCCTTTATAGTTTATATTATCTAGTTTAAAATATTATAGTGAGAACTGCCAGCTCTATATCTTATCCCCCATAATCTATTTTGACTGTGATACTGAATTGAACATTATTAATTTGATAAGTTATAATTACAATACTCAAATTCAGTGTTCTTGAATCGAGTATTGTCCACAAGCATGCATTCAATAAGTTATGTAGGCAATACTTTATTGAGTTTACTGGAAATGAGTTCTCTTAACATCTGTGTTTTAAAACATATGTGATCACGAAACCAGGTGTTTATCACGCAACTTCATTTTGTACTACAGACACGGAAGCATAAACTGTAAGCCATCTAGTTGCTGTGAATGAGCCGAACTCAACTCCAGATGATACGACCAATTTAAAAAGAATTGCATTTTTGTAAAGCTTAGGTTGTAGACTATTCATATATGCTGCCAGCTATATTTTATGAAAAACGACCAAGAGCCTGATTTTGTGGGAAGCAGCTCACATATATTTCTATTTTTTTACAGGAAGCTAAAACACAGCCCCATTCAGTTGACCGAGGAAGCAGCAGAACACATGAGAGTAACCCACGTACCCCAAAGCCTTTTCCTCATCCTCATCATCAACCACAGCTTCAGCCTACTTCTACACCATCCCCTATTACCCATCTTTATCATCACCACCACCAAACATCCCCTCCTACTACTACTACTACTACAACTACTACTACAACACAACATCCAATCAAAGGTAGGTTAACATCCCCTTCTACTAGTACAAACCAACATCCAATCAAAGGTAGGTTAACAAGCCAAAATAAAAACCACAACCCAACATCCAGTAACATTTAGCACAGACATTTTTTTCTTTTAACCTTGTTACTGTAAATTCAACTTTTCAAATATGTCTGAGATGGTTGGGGTGGCCTAGAGTGCCGCGCCTCGACCTCTAGCTGGCCGGTCAACCTCTGGCTTGTGGCTGTGGTTTCGATCCCTGGTGTTAGCGCATGTGGCATTGAGATAGTGGCGCCTTCTCAACCTCGTGGGTTTCCTCCGGGCGTTCGCTAAGATAATAAAAATATCAACTACGGTGGAAGCGGACGTTAAAACGCTAAGAACAACAACAATGTCTGGGATAATTTCGTCTTGAGCAAAGAAGGAGCTTAAAACCCAGCAATCCTTTGAAAGATAAGAAATAATACAGCAGAACAATGGCTTGTCAGAAGACTGAGACTACAGTTTGTAACTTGATTATCGTAGACTTAGGATTCTATAATTTATAATCTATTAAAATTATTTTTATTTTTTTAGCGCAGACACGTAAACCTACAACTTATCATCCATTTTATCGTAACCTAGCAACCACCAAACGTCCACTCGACAAGCCTCACCCTGTATCTGGTGGCTTCAATTCCTGTAAGAATAATAAATGTAACGATTTGAAGGAAAGGCCTAGATTACAGTTAGGCACAACAGTGTTTGTCGTATTTGGTATCAAAGGATTACAGCAGACGGGCAAAAGAAGTGGTCATGTTATTAACGAGAAAAAGGTAATCAGACCGTAAATTTTATAAATTATACACGGGAGCCGCAATGGCTCAATGATTATCAATCTAATTAAACACAGATACTATGTCATTTCGGGGGGGTTGGATGGCCGATTGGTTAGTGTGTGGGCGGTCTGTCATCGGGTCAACTGGCGTGATTTCGATTACTCGGTTATACGTCGCCTGTCCAATCTCCGGTTTCCTCCCACTAGTAAAGACCCATAAGCGCAAGCAAATTATTGAAATAAAATTGAACAATGTGTTAGACCCGAAATGACAGGGTTCAAGTCTGCCTCAAATCTAGTAAAGACAGATATGTGCAAGCGAATTATTGAAATTTAACCATGTGTTAGTCTCGAAATAACCTACCTTCTGTCGAGTGGACGTTAAACCCCATTTCTTTCAATGACTCAATGACAGTCCTTCTGAGCCAACGTGCACGCGTTAACCATTCGGTCACCCAGTCCACCCCAGGAGGTCTCAGATTGGCTCCCAGCATTGCAGCATTGGCTGAGAAAGGTCATCAGGATTTTCCTACGTGGTTTGTCCTTGTCAGTATGTAGGACAGAGATCCTCGGATAAAGCATAGTAATTCAGGTGGGACGTTTATAAATCATGCGAATTTAGTTACCATGGCACCAACATTTTTAATAGGTAGTAATTTTCCCTTATTTATTACAATTCCTAACTATTTATACCATTCTCAACTCAATAGCTTTAAAACAATTTAAAACAATTTTCTGGTAGTCGATTGGTTACTGTACAAGATGATCTATTTTCAGGGTACCGTTATGTATAATGAAGATTTACCAAGAGCGTTTACAACCAGAGGACAAGATATATTAAAAGATTTATGTCGATTGTGTCATCTGATAAGTAATAATCGTGAACTTGTAAAAAATGGAAGTGCTCAATGTATACCCTCAGGTAAGAGCTGACATTTCTCACTAGCCGATTGGCACAACCACTTTAAGTAGCAATAAGATTTAGATAAAGAGCTGACAGTTCTCACTAGCCGATTCCCACGCCCTAATGGACACAGTTGGACTAAGTAGAATAGTGAAGTAAGAGGGGGTCATGATTAGACGGGCCCGGCATCTAAACACTAAACTACATAGGGGATTTATACCAAACTGGCAGGATAGTGGAGTAAGGGAGGGTCACGATCAGACGGACTCGGCATCTAAACACTATTCCGCCAAAAAACAGACACTAAACAGAATAGGATAGTGGAGTAAGGGGAGGTCACGATAAGACGGGCCTGGCATCTAAACACAAATCCCACAGATGACATCTACCAAACTAAGCAGGACAGTGGAGTAAGGGGGAGTTTCGGTCAGACGTACTCGGCACCTAAACACTATTTCGTAAATAAAACTGATACCAAACCCATAGAGTGGGATAGTGGAGTAAGGGGAGGCCACGATAAGACGGGTCTGGCACCTAAACACTAACCCCAAACGATGACACCAACCAACCCAGAAGCAAACGAGATCATCTACCAAATGATATGTTTTTTAATAAATAAAGGGAAGAACTTCCCACTAAACCCAATCCATGGCTTAAAGCCAAATAGAAAGATTGCAAAATCATATTCTAAAAAACAGGAATCAGCTTCGGCGCTCCTAAGTCTTGTCTGCGATATCACTTATGTGGAAGCAGACGTTAAACACTAAGTAGTAGTAGTAGTACTAGCCGATTGGCACAACCACTTTAAGTAGCAATAAGATTTAAATCTAGAGCTGAGAGTTATCGCTAGGGAATGTGTTAATAATTTCAGTTTTATCGTTGTTTGCAGAACAGTGTAGTCTAGATTGTCGTTGCTACCGTAGTTACAATAATACACAGCGTCTCGATTATCCAGTTCGTTATTATAAAAAAATTTGTTTGTTGTTTTGTAGGCCTTCCGAGCTCTTTACGTCAGTCTATAGAAGCAATAAAAGAATGTCGAGATTTACCACATAGAGCGATTGTATATAATCATCAGCTACCAGATCACGCTGTTGGTGGTTTGACCAAATATTATAAACTTAAATGGTTGGCTTTTGCTTTTGAATCGGTAAGTCTTCGTATTTTCTATATCTAGTCAGAAAGTGGACTTATGTTAGAATTTAATTTCACAAATGAAACTAGCCCTCACATTTCTCCATAGCTGTTAACAGGTCTGGAAATAACAGTGTTAGATGTGCCTGACAAAATGTCAAGCACTAATGAAATAGTACATTTTCTACTTAGTGCCAGACATGTATTAATAATATCAATTAAAAGACAAATCAGCGCTAGATTAATAATCAATATACTGTAATCAGGCCTGGAAATAACGGTTTTAGATGTGCCTGACAAAATGTCAAGCACTAATGAAATAGTACCTGACATTTTCAACTTAGTGCCAGACATGTATTAATAATATCAATTAAAAGACAAATCAGCGCTGGACATTGTCTGTGACAGGTGCCTTATTGCCAGGCTTGGCTATTATGTTCAACTTGCCACAAGGTACAATTTTATGGATACACAATTACTGAGTTTGATACTAAGCGACGTTTCGACGAGGATACTCTCGTCTTTATCAAGCAAATGATACAAAAATGTGAATAGTAGGCAAATCTATACAGAATATGCAACAAAGATAAGAAGAAGATATGTTCAACTTGCCTAGCTTTCAGGCAAACGCTTTTGTCTGGCAGCCCTCGCACGTGGAGTCTGGACAATAAATTTATTAGTTAAAAATGTTCCTCTTCAAGATACGATGTCAGAAAATGGTTATCTGATAGATTATAAATATTTCACGCTATTTCACTGATAACTTATGAATCAAGGTGTTTTAATTGTTGGAGTGGTGGGGGGCGGGCGATTGGTTTCTTATTGTGTCAGGTGGTGAGGTTTCGATTTACAACTTGTACATGACCAAGGGGTGTTGTGATGGCCTAGTGGTCTAGAGTGCCGCACTTCGACCTCTAGCTGGCCGGTCACCTCTGGCTTGCGGCTGTGGTTTCGATCCCTGGTGTGAGCGTATGTGGCATGAAGATAGGAGGGCCTTCTCAACCTCGTGGGTTTCCTCCGGGCACTCTGGTTTCCTCCCATTGCTAAAGACCCCTACGTGCAAGCGAATTATTGAAATAAAATTAAACCATATGTTAGTCCCGAAATGACATAGTTTGTGTTGAGTGGATGTTAAACCCCATTTCTCTCTCTCTCTTTTGTACATGTCTAATCTCGTGAGTTTTAATCAATAAGAATCTTTTTGTTTTAGACGACGTCAGAAGGTGACGCATATTTTAAAGCGTATGAGAAATATCAAGCGTGGGATAAATTTATCACCCATATCAAAGATCATGAACTCTCAAAAAATTCACCATTGAGAGATATATTCCAGACATCGTCATTCTGGAAAAAGGTAACAAAAATAGTTTTGCATTTTAATTTATTTATGCTTGGTACACCTAGGTAAACTGAAATACCCTACTAGTACAACTGCGTGGACTGGAATACCCTACTAGTACAAATGGGTAGACTGGAATACCCTACTAGTACAACTGAGTAGACTAGAATACTCTACTAGTACAACTGAGTAGAGTGGAATACTCTTATCAGTAGAACTGAGTAGACTAGAATACCCTACTTGTACAACTGAGTAGACTGGAATACCTTACTAGTACAAATGGGTAGACTAGACTACCCTACTAGTACAGCTGGGTAGACTGGAATACCCTACTAGTGCAAATGGGTGGACTAGAATACCCCACTAGTACAGCTGGGTAGACTGGAATACCCTACTAGTACAAATTGGTGGACTAGAATACCCTACTAGTACAGCTGGGTAGACTGGAATACCCTACTAGTGCAAATGGGTGGACTAGAATACCCTACTAGTACAGCTGGGTAGACTGGAATACCCTACTAGTACAAATGGGTAGACTAGACTACTCTACTAGTACAGCTGGGTAGACTGGACTACCCTTCTAGTACAAATGGGTAGACTAGACTACTCTACTAGTACAGCTGGGTAGATTGGAATACCCTACTAGTACAAATGGGTGGACTAGAATACCCTACTAGTACAGCTGGGTAGACTGGAATACCCTACTAGTACAAATGGGTAGACTAGACTACTCTACTAGTACAGCTGGGTAGACTGGACTACACTTCTAGTACAAATAGTATTGTATATTTGTGGATATGTTTTATGTGGAAATATTTTGTATATTTGGGGATATGATTTATTTGGAAAGTATTTTGTTTATTTCTAGGTTTTAATGGAAGTAGTTGCTGTATATAGTGCTATATATGGTTTAGTATTATCACTAGTTATATGTATTATAGCCGTTGCTATATTTACAGGACATATATTTCTACTATTAATAGTTGTTATTACTATCGTTTGTAAGTATCCTTTTCTAGCCTTCGTATAAACATTGGTCCTAAATCAGTCGCTTCATCCAGAATGAAGCATATTAGAGAAAGAGTAGAGTAAGGTTGCTTGTCCTACATCGTGGGTTTTCTTCGGTTCCTCTAGTTTCCTCCCACAGCTAAGTGCCATCAAATTATTGACATGAAATTGAACCATGTGTTTGTCCCAAAATGACCTATTTTGTGTTGAGTGGACGTTAAAACCCTTTCAAAAAACAAAAACAAAAAATTTAGAAGAAAACACAGCAAGATGGTTCAAGTTGGTCTCAACTCTCATTTAAATACACTATGTAATGCCTTAAATCACTCTTGATGCGATTTTCAGCAACAAGTACATAATAATTTGAGAACAGAACCTCTTGAAATTGTGTAAGCTCCCCCTCTCCTCCCCCCCATTGCAACACAAACTGGTCCAGGCAGAATGGTGCCTTTTACTCATATTACGCCTTTGCACATTATATTATGTACCCATTTACACGAAATAGGAAATATTTATTCTCCATATACACTTCCAACATCTTTATTGTTTTTTCTTAATAATTTAAAAAATTGTTTTGAAATTAAGAAAGAAAAAAATTTTTGAGAGCTAATTATATCACCCTGATGTCATCCCTTGCAGTGATAGTAGTGGGAGAGGGGGCAAGAAAATATTTACTACTACTCATTTTAATATAGTATAGGGGAAAAAGCACACTAAAGGGGAGTAACTCTTGCTTGAACCTGATATCAGCCACACCAAGTATCTTTCACTGAACAGTAATTCAAGATGAATATATTAATTTTCTACGCTTACATCCGTATTGATCAATTAAATTATTAAATCACTGGCTAATTGTTTTTTATTCCTTTCAATTCAAAAATCACATAATTAATAGCAAAAAAGCACACTAAAGGGATGCAACTCTGCATAATTATAAAATTAACTTCAGTTTTAAATCCATGACATTGCTTGGCTTCTCTGATGATTTTAATCTTTATAACTGTAAAGAGCCCATTTGATGAAAATATGAACGGGAGCTAATCATTTCGATTTTTTCAACCCTTTCCCTAATTCTTGTCTGTTTACTTCTTTCCCCTTCCAATTTATGGGGTTGGGTTTGAGTGGATTAGGATGGCCAAATGGTTAGCACGTGCATGCTGTATCATAATGTCTGCCATTGAGTCAACTGGCGTGATTTCGATTGCCGGTTCTAGCTGTCGGGCAAATTGATCCACTATGAACTTAGAACTAAGCAAATGAAAGTTCCGCTGAATAAAGTCGTAAGAAAAAACTAGTAGTCTCTGTTATCCATTTAATCAGTAAATCACAAAGGAAAAAATTGCAGCAAATCAAACTACAATCCATCAAAAATCTCATAAACCAGATTATGGTCTGGTTAAGTTAATTAATGTCTAATTAATAGTTTTTATAACATTTTATACCCAAAGAAAGACCTGCAACAGGCAGATTTTGCTCTTGCATAATGTCTGTTTAAACACTATTAAATGATTTATTGATGTTTTTCAGGTATGATATGTAGTGTAGTTGGTATATTTTATTTAGCTGGATGGGAGATGGGAGCTATAGAGGCCATCTCTCTATCAATATTAGTAGGATCTTCAGTTGATTATTGTGTTCATCTTGTCGAGGGATATATATTAGCAGGAAAATATATCAATTTAAATGGAGGCCTGGTAAGTACAAATTTATGATCATTGCTTGATAAAGAAATGTGTACGAGTATTGAAACATTTTCTGGTAATGATACCTGAAAGAATACTGAAACGTTGTATGTAATAAATCTATGAAGTTGTCTATTTCTAAATGTTATTGAAATAATAAGCAGTATGCAAGATTTAGATAAAGAGCTGACTGTTCTTGCTATAATAGTTCAAAAATGTATGTTAAAAATTTTAAGCAATGATGGGGTGTTTATAAAAAACACTGTAGTCTTGATTGTCATTTCTTATGATGATAAACAAAGTCTTGATTATCCATTTTTTAAATTATTAACTGCCAATCGTATTTAAATCCTTTGAAAATCAAAACCCACCGATGATCTAGAGAATTTATTATGAGCTTGGTATGTAAATAAATATCTAATTATGGATTTATATAACATTTGAGGTCAAACGAAAGATCTACATTAGCTGTTACATAATGCATCTTTAAGCATATTGGTTTTAAGCCTGAATTTTTGTTTTTTTTTCAGAAAAATACTGAACTACGTCGACAGAGAACAAAAGAAGCCTTAAAGCATATTGGGGTTGCCATAATAAGCAGTGCCATTACAACCATAATAGCAGCTATACCTTTAACTCAAACCTTGATTCAACCATTCAGTAAATTTGGTGATATTCTCTTAATTAACACAACTGTATCTATATTATTTACCATCACATTATGTGCTACCTTGCTAAGTGCTATAGCTCCCGCTAAATTTCAGGCCTCCTTCAAATCTACAGTAAAGGCCTTAATCCTTACATGCTTATCCGTAGGAGTTATTCTTGTAACGCTATTTGGAATCTCAAAAACAATTCATCCTATTCCAGGACCAAATGGAAATCCTTTATTTCCGTAAAACAAAGATAAGGAGAATTAAATATAAAGTAACGTTTGTTTGCTTTTAATTATTTTGGATGTTGGTTGGTATTCTCTATCTGTTTGTAATGGGATCGTCTGCGTACAGAGCTTTCTACTTTCATACTTGAACATTTCATTTTAATCAAGTTTTGATACCAGATAATACTTTATATTGACCAAATAACGCTAGTTAAATAACAATGATGTTAAAATATAGTTGAAAAACTCAAATTTAACCATCGGTAATTAAGTAACGACTATTTAGATAATTTTTTATATTGACCAACAAACGCTAGTTCGATAACAATGATGTTAAAATAACAACTCAAATTTAACTTCATGTTAAGAAACGACTATTTAGATAAATAACCCTTGGTTATAAAATATAGGGGTTCGATGGCCGAATGGTTAGCATGTGCGTGCCGTATCATAAGGTCTGTAATTCAGTCAACTGGCGTGGTTTCAATGTACGTGACAAGGAGTTGGGCTGCCAGTCCAACCTCGTGGGTTTTTTCTCTGGGTCCACCAGCTTCCTCCCACTGCTAAAGACCCCTACGCGCAAGCGAATTATAGAAATAAAATTGAACCATGTGTTAGTCCCGAAATGACCTATTTTGTGTCGAGTGGACATAAAACTTCATCTCTCTCTCACTGTATATAAAATATGAATAACCCCATATATGTTAAATTTATCAAAGTTTTTTTTTATCAGAATCTCATTCACTTCACATGTTAGTTCATATTAGGGCATTTAATGTCCGTCAACTCTAATTATAGAGGGAACGATCTGTCAGAGAGGGTGTGTTGGAGAGGGATTCCAATCAAAGAGTTCAATTAAATTTAAGTAATTTGTAATAAGTATTTCGAAATTATCTCTGTATCTAATAATAAGACAGTTGATAAAACATACATCTCAGAGATAAATCCACTTGTCGGTCAATGTTTCAAGGGATAGGACCATTAAAGATACATTATGGGAGATTAGATAAAGAGCTGACAGTTCTCACTATAATAGTTCAAAACTAGATAATGTAAAGGCAATTGGCTGAAAATTTTAGTCAAATTGATCCACTTTGAACCGAGCATTTGGCAATTGAATTTTAGCCTAGCCTCGATCATCATTACTCAAGTCAGTACAATAAAAAGAACTTAGTCTTGATTATCCATTTTTTGATTTAATCAGCTGCAGCAGATCGGATCCTAATCCAGTCAATATCGAAGGCTAGCGATGACATCGAGAGTTGATTATGGTCTTGATCAGTTAATTAATGTCTAATTGAGACCTGCAATAGGTTGATTTAGCTCTTGCATAATGTATGTTTAAGGTATTTAGTGTTGCCGACCGCCCTCCACAACCCTGTTCATATCCAATAATTAAGAGATAAATCCATGTTATACATGTCAAAGTTACTAGGGTTACAACCATATAAGGCATTTAATGTCTATCTTTTTGTATATTTGGTGAATTATCATTTAAACCTATACCGTCTCATTTGTTAGTCAAACTATCACAAAACAAGAATTCAGTCTTTATATCAAGATCTTCTTCAATCTAATTAAAATACAGATCTATCTTTCGTTTCATTTTTTTTATAATTTCGATTGCTGACACTACATGAATATCTGACCAGTTGTAGTTGAAGGTCACATCAGAGGTCATACGAGTGACTTTTGACCCTATGACACTAGACATTCGATTAACCAATCAGTGTTGATGTTTCTAGTGAGTTAACCACAGTTCCATGCATATTACGCCAAAAACTAGCGGTAACAGAACGTTTCATTGGCTAATTCCACACATCAGCCAGAATGTGAGTTATGTAATAGATCCTAGTGTAGTAAAGACAAGTAAAACAAAATTTTGAACTATAAAAACGAAACGAAATAGGATCTGTGTTTTACTCAAATTGTATCAACTCAACCCTTAAGTATACGCACAGATGTTGTTCAATGTATATCATGTTGAACAGTTTTTATATATCGTGGCTTTGTATTAAATGGCTATTGCCATGTTTTTTGTGGAATTTATTTTATCAAATGGATTTAATTTTTACTAAGAATGTGATATATTGCTTTTAGATTTATTTATTTACTAGATGCATTAATTTTTTGCTGATGCTTTCTTTTTAACTTAAGCCATACAATATTCTGGTTCTTAGACTATCCGGCGAGGTTAGATGATCGAATAGTCTGCAAGGTGTGGAGTGGTTGCAATTCCCTCGTCGTACATGACAAGTAGTTGGGTCACCTCTTTGGGACTTCAGGTTTCCTCCCCAATGGTATGCGTAAGCAAATTATTGGGATGAAATTGAACCATATGTTAGTCCCGATTGGAGTTTAAACCCCATTTCTCTCTCTTTTATAGCGTAACTTCCTGTAAGCAGTTGAAAATATTTACCTGAGATAATTAACCAGATTGTTTTTATATTTTATTATTTGAAATCAAAACAGATCATGCAGTCCTTTTTAAGTGACGTGGGAGTTTTTAAGAATCAGATTATTTTTTTTGTATGGCCTTATGTTAGTTATCTATCCTTCATTGTGTTCCTGTTCGTTTTTATTTCTATACAAATCTTACATTATGTGATACTTCACTTTGTTTTATTATCAGCATTTGTTTTTTTCTTCTTAATTAGATATTATTGTTGACAAGTGACCATAAATGTGATTCATGTTTTTTTTTTTTAGATTAAGTTAAATGTTAAAATCATAATCACAAGATCTTAAACCACCTAACATCAACATAATATCATCTATGCTATGTCTGTAATTGGTACCAGGTTAAGTTAGCAAATGGTCTAATGTGTGTGCTTTACACCATAAGATCTGCATGTGAGAAGGAATAGGGTTACCTGTTTTTCTCCAAGTTCTCCTGTTTCCTGCCACTGCTAAAGACCTCCATGCATAAGCGAATTATGGAAATAAACTGAACCATATGTTAGTCCTGAAATGACCTAGTTTGTGTCGAATGGACGTTAATCCCTATTTCTCTCTCGTAATAGGTAGCAGGGCTCATGTTTCAGTCAAATGTAGTCTGGACTAATCTAAATAATTGGAGCTGACAGCGACAAACACAGGGTATTCGATTGTCCATCTGTGATGTTCTGAATGGACAGTTACTGATTCATGCCACATTTTTGCCAGTCAAAGGTTGCAATTGTGTTGATTAATCAAGGTAGTATCATATATTGTTTACTCGGTTGATTCGTTTTGACTGCTTGGAAGATAATTCACTTGAGTATACCACATGGGTTACCAATATGAACGTAGAGTAGATGTCCATGTTTTGAGATCATCCTTTTCTCATGAAACAAGATGTGTTTTATATTTGCATAATAGATTTATTGCATTTTATTTTATTTCTTCTCTTGTTCTACTGTATGGAGTTTGATTCTGTTTGAATGGTCACCAAGTGTTGCAATTTGTTTCAATGGGGTTTAGTAACTGAACTGGAATATACATATGTCACAATTCTATGGATTACACTGAGACACATGTCACAATTCTATGGATTACACTGAGACACATGTCACAATTCTATGGATTACACTGAGACACATGTCAAAATTCTATGGATTACACTGAGACACGTGTCGCAATTCCATGAAAGGCATGTGAGAAGGAGTAGGTTCACCTATCCAATCCCTTGGGTTTCTCCCGGGTCCTCCAGTGTCCTCCCACTGCTAAAGACCCCCTACCCACAAGGGAATTATTGAAATAAAATTGTTCAATATGTTAGTCCAGGAATGACCTGATTTGTGTCGAATGGACATTGAGCCCCATTTCTCTCTCTCAGGAAATCTGACCAGTCAGGTGAAAGGAATTAACACTGCTAGAGATTATCCTTGTTTTGTCCCTGAGGATCGGTGTCTTTATTGTAAATATGATGTACATGTATTTAAAAGAGATTTCAAGGTTTGTTTTCTATCCTGCTCAATTAACCATAGGCCTAACATTTTACTAAACTATTTCAATAGTCAAATTATTTTTACATACATCTCTACTTTCATTTTGTCTTAAATTTCTACTTTCATTTTATCATAAACTACTTTCATTTTGTCATAAACTTCTACTTTCATTTTATCATAAACGTCTTTTATTTTCATTTTCTCTAATTTTACGTTGTTATAAGCAGGGCCGGTTATAGAAAATGTGGGGCCAATTTGGGAGGCCCGAGGTTACATGATATAAATACATCAGGATATGAAAAAATAGCCACATCTGAAAAAATTGCCACATCTGAAAGCCCTGTAGCAAGATTGCCAGAAATGCTTTTAAGTTGATGAGCTGCTGGACCCTTTTGGGGAAATTGGGCAAATGTGCCAAAAACCATCTCTTTATAAGTCTGAACTTTTATTTTTCACAGGTCTATTTATTTTGTCATAAGCCTCTGCTTTTACGTTTACATTGGTCTCTACTTTTATTTTGTAATATGTTTTGTCATAAGTCACTTCTTTTAATTATATCGTAAGTCCCAAGGTTTCTTTTTTTTACTAACATTTATGATCTAAATCTTTTAAACTTTCTTGTATCAAAACCAAATATTTTTTTAACTTGTGAATGAAAAAAAAAAATGTTATGAGGTTTTCATGAATGTCAAAATGGCAATTTATAAGACCGCATGTTATAGCATTTGCACGAGCATTCGATGTTTTTAACTTTAAATCGCTTCAATTTATTTTTAATAGCCAGAATTGATATTTGACTGATCTTTGACAATCTTAGCATAAAGTCCCAAAAATGCTGTATATAGTCAGTGAAAATAAAAATGGTTTTGAAGTTATAATCATTCTGACATGGCTCCATCTTTATTTGGTGGGGTGTAATTATTTCAGCTCTGAACGTAGGTCTCATTACGCTCTGAACGTACGTCTCATTACGCTCTGAACGTACGTCTCATTACACGAACGTAGGTCTCATAACAATCGACCTGTGTAATGCGACCTAGGTTCAGAGCCCCCATTGCACTCGCCCTGTGTAATGAGACTTACGCTCAGAGCTCTCATTGCACTCACCGTTTGTAATGAGACCTACGTTCAGAGCTGAACTAGGGAGTAAATATGACATTATTTTGTTCTGTGATACAGTAATTGGTATATTTTATTATTTGTTTAATGTCTGATGTATAATTTATTAGTAGCTTTGTGTCTGTCATTAATACTACAAACCAGTGCTATAGTAAATTGTAATACATAATAAAACTTGTATTCATACATTGTTTTCTGTCTTTATATATTTAAAACCGATAAGAAATGAAATGGAGAGGGGATTTGGTGACCGAATGGTTCCTTAAAAGGCGTGATCGTTGCATCATAAGGGACAGGATTGAGTCAAGTGACGTGGTTTCGATTCCCCGGTTGTATGTGACAAAGAGTAGGGTCGCCTGTCCAACCTTGTTGTTTTTCTCCTGTTTCCTCCCGCTGTTAAAGCCCCCTACGAGCAAGGTCTGTCGTTGAGTCTAGGAGTAGCGACGTCTGTCCAACCTCGTGTGTTTTGTTCGGGTTTCCCCCAATGTGCAAGCGAATTAATGAAATAATACTGAACCATATGTTGGTTCCGATAGTGGAGCTACATGCTCTTATATCGAATTCCAACTGTCAAGGTTTCTTTCGGATATGCACTAGGGGCGGATCTAGAAATTTTGAAAAGGGGGGGGGCGCAAAATGAGGACACTGACCGCGGAGACGGGACATCCCGCTAGGAGGGGGTCCCCCAAGAGTATTATCCGTCATGTAGCCATTCCAAGAGCTATTTGGCTGATATTTTCGTCTAAATAAACGTTCGGAACGGAGATATTTAGGTGTGGGAAAAGGCACTTTCAGCAGTGAAAAAGCCCCTCCCCCTTGAATCCGCCTCTGTGCACTAACACGTACTTTGGGTCCCAGTTTTCCGTCATAAGAAGACACTGTTCCTTTCAAGGTCCTTCACAGCAACTTTCTCGACCAACACCATCATAGAACCACGGATGGCCTCATATAGTTGTAAAAGCTCTAATCGGAACCTTGTTTGATCGGTCGAAGTTCTCTGACTAGGACTCTGTCCGTTCAGATAACGTTCCGAAGAGAATTGCACAAAGCGCCCCTGTCCCCTTTATATATCCCTGAAATCCGAAGGCTGCACTATATCACAGAGACATAAAATCAAACGGGGATAAACGCCATGTTGTTTGTTAAGAGGGATATTTTGTCCAGGCAGCCTTGTTTCTGCCCACACGTCATTATATTCCACTTGTCAAGTAAGCTTTTAGGTGCACGCCAACAGCTTACAGGGGACCGCTGGTTTTCTTCCCCATCTGCACAACCAGCAGCTTGTCTCCGTCAGACAACTGAAGATAGTTGGTATTTTGTGTCAGGTGATTTGACGAAGATCTAGAACTAGTGGAAGTTGATGAGGATTTTCTAAATTAGCTTAACGTAAGTAATGACAAGGTAAACGCCAACTGCAGCGGTAACAAACCGTAGATCTTGAATGTTAGTCTGACTAATTGAGAGAGAGAGAGAAAGGTCATTTCAGGACTAGCACATCTCAATTTTTGCGCGTATGGGAGGAAACCGAAGGACCCGGAGAAAACCTGCGAGGTTGGACGGGCAACCCTATCTCCTTGTCATGTAGATAACAAATCTTATCTCTCAACTAGGGGGGTTGGGGTGGCCTAGTGGTCTAGAGTGCCGCACTTCGAACTCTAGCTGGCTGGTCACCTCTGGCTTGTGGCCGTGGTTTCGAGCCCAGGGCCCGATTCCTAGAAAATTCTTAAGCACGTTCTTGTGCTTAGATTTTAAGTAGACTTTGCAATTAAGTAAACTTACCTTATTTTGTGTTCCCAGAAAATTCTTAAGAACGTTCTTGTGCTTAGATTTTAAGTAGACTTCAGTGTAAGCACAAGCACTTTATTATGTGTTCCAAGAAAAAACTTAAGCACAACTTCGTTCTTACAATTGTCAATCTAAGCACAAGTCCCGAGCAAGGTATAGGGCTTGTTTCTGCTTCAAACAATATGGCTGACCGTATAGTTAGTTATTCGACGGCATTTACTACATCTTTTGATACCTAAAAGACATTTGGAAGACGGAAAATCCTTAAGAAATATATTCTCGACAAGAATGCTATAGAACATTTCGCTTCTACACTAAATTTTTTTTATTTATTTACAAATTGGTAAACAACACAAACGCAGGCAACTTGAAAGGAGCTAAATCGCTAACATTTGGGACCAAAAAGTTGACACAAGTGGGTCGCAACGCATATAATACTCTAATATGAATGTATATAAACTGATTTACATTCAATGGTTTTCGTTTTTACTCCAATTTCAAATCAGTTATGTGCGGCGAAATTTGCCAACAGTGTCAATCGAATGCAAATTTCTAGCGTCTAGTTATTCCAGTCTACATGCGCCGTTTGATTTGGTGCAATGTTTCTAGCCTTGTTCCCCCGAGTCTCTCGCTAGAACTGGGCTGAAACGCATTATGGTACACGATTCGTGTACCAATGGTAAAATACTTATCTTGTCTTAAATATTGGATATCAGAAGCCCATCTTTTTCCGATAAGATCACATCATCAATTTTGATTTAAACTGACAAATAATTCGTGTTTTCAATGTCGAAGATGCTGGATGACATTGAATTAGTGACTTGGCTACTTTAAAATCAGGCGCTGTCTCAGTCATGAGTGCTTATTTGCTAAGGTGCCATAAAGAGTGGGACAAAGGGACACTATTTTTTTTTTTCTTTGCTGACATTAAATTTTTATAATTTCAAATTAACTAGATATCCAACTACAGGTTTTAAACATCCATTACATAACTTTTTTTATTTTTTCTGTATTTTTTAGCTCAATAAATTGTGGTGGGCAGCTTGGTGTCGGTCACACATGGACATCCTAAAAAACACTATAATTTCTTCAATATTAACCATGCCACTTATCAATTGAATCTAAATTGCAATGATGCTCTGGCCCTTGTAAATTTAACACTATAATCAAGATTTATCTCATTAAATTTGATTAAATTGAGGAAAACAAAAAAGTGTCGGTCAAACATGGACATTCCATCAGCCCTTGTACTGACTTGATTCATGCGGTGATGGAGATGGACCTGATAATAAAGTGATATTTACCACTGAGAAATGTAAAAAAAAACACAATTAGCATTCTACTTTCTTTAATATGTCTTGAAAATGAAAAGATAAATTTCTAAAATAGGTGTCGGTCGAACACTGGACAAGTGTCGGTCCAACACTGGACAAGTGTTGGTCAAACACTGGACAGGTGTCGGTCAAACACTGGACAGGTGTCAGTCAAACACTGGACAAGTGTCGGTCAAACCAGGGCCACAGGTAGGTCGAACACTGCAATTAAATCACTCCACTCGATAATAGTCATTGATATGATCAATAGATATATTGTGATTACTTTTTGGAGGATGCATTGATATGCTCAATCAATATATTTCAATCTGTTTCATGGGCCCGTTGATTTAATAGTTACTGTTTAATTATTTGAAACGCCACTGTAAGGATACTGATTCTTAATGGTTATCACTGAATAATATATTCCCAAATTAAAAACCTGTAACAACACACTAACAAGACTGTGAATAGTATCTAACAGTATTTATTTCAGGACACATTTCAGGCGGTAGCCCTGTATCAACTTTACAAAATATTTATGTTGTGTATCACAGTTTTTCAAACAATATATTAAATAAAACTAATGTAAAATCCTTGAATGACATTCAGAAGTAGAAATAGAGGTGTTTTATTTGTAATAACACAAGTTTATGGATTTACTACTTCTAATAGTTTATTACATGCAACATGCAATACTCTTACAGGTATCTCTATCAAGCAATGATCAATAATGAATAACAAACCATAAGACTTAATAACAACAACCACTTTCCTTATTATTTATCTGTAACAAGTATTGGAGATAGTGAAGTCATACGCAAAGGAAAGTGGTTGTTGTTATTAAGTCTTAATCATTTTGATATTTTGATTGTTATAGATTGTTTTACACATAGGTATTCCTTATTGACAATCTCACATCGGTCCACAAAATAGATAGACACATACTAGTCGCCTCCTACTTCCGATTTCCAAGGCATTTTAGTCAACCTTGACACTCACACAAATAAACTATTTGGTACTGTTCCGTACCTCATCATATTAAACCCCTCGGGCGCCATGTTGAATCACACAGTATTTAACGTTCTAAAACCTAACTTCCGGTACTTCATGGAATCAACGGCAAATCTAAACTTGGGCACTCCAACCACTTTTATTTTTGTTTTACAATGCCCTACCCCTGAGTGTTCCAACTTTGGATTTATATTTAGCCTTTTGCCCCTCTCACGGGTGTTACATCAACACCCTTGTCTATATACTATCCCTTCATTGTTATGACAAGTAACAATGTTACAAACCAACCCAAGGCATCCTAGTTAGCAAAATTATGGACACTAGCACTTCAATCTATACGATCAGTACAACCCCGGTAAGCGTGCTAGCGACCCCGGTAACAAATTTGGCACCCCGCCATTTTGTCAAACCTCTGTACAAACCCCGGTAAGCGAGCTGCCGACCCCGGTAAAATATTCGCAAACCCCGCCAAGGGGTTAACCCCGGTAACCCCGCCAATTAGTAACCATAGAAACCCCACCGGGGTTTCGGAATAGTATAAATAAAAACGCCCAACACGTGAGTCCTATCAGTCCAGTCTGATGAGTTCAATACGAACGTAACTAGTCACTGACATTCGGGATAACCAGGTCTTCATAGCCACTATTATCTCTTCCATAATTATTTATGATTTAAAAATACAAATCAAAGATAACAAATTTACAATTAAATTTTTAGAGATCAAGTTCTTGTAATAGATCCTGCCATCTTCTGTTGTAGGTTTCAAAAAATGTGTTGATTGGATTGAGGACTGTATTTTCTCTTCCGGGATTTTGTCTATTACTGGTGGTTGTATTTAAATATCAGTAAAATACCAATTCGGTCTTGGAAATCAAGTACGGTATTGAAAATCCTTCCCTGGGTCTTGCCCCGACAGGTATGTCATGCGTCTCAGGATAGAAATAGGAGCAATTAGTGGAACTGATCAAAACTTTGAAGTTTTCCTTTTCAAAATCATAAATGTCTTCATATTATTTCTGTTTAGGATATATTTCTTCTTCATAGAATTTGTGTCTCAGGATAGAAATAGGAGCAATTAGTGGAACTGATCAAAACTTTGAAGTTTTCCTTTTCAAAATCATAAATGTCTTCATATTATTTCTGTTTAGGATATATTTCTTCTTCATAGAATTTGTGTCTACCTTGTGCACATTCTTCTTCAAGTGGTTCTGCATTGTCCTACAATACAAAAGAGTACCTGTATGGTTATTTTACTGTGGATACTAACAGGGAAACAATCTATTTAAAAAAACACACCTGATTAAACTTGTCACATTCAACATATAGATGTCAAAAAGTATGTATTAAATGAATCAATGATGTCAATTTAAAGATAATGCCTGTTATGGTATTTGACTGATCAGTGAGGGCATCTCGACCATTGATGTCAAATTAAGCTTCATGCCGTAATTTACGTCATGGCAGCTGGGGTGGCTCAGTGTGTTAGACGCCGGCTTGCTAATCTGGATGTTCTATCTTCAATCCCTGCATTGGCCGAGAAAGTTTATCAGGATTTTCAGGTGTGGTTCACATTCGACAAAAACATGACACCCCTTGTAAACATTGGCAGGCACATAATATAAGAATCCTTGACTGTTGGAATAAAAATAAGAGTGTGCCGTAGTGCCACTGTCCAGCAGGCAGATTTTCCGAATTGGCCGTCTTCATTAGCTCAGTCGGTGCAGAGCGAACATATCCCATTTTATTTTTTCATTTCATATTTTATGTGACCAATAACATTTTAGGGCAGTTTGTTGATTTTCTTAAAGTTACTAGCCGCCAGCACTGCATGTTTCCCTTGTACCAAGACACATACAATAATATTATCTATGAACTGTGGTAACAATATAGCAGGAAGAATTAAGCTTCCCTCTCCCCAATATTAACAATATAATACCACAGGACATCACCATTCACCAATAATTAATTATATTTGTATGTCAAAATAATAATAGAATATCAATGTGTTCAGTATTCTAACGACAATTGTCTAGTGTTTGTCCGACACATGTCCAGCGTTTGACCAACACTTGTCCAGTGTTTGGCCGACACCTGTCCAGCGTTTGACCAACACTTGTCCAGTGTTTGGCCGACACCTGTCCAGAATGACGACTGGCACTGTGCAATCGACCGTTTCAACTTGATTTTGTTGAATTATCGAAGGGTGACAACAGTGCGTAATAAGGTGCGTTGCATTTCTAAGATGCCAATGCAGCTTCGTGAGCAGTTCCCATGTCAAAATAATGTCGATACAGAATTGTACAACGAAATATACCCAGACGGTGTCGGTCGTTACTTACCAGCTTGTTTTGGACCGATTTCTTTTCAATACGATTCACTGTTTACGTAGCCATTGCTGGTTGCAATTCTACTTTTACTTTCAAACCAATCGGTGAAGAGCGACGATAGGTGGCACTGCGAACAGGTTTCCGTGTTATTTATGGAAGTATAGGTGGATTTAAAATGACAAGTGTCGGTCGTAACACCTGGACCGAATTTTACTCTTGATATTTATTTTCGAGTTTTTACACAGCTAGCATATATTTTATGAATAACACCCAATTTAGCATAATCTGCCCACGACCCACTATGAATATACCAAAACAAATTACGAATATATGTTAAATACGAACTTTGGTAGACCTCTGAAAATAATATTCACAAAAGACCGAAATTGTTACGACCGACACTGCCGACTTTGAACTCAAAATTAGCAATGACAATTGCAGTATTTTGAAAATTGCTATTGTGGTATGAGATATGCATTTTAATTCATATTAAAAAAAATAACAAAAGATTGCCGCCATACTTTTATTTGCACCAAAACAACAATCTTCTGAGGCAGCCATTCAATATGTCCCATTTTGTACCTTAAAATCAGGCATATTACACATTTCAATTTGTATATTTTATCTAAAATATTTTATGTATGGTTATGCTATTGTCTTTTATATCTCTCAAACAACCCCTCTGTTCAGTGGAATGCCGTTTGTAGAAAAAAAATAAATAGCGAAAATTCTATATGCAAAAACAAAATGCGGACCCAATTATGGCACCTTAGCAAATAAGCACTCTCATTCCGTCTGTTTGCATGTGCTTGCGGGTTTGTTTTTTTTTTGGGGGGGGGGCTAGCTTATAGGCCTATAGGGGCAATGTCAAAGGGATCACGTGGTTAAGTGGTTAAGACGCCAGCCAGGGCCAATTCCTAGACAATTCTTAAAAGTAAGCACAAAGTTATGCTTCACTTTTGCTTACGTAAGAAACTTTATAAAATACCGTCTCTAGAAAATTCTCAAGACCGTTCTTACGTAAGCACAAGTTAAGTACGAGTCTAAGCACATTGTGACTGGTAAATTGAGAGTACGATGCTCTCTAACGTCAAAAAAACATTTTTGGTATGCAAATTACACCGTAATTGTAAATTCGTCTGCATCACAGAGTTTCTATATATAGCTCTATGGTCTGCATGGAGTTATAAATAGACCAATGACATTAATATCCCGGAAAATAATCGATTTAGATGTATTTTATTATTTAAAAAATGAAATGAAATGAAATTTAGCGTCCTACTATTTTGCTCCTAATCTGGGGTAATGAAGACATATACGTCATACAGTGTGCTATGAGGGAAATTTGGCCCTGGCAGCGGCACTACTCTATCGAATTTCAACTGCCAAGGAATCTTTTACGTGTACGCCAGTTTGTACACGAAACCTCGTTTATTCGTCCCATCTGAATGACAAGACAGCTGTCCTCCGTCCTGCATCCCTGACAAGGAGAAACCACGTCGGAAAATTTGGATGAACCTTCTCGGCCAATGCAGGGATCGAACACCCGACCTCCAGGCTAGCGAACCAGCGTCTTACCCACTTAGTCAAGTGATCCCCTGATACCTTTGACGTGTTTCCCATAGGCCTACATATATAAAATATACCACAGACTAAACAAAAGAAAACAACCCAAAACGCAAGTACATGCAAACAAACCGAATAATTGTGAGAGCGACTGATCTTTAAGTCGCCCGCGACCGCGTGTGTGTTGTTTACCAATTTGGAAATAAATGAATTGTGTTTAGGGTAGAAGCGAAATTTCCTATAGCATTCTTCTCGAGAATATGTTTCTAAAGGATTTTCTGTCTTTCAATTGACTCTTAGGTACCAACAGATGTAGCAAATATCGTCGAATAAATCCACGGTCAGCCATATTGTTTGAAGCAGAAACAGGCTTAAAGGTTGGTAAGCAAGCCCTATACCTTGCTTGGGATTTGTGCTTAGATTGACAATTTTAAGAACGAAGTTGTGCTTAAGTTTTTTCTTGGAACACATAATAACGTGCTTGTGCTTACATCGAAGTCTACTTAAAATCTAAGCACAAGAACGTTCTTAAGAATTTTCTGTTAACACGTAATAAGATAAGTTTACTTATTTGCAAAGTCTACTTAAAATCTACATGTAAGCGCAAGAACGTGTTAAACTTTAAAGAATTTTTTATGAATCGGGCCGAGGAAAGGTGTTCGATCCCTGCATTGGCCGAGAAGGTTCATCCCCTTGTCAGTGATGCAGACGAAAAAATAAGGTCCCGTGTAAAAATTGGCGTGCACGTCAAAGATCCCCTGGCCGTTGTAAATCGATATAAGAGTAAGCCGTAGCGCCGCTGCCCGGGCAAACGTTCCCTCATAGCACACTGTATGGCGTATGCCCGTATTCATTAGCCCAGCTTAGGAGCAAAACAGTAGGAAGTTAAAACCTATTTCATTTCATGTCATGTGTCATATACTTCTAAATCGACTATACTATTTGAAGTTAATGTCATTGATCTATTTATAACTCTATATGCAGACGAATTTACGGTGTAATTTGCATACCAAATTTGTTTTTGTGACGCTAAAGAGCATCTTAGTCTCAATTTACCAGTCACACTGTGCTTAGACTCGTACTTGGCTTGATCTTACGTAAGATCGGTCTTGAGAAGTTTCTATAGAGACGGTATTTCATAAAGTTTCTTACGTAAGCAAAAGTGAAGCATAACTTTGTGCTTACTTTTAAGAATTTTCTAGGAACCGGGCCCTGGTGTGAGCGTATGTGGTATGGAGATAGAGGCGCCTTCTCAACCTCGTGGGTTTCCTCCCACTGCTAAAGACCCCTACGCGCAAGCGAATTATTGAAATAAAATGAAACCATATGTTATTCCCAAGTTTGTGTCGAGTGGACGTTAAACCCCATTTCTATCTCCCTTTATCTCTCAACTACTAGTCAGGTACAACCGAGGAATAGAAACCACGCCAGTTGACCCAATGAGAGATCTTGTGATACAACGCGCACGTGCTAACCATTCGGCTATGACTAATTGAGAAACAACCAAATGTCATATGCATTGCTATTGCATATATTCAGACACAATTAAAAGTCACAGCATTATTCTAAAAATAAACAAGATAACGCTCGAGAAATTTCAAAATATTATGTTCTTTAATACCCGCTAGACAACTCTAACAAAATTTTTAAATACGCTAACGAAATGTCAAAAATACGTTGCTAATTATAGCATTCAAAATGTCAAAATACGTTGCTTGCGAAATGTCAAAACACGTTGGATAACGCTCTCGATATGTCAAGGTATGTTAGATATTGCCCGTGAAAAGTCAAAATTTTAATACGTTAGATAGATAACGCTCACGAATTGTCAAAATACGTTAGATAACGCTCGCGAAATGTCAAAATACGTTAGATAACGCCCGCGAAAGTTTAAAAAGAATCGCCCCACAGAAGATCAGTATTTAACATAAAACGGGAATACTATCTCTCTTTGATAGCAATGGCGTCCCTGTTCTAATTATCCGTGGTTCTTTGTATAGCACACAAGGGTGGACTTCTGTTTACGTCCCATCCGAACGACTAAGCACATTTTACTAGTATGCCCCGCAATCCTACCGCTGACAAATGGGAACCGGATATAAATGGGGTATGTTCAATTAGCTCATTCTGTAGTTTTCTGTTGAAGCTTCTCATGTCGGTCGTGCACGGGGAATTTTATAGGAAATCTGAAGCACTGAGCTGACCCCCCCACCCCCCTCGAATGCGAAAACAAATTGTAATTTCAGCAAGCTTTAGTGGAGTATTTGGATGTGAACGCCTGTGCTTTGTGTTATGAGTGTGATGTTGACATTGAACCAACAAACGTTCGTAATTTTCAGTTGGCATCATCGACATTGCTCCGTGTGCAGTGGGTCAATAGTTTTCAACAGTGGAGCATTTGCCCCAAATACTCACTTACTCAAAAATGCCCTGTTCGTGCAAGACGGATGGCTTTGTAAAGAACAGTGTCTAGTGACTAGTCCTTCGGATTGTACCTATACGAAACAACGAGTCCTGTATAAACAATTGACGTGCATGTAAAAGACCTCTTCGCGGTTGGAATTCAAAAGGTGATAGGACAAAATTTAATGTTCCACATAGCATGGCGTATGCCCATCTCCACTAGTCCAGTTGGTGAAGAAAGGTAGTTTTATGATTCGGGAGCCACAGTGGCTAAGTTAGTAAGACGTCGGCTTGCTAACCTGGAGGTCCTGAGAAAGTTCGTGGCGATCTTCTTGCGTGGTTCCTCCTTGTCAGTAGAGCGCGACAGATGGCCTGGCAATAGTTGTTTGGACGGGACGAAAAAAAGAATCCCGTGTACGTAAGAGATGCACTGGCAGTTTTAATTCGATATAAGAGTAGGCCGTAGTGCCACTGTCGGGCAAAATTTCCTTCGTACGTAGCACGCTGTTCGGCGTATGTCCGTCTTCGGAGCGGAACAGTGGACCGTAAAGTCCATTTCATTTCATTTCTAATAGATATTTTATTAATACATCTTTTTGTTAAAATGTTGCATTACATCTTTCGCAAGTTTTGGCCTTTTATTTATTCAGCACTCCGGTTTCCTCCCACTGCTAAAGACCCCTACGCGCAAGCGAATTATTAAAATAAAATTAAACCATATGTTAGTCCCGAAATGACCTAGTTTGTGTTGAGTGGACGTTAAACCCCATTTCTCTCTCTCTCTCTTTTATTTATTCAAATGTGAGTCGCCTGTCCAACCGCGTGGGTTTCCCCGGGTCCCTCGGTTTCTTCCCAACGCTTAACACCCCTACGCAGAAGCGAATTATTGAAATATAATTTTACTATAAGATAAGATTTCATTGCACCAAGGACGTTATACAATACAAATATAATACATGAGAGATAATCGTGGAATGTTTTTGTACCATTTTATGGCAATGTTAGTGGAACTTTAATAGAATGGTCACCGTGCCTGGAGTCATATTACCATAATACTTGACATTTCTGCAGACTGACAGCTCCGGGCTATTGTTGTAATCGTCAGGCGCGGGAAAACGGAAGAGGGCGCTTTAACTGTGGATGAAACGGCCAAATCTCTATGGAATACACCGGTATGATTATGCATAAAATAGTTGCTGAAAACGACGGTCGTTATACGAATTAGACTTATGTCAATCTCTTATCAGTCATTCATCCATTCAACACCGTCAAACACGCGGCCTTTTCAGGATCCGGACACAACTTGGTCAGTGTTGAAGGCATTTTTCATTAATTCACGCATGTATAGGGTCGCCATCGATTTTTTGCTGTGTGACTCGAGCAGTGCCTCCGAATCGAAGAAGTTGATGAGCTTATATATATGCCAACATCAGCTAGAATTTTGGAAGATTGGGAAGAAGCAGGCGGTCACGACGACGTTAGTATATACTATTCTTATCTATTCCAGGCTGATACGCTCATGTGCATTACGATGCATATTGCATGATAATATTATTATTATTATTAATTATTAAATGTTGATATTTATATGACGACACTTTGACACAAGGTACGTCATATAATATACTAATTAATTAGTACCCGTGGGTATAGATTTTATTGCCATTCATTCATGGAATCCAATCATATTAAGACTTAGCCTACATTTAAAAATAGCTTATCAATTATTCACAAATATCTTAGGGTAATAAATAATTATTGAAATGAAGTTTATGTAGGTATATATATATATATATATATATATATATATATATATGACATTAACTTTTTAGTTATATCTGGTTTTATTGATATACATAGTTTCTATTTGCATAGATAAAGGCATGTTGTATGTCAGGCTACTGGTTATGGTAAGAGTCAATCTGTGCACAGAGAACTGCCTTCTTTCACAATAGATCTCTGTCCTAATTGGCTGCCATATCCCAATATTAGTATATTATATTGCAATGCGGTTCTACTCCATTTCGCACCTGTCATACTTAAAGACTAAATAACACTTTTCAATTTTATTACAAGGAAACATAATAAATAATTCTCAAAATTCTCAAAATATACTTAATAGTAGTGTTCTCAAAGTAAATTATTGATTTAGGAATTAAAATCGTTGATTTTGGAATGAAAATCGTCGATTTAGAAATTAAAATGTTGATCAACTAGCTTAGTGTCTATAAACAAACAGGGAGAGTTTAGTATGTATAAGAGTTATGGCATTCAGTGAGGATTGGTTTTTAAAGGGTATCTTCATTGACTTGTTGACAGCTTGTGATAAATGGAAAGATTGCCTGGGACAAATAGTTACAAGAGATTGGTACACAGAACTAGTCATCCATTTACGATAAATCGTTAAATCGTTAGTTCTAGATTGTTTAGGAGATTTTTCAATCGGATTCAACTAATCTTCAAAACAAATCAGTAGTGTAGTTATTTGTTCAACAATTTAGATTTTTTGAGAATAAATTGAAGATTAAAACAAATTAGAAATACATGTAATAATGAAATGGGGTATAACATCCTGCTTTTCGGTGTACGCCATACAGTGTGCGATGAGGGAAATTTTGCACCGCGACCTTCTCTGAGTTCGAATTCCAGCTGTCAAGGGTTCTTTACGTGCATACCAATAATACACAAGATGTTAGTTTTTTGTACTATCCGAATGAATAGACACTTTACCTTGTCCTGCACCACATCAGGAAATCCCACCATGACTATAAAATCAAATTAGCAAGCCATGTAAAAATTGTATATGCGGGCTGAGAATTTCTCCTAGTTGCATGGGACATGGCAGATACACAGGACCTCACAATTCTCCTAGTTGCATAACACATACACGGGGCCTCACAAGCCTATGTGGAGCCCCTGGGCAAACGCGCCCCCAGGCAAAGGTTTCAGTGATGCTTCCCCACCTCTGCATACTGTTCAGTGAGCCTGTACTATGTTGACTTCTGAAGATTAAAGAAATTTTTAAATACCAGGTACATTTTTTTAATACTTTAATCATTTTATCTAAATAGATATCTATTACATCAACTTACAGTTTATTTCCCCTTCAACTCTCCATTTGATTGATAAACCCTATAATATATTTTAGAAAAACTGTAATAGAGATAATAAAGGCAGTTACTTATAATGATTGATTTTATTTCATTAACTTTATTTGTATACAAACAATAGAAATAGCTATCTGATTAACTTTATTTGTGAAACAGAGAGAAATGTTGTTTTATATCCACTTTATATCCAGTTTCATACACAAACTGGGTCATTTTGGGACTAACATGGTTCATTTTTATTTCTATAATTCTCTGGTGCATATATGTAGGGGTCTTTAGCAGTGACAAAAAACTGGAGAACCTGGAGAAAACCCTCGAGGTTGGACAGATGATCCTACCTATTCCTTGTTATTTCTATAATTCACTTGAACATACATGTAGGGGGACTTTAATAGCGAGAGGAAACAGGAGTACCTGGAGAAAATCCTTGAGGTTGGACAGATGATTTTACCTATTGCTTTTTACATAACTTTATTGATGTTTCCCCTAGAAACAGCTGGAGAACAGGTAGACAATAAAAACATTACGGCAGTAGGAATTCTATCTATCAATTATATTTGATTGATATGTTAAGAAGGCAGGTAATTTAAAACAGACTATAAATTATATCATTCAGAGATTATGTACTCAATTTGCCAACGAATTACAGGTTTAGAATCATTAAATAGTTATAAATAGGGAATCACGCCTTTGCAGCAGTAACAACCCACTTCTGAGATTATAATGTACTCAAATACCCAACGAATTATAGGTTTAGAATCATTAAATAGTAATAAATAGGGAATCACGCCTTTGTGGCAGTAACAACCCACTTCTGAGATTATGTACTCAAATTGCCAAAGAATTACAGGTTTAATAGTTATAAATAAGGCATCACGCCTTCTCGGCAGTAAAAACGCACGTCGGAGATTGTGCACTCAAATTGCCAAAGAATTACAGGTCTAGAATTATTTGATAGTTATAAATAAGGAATCACGCCTTCGTGGCAGTAACAACCAACTTCTGAGATTAAGTACTCAAATACCCAACAAATTACAGGTTTACTAGTTATAAATAAGGAATCACGCCTTTATGGCAGTAACAACCCACTTCTGATATTATGTACTCAAATTGCCACCTTGTTAATTATAAATAAGATGTTTAGAATTAGGTAAATGGTTATAATAAAAGCGTCTGCCGTTAGAAAGCACTTCTGCCGTCATTGATTAAATGTGTCAGGGAACTACTTTTTTTATACCTTTAATGAAAAGATTATTCATCAGGTGCTCAAAATAGGATTATGTTGTTAATGTGTTAATGTTATTGATTTAATGATTTATTTATTATTCACAAAACATAACGTAATTGAATTAAAGTGAGCCAAGTTGTAAACAGAGCAATATATAGAATAACCTTTAGTAGGGAGTACACAGAAAATAACTTAAAGTGGGGAGTACACAGAAAATAACCTTGAGTAGGGAGTACACAGAAAATAACTTACAGTAGGGAGTACACAGAAAATAACTTAAAGTGGGGAGTACACAGAAAATAACCTTGAGTAGGGAGTACACAGAAAAATAACTTACAGTAGGGAGTACACAGAAAATAAGCTTGAGTAGGGAGTACACAGAAAATAACCTTGTGTAGGGAGTACACAGGAAATAACCTTGAGTAGGGAGTACACAGAAAATAACCTTATATGGAGTACACAGAAAATAGCCTTGACAGTTGGAAATATCGATCAGAAGTAGACGGAAAAGCGAAGGTCTGGACAAAATTCTATTCAAAGCACACAATGAGTGAAATAGTGCTGGAAAATACGACTGTAGTCACGATACATATTGCAATTCACGTGCTATGATCCGTTTCATATCACAATCCATAACCAGGTCAATAGTCACCACGAACACAACAGGATAAATTAATAATTGATATTTTTAGTCCTGTCGATGTCAAAGAAATATAACTGTATAACATGGTAAAGATGTGGAAGAAAACAATTTGTGACATGGATAATTAATAGTGACAGCGATAAAAAACCATGATATATAGTGCCAGCCAGCGCTATCATGAAGGTCCGTCTTCATTAGAACTGAACAGTTAGACATTAACCCCTCATTTCATTTTTTTTAATTTCTTGAGTTATAGCTCTTGCTCACTTTATAGAATTAGCCTCTGATCTTCTTTAAAGAAATATTTATAGAATATTTTTTCAGTTCTAGAATCTAGGCTTCTTCATTAATTCCTTCAAACATGTTTCCTTCTTCTAATGTTATAATCGACTAGTTATTATCTAAATGGATTGGAGTTCATTCATTCTATATCCTGTTTTATTCCTCAAACGCGTTTTCTTCTTTTAATGTTATTATCGACTAGTTATAATCTACATGGATGGGAGTTTATTCATTCTATATACTGTTTTATTTCTCAACGCCTTTTGCCGTCCGACTTTAGTCTACAACCCAAGAACCGAAATATCAACAAAATTAAATGATTAGGAAATAAAACAATTTGCCATGTCATTTTTTTATGTAAATATTTGGAACATATACAAGGTTCCCGTCTTTAAATGGTGCAGTATTCCAGATTCTGTTTTTTTATGGCACCTTTCTTGCACTTGCAGTTATTTTGAGATTTCTGTTTGCAGTGAATATATAACAAGAATTAGCTGTCAGACAGTTTTTCTGAAATTTATTGAATTCAGTTTAGTTGCTTGTTAATGAAGACGTGGGAATAAACACAGACCTTTCAAACAATAAACAAGAAACGTTTGTATCAATTTAAATTAAAAAGTCTAGACTATTTTATTAATCCATTTATAAAGAACTTGATATATTAAAGTTACTGATAAGATTGTTCATGATCTCTAATCATGGACACAAACTTTATTATTTCGAGAGAGAGAAAGAGAGAGAGAGAGATGGACACAAATTAGGTCATTTTGGCACTAACATATTGTTTAATTTTTACTTCAATAATTCGCTTAGGGGTAGGGGTCTTTTAGTAGTGGAAAAAACCTGAAGTAATCCCCTAAAGGTTGGGCAGATCACCTTACTACTAGTCTTGTGCAAATCCACTTATTTATTTAATTAATTAGATATTTATTTATTTCAAGTTTATATTTTGTTTTCTTTTTGTAATGTCCGGTACACATAGTTCTAATTTTTTAGAGCAGAATAAAAAAATGATCGGAAAATAAACCACATCGCATGTCCGATGATTCCAGATCAACAAGTTATATTTCCCCTTCTTTTCAGAATCTGGCTTTCACGCATCTTTAGCAGATCAAAGACTCCGCAAGATTACCATTAAGAAACTTGAAAATAGAGTAGAATATCGTAATTGTGAATAGTCATGCGTAAAAACATCATGTAATGTGGGTGTCATTTCATTCAGAATATATGAGAGTGTAAAAGAATGATGGGCAAGGCGCTAACTCTAGGGAATTACGGTGGCTAAGTGGGTAGGATGCTGGCTTGCTAGCCTGGTAGTCGGGTGTTTGATCGCTGCATTGGCCGAGAAAGTTCATCAAGATTTTCCGGCGTGGTTTCCCATTGTCAGTGATGAAGGATGCAGGGCTTTACAAGGACAGCTGTCTAGTCGATCGAATAGGACGAAAAACCAAGGTCCCGTGTACACATTGGCGTGCATGTAAAAGATCCCTTGACTGTTGGAATTCGATGTAAGAGAAGGCCGTAGCTCCGCTGCCCGGGCAAAATTTACCTTATGTGCTATGGTGTATGGCCGTCTTCATTAGCCCAGTTTAAGAGCAGAACAGTAGGACGTACCTATTTCATTTCTTTATCTCAATATCATCCACAGTCTTCGACATTGCAAACACAAGTCATTTGTCAATTTAAATCAACATTGATGTTGTAATCTTACCGAGAAAAGAAGGGCTTCTGATATCAATATTTCAGACAAAATTAAAATTTCAAAATTGGCGGATGAATTGCCAGAATGCTTTCGAGCGTCATTGATAATGAAGCGACTAGATGAACAAGGCTTACCATATCCAACAGAAGTATACTACGAGAGTATAGACTGGAAAAACCATTCAATTTAGATTTTTTGCGTATTTCGTCGAACATAACTAATTAGAAATTACAGTAAAAACAGAGACTGAATGTAAATCATTTTCAGGCGCGGATCCAGAGGGGGGGGGGTTGAGGGGTCCAAACCCCCCCCCTGCTTAGCTACATAAAAAAAATAATAATGCCTTGCATCAATGAAATTACATCACAAAGTGATCCTACGTCAGTATAAAAATGATTTCTCTGTTTAAAAAGCTCAATTTGTATGTATGCCTATGTAATTTAGAGACGATGATGGCAGATTTCCGTAACAGAAACCTGGCAAACCCCCTCCTGCAAAAATTCCTGGATCCGCCCCTGATTTTATATAAATTCATATTACATTATTAAATGGGTTGTGACCCATTTGTGTCCATTTCTAGTTGCCAAAGAACAGACATTTGCTCCTTTAAATAAAATTTTATTGAGAAATATTTGGGAGTTTTTTATTTGTAGATTAGATATGACTTTATGAGAAGTTCAGTAGTTTAAATAAAATTTCATTGAGAAACATTTGTGAGGTTTGCATTTGTAGTGCAGACATGGTTTTATGAGAACGTCAGTGGCTAAAATAGAATTTAATTGTGAAATATTAAAGACTTTAGTATATGTAGTACAAATATACTGTGTAATGAATTCAGTTATTTAAAGATACATTATGAGAGATTAGATAAAAACAGAATATGCTGAAAATATCCATTTGTGTAACCAAACTTGATTGAGGATTAGGCCATTTTTCAGAATGTGTTTGACATTACATACTATCCATTTACCATCGAGGCATAAGTAAATTCTTAAATTATGTTCTGCCAACTTCTTTTCTGTCGTTTAAATTGCAAAGTCTGTTGTATGTTTACACCCATCAAAGTTCCCAAAACCGCTTTAAACCATTCGATTGAGAAATAACAACTGCTCTCTGAGTCAAGCTGGAAGACAATAAGCTGTCCGGTTAAGAGTTAGTGACTCCTTGACATTTTTGCGCAGTGCTTGCCCCATGGGTGTTTTTTTTTCGTAATCTAGTATTTTTCTAGTAAGATTGGGTGTCTATACTTTCCATATAAACCAAACTGACCATTCTTTATTGGAAATAACCACCTGATAAATACTTTTGTGAGAATATATCTTCAGATAGAATGTCATTAAAGGAATATTTAAGAGTTTTTTACTTGAAGCACAGATATAGATTATTTTAAGACTTTATGAATACATTATAGAAATTGTGTAATTGACCATTTAAAATGTGACAGCTGGTTGCCTGTAAATTTAAAAATGATTTAAAATCAAATTAGCATCATAAGTATATAAAGTAAACTTAGAGTTATATTAGATTAATATTTTAGTTGACCCAGTTTTTATACAGCATAACTACAGCTGACAGAAAATCTACAGGGGCTAGGGTGAGAGAGAGAGAGCATCCCCCAACCCAACTTTTTGGGTCCTGGTTGTGGATGTTTAATTAAGGAGAGAGACAGCTGGTTGCCTGTAAATTTAAAAATGATTTAAAATCAAATTAGCATCATAAGTATATAAAGTAAACTTAGAGTTATATTAGATTAATATTTTAGATAACCCAGTTTTTATACAGCATAACTACAGCTGACAGAAAATCTACAGGGGCTAGGGTGAGAGAGAGAGAGAGAGAGAGAGCATCCCCCAACCCAACTTTTTGGGTCCTGGTTGTGGATGTTTAATTAAGGAGAGAGAGAGAAATGGGGTCTAACCTCCACTCGACATAAACTAGAAGACACAAACTAGATCATTTTGGGACTAACAGGATTTTTAAATTTTTAATTCAATAATTTGCTTGCGCGTAGGGGTCTTTAACAGTGGGAGGAATCCTGAGTACCTGGAGAAAACCCACGAGGATGGACAGGCAACCCTACTCCTTGCCAGTATAACCGTGGATGCTAAACCATACCGCACACATGCTAACCATTGGTCCCCCCTCCTTTTGATTAAGGAGAGATAGAGAGAAATGGGGTTTAATATCCAATGAACAGAAAATAGGTTATTTTGAGTCTAGCCTGGTTTATTTTTATTCCAATAATCTTTTGTAGTGGTTGGACATGCGCGACACTACTCCTTGTCACGTATAGACTGGGATTCGAAACCACACCACTTGACTCAATGACAGACCTTATGTTCTAAAGTAAATGCATTAGACCAATCGACCGCTCAATCTAAACCCCCAGGGTTATATTAAGACAGAATCCCCAGTTGTATGTGACAAGGAGTAGGGTCGCCTGTCCAACCTCGTGGGTTTTCTCCAGGTACTCTGGTTTTCTCCTACTGCTAAAGACCCTTACGCGCAAGCAAATTATTGAAATAAAATTAAACCATGTTTGTCCCGAAATGACCTAGTTTGTGTCGAGTGGAAGTTAAACCCCATTTCTCTCTCTATATATTAAGTCAGAGCCAAATTTCTAAGGGGGTCAGTTGGCTCCAAGCCCACCCTTGACCCCCTCACCCTGCCTTTATTAAAACCAAGGGATGATTTCTAGTTTTATTGGGGAAGTAAGGAAAAAAAAACATGGAATAGAAAAAATGTTGTGAACTTTTTTCATAATTAATAGAATTGAGAAAAATATAAACCAATGGTCTTCTACTCTACGAAATCTAACATATTTTTGTTCAAACAAATCATTTATCATTCATTTTATTTTTTTTTTATTTTTGTCATTTGATTTAATTTCTATAGTGCATTCCCTGGGTCCCCCCCCCCCTCGGTCTAGATATTCTTTTTAGAGATTTAACGAACAAATATTGGCATCGATTTCATAAATGATGGTCAGACTGTTGAATTTGCCAGAATTTTGGCTGATCACGTTACTATTATTCAAAATTCTCTAATTAGTGGTGAGGACATTTTTTTTTCACACCTTAAATTTCGATCATCTGTTAACATCCTGCCTAATACATCCACGAAGAACAAGATTTTGTAATAAGAGATTTATTATACGCTTCCATTATTAACAGTTAATGGTCGATATAACTAATTTAGTATTATATAATAAGTTTTTAATTAGGAACAGGTATATATTGATATTTGCTGTGCATTATAGCGTATATCTACCGGTGTATATCAGGTATATGTATATATGGATATACACACACCTGTAGCTGTAGTACCAGTATATATATATAACTCCTGTTGTTCAATGTGTTTACAGGCTTCTAGTGAGTAGTGTTGTGTTGGTATAGCCCAAGTCACTATGCAATGAGAATGGAGAGAGGTGATTGAGCAGGAGTGTTGAGTCGGAGATAGGATGACTGCGTTAGTGCAGTACAAGTAAGTCTATTTATTAGTCCACAATTTAATTAACTCAGAGGAATATTTGTTTTCCATTTCGGTTATTAATCATAATTTTATTTGAAGTGATACAGAACCGAGTACAAGATTTTTATTACGTGACTTAATCCTTTACCAATAATATTTTTTTTGTTTTAGTTTATTGGATATGGATGTTATTATATGAATACACTAATGCTAATATCTTTGAATATTTGTTATTCAAATCATTTATCAAAACATAAGAATGGCTTTTATTGTATTCAGTATTCTTCGTCAATTAAAACTTGTACTACATGATGGACTCGATCCTTTACCAACAACTTTATTCTAATTTTCGAATATTTGCATTCAAATAGTTCATCATTTTATGCTATTCAACTAAAGATTGTTGAATTTGAATTTGATGCCCGGATGGTTAGCACTTGCGCGCTGTATTATAAGTTCTGTCATAGAATCAATTGGCCTGATTTCGATTCCTCAGTGGTACATGACAAGGAATAGGGTCGCCTTCCAACCTCGTGGGTTTTCTCCGGTTGCTCCAGTTTCCTCCCATTGCTAAAGACCCCTACGTGCAAGAAAATTATTGAAATAAAATTAAACCATATATTAGTCCCAAAATGACCTAGTTTGTGTCGAGTGGACGTTAAATCCCATTTCTCTCTCAGTCTTTTGATCATGTTGTTTTCTGTATTGGATGAGAATAGTTCAGTCGAGGAGCCTTTTATACATCCATTGTTAAGTCAAATCGACTAATGTTTGAAAATAAAGGGAATATATTTGGTTTTCCCTATCTTAATAACTACTCAAAAATACAACGCCATTTTATTGATGTGAAAATGTCATCATTAAATTAATATAAAGAATGTTAAAATTATAGACAAAGACATATATATACTATACATTTAAATGTGCACAAGATCTACAAATATGTTATTAAACCAGTGTTGAAATTTAGGTAAAATAAAGTAGTGCAGCTTTACAGTTGTGCTAATATTTTTGGATATATATATATGTATACATAACATGAATATCTAGTAATTGTTGGACTAAATAACCCCCCCAAAGTATGCGAAACAGAGAGTCTGGCATATCTGTCACTTTGAATCAAAGACTGTTTGAATAATGACTAGTAAAATCAGCTTTGTATATACTGTTAATATTATTATACTGGAAGATTTAAACTCAATTGAATATTCAAATATCATTCCAATAATGGTTTAGAATATATGATTGGTAAAACCCGACCTCTCTCTCTCTCTCTCTCCTCTCTCTCTCTCTCTCTCCTCTCTCAAGACTGTGTTGGTATAAATTAATAACTATAACCCCTCTCTTCTGTCTCTTGTCAGTGGATGTTAAACCACATCTCTCTCTCTCTCTCTCTCTCTCTCTCTCTCTCTCTCTCTCTCTCTCTGTGCTAAAATCTGAATGACATTGTGTAGGTATTAATAACTATATTGCTAAGATATGTATGTGTTTTTTAAGATACATTCTGAATCATTTAACATAAGACATTGTTAAACCAATTCATTTTTATTCTAAAAGGTTTTCCACAAGAATTGTCTCTCTTGAGACACTATTTAATTTTTTATTGATGCACTCGGAAAGTTTTCTTTGAAGACATTGTGGTCTGCTTGACATATTGAGTTACCTGTGTAAACATTAGCAAATCTGCATTAAGTCTTAAAAGAAAGTCTGCCGATGGAGTATGAGGCAACAGGTGTTTCTATAGTAGAAATCTTTCTTTATTCTAGAACAGAAATATAGGCTACTATTATTGACAAAAAATTGACTTCAGTTTTATCATGTGTAGTAGACGCAGGCAGAAATGTTTGTTTTTCGATTGCCAGGCAGGTCGATATAATGCATGCAACACTTTCTGTACGAAGATTGAGTTCTATTTACACACTCTATAAAACCTAGCTGGCACTTGTTTGCATGAAACTCATTCCTCGAAATAATAAAGCTTAAATATTCACTATTTTTTAAATCTATATTACATTTAATATCCTAAGGATGCATTATGTAAGAGGTAAATCTGCATATTTCTTGCATTTATTTTGGCCTCGGATGTTATATAAATTATTAATTACACATTTATTTACATGACAAGACCACAATCAACTCGCTAGAGCATCGGATGGCTGAGATTTAAATGGATTAGATCGTCAGCAAGATTTACAAATGTAACAATAAAATGGATAATTGAGACTTGTACAGTATCGTTGCTACGATAATAAACTGTCTTGCTAAACATTCCAGCACTCACAACTTCTCTCAGAATAAAATAAATTGAATGAAATTTTCAAAATATCAATGCACACATCTTGACAATTCTACTAACATTGATAAAATAAATTTTCAAAACATCAATGCACGCATTTCGTCAAATCTAACATTGATAATGAGCATCAATGCTCACATCTTGTAAAATGGAAAACCATTGATATCTTTATTCAGAATAAAGTAGTTTGAATGAAGTTTTAAGTATGTTTATTTGACATTATCTATATTTGAACTATTAAAGCTAGTGAACTGTCAGATTTTTATTAAATGCATAACGCTACTTTATACCTAGTTGGCACTTCAGTGCATGTGGGCCCGTAGCCAACTCATAAAATTTTTGGAGGGTCTGGCCTGAGGACGTGGCCGGCTAAGAACACTCCTAAGAAATAATTATTGTTGGTGAAATATTCAGGGGGCTTATTTAATTTTTGGGCTAAGCCCCCTCATAGCCTCCCGGTGGCTACGGGTCCGAGTGCATCAAAAGTGTCAGATTTATATTTGAATCTTAGATAATGCTACTTTAAACCTAGTTGGCACTTGGGTGCATGGAACTCATTCCATTACCTGATAAATCAAGAACAATATTCAGCATTTCTCATATCTATATTTTATTCAAAATTCCTGAAGGCTCAGACTTCTATTTACTGTGGGATAAATGGAACACACTGCTCAGTAGCAGAATCTCTGTCCTAAATAAATGGAACACACTGCTCCGTAGCCCAGATTCTTCAAGCAACAACTCCATCCCAAATAAATGGAGCACACTGCTCAGTAGCACAGATTCTTCAAAGCAACATCTCTGTCTCAAATGTACAGAATAATGACTTTTTATTGCCATTGATTATTGATTAGTGCTATAGATCAGAGGTTGATATAACTCTTTAGATTAAACTGTCTAGCTAGACGGCTCGGTTTTAATACTAAAGTCAAATGTTGTCTTTGCTTTAGTTTTTTCTTCCTGATCGAACGGTAATCTAAGGTTAAGATCATGATTGTGCATATTTCTATAGAATAAAAATACCGGAGAACAAGTGTTTGAACTGTGGTTAAAAAGACCAAATAAGAAGAGAACAGAGAGAGAAAGAAATGGGATGTTTAACCTCCACTCAACACAAACAAGGTCATTTCGGGACTAACACATGGTTCTCTTGCATGTAGGGGTCTTTAGTAGTGGGAGGAAACCCAGAAAAACAATTGGGGGATGGGGGGTCGGACTCCCCCCCCCCCCAAATTTTGACGCACATGCCCTCTGAAGAAATAAGAAGCAAGATTTGAACAAGGGTTCCCGAAGACCATAAAATCAAATTGTTTGGGCCTAATATATAATAACTGTTTTGTCTGCTTTGCATCTTTATTTATGTAGTTGGATTTCATGACAATTAATTCACTGATACAGATCCTTGACAATTAATTCACTGATGCAGATCCATGAACTTCCAGTTTAAACAAATGTCAATGCATGAATTTTGATAATGGAAGACTGAATGAATGAATGAATGAGTGTTACTTTTCAGCTCCAAATGGGCTAATGGAGAAATGGCATATGAGGGAAATTTTCATGGCAGCAATTGAATTCTGTCAGGAGTTCTTTTACGTGCATGCAAACAAATATACACGACCTGATTTTTTTGTTCTATCAGAATAACAAAGGGAAGCCATGCTGGGAATCTGAGGAACATTCTTTGCCAACACGGGGATCGAAACCCTGACTTTCGTGGCATTCAAATAGATAAGAACGGCTTTAAGATACGACAATTATTATTTTTCCTGATTCAAACGGCCCAAATGGCTGTCCGTCTTCCATTAGCCCAGGTTAGGTGCAAAAGAGTAGGACGTTAAACCCCTTTTCATTTTCATTTCCAAATGGCTGTGCGCACTACAATCTGATTAAAACCTATTTGGTTTCATTTTTTATTGTTCAAGACTTTGTTTTACTTGTCTAAAATTACTACACTAGGATCTGGAAGAGTGGTTATATATAAACCTCATTCTGGATGATGTGAGTGATTAGCCAATGAAACGGTCTGTTATTGCGTGTTTTTGTCATTAGGGTCACGAAATTGTGGGTAACCCACCAGAAACACCACTTCCACTGATTGGTTAATCAAATGTCTGACATCATAGAGCCAAAAGCTGCTGATGTGACCCCTGACGCGACCTTCCACTACAAAGGGACAGATCTTTGTGTATTAGAGGCCAGCGAAAGTATAAAAAAACGAAACAAATATAGATATGTATTGTAATCAGATTACTCGTCCTCCTCCCCAAAGTACAGAGAGCTGCCACATGTATAGGAAGTGGAAGTTTTGGATTGATTGAGGCTGTTCGGATTTAAACCAGTTTCACATATATCACTTTGATTTCAAGGAATCTAAATAGTCAAGATTTATGTCTATCAAGCACAAAGGGGTTAAGATAAGAAAGGACACTAGACAAAGATTTACCAATGAGAATCAATTTAATTCAATCTGCATGGATTCAGTAAAAGAAACGATCTGTTGATTGACAGTTACAGAAATATGAGACAACTGATGTGGAAAAAAACCCTGAATATTGATTTAAACGACCAAGTTTATAAATATGCTACGTTATTTTTATAAGGTACTATGATATTAAGAATATGGTACACAAGGTTACATATACTAAGCTAGTTTTCATTTAATATACGGTAGTTTACATATACCATGGTAGTTTACATATATCATGGTTGTTTAGATATATCATGGTAGTTTACATATCATGCTAGTTTACATATACCATGGTAGTTTACATCCATGGTAGTTTACATATATCATGCTATTTTACATATACCATGATAGTTTACATACCATGCTAGTTTACATATACCATGCTAGTTTACATATACCATGATAATTTACATATATCATGCTAGTTGACATACCACGCTAGTTGACATACCGTGGTAGTTGACATACCGTGCTAGTTGACATATAGCATGGTAGTTTACATATACCATTGTAGTTTACAAATATACAATACTATGAATTGTAACAACATACTCTACTATTAAAAACTCTTAACACAATATACATGAGATAAATTCTCTATTTTTATGCTTCTGTTAATCATTAATGTATCATCTTTCTGTTTTCAATAAGTTTCCAATTTTATTACAACAAAAGTGTCGTTTTACCATGTTATGTCAGTTAGATGTCGTATGAAAACTCTTTTTTAAACTGACTGATTATTATTTATTGTTAATAATATCTGGCGAACTATAACATTGTGAAAGTTGAATCTCTAAAAGCAATATCAATCTAAATGATGGTTCACTTCTGTTCTGTATCTACAACTAATCTGGAGGTCAGGTTTCCGATCCCTGCATTGGCCGAGAAAGTTCATCCAAATTTTTTTGCCGTGGTTTCCCCTTGTCATTGATGCAGGACGGAGGGCTTGACAAGTACAGCTGTCTAGTCATTTGAATGGGACGAATAACCAGAGTCCTGAGTACACATTGGCGTGCATGCAAAAGATCCCTTTGCTGTTGGAATTCGATATAAGAGTAGGCTGTTGCGCTGCTGCCTGGGCAAAATTTCCCTCATAGCACACTCTATGGCGTATGCCCGTCTTCATTAGCCCAGGTTAGGAGCAGAACAGTAGGACGTTAAACCCTATTTCATTTTATTTCTCTATTACTGTCCCTTCAAAGATATGATGAAAGTTATTATGAAATTTACAATATACGTCATTTTGAACTATTATGGCAAGAACTGTCGTGTTCTTTTTATATAAATCTAACATAATGTATCTCTAAGGCTTCATGCAGAAAGATGGAAAAAAGAAAAGGTTTTTGACCCTTATAGTTTTTATTTTTTAGAGACTGTGTTTAAAGCTTCAAAGAATTCACATCCTTAGAAGTTCAAACTGCATTTCTTAAGGCCATTTGTTTTTACTGTACTTAATTCCCTCTCAATCTAGCATGTCTTTGGCAATACACAACCATTCAACGCTTATTGATTCCTTAAATTTTTCATTCTTCGCTGATATCTGAAGAAGAGATTTCCAAAAGTTTTTGTAGTTTTTCAATTTATTAGTCTTCTTCAATCTAATCCCTGAGGGACCGTGGATATACTTGTATGAATAGCTACTTGCTTCCTGTAAACAAGTTCAAAACTGAGAAGAGAGGGAGGGGAGAAAGAGGAGTTACTACTTGTAAATAAAAGCTTAAAGCCCCAATAACACTCTTGTTGTAACTGAATAATATGTCCCAATCTTCATTCTGGTCAACAAATCATATTATTTTACAATATTCCAATTAAATGATGATATAAATTTCATCTTAACACACCTATTTTAAAAAATTGGAAAAATTCAACCAATTGATTTGAATAGTCTAACGTAAACCTTTTCAAGTGTGACTTGGATTTTACAATATTTTTGAACCCTCTGGACAAGTAAAATAAGTTGTTATGGATAATTTACACAGCAGGTAGGACACTTAAACATCTAGTACTTAGAATAAGGGTATTATTTATTTTCTGGAACTACCAAGCCAGCAAGAATGTTATTGTCCCTTTAAATATTTAAACAGAGAGAGAGAGAGAGAGAGAGAGAGAGAGAGAGAGAGAGAGAGGTGGGGTTTAACATCCACTGACACAATTGGGTCATTTTGGGACTAACACATGTTTTGATTTTATTTCAATAAGTCTCTTGTGCTCGAGGTCTTTAACAGCAACCAGTCTTTACTTCCTGAGACAGAAAGAGAGAGAGAGAGAGAGAGAGAGAAAGAAAGAGAAAATGAAATGTGGTTTAAAGTTCTACTGTTCATGTCCTAACTGGGCTAATGAAGATAGGCACACCTCATACAGTGTGCTATGAGGGAAATTTTGCCCAGGCAGCAGCACTAGCCTACTCATAATGAATTCCAATTGCCAAGGGATCTTTTATGCACATGCCACTAAGACAGATATTCAATATAAGATGGGGGAATAAGAAATAAAGCAATATTTCTAGTGTTAAAGATACATTATGAGAGGTTAGATAAAGAGTTGGCAGTTCTGACTATAATAGTTAAAAACTAGATAGTGTAAAGGCAAATCCTAAGAAAATCAGACACATACGATGGCATCAGGAATTAATTATGGCCTTTTCAGGTTAATTAATGTCTAATTAATAGATTATATAACATTTTAGGCCTAAAGAAAGACCTGCAATAGGCAGATTTAGCTCCTGCGTAATGTATGTTTAAGTTTCCTAATGGAAATCACTAGGTTTAATATAGCAATTGGGGTCACACCGATTTAATTTTCTATTCGTTTGGTAATCCTGTAAAATGATTTCTTCTACTTTCTTCGTGAGAAAGACTTATATAAAAACTACCAGACTTCAATAGCATCAGATGCTATTCCTGGCCAAGACTTCAATCTTGCACCACTTAAACCAGGCTGGAAAAATTGTGAAGAACTTTCTGGGCCAACTCTGGAAATGAACCCAGAACATCAGTATGGGTTACTGAACCCATGCAATTTTCATTGAACCCCTATGAGGTTTAATACCTTGAGATGAAATACATCATGGAGTCTTTCCCGTTAATTAAAAGCAACCACCCCTATCCTATCGAATCAAAACATAGTGAGCATACTTCTACTCTCAACTTATGTGGCTGTGCCATTTTAATAAATGAACAGCTATAACTATTGAGGCGAAACTCCAAAAGCTCCCATAACTACAGGAATTATTTTGATAACAAAATTTGATGAGCCTATAAATATTTGGGAATTAAAGAGATATTTAAGGCATGTATGAATTAAACGAAGCATGTCTGATATTAAACGGACCATGGGATACATGGAGGTTTAAATTAACACACGGTGTACACCATATGGTGTTACAATTTGTCGATACCATAGACTTTTATTATTAGTATATATATATATATATATCACTTTAACCTTCGACATTTATTCAATTATGATACATGTAGATCTAATTTTGTAACATCTGTCTTTTAGTAATAAAATAGTCGTTCAGATCAATTCAATTAAAGTTCAGTTCAATTAAGATTCAATTTAATTGAAGTTCAAATTAATTAAAACTCAAACTAATTAAAATTCAAACTAATTAAAAACTCAAACTAATTAAAGCTCAAACTAATTAAAGTTGAAACTAATTAAAGTTCAAACTAATTAAAGTTGGAAACAATTAAAGTTGAGATCAGTTCTAGCTCAAACTAATTCAAGTTAAAATTAAAGCTCAAACTAATTAAACTTCAAACTAATTAAAGCTCAAACTAATGTTCAAACTGATTAAAGTTCAATTTAATTAAAGCTCAAACTAATAAAAGCTCAAATTAAAATAGCATTATGCAAGAGCAAAATCTGCTTATTACAGGTCTTTCTTTAGTCCTGAGATGTTATCTAAATAATCAATTAGACATTAATTAACATATCCAGACCATAATAAACTCTTAAAGTCAACGCTAGCCTTCGATGTTGGCGGATTGAATTCCTATATGCTGCTTAAGGGCTGTTGATAATTAAATCAATCAAGTGGATAATCGAGACTATGGTGTTTATATTAATGATTTAAGTAATGATGACCGAGGCTATGTGAATATTTCAAACGCTTTTGTCTTGGCTAATAGTGGACCAATTTGACTGAAATTTTCAGCAAATTACCTTTACACTATCTAGTTTTTAACTATTATAGTGAGAACTGCCATCTCTTTATCTTATCTCCCATAATGTAACTTTAAGTAAGTTCAATATAATTGTCAGAATTAGCATAATACAGGGGAATAGTGCCAGAATATAGGGGAAATAACAGTGTTCGAATACAAGGGAGAGAGTGAGAATGAGAAATAGGATTTTACGTCGGAACTAACTCACACTTAAATTTTTGTTCTCCATAATTCGCTTCCGCGTTGCAAGTGGAGGAAACTGGAGAACCCAGTGAAAGCCTACGAGGTTGTACAGAATACAAGGGAGTCAGAATACAAGGGAGTCAGAATACAAGGGAGTCAGAATACAAGGGAATGAACATTTCCAGTAAACTAGGGAATGAACATTGTCAGTAAACCAGGGAATGAACATTTCCAGTAAACTAGGTAATGAACATTGCCAGTAAACCAGGGAATGAACATCCACTAAACTAGGTAATGAACATTGCCAGTAAACTAGAGAATGGACATTCTCTGAATACACTTATTTACGACAGCAATTTCTTGAAAACCTCATTACATATATATCATACAATTTTTAATGTTATTGCTTAATTTCGACATGTAATCTTGTCAGCACGAGATCGGTCAAATGGCTCATCATAGTTATATTAACATGTGAGATCAATACTTGAAATTTAGAGAAGACTCGTTATAGTCTGACAGCTAGTGAATAATGTAACTAATTAGCCATTGAATTTATTGGAAGTACCTCGCTAGATCCCCAATGAATTCCCTAATCAAGTTAATTTGTATATCATCGAAATGGAGTATGTTTAATGCATTTCCTTGGGATCTGTATCGCGCATCTTCTAATATCTGTCGTCTGCTCTGGGTAGGTACATGTATATTTGATCTCTTCAGTCAGATGAAATAACGAGATTTGAGATAACGTAACAGAGCACCATTAGACTAGAGATGGGAATATACGCCATCCATTGTGCTATGGGTAAAAGTTTTCTCCAACAGCGGCACTGTTATATCAAATGCCAATTGTTAAAGCCCCAATAACACTCTTGTTGTAATTGAATAATATGTCCCAATCTTTATTCTGGTCAGCAAATTGTATTATTTTACAATATTCAAATTAATTGATGATACAAATTTCATCTTAACACACCTAATTTAAAAATTGGAAAAATTCAGCTACATGATTTGAAAAGGTTAACATAAACCTTTTCAAATGGGACTTGGATTTTAAAATATTTTCGAACCCTCTGGACAAGTAAAATATGATATAATGGATAATTTACACAACAGGTAGGACACATAAACATCTAGTACTTAGAATAAGACTATTATTTATTTTCTAGAGCTGCCAAGCCAGCAAGAGTGTTATTGTCCCTTTAAGGGTTCTTTTAGGCACAATCCCTGGTTGTACGTGGCAAGGAGTAGGGTCGCCTGTCCAACCTCATAGGTTTTTTCCGGGTACTCTGTTTTCCTCCCACTGCTAAAGACCCCTACGAGTAAGCAAACTATTGAAATAAAATTAAACCATATGTTAGTCCCGAAATGACCTAGTTTGTGTTGAGAGGATGTTAAACCCCATTCCTCTCTCTCTCTCTCTTTTTGGCACAAATGAATGTGTACCTTGTTTTCTTGTTGTCCCATCCAAAAGACTATATGTCGTCTCTCACCAGGTCCCACATCCTACCTCCTACCCCACTGACAAGAGGAAGCCACGCCTTAAAATACTATTGAACTAACTTGGTTAACCCAAGGATCAAACACAGGACCTCGAGGCTAGCTAGCAATCGTCCAACTCACAGAGTCTGTCACAGGACCCCGAGGCTAGCTAGCAATCGTCCAACTCACAGAGTCTGTCACAGGACCTCGAGGCTAGCTAGCACACGTCCAACTTGCAGAGTCTGTCACAGGACCCCGAGGCTAGCTAGCAATCGTCCAACTCACTGAGTCACCGTGGCTTCCATGTCACAGAGCTACATTAGAGATGATGTAACAGAGTTATATGTTGGTTGATATGCAGATCAATCTTTATGCTGATGAGACACAATCTGCCTAAAATACTGATCTATATCTCGTTTGGTTTATTATACTTTCGATGGCCCACACTACATGACAATCTGACCAGTTGTACTGTTAAGTTCGTGTCAGGAATCAAAAGAGTGGCTTTTGACCCTATGATATCAGACATCGATTAATCAATCAGCGTTGACGTTTCTAGGGTTTTACCCACAGTTCCGTGGAGAGCACACAAATTCGTTGTAATAGTCCGTTTCATTGGCTAATTCCTTACATCAGCTGGAATGCTGGTTATAATTACAGCTCTTCCAGATCCCAGTGTTGTTAACAGAAGTAAAACGAAATTATGAACTATAAAAAAGTTCCCCTTCATTAAAGCCCCAATAACACTCTTGTTGTAACTGAAAAATATGTCCCAATCTTCATTCTGGTCAACAAATCGTATTATTTTACAATATTCCAATTCGAAAAGTCTAACGTAACCCTTTTCAAATGTGACTTGAATTTTAAAATATTTTTGAACCCTCTGGACAAATAAAATAGGTTGTAATGGATAATTTACACAACAGGTAGGACATTTAAACATCTAGTACTTAGAATAAGGGTATTATTTATTTTCTGGAGCTACCAAGCCAGCAAGAATGTTATTGTCCCTTTAAATAAACCGCCTGATCTATTATTGATTTGTTTTGTTTACTTGAGGGTTGGTGGGGCTTTATAAAAATGGGGCGTTGAGTGGACATTAAACCCCATTTCTCTCTCTATCTCTACTTAAACAAGACACTTGATTCATACCTTTAAAATATTCCTGACTTCAATTGAGATCTGAATTAGAAAAAAATAAAACAGATCCAGCAGGAAGTTGTTTAAGGGCAATAAACAGTTGTTACTGACAACTTAAATTGTTAGGTTTGTTTATTCTTTAGTTCTGTGGTTCACCATTAATCATTTAAAACAAAACATCACGACTATAGATCGAGTCTGGATGCAGACTGCTTTTAAAGTATAATTGATGTAGGTTACAAACATACAATTGAGAAAGCAGATCTGGATTCTGTCATAAAATAGGCGCTGGCTTTGTTAGATTCTGAATACTAAACATACATTAAAGATGCAGTTTGAACTTCTAAGGATATACATTTTTTGAAGCCTTAAACACAGTTTCTAAAAAATAAAACAGCAAGGGTCAAAAATCTGTTCTTTATTTTTCCATCTTTCTGCATGAAGTTTTAGAGATACATCATGTAAGATTTTTAAAAAAAACCTGGCAGTTCTTGCTATAATAGTTCAAAAATTGATAATGCAAAATGAATATGCTGAAAATTTCAGTCAAATTACTTTATTTTGTGCAAAGTTATGAGTGTTGAAGTTTTGACAAAATGTAGCCGTGATTGTTTATTATCGTAGCAACGGTACTTGACACTCAAGACTAAGTCTCAATTATCTATTTTATTGTTAATATCTTAAATGACTGCTGTGTTCTAATCTACTTTAAATCGGAGCCATCCAATGGCCCAAAGAGTTAAATATAGGCTAGTCACGTTAATAATTGTTTAAATAATATTTTATCTAACATTTGAAGCAAGAAAAAAAACATGCAACAGGATCCATGTTTAACATTTCAAGTACATGTTTTGTATTTTTACAAAATAAAAATTTTTCGAAGGCTTAATCGGCACTTAAATGTATTCAAACAAACTGTTAAAGGAGCTAAAAGATCTATGTTACATAATCTCCCTGCTTGGATTCAGTTGAATTAAAAAAGACGCCCGAGAAAAGCTTCGAAGAAAAATTATAGATGGCACTGGATTGATTATAGCATATCTCATTGATGTCCTCTGCAGAGGTTACCGAATGTGGATAAATGTTCAGTTCAAGACCTCATCATATCATATGTGCATGCCAATGTGTAAATGGAGCCTTTTTTGTCCCATCCGAAGGACTATATGTTGTCCCTTACCAGCTCCCCCATTCTACACCACTTTTATTTATATTTTGTACATTCTGTCGGTATGTACACATTTCATCCATTTTTATGATCTTTACATAGTATTCATCCAGGTTACCGAATGTGGATAAATTTTCAATTCAACACATCATCATATATCAAATTGTATACGTTTAAGCATAGGCATACGGGGAAATTTTTGACTTGGGGGGCGGTGGTGTTTGGTGCCCCAAAAATGTAGTCAGGTTCTTAGAATGTTAATCGTGGCTTACTGTACACCACACTATAGAGGGTTCGAGTCTTAAGATTTCTATTTGATTGCCAAACTATAGACACCCTGAACTTAAATTCGCTGTTAAATTGGACACATTCAAGAACACAATATTTTTTTATACAACTTTTACAAAGTGAAATTGTGTTCCCAAATTTTCCCAGCATTTGGTGCCCAAATTGTGCCCAGCCCCCCCCCCCCAGCTCGTACCCCTATACCTTTAAAAGATTAAAGTTTCCTGTTATTTTATTTTGCAAGATTTAATATCTTTCAATTGACAATCAGATGATGAAAAAGATGGTCCTTTGAATGATCACAAATTGTAAAGTTGGGTCCGGAGGTGGGATTGGGCGAGTCTGGGAGGGAGGTGCTTAACTTTTGGTGTCTGATATAACTGCACCGTTTGCACTGTCTCAAAACAGCCGTGTATTATTGTATAGGGTTGGTTCTAAATTTAAAGTTTCATTGGATTTTTTTTCTGGCATACAAAATATTAAACAATTTTACTGCCAGGAAGCAAAAGTGACATGTTTGACATCTTGCTTTGTTTGTGGAGTAGACTGATGTTTCTATTAATGCCTCTACAGGATTTAAATATCTCAGATTCTCAGAGAGAGAGAGAGAGAGAATGAGAGAGAGAATGAGAGAAGAGAGAGAGAGTCCACTTGACTCAAACTAGGACATTTTGGGACTAACATATGGTTTAGTTTTATTTCTATAATCCGTTTGTGCCTATGGGTCAATATTAGTGTGAGAAAACCGGCTGAACTGGAGAATGCCAACGAGGTTGGTCAGACGACCCTACTCATTGTCAGGTACATCAGGTACAACCATGTACAATCAAAAAACCATGCCAGTGACTCAATGACAGACCTTATGATACCAGGGGCAGATCTAGGAATTTTGAAAAGGAGGGGCACCGCAAAATGAGGACACTGACCATGGAGAGGGGGGTTGAGGAGGTGTGTGGTGTGGGGGGGGGGGGGCCTCCAAGAAAATTATCCGTCATTTCCTTGCATCTGTATAGCCATTCCAAGAGCTATTGGCTGATAAACGTTCGGAACAAACATATTTGGGTCTGAGAAAAGGCACTTTCAGCAGTAAAAAAGGGCACTGTCGAAAATTATGGGGGGGGGGGCATGCGCCCCTCGTGCCACCCATTGAGTCCGCCTCTGCATACAATGTGCACACGCTAACCAATTCGGCCATCCAATGCCCAGTTTCTTATACAAGACAGGATATTATTATAAATACCTGTACTATAGATAACTACAATTTACACAGATGGTTCACAGGTGCTTTATGACATGGTGATCGGTATTTAAAACAGAAATAAAATGGGATATAACATCCTACTGTTCTACTCTGACTGGGCAAATGAGGACAGAAATTTTACCCTGATAATGGCGCTACGTATCTGCTATTCGTCAGCCATACCACATGTCCTATTGACAATTTTGCTCAATGGAAAGACAGTTTGTATCAAATTCTGTTAAAGTATAAAACAAATTATAGAAAGTAATTTGAATGGTAATTTGGGGCTTTACGGACATCTATTATTCAACACTTAGTACAACTGTATATATATGAATGTAATTATATGTTATTCAGGAAGCATGAGGTAATACAACTATGTAGTAATGGAATATAATCATGCGATCAACATCTCATCTGCTCTTATCAAGTAGTGGAAGTTATGGTCTCTTGTAATAGCAATACATGCTTTTGGTAGCATAACCAGAAGAGGGTACTATGGGTCTAGAGCATCCACCTTGGGTCCCCCAGAACATACATGGGGGTGGGGTGTGGCTGAATGGTTTGGATCATAAGGTCTATCATTGAATGAATACATGGGGTTTTGATTTTCTGCTTGTACATGACGAGGAATAGATTCACCTGTCCAACCTCAGGGTTTTTTCTCCTGATCTTCCTGTTACCTCCTATTGCTAAAGACCCTTACATGCTGTTGAATAATTGAAATAATTTTGAACTATATTTCTCTGTGGAGTGGAGGTTAAATTCTCTCTCTCATGCAAATATGAATGCGTAGTGTAACCATTTGAGAATGCTATGGTTCTAGAGCATCTACCTTGGGTCCCCGTAATATATGTTGTACCTACAAAACATATGACATTCACATGGTAATGGAATTTATGGTCTCTTGTCATAGCGTAACCAAAAGAGAATGCTAAGGTTCTAGACCATCCACCTTGGGTGCCCTTGTGTGTTGAAACATGTAGAATTCAGAGAATAAGGTTGTGGCCTCTATAGAAGCTCTTCTAGCAAAAATAAGTAATTGGTGACTTGAGTCTTGGAAATTGTTGAATATACTGGTAATGTCATTTTAAATGTAGCAATTTAATCTATTCTTGACTTACGATCTTTGCGGGGTTGAGTGGTCAATGGTCTAAGGTATTGAGTCAAGTTGTGGTTTCAAATGAACCATTTAGTCCCGAAATGTCATAGTTTGTGTCGAGATGACATTAAACCCTCTGTCTCTCGGACAAAAATTGTTCTCCTGCTTTGTTTCTGGAGTTGTTTTTCAGCAATACATTAATACTGCATCCAGAATGCATTAATATTTGACTTTGACAATCAAAAAAAAATGCCCTAATAGAAGATGTGATCCATGATAAGAGAGACTGGTTACTGTAAATCAAATTTTCATTGCAAGCTGACATGCAAAATTCTCTGCTAAGATGCATTTAATTACATGATGTGAGAGTCCCACACGAAATTCCAACTTTTAGTGATCCATTAGATTTCTATAAACAGCCCCCATTATTACAAATAAAACATCTTTTTACAAGGTTTTTCTCATCATTTATAAGGTCACTAGCTATATTCACAATGAAAACTGATAGTCAAGACCATTTGATAAAGAAGTTATCAGGCTTTGAAGTGTTCACAATGTAGTTTTGATTGCCAAGTACTATTTTTATGATAATAGTCTTGATTATCAATTTTGAAATTAGATTATTAAATGACAGCTGTGCTTCAATAAATTGAAAATTGCGTCTATTATCTATAGAGTTGAGTATAGGCTTGTAGTGGTAATAAATGTCTAATTGATAATTATTTTGGCTTCAAATGTTACATAAATTATAATTTATGTAACATTTGAAGCCAAAAGAATGACCTGCAATAGGCATATTTAGCTCTTACATCAGAGTTGTCCCGAAATGACCTAGTTTGTGTCGAGTGTACATTAAACCCCATTTCTCTCTCTCTCTCTTTAATCAGAGGTAAGAATGTCTCAGCTCAACTTAAACAATACTATACCACAGGTTTATTTCACTGAGTGACTGATCTTCATTCAGACATCAGGTTTTTAGCAATATTACAATTTATACCTCGAAACATTTCTAACGGAACTGATATTTAATGTTTCAACCATTTCAAAGACAGTGTGCAATTATTTCTATTTATTAGAGCGCTCTTTTGAGGGAGCTGAGACAACAAATTTATTTTCTGAATTCCACTTGTTTCAATCTAATTAAAATTTAGATCTATATTTCGTTTCGGTTTTTATAATTTCGATGGCCTACACTACATGTAGATCTAACAAGTTATAGCGGGAGGTCACGTTCAGCCAGTTCGGATGTCAAGCACGCGACATTTGTCCCTATAACCTCAGTCATTTGATTAACCAATCCGAATCGTTGTTGCTTTGTTTTGATTACTATCGCTGATAATGTCTACCCACAATTCTGCGCAAAAAAGGTCAAACCCTCGATTTGACAGACAATTTAATTGGCTGACCCCTCATTTCAAGTAGAACACGAGTTAAATATCAAGTGTAGTAAAGATCCAAATGTAGTAAAGACAAGTAAAATGAAATTTTGAACTATAAAAACGAAACGAAATAGGATCTGTGTTTTAATCAGATTGACACATGTTTGTCAGTTGCACACATTTTGGGGGACCCAAGATGCTCTAGACCCATAGTACCCTCTTCTGGTTACGCTACCAAAAGCATATCTAATTATTACAAGAGACCATAACTTCCATTACTTGATAAAAGCAGATGAGATGTTGATCGCATGATTATATTCCATTACTATATAGTTCCATTATCTCATGCTTCCTGAATAATTACTTACATATTCAACAATTAGTATGATTAAAAACTGATTAATGACGACAAATCATTGATGTATTGCAGCTTTAAAAAATTCCCATCAGACTCCACTTTTTGGACCAGGAAATGGTTGATAGCGCTACTTATATCTTGATCTTCTTGTTTTTAGGGTGACGCTCTTCAAAAATATGTAAGGCCCCGGCAATTCAAGTCTGATCGACTTGAACATTGGCATGCTTCTTGTTTGAACAATTCTGCACCGATTTGGTGAATTAGATGGTTGAATTTAACCCAACAACATGGTCCGTTCCTTGTCAATAGAACGATCCTACTTGTTCACTCATGGACCATGTTTGTTTTTACTTATTTCGAGTGGATGCCACTTTAAAAAGGTCCCATCAGGCTCCACTTTTTCACTCACGGATCACGTTTATATTTTCTTATTTCGAGATAGATAAACATTGAATCCATTATAAAAGTTTTAATTTAATTTATATTCATCAGATAACCTGCGATATATTTGGCTGATTTATTAGCTTTGTAGAGTAATACTATCTGCCAAAAGGCTTTTTGGAAGACATGCCTGTCGTAAACACACATTTTTGTAATTCAAGTGATTTACAATGTAATATTTATAAAATAAAATAAAATAAAGTGAAATGGGGTGTAATGTCCTACTGTTCTGCTCCTTGACTGGGCTATTGAAAAGGGGTATATGCCATACAGTATGCGATGAGGGAAATTTTGCCCGGGCAGTGGCGCTATGGCCTACTCTTATATTGAATTCCAATTGCCAAGGGATCTTTTATGTGAATGCCAATGTGTACACGGGACCTAGTTTTTTTGTCCCATCCGAAAGGACTAGAAAACTGTCCTTCTTGGGCCCTCTATCCTGCATCACTGACAAGGGAGTAATATTTATAAAGATGCTTCTAATATAGAAATAGGGTGGTGAGATGGCTGAATGGATTAGTGGTACACTTTAGATCATAAGGTCTGTCATTGAGTCAACTGACATGGTTACCCGCTTGTACATGACGCAAACTAGGGTCACATGTCCAGTCTCTAGGGTCTTCTTTCCTCCGGGCACTCCGGTTTCCTCCCACTGCTAAAGACCCCTACGTGCAAGCGAATTATTGAAATGAAATTAAACCAAATGTTCGTCCCGAAATGACCTGGTTTGTGACCAGTGGACGTTAAACGCCATTTCTCTCTCTCTCTCTAGGGACTTCCTCCCTCTGCTAAAGACCCCTGTGCGCAAACCAAATTTGGAAATATAACTGAACCCTATATTAGTCCCAAAATGACCTGGTTTGTGATGAGTAGACTCCCTTGGTCACTTGGATTTCCCTAATAGAACACTACATTAGCCCGGTTGATGCAAAAATGTAGAATGTTAAAGACCATTTCATTTCATTTATTCTCAAAGATAAACTGTTTTTCTATGGTGAAAGACAGCTACATTCTAAGTAACGATAAAAATAAAAATGATTTGAGATACCGTAAGTCCCTCATGCATATATACAATTATTTTTGTCCTCTACTATCTGAACCACACAGACTATCGGAATAATGAGATACATTTACAAGCAATGTATTTTAGAAATATTGCTTGTCTGCTCTATGGTAGTGCTGAACCTATCTTCTGATGTCAGCATCAATATTTTTAAAGCTGTCTGCAACTGTCGAAACTTACAAACATTTTACTCCACAGAATGTGATTTTTGTGGTAGGGAATAAATTTGTTTGTGTTTTGTTCGATCAGCAAATTTTATAATAATTTGTCTCTGTCATATATTACCTTACATTATACTGTTTGTTATTTCATTATTATCTGCCGCTGTTGAACTTAAAGGCTCAGGACCAGAATTGATATGGGGTTTAATGTCCTATTGTTCTACTCCGACAGGTCTCATGATGACGGGCATACACCATACAGTGTGCTATGAGAAAAATTTTGTCCGGGCAGCGGTACTATGGCCAACTCTTATATCGAATTCTAACTGCCAAGGGATCGATGAGGTCTTTGAATGTAACTGGGGGGGTTGCTGATTCCTTTGCAAAGCTACAGTATTGTGCAAATTCCATCCAAAAATGGTTCAATTTTGTTTAAAAAGATGTGACGAATTTCTGGACCTATATTTTCTGTTCCATCCCAATTACTAGATGCTGTTCTACCCATGTCCTTCATTCTGCTCCAGTGACGAGGGAAAGCACACTTGAAAATCCCGAAGAACCTTCTCAGCTGAAACCAGGATCAATGGCCAGCGCCTTACTCACTCACTAAGTCACCATGGCTCCCAGCAATCCTTTGAATCGAATGCTTCAAGTAATTAACGCTAGAACCATAAAATACTTGATAACTTTTGAACTTTTGCAATTAAACAAGTCGGTCTAAAGAAACCAAAAATATGAACAAGCGAGTATCTTTTCCTTTTGGAATTTTATTTCAAGTCAGTAACAAGCTCTGTCGAATTATGCAATTTAATTTTCTTTTTTTGATCTGTAAGAAGCTTGATGTGATGAGCAATTCATCAAACAGTCTTTCATCATTGGATGGTTTCCGAGGACAACTTAATTCCCGGTTATCTCTGGGTTAATTGCTTTGAATATAAATACCTTCTTCTGAATTTGATTTGGAGAATGGAAGGATTTCTTTTTCCAAATGTAATTAATTAAAACTACGTTAGCTCTTCATATTTTTAAATAGTTTTGTCTTGTTTTAGAGGGTTTAAAGTCCTTCTCTTGTTCATCGACTGGCCTATTCTTATTTCGAATTTAAAAGGTCAAGGGTTCTTTTACGTGCACACCAATGTGTACACAGGACTTTGATTTTTTTGTTCCATCCGAATAACTAGACACTGTCCTTGCCAGGACTTGCATCACTAATGAGTACCATCCCAGAAAACCACAAGAAACATTCTCGTTCAACACCGGGATCTAACAGAATACCTACAGCTTAGGGAACTAATGTCTTACTCTCTGGCTAAATAGGTAATACGCTAGCCTGGAGATCGTGTGTGTGATCCCTGCATTGGCGAGAAAGTTCATCCAGATTTTCTAATGTGATTCTCCCTTTTCAGTGATGCAGGACGGAGGGCCTGACAATGATGTTTCTTTAGTCATTCGGATGGGACCCAAAAAATTGAGTTCCTATGTACAAATTTGGGTGCACCTAAAAGATCCTTTGGCAGTTGGAATTCAATAGGCCACAGTGTCACTGACTTGGCAAAATTTTCCTCATAGCACATTGTATGGCGTATGCTCAGTTTGGGGCAAAACAGAATGTTAAACCCCATTTTATTTTATTTCATTTCTTACTCACTGAGCCACCACGGCACAATTGGGTTAACATTCTCCTTTCTTGCTCCAGAGAGGGTTGGATGGGGAAATGGTTAGCATGTGCATGCTGTACGATATGGACTGTCATTAATTCCTTGGTTAGATGTGACCAGGAATATTGTTGCCTGTCCAATCTCGTGGGTTTTCTCCGTGTCCCTCGGTTTCCTCCCACTGCTAAAGACCCCTACCTGCAAGCGGATTATATAAATAAAATTGAACCATGTGTTAGTCACGAATTGACCGTGTGTGTTTGAGAGAGAAAGGGGCTTAACAATCACCCGAAACACACTAGGTCATTTCGTGACTAACACATGGTTCAATTTTCAGGGGTGGATCTAGGAATTTTGAAAAGGGGGGGGGCGCCGCAAAATAAAGACACTGACCACGGAGACAGAGCACGCCGCTGAGAGGGGGGTGGGGCCCCAAGAAAATTATCCGTCATTTCCTTGCATTTGTTGCCAATTCAAGAGCTATTTGGCTGATATTTTTGTCTAAACGTTCGGAAATCGTAGAAAAACAGCCTCAAAATCGAGCAAAAAAGCTAGTTGAAAGGCACTTTCAGTAGTAAAAAAGGGCACTGTCGAAAATTAGGAGGAGGCATGCGCCCCTTGCCCCCCCCCATTGAATCCGCCTCTGATTTTATTTCTCTCTCTCTTTTCTTCTCCAGCCCCGCTAATGAAGACAGGAACTTCGATACAAGTCTAATTAAATCTAAAATCAGACAAATATAATTACTATCAATAATGATGTTAGAATAAAAGTCGTCTTGTGGGAAGCTCGGATGTTTCTGTTCAGATTTAATAAAATACTAGCATTATGATGCACAATGGAATTAATGCATTTTCTAACATAATATTCCATCGCAATGTTACTCAATTTCTTCCTGTGTTCAGCCCTATCTCCATATGTTGGTTAAAAGAGAATACGGAACATATTGATCAGCTCGAAGTGCAGACAGCGTAGAATTGTGTCTATGTAGCAATTTTTAAAGGAGCAATTTGGGAGTCAGTATGATTCGTCATCATTATTCAAGTTTTGATCGTATTCAAGTAGCAACTAGGTGATGCAAGGGAGAACAATAATGTTTTTAATATTCAGCTTTATTTATTGATGTTAATTGTTAAATATGCATATTATTTTACAATAATATGGTTGAATGGTTAGCAGAGTGCTCTGTATCATTAGGTCTGTCATTGAGTCAACTGGCACGGTTTTGATACCCCAGTTGTACATGTACGTGACAAGGCGTAGAGTCGCCTGTCCAACCTTGTGGTTTTCTTCCGGGTTCTCCAGTTTCCTGCCACTGTTAAAGACCCTTATGCGCACGTGGATTAATGAAATGGATTTGAACTATATGTTAGTCCCAAAGTCACACAGTTTGTTCATCTCTATAAACCTGACTTATGTAAACAACTCTTTAGAGAGAGAGAGAGACAGAGAGAGAGAGAGAGATGCTGTCAACTCAACATAAACTACTAAGGTCTCATTGCATTATTTTAGGCTATTTGAATCCATTACAAACTGCAATATGCTGAAAGATGGTTCTTTAATAGAAATATCAGCCAAAAATGGTTCAATTCCAATCTGTATTTACAAAGTTATGTCAAATTAAATTTTATCTATGCTGCTTGTTATGTAATAACCCTGCTGCCATTTTGTTGTCAGTGAACAGAAACCTAGCAAGTTAAATTTTGGTGAGAATTGAGTTAGATCCATATTTGGACTTAGTACACATGAATATAATAATAGGTTTTTTCCTCTTAAACCGAAAGGGCTTCTAATTATCTTCATCTAAAAGGGCAAATTAGAATTGTGTTTCCATATAACTACCCCCCCCCCCCCCGGCCAATTAAAGAAAAAACAAAGGAACAGACGGTGTACGATGTCATATTTAATGACTAATCAAATGAAATATGATTTATCAATGAATAACAAAGAATACTACAAGTATAAACACTAATAATACAAAATAAAATCATATTTCAGTCTTAAAACTGAGGATTGGGCTTAAAATTAAACAAATAAAAGGCCAAACACATCATAACAGTTTTCCTTTGTTTTCTCAAATCTACATTGTGTTGTAGGTTTTTCCAGATTACGGGAGAATAGAAAGGCTTATTTGAATCTAATTAGGGATATTATCTAATGTTGGTATTTGGATAATGTTTTCTTAATTTAATGTTAGATAATCTTATCAGAAGGGATTAAGCCATGAGATATTTTATTGTGTAATGAAAAACGTAAATGATGCATCGTTCCTTTAAACAGTACTTCAAGTCATGATGACCGCCACCAGTAGATATACCCTAACAACTCCTGCAAATAAGACAAGCTCTGGTCATCAGTGCCATGACGCAAGTCTAGCCATTCAATAACCAATGTAGATGTCCTCATGTTTGACCGAGTTATTGATCCTTAGAATCTATATGAATAGTACATACGACATTGTAGATACGTCTTGCCTGGTATAGAAGGCTGGCTGTGTGTAAGAATCTATTCGTGCGTATAATGATATTGGATGTGATATCAAGGGAAATATAATAACCGTCATCTACAGGGTTATAACAGATATAAAAATATGACTGTTATGGCTTTGATGTACACAGCTGATAGGTGGTTCTGTTGATAAATTATGGCCATAAGCAACATACTACCCATATCTGAGCAGCAGATAGGTTACAATACTGTACTATGTGTTAGACCACCAACCGGCAGGTTTCATCCATTATGATTCCTTACAAAAGAGAGAGAGAAAGAGAGAGAGAGAGAGAGAGAGAAAGAGAGAGAGAAATCTTCTGGATACACTCCATAGTCCATACATTACATTGCAATGCAGGGAGAGGGAAAATTTTTCACCCTGACAGTAGCAATCTCAACTACCTTTCTTTGATTTCTAACAGTCAAGGGAGAGGGTTTAATGTACTCTGGACAAAGACTCCTTACATTACACTGCAATGCAGGGAGAGGGAGAATTTTGCCCTGACAGTGGCAATCTCACCTACCGTTCTTTGATTTCCTTCTTTGATTTCTGTCAGTCAAGGGTTATGTGTGCCTGCCAACGCGTACGCAAAAAAAAAAACCTCAACGATTTACATATCCCGCTTGTTTGTTACCCATGGGTGGTCTTCTGTAGGATTGAAATGATTTGCTGCTCTGGGAAAAAGTGTTGCATATGTTTCATACCATAAAACATTAACTTTCAAAGAGAAAATTACCTTAGATTTAATCAGATTAAAAAAAAAAAGTCAATTAAACTATTTTACTCAACACTTATAGGTGATGCTGGCTTGTTTATATCGTCTGCCATGGATAATGATTTTTAAATTTGATTTTATTTCACCATGTCTTTGTAAATACCAAACGGAGTTAAACCCTTATTGAGACTGATATTCCTTTCGCACGGGATTCAAAATGAATTGAGTTATATTCGTTTCATCATTTTTTTCCTGCCAAAATGGATGATAATTTTTATATAAAAAAAGATTCATATTCCCCCCCCCCCCCAACTGGAATATTTTATCTGCCAAAACTGTGTGGTAAAAAAGACAACGTGTAACATTATTAGAGTTTGTTACAGAATCAAAATATAAAATGTTGATCAGGGTCTTTAATTTGAATTACTCTTGAAATTAAAGAATAAATCATTGTAGTTAGGTCACAACAAATTAATTTTCTGTTCTTTGGTTGCGTTGTTCAAAAGTACATAGGTTGCGCTGTTCAAAAGTACATGGGTTGCGCTGTTCAAAAGCTTTTAGTTCCAAGTTTTGATGACTAGTTTCGTTCCTATTGAACTTTTCAGACTAAATTCAATCATATGGTGAGGTTCTACATGTATATATACTATTCCGAGACCCTTGTGAAATTTTACTGGGGATTAAAGTTTAGCGGGGTTCCGGGATGGGCTTTTTACTGAGGCTGGGTGTTTTGGCGGGGTTTGCGAGTCTGCCTAAAACCATGGTTTGTTATTATTCTGGGTTCAAGCATCCACCATATACTAGGGTTAAAATGAAAAGTGGTTATTAATTTATCAAGACCTTGAAAAATTTAAATTGTTTTGGTCTTGGAATGATGAAAATTGTAATAAATGAAACATGAGCATAATTATGTTTGGTGTGGAATAGCTGTCATAAATACCTCCTACATATCACATTAATACATCAGTAAGTAAATCGTAATTAATATTTAATCATTGTGTGCCATGGAATGACAAATCGTTGTCTGCTAATGTATGGAATTCTGACCAGAATTCATGATTATTGGTTACAGTTATCGTGAGTAACTGATTAGAGTGCTGATTATCGCATTGTCAGAATAAACACTTGCCGAATAAAGAAAGATAATTATCGTATGCTTAATCACAAAAATAATATTTGCGGAATGGCAGATGAGAAATGTTTATGAATTATTCATTAAGTAGCCGTTTTTAAAATTTTTTTGAAGCAATGAGTATGGTTTAATCATTGTTGTGTGAAAAAAAGTTAAATGTTGCTATGATATTTTAATAGAAAAATGCTTGATGTAAACATCTTATCAGCATATATCTTAATAGTCTTGTTTTTTTGTCTCTTTCTTCCAGTGTTTTTTCCAGTTGATTGATTGATATGTTGATATTGCATGAGAATTTAGAATATTGGCATCACCTAAGAGAGAGATATTTTTTTTTTGCCGTGCAGCGACCTGTATTTTGGGTTATCATTATCTAAATGGAGTTCATATGATTTCCCTGTTGATCATTTCGCCACCTGTATATTTCTATGAAATGCAATGCTTTTGGAACCTGTATTCTCTGGCAGAGTTGACTGTAATATATTTTTCTTTGAACTCATGATTATTAGTTGATTAGGGACCCAGAGTGGCCTAGTTGTGCTGGTAATGGCATCTAGACGGTTAGATGGGACAAAAGCAAATAAAGTCTCATTTATATGCTGGCATGCACCTAAAAGAATCCGAGACAGTTGAAATCTATATATGTGGTATAATTAGCTAGCATGACCCTATGGATGTTTAAGACCATTGAATTTGGGCTCTTGGGGATTTTGGCCCCGGGCAAATTTGGATCATGGACGAATTTTAAGCACTGATTTCTTTCACATTTGTTTAATATAAATTACACACTGGACCCTTTGTTCCGACTCGAGTGTTCAAGTTACTGATCAACCTGTATTGTGTTGTTTTAGCACGTGCACAGGTGATCATTTGAGGAAAAGTGGGTGTTCATATAAATGAACACCCCAAATGAACACACCAACATACTAACCCGGTGATTGTCAAAACAGACAACCGCACATTTTCGTGCATGCACTGTGTATTAGCAATAACAAGAAACGCCGTGTTAATTTTAAAAAGATAAATACATGTAGTTAAAACAATAAATAAATATTTTTTCACAGTACATTGTGAAATAATATCATAAGCTAGTAAACGCAACCAACAGTATTAAGAAACAATTACACAAAACCTAGCGAATTGGGATAAATTTCTGTTTGAACATTTTTTTTTAGATAATTGTCCTACATCATCACACATGATATTTTTTTTTTCGCACATAGATAGTTTGTTCTGTGGCTGACAATTCGCGAATTTAGAACGTGTTCCAGCCAATGCAGCATACCCCATTCGCACCAAATAAATATTACATTATTCATTGGCCTGTTGTGGATTTTAAAGATAGATTGCCAGGCAACGAAACATACGCCCACAGCAGCTAAGTAGTCAATAAGGGGTATGGCATATTTTTTCTTTTGTCGGTAAGGAGAGAGAGAAATGGGATTTAACGTTCACTCGACGTAGGGGTCTTTAACAGCCGAAGGAAACCGGAGGCCCTACACCTTGTCACGTACCACCGAGGAATCGAAACCACACCAATTGACTGAATGGCAGACCTTATGACACAGCACACACGCACTAACCATTCGGACATTTATCCATATACCAATCCAACTTTCTTAAAATTGTTTTTGACATTTGAATAATCTGATTTGTATGCATCGTAAATAAACCGGTATAGGGCCTACACATATTCAGTTATTTACCCACTCCCCAATTTGCTGAGTAAACAATTATCATATGACGTGCAAAATAATCCATATTGGTACCTGTTATAGACGAATTAGTAAAACAGCTTTGTGTGATAAAGGGTCTGTGATAAACATGCGCCTCTCTCGTATTCGTCTGTTTTCATTCACTCGTTCAGCTTCTTACACAAAGAATCCATTGTGTAAGTCAGTTATCGACCTTGACCTCGGGGTCAAGTTAGATAAACACCCGCGCTCGTACATTGAACACTTCAAACGCGTTCTCAGTGTACAACTTTGCACGAGCTCGGGTGTTCATCTAACTTGAACCCCTCTGTCTCAGTCGATAACCCTTACATCTCTTTTTAAGATTCGTAAAAATCATTTAAAATTACCCCAAATCATCTAATTCATACTTGTGTTCAGTTTTAAGCTGACAGATTAATTTTGATAATGAATCTCCAATTTAGAAGTATTTAATTTTCTGACCACTGTTTAAAAATTAATCATGATACATCAATAATCAGTTGGGTTGTTTATTTTTTAACAGTGATCAAGAAATTAAATGCTTGTAAATTGGACACTCATTAATAAAATTGAATGGTCAGTTTTGTACTGGACACAAATACAAATTAGATGAATTTTGGATGATGATTTTTACAAATTTTTAAACAAGGACTTAATATTGAATGACTGAAAATAATTAGTGGTAAATACACAAGATTAAATGATACCCAGGTTACAGTGGAGTACCAGTGATTGATAATACGAGAGAACACATGTCGAAACATTGTGTTATATGTGTACAAACCAGTGATTGTTTTCCCATGTCGAAACGTGGTGTTATATGTGAACAAACCAGTGATTATTTTCCATGTAATTGTGTTGTGTTTTTATGATGCCCATGGTGAATTGATAATTGAATGTTTCATTTAGATACACTTGTAAGATTTTTTGTTGAGAATTCCCCGGAGGACATTTGTAAATGGAACACTTTAAATGTGGATTTTTTTTACCCTGGTTCCCATAAATCCTGGAAATGTATTTTAGTTATATAAATGTAACTCATGTCAGCTCTCTTGCCAAAATAATTACATGTTCCAAACCTCAAAAGATATTTTATGCTTAGGCCACGACAAGTTGATTTTCTGTTCCTCGAAACACTTGTAAAAATTGGACTTATTAGAGAGGTTTCGTAACTTAACAGTTACACTACATTTACATTTAGATAAGTGTAAATGGAAACTGTGCATTATGACATTTCGCTACATGCACACTTACCATAACACTTAGTAGGTGGCTACACAAACTTGGTCCACAATCTCGATAGATTAGTAAAGCATGCACATGCTTTGTCTCGGCCTCTTCTTATTTTGCCTATATTAAGGAGACAGTCTTCTCTGTGATTTAGTTAGTGAAAGCCACGACTGAGAAAAAAACTACAGAAATGAAACAAGGTTTAACCAAGTTTTGTGAACTTACAGTTTCTAGGACTCTTTTGGTTGTTATATTCACTGATTATTTACAGATCAGGGTTTTGAAACAAGTTGAGGTTTAAAATGGCACATAGATGTTAAAGAAGTTAAATTGCTAACATTTGGGACCTAGAAATTGACACAAGTGGGTCACAACACATATAATACGCTAATATGAATGAATATAAACTGATTTACATTCAATGTTTTCCATTTTTACTCTAATTTCAAATCAGTACCAATGAGAAAATGTTTATTTTGACTTAGCTACTTTAATTGTTTTATTGACCTTAGTAGTTTATTTCATAGAAAAGGTCCATCAAAGGAAAAGAAACGTTTTCCAAGTTGAAAGGTAATAGTTGGAGATTTTACAAGATGTTTTTCTGAGAATAGAGATTTCTGCAGGAAGTGAAGGTTTATATAAGATGCAGGCCTGGAAATAACAGTTTTAGATGTACCTGACAAAATGTCAGGCACTAATGAAATGGTACCTGACATTTTCGACATAGTGCCGGACATGTGTTGATGGTATCAGTAAAAAAGACAAATCAGTGCCAGACAAAATGACAGGCACCAGAGGTTTTGTGCCTGATAAAGTTTGAATTTGTGACTGACATTGTCTGTGACAGGTGCCTTATTTCCAGGCTTGATAAGATGGAGCTTGGCCGTTTAACGCTTTGAGGACAAAGAGTAGTTACTTGAACTTACTTCTTTGTGAGAGTCAACAGCTTTTAGTTTTAAATTTTTAAGTTTTGAAATTTTAGACAAAACAATTGGTTATTTATATATCAACAGCTGATAAAAACTGAAAATCAAATTAGTGTGGCCTAAATATGAAATCAACGGAGATGTGCTGGTAAAATATGTCTTTTGTTCAGGAAAAATTGTTTGCCAAAAACATTCAACTCAATTTAAATTTTTTCCTCCGAGAAATCAAATATCTTGTTTCCGCTGATGACAGATTTAAAGCTTTGCGGGCGTTCAAACAAATACGTAAAGGTTTGAGAGTGGTATTAATAATATCCTTCAACAAGATAAATGGAGAAAGTTGAGAAAAAACGTACTTCTTGTATTAAATGATATGTTTGGTTGTAAATGATCTACGCTTTTTTCAGAAGATTGTCAGAAAATTGTGACAGCCTCTGTTGACTTTAGAAATAAATGAATGCGTTTGTCAATCTTTAGTGTAAATATAAATTTGATTTTGAATTGATAGTGATAATGTTTGTATGGAGTGATTGCAGCATTTGTCTATTTCATGTCTTCTTAGTCATTATTGAGGTAAAGCAGTGGTTCTCGACCTATTTTTGTCAACGACACACCTTGGAACACATGAAACAATAGCAGCACACCTGGTTAAATATATTTGAAAAATATCTGAATCTTTCAAAATAGAAACATAGCAGTGTTTTGATTTTTATCAGTCAAAATAGATGGCTTCTTTAGACATAAATTTTCTTAGTGTGCTGTTCAAAATTTCGCGGCCCATTGGTTGAGAATCAGTGTGATAGAATGGAGAGCAAAGCTCAGCTTCAACAGAGTGGGGCCGTGGGCCAGACTAGAATTGCGGCGCCCCCTCCCATCCCCCTCAAGAAATTTTTGGAAGATTTGGCAGCTGCAAACACGTTTTCCTGCTATTTCAACCCGTGAACAAAGCAACTTCAAAGTGGTCTAATATAGCTTAAAGGTGGCTGACTCGAATTTCAATCAATCTTTTACAGTCCATGAAGACGGGGAAAATTTTGAAAATGTAAATGCCGCAAACACGTCTTCCTGCTATTCCAGCCTGTGAATACAGCAACTTCAATTTGGTCCAATACAGCCTAACTGCAGACCCGAATTAAAAAACAACCAATCAATCGTCGCGGGGTATGGGTCCTCACCCTCCCCAAGAAAATTTTCAAAATTTAACCACCGCAAATGCATTTTCTGCTATTCTAGCTTGTGTAAGTAACTCCAAAAGTATCCAATGGTTTTGTAACCGAAATCCCACTCCAAATTCCAACCTTCCAATGAGACTGTTGCAGCTGAATTCACAAATACTATCGATGCCTGAAAAATCTCGCACAAAGTAGAATGGCTCCAGACAAAATGTTTTAATCCATAGTCAACTCAGTACAAATTCGTGGTATTCAATTAAAAGAAAAGTAAAATTAGTGTTTTATTAGGGCTCAAGGAAAGTCAGGGAAGCAAAACTAGAAATGCCCGACAGCGGCGCCGATTTCCTTCGAGAGGCGAAGAAGCGGAGCTGACCTTGTGTAGATCTCCCAAGAAAATTTTGGAATATTTTATTACCGCAAACGCGTTTTACTGTTATTCTAGCCCGTAAAATTAGTGTTTTATTAGATTTCGGGCACTTTATTTTGCCAAGAAGATGAAATATTTTTTTTTCTCACTTTACCTGTCTGCCCGAAAAGTCGGCTTGCCCGAAAGTTAGGGGGGCAGCTGCCCCCCCTGCCCCCCTGACTCCCCTGCCCCCCTGGCTTGTATGCCTATGGTAATATAATGGTTTGCAACTCAATAAGTAATTAAATAATATCTGATCAAATAGGAAATCTATTTAGTTGCAAATAGCATATTATTCAGATACAAGCCATCACGATCTCACTTGCGTCACAGGTTTCGACCAATCACAGACAAGCTTGAGGGATCGCGGTCTCACCCATTCTCCACCGATCGTGCCGTTAATTCAATGAGTGGAACTTTCATCTGGAATTTGATATTTTTTCATTCTCTTGTTTTGCCATGAACTGTGGGGCCCTGAGTCTGGACCCATTTGGCCCATGTTTAGGCTTTGATGGAGAGAAACAAATCTATGAAATTCAATTACAGGTATAGGGGCCAAGCCTTATTATCTAAAGTATCTATATTCATCCATCTAACCCCCATTATTATTTTGGAAGGGCAGGGGGTATTGGGGACTGGTATTATTTTGACTGTTATTTTTTAAGACTTTTTTTTTTCTGAAAGGGAATATTTTAACCCTATTATATATTATTCAAGAAGATCTTGTGAATAGATATCAGTGATTCAAGCCTGGTAGGATGACATGATTACATCTTGCATGAAAATTTGTATGGCCGAACTTTTCTAACAATAATTGATTTTCTGGATAATTTTTTTTTCTATTTTGCTACATGTTTGTCAAGTTCCGTTCGGGCCCAATGAGAATCACAATATGTAGCCCTAATAATAATAATGAGAGGAGTGATAACTTTGTTTCTCACAATTTATGGATATTTCCGTCAGAATAAATTCCATTTCAAAAGGGTTATGAATATTGTGAATTGTGTGAAAAGAAAATATCAAAGAAAATATAACAATATACAAACCTTCGCTCGAGTTCCAGTCTGTTAATAATAGATTAGTTGGCCATTGTTTTTTTCTTTCTTTTATTTTTTTTGTTCTTTTTGTCAGACTAGATCAGAGCAGTAGAGATGAAAACCATGACGGAGGTTTCTATGATTGATTGACAAGCTGTGTGTATAGGCATTCTGCAAACAGCGAGTAAAGCTCCTTTGAGAACATCCTACTGTTATTACATGGCATCTGCACTGAAGGAAAACAGTTTTTCATGCCATCCGAATAACTGTTGCGTGGTGGGATATGATGGCCGAATGGTTAGCATGTGTGCGCTGTATCATAAGGTCTGTCATTGAGTCACCTGTGGTTTCCATTCCTCGGTTGTACGTGACAAGGAATAGGGTCGCCTGTCCTACCTCGTGGCTTTTCTCCTCCCACTGCTAAAGACCCCAACACGCAAGCAAATTATTGAAATAAAATTGAACCATGTGTTAGTCCCAAAATAACCTAGTCTCTCTCTCTCGCTCTCTCTCTCTCTTATACTGTTGCATTACCAGTCCCTCTGTCCTTTACCACTAGCGTAAACCGTGCTGGAAAATCTTGAGTAATTTTTATGGTCCAACACCAGGATCGAAACCCTGACCCCTTTGTTAGTGAGGCAGCACTGCTCTGAAATAAAACTACAAAAAGTATTGATTATATATATGTGTTGATACTGTAGACAGACTAATGGTACATTAGTTTTTGTGGCATACGTGAAAAGTTTCACGTTAGTATAGTGTGGTGTTGAAGATACGAACACAAAAATACATGTATCAATCCAGACAAATATTCAAAAAACGAGAAAACATCCAAAAAACAATGGCCTTTGTCATGTAATTATTTTGCGAAGATAACATTTTGTATGGAATGTCTATGCGTCTGCTGCCAGACCTGTCATTGCCACACCTTCAAGTTATCTGCGATGTTCTTAATGCGGGAAGCAAATAAATTTGTTATTGATGCTTCCTATATGATGGCTCAAGTTATGCAGTTTCAAAATTATTGTGGATGTTTTTCATGAGGGTAGCAAACAGATTTGTTATTTATGCTTCTTATATGATGGTTATATGAAAAAAGGGAGAATCTCAAAGATTACCACACCCTCAAGTTATTATTTTGGATGTTTTTCGTGCGGGTAGGTTATTTATTCCTCTTATATGATGGATATATTCGTAAAAAAAAAGGGAGAATCTCAAAGGTCACATACCTGACAAGATTGTATAGACGCCAATTGGATACTCGATCAGTAAGTTGTCTGCTATTTTATTTGTGTCTATGAAGTGAATGAAAACAATGCTTGGATAAACACAATATGCAGAAAGGACTTTTTCTGATCATCACCTGTGATGAAATAAAGGAATGGTATTCAAGCGATATCTTTCTGGTGCTATAGCTATCGCCGTGGTTACTTGGAAGATATTACATATTGGTACCATATAGCATAAACATGTGCCGGCTGTACATCCCCTCCCCCTCGTTCATATAAATGTCGTCTGCTAAGTATCTAGTATTGGATCCATCTGATTGTGGATTTTATGCTGATTAATCACAGAGTCTTGCTGATTGGTTGATCATTTCAAGACGATTGTGTGTAAATAAATAATGGAGATGTTTTCCCACTTGGTTGTAATGTCTATACACAAAGATGGCTGTGTTAGATTACGATACTTAACAAACGTATGCACACAATCTATGTCATCTTGTTTCTATTACTTCAGAGTAAGCTTTGAAATAGGACACGTCTTTCTGACTTCTACGCTACTTAACAAATGTATGCGTACAATCTTGTATCTATTACTGTGTGGATGGGGAGCCTGACAAGGACAGCTGTCTAGTCCTTCAGATGGGATGAAAAACCAAAGTCTCGTGTACACATTGGCGTGCACATAAAAGATTCCTTAACAGTTGGAATTCGATATAAATGTAGGCCGTAGCGCCGCTGTCTGGACAAAATTCCCTCATAGCACACTTTTAACACTCTATGACGTATGCCCGTCTTCATTAGCCCAGGTTAGGAGCAGAACAGTAGGACGTTAAACCTCATTTCATTTTGTTTGTCTATTACTGTGTGAAGGCAGGGGGGTGGGGGGGTGGTACCGAATGGTGTATCATAAAGCCTGTCATTGAGTCAACTGGCATGGTTTCGAATTCCCAGTTGTATGTGACAAGGGGTTGGGTTGTCTGTCCAACCTCATGAGTTTTCTCCAGGTCCTCCGGTATCCTCCCACTGCTAAAGACGCCTATGCGCAAGCAAATTATTTGAATAAAATTAAAACCATATGGTAGTCCCAAAATGATCTAATTTGTGTCGAGTGGACGTTAAACCACATTTCTCTGTCTCTCTCTATTACATAGGACCAACTTGTCTGTCTTCTATTTGGATTACAATGGGACTTAACAATTCTTGTCAAGTAATAGCCCTATCTATTACTTCAGAGTAAGCGTTCAAAAGAAATTGCAATTAGTAATCTGTCAGTGACAAGTTAACTCAGGTAACAACAGGTGCAACTGCTATACATGTAATAACAGACAGCTTTTTATGGATAACATTCACTACGTTTATTAACGGCACCGTTTCAATGAGGGTAATCTCACAGTTAATGGCAGTTGACTCAGTCACAGAGCACACGTGCTAATCATTCAGCTATCCAACCCCATCCAATCCAGCTTAATGGTTAGCACGTGCGCGCTGTATCCCATGTTGTATGTTACAAGGAGTAGGGTCGCCCGTCCCACTGCTATACTAAAGACCTACGCACTAGCGAATTATTGAAATAAAATTGAATCATATGTTACTTTAAAAATGACATACTCTCTCTCTCTCTCTCTCTCTCTCTGTTATCAAGTGATGATCAGTGGAAAGTTGCTGTTAATAAACCTAGTGAATGTTATCCATAAAGCTGTCTGTTATTATATATAGCTTTCACTAAATGCAGTTCAAAGATGCTATACATGTGCTGAATGAATTCCAAAATACCTGCTCAGTTATTGTATTATAAAATATTTGCTAGCTATATTAGAAAAGGCATCCGGGTTTCCATTAAAGTAAATCTTAGACAAACAGATGGCAATATCACTTGCATTTTGTGATTATATGTTGGCATATGCTAGACCCAATATCACCTAGTTTGTGTGAAGTGCAGTGTTAATCTCACTCCCATGTTATCACTGTTTCCTTATGTTAGTCCCACAATGGCCCAGTTTGTGTTGAGTGGAATTAAACCCCATTTCTTAGTGTGGCAAACAGCAATGTAACTCCATGTTGTGACTGATCTGTCTTACTGCTGTAATTGATTTTGTGTGTAGGAAATTGTAAAATACCTTTGGCACGTTTTTCCGTCTTTACTCAGTAACCTGGGCCCGACAATAATGGCAACCTGCCTTTCTTTCTTTCTCATGGGATATAAATTCTATTTGGAGTTTAAAAGAAAAGATGGTTGATATAATTTGTGTAATTTCTTCCATGTGTTGAGTTTTTATTATGGTTTAATAATAGACTATGTTGACTTTGATAGTATCTATATTCTACCTGTTATATATAGTGAGTTAATTAATATCATACTGTTAGATATCTATATTACTGGTGTATATAGGCGTATATTACTGTTATATACTGTTTACTAGATATAGTATCTACCTGTTTTATAGAAATATAATAAGTTAATTTATCACCGCATACTGTTAGATATCTATATATATTACTGGTATAGTTTCTACATGTTTTATAGAAATACAGTGAGTTAATTTATGACATAGTGTTAGATATCTGTACTGCAGTATATAGACATAGTATCTATAATTATATATATATATATATATATATATATATAGTGAGTTAATTGGTTAGATATCTATGATATATAGTGAGTTAATTAATCACATAGTGTTAGATATCTACATACATGTTATATATTGTGACTTAATTAATCACACTGTTACATATCTATATTTCTGGTGTATATAGACATATATGTTATAGTGAATTAATTAATCACCACACATTTTAGTTCTATATATTGCTGGTGTATTTATAGTGAGTTCATTAATCACACAGTGTTAGATATCTATATTATTAGTAAATAAATATATAGTATTTTGATATTATAAAATATTCATATTTTATATTATTATTGTCACGTACATAATGTATTTATAACGTCATGATGTCATGTAACTGTATACTATCTCATTATTAAAAGCCTGATGATCCCAGTAGTGGGTGAAAGCGCTAGCTAAGATGAAATTAGTTTTTTCTTTCTAGAAACTTCATATTTTTATATAAATATGTATATATAGACATGTACATGTAATATGAAAATTGAAATTTTTGTGACTTTGTTAGATATTGACAAGGGAATGGAATGGTTTTTAACACCTTGGCAACACAACATTATAGTGATTTTCATTTTGCCCGGAAAGCAGTATATCTGTCTACTTGTCTTTGACTTCCACTGTATGCGGAGGGATTTTCATTTTGTGTGCCATCCGAATGACTAGATCTGTTTTCCTTGTCAACCCATCCCATGTGAGAACCTTGCATGAGATACAGTTAATCTATTCTTTGATTTAATAAAGATTTTTTTTTTTTATCTTCAGAAATCTTGGGAAATCAGGACTAAGAGTGTCGAATATAGGATTTGGTAAGTTATAATACTTCATTGTGTCTCTCATTCCTTTAACTCAAATACAAACATCTTGATATGGTGTAAAATGTTACTATTATAGAAAACACATATAAATGACATTTAAAATCCTTTAAAGAAATACATCCATGCCATCCTAAGAATGTAGCTCCAGTAAGTAAACTGTCACTCTTAATTATCCTTGTCACTCATTATCCACAGGTATACAAATTGTTTTTGTCTTTATTTTGATCCACATCAGTATCACGATATGAAACAGTTTTATTTCCACGACATCCGCAGGGACCGCAGGACTGAAAATATCAACTATTCATTTATCCAGTTATTGTCTTAAGCAGTGGACACATTAGCCGAATCATTCGGCCGAATGGTTCGGCCGAATCAATCGGCGCCGAATTTTATTCGGCCGAATGGGTGGACACACCAGCCGAATGCTTCGCCCGATTCACCAGTCGATTACGTCACCTTTCACGTCACATGGTCAAAACATGGCGGCGTCAATGTCTTCAAACAATCACGTGACTTCTAGATATGAGTGACGATTGGCTAATGAATTCTACATTTGACCGAATGCTTCGGCGAAGCGGACACACCGCGAATATCATTCGGCCGATTAAATATTCGGCCGAATATATCAAACCCGAATAACAGTGGACACACTAGGCGAATTTTGACGCCGATTGATTCGGTCGAACGATTCGGCCGAATCATTCGGCTACTGTGTCCACCACTTTAGTAAATATTGACCTGGTTATGAAGTGTGATATGAATCAGATCGTAGCATCTGAATCCCAATATGTATCGTATCGTTAGTGTAGTGGCAAAACCAAGCAGTTTGCATGCTCTCATTGTATAACAATTTACCATCTCTATATACCACTATGATTTGTACAGAATTTTCAACCAGTGATTTCAGTTACCATTTTAGAATGCATTGTAATATTATGAGAAGTTAGGTAGGCTCTCAGAACAAATTCAGATAAGTGTGATTTAATGTGTGGATGGTTTAGTGGTTAACGCTTCCACATGACAAAAGAGTAGGGTTGCCTGTCCAACCTCATGGGTTTTTGCTGGGTCCTCCAGTTTCCTCATGAAATAGAATTTAATGATATGTTAGTCCCAAAATGACCTAGTTGTGTGGAGTGGACTCTCTCTCTCTCTCTAAGGTCCATTTATACTGAGTGCGAACACAAACGTGACCATTGGTCAGTTGTCACTGCAACTTTTACTTGAATTATCATTTGTACTGCAGCCGGAAATTATGTGCGGAAATTCTTGGATATCTATGACAGTTTCTTATCAATGACAATTTCTTCATGTATAATGTCTTACCTTTCACTCTGATTGCCTCTCAAAATTGTGAATGTGAACTGTTCGCAAAAATTGGATCTATGATGTAAATCTTGTTTGATTGTTTGGCTTAATAACAATCATAAAACATAGATCCTATTTCCATTCATTTTTATTGTTCAAAATTTTGTTTTACTTGTCTTTACTACACTAGCATCTGGAAGAGTTTTTATTATTGACATGTTCTGAATGGTTGAAGTATCAGCCCATGAAATGAGCTTTAGGCATGTTTTGCATGGAACTGTGGGTAATCCACTTGTAACACTAATGCTGATTGGTTAATCAAATGCCCGATGTCATGGGGTCAAAAGCAGCTCATATGACCTCTGACATAACCTTCCACTACAACCGGTCAGATCTTCAAGTAGTGGAGGCCATCGAAGTATGGGGGGTTGGGGTGGCCTAGTGGTCTAGAGTGCCGCGCTTCGACCTCTAGCTGGCCGGTCACCTCTGGCTTGCGGCTGTGGTTTCGAGCCCTGGTGTGAGCGTATATGACATGGAGATAGGGGCGCCTTCTCAACCTCGTGGGTTTCCTCCGGGCACTCCGGTTTCCTCCCACTGCTAAAGACCCCTACGCGCAAGCGAATTATTGAAATAAAATTAAACCACATGTTAGTCCCGAAATGACCTAGTTTGTGTTGAGTGGACGTTAAACCCCATTTCTCTCTCTCTCTCTCCATCGAAGTATAAAAAAACTAAACGAAATACAGATCTGTATTTTAATCAGATTGCCATTTTAACTGTAAATGTGTTTTTAATTTATTGTGATATTTGTTTTAAAGGAACATGGGTAACATTTGGCAGCCAGATATCAGATGAGGTAAGTAAACACAATAATCTAGGCCAAACCAATTCCATTTCTGTTCTTGGTCAACATTACTAACAATTTTCCTTCTTATTTCTTCCGCGAAAAGTACTTATTTAAAAACCAAAAGTACTTGACTGCATTTTTTAAAAGCTTTAAGTTCCTGATGTCTAAGTTCTGAAATTTGAAACAAAACATATTTCATTTATTTATTTAGACGCCAAAAAACAGAGTATCAAAATGTGTAGCCTTATATTTTGACACGTTCAATTGGTTAGGTTTTTATTGCATGTGTTGACGTGCCACTTGGTACATAGAGTAAACTTTGGATGCAGTTTGTAAACCTGGAATATAAATGTCAAACTAGATTTCCATCGATGAGATGAGATGAGGTCACGCTGCCTCTTGGCAATTAGGAGTTATGATTAAGTGGGAGTTGTGGGAAAGATGCTGGCTCACTAACCTGTAGGTTGTGTTTCTGATCCCGGCATTTGCTGAGAAAGTTCATCCAGATTTAAGGCTTGGTTCTCCCTTGTCAGTGATGCAGGATGGAGGGCTTGATAAGAACAACTGTCAAGTCTTTTGGATGGGATGAAAAATGGAGGTCACGTGTACACATTGGCGTGCACGTTAAAGGTCCTTCCCATTCAAACGACTCGACAGCTGTGCTTGTCAGGCCCTCTGTCCTGCATCACTGGAGCACTGGAACACGCCGGAAAATCTGGATGAACTTTCTCGGCCAATGCAGGGATTGAACACCAAACCCCCAGACTAGTGAGCCAGTGTGTTACCCACTTATCCACCTTGATTCCCGGAGGAGTGGAAGATAAAAGGTTGTACCAGAACCAATCTGGTTCTAGGGATCCATCAAAAAAAAAAAAACATGTGCGGAGTGAGATTTTGTTTTTATTTTGTCTAAGGATAGCTGGCCCAAATAACTTAACAGAAACATATTTCAGGCTTCTACATTCACCTCATCAGTTTATTCAAAAACTCAATTACAAGATTACTACTTCTTAGATTAAATGGGGGGCGGGGGGAATGGCGTGCTGTATCATAAAGTTTGTCATTTGTGTCAACTGGGGTGGTTTCGATCCCCACGTTGTATTTGGCAAGGAGTAGAGTTGCCTGTCCAACCTCGTGGGTTTTCCGGTTTCCTCCCACTGCTAAAGACCCCTGGGCGCAAGAGAATTATTGAAATTGAATTAAGTTTGTGTCAGTGGATGTTAAACCCTCTCTCTCTCTCTCTCTCTCTCTGTTTAAATATCTAAGCTTTTATTTATGAGTAGTAACTGATTTTTGACTGGGTCTACCGAGGAACGCACAGATATTATAGTTTTAGTGTGAATACTTTTTGTTCCTTCTCATCTCCATGGAGTACAACTACAGTCATTACTTTCTCATTACTAGATGTTCGCACAATAATTATCGGCCACAAGAGAATGGATTTAAAGATCTTTAATAATTAATGATGAATTCTCACGAAAGTATTTATTGGGTAGCTATTTCCTGTAAAAGTATGGCAAGTAGAGATGCGTAATCGTTTGAGCACAATACTGGATTCCCTGAAAAACACCCATGGGCAAGCCCGATGGCTAATTGTCTGCTAGCTTGACTTAAAGAACGGTTGTTATTGCTGGATGGTTTGGGGAATCTTGAGGGGTGTTTAGATAATAGACTGTGCAATTAAATGACGGAAAAAGAATTTAGTTTATCTTCAAATGGTAAATGAACACTAAGTAACGACAAATACATTCTGAAAATAGGTCCTCCCTTTATCAAGTTTCCTGAAAAACAAGACTTCTAGAATTAGATTTTTCATATCTTGGGGTATTTCCTAGTGAATACGATGTTTTGAGAGGGATTCATAGCAAATTTTTTATAAATTAATTAGTTTGAATGTTTTTAGTCCAAATATATCATCAAATCACCTAGTTTGTACACAGGACGGTATTCTTTACATAAGCAAATCAATGGTCGCCATTTCCTAATAACAATGAATTAATTAAAATTTTCCAGTACCATTTATCTGTACTTGGTAGTTGAGCCTATAGTAAACTTCCAGTTCAGCAAGATAGATTTCATGGAGATTTTAATTGATATTTTTAAAATTAAATCAGGTCATGAGTCCCCTTTTAAAGATATATTATGGGAGATTAGATAAAGAGTGGTGAGTTCTCACTATAATAGTTAAAAACTAAATAATGTAAAAGAAACCATCTGGAAACTTCATTCAAATTGATCCATCATGAACGGAGAATTAAGCGGTTGAATTTTGGGCCTAGCCTAAATCATCATTACTCAAGTCGGTACCATAAAAAAAGTCTCGATTATCCATTTTTTGATATGGCAGCCTTTCGGGAAGAGATCTATTTTCAAAGTATATAATTCTGTGTATGCATGTTGAATATGTTGTACAGGGTGGAGCTTTGTAATATTATTTTGATTCAATTAATGTTTCAGGTTGCAGAAGAATTGTTGACAGTGGCGTATGAAAGCGGAATCAATTTCTTTGATACGGCGGAGGTTTATGCAGCTGGCAAGTAAGTATAAATAGACATAAATAAAATAGAATCTGTTTTGTATCGTTATTTACATAAGATATTGTTTGTACTGATGTATTATTATTTACACATATGACGTCAGTGATGCCACAAAGGTTTAAAGGGCTTATCACTCTTTTCTTGATATTTAAAACTTCTTAAGCATAACTTTTGTGTCATAATGACCTTTCTCTGTTTCATAATACACATTTCTTAGATCCGAGGAATAAAAGTGGAACAACCTGTCAGAAATCATTAAATCATCTCCAACTCTTTCTTGTTTTAAATCACAACTGTATGCACTGTGGAGCATGTCTCTGTGCATGGAGTACTATCGCTATATAAATGTACATATTATTTTATATAAATGTACATATTATTAGTATTAACTTACAAATATATGCATTGAGTTCAGGGAATACGATTTTAACACTCTGAGACTGTGAAGAAATGACAACCTATTACTGCAAGTTCAGCAAAATTTCCCTCATAGCACATTGTATGGCATATGCCAGGCTTTATTTGAACAGTAGGACGTTAAACCCCCATTTTATTTCGTTTTAATCCAGAGTGTGTTTCAGAGGGCAGCTCTTGTTTACTTTTGATTTTAGAATAAGTTATATAAAAAACACTTCTGTAATATAAAGTTGATCTTTCTCCATTTCTTTAAGAGCTGAAGTTACTCTGGGAAAAATCCTGAAGAAAAAAAGTTGGAGGTATGTTCATTGATGTTTATATAAATCCTTGACAATACTCTCTTTCAGAAAACAAAATAGACCCCCCCCCCCCCCCAAAAAAAATTATGGTGTCATGTAGATTGCCAATCTGACTAAAACACAGGTCCTTTAAAGGCCCATTCTCACGGTGCGACTTGTAGTAACTACTTGTAGTATCGACCCGAGTTGCAGCGTGAGAACACCCCAGTCGTACCAACTTTTACAAGCTCCCAACCAGTTGAAAGCGAGTTGGGTGAAATAGAAACTTCCCTATTTCAGTCAACAGATCGTATGCAATTGACCAATCGGAGACGTCGAGTATTAGTACAACACGAGTTCTCCCCCCTTGTTGTTTGTAAACATGGACGCGAAGCGCACCCATCAAGAGCCGCTCAGCAAAACTGAGACAGAGAATTTTGTCAATTGTACCTCGCACCACCTAACCCAGACGGATTTGGGTTTTCTCCTTTACTTTTTGTTCTTATTTATCAAATGTAGGGCAATGATAGCCAGAGTCTCTTCGTCGCTTGATGATGCCATTATGCTAAGACAAGACGAGATTATCGCGAGATTCCAAGTCGTATCAACTCATTTATATACGATTTTGTAATCTACATGTAGATACTACACGTAGTAGATACTACACGTAGTAGATACTACACGTAGTAGATACTACAAGTAGTTACTACAAGTCGCACCGTGAGAATGGCCCTTTAAAGTATAAAAAAACAACAGGAAATAAAGATGTGTATTTTAATCAGATTGGTAGAATGCTTCAAACATTGGAACCATGAAACTTTACCCAAAGAAAGGAATAAATATGTTGAATCTCAATGAAGCAAATACTTTTATTGTTTGTTGATCAATTCAGGGGGAGTGGATGTCCGAATGGTTAGCGTTTGTATATGTAAGTCTGTCATTGAGTCAACTGGCATGCTTTCGACTCCACAGTTGTATGTGACAAGGAGTAGGGTCAAATGTTCAACCTCAGAATTTTTTCAGAATTGTTTTCCCATGTCAACAAGAGGGCCTGACACGTAAAAACAACCTGGTAGTCATTTTGATGATACACAAAAACAAGGCTTTGTCGTGGTCACAAAAGAAACTTTTAATAATAATAAGTGACCTGGTAGATGCAAAAAAAAAATATGGCGTTAAACCCTATTTTATTCCATGAATGTAGATATATTTATACTATTTCGTTAAAAGTCTGATAGTACAGTAAGTCGCACTCGTCCAACGATTGTACCCATTGTATCGCACTCATCTATACCGCCCTATTTCTGACCTTTGTCTCCTGGTGCACCAAGGAAGATCAATTTCATCCTGTCCTTTTATATTGATTAAAATCTGTAGTTTCACTATCTTCTAATTATTTCATTATTTTTTCTTTCTTTTAGACGCTCGAGTTATATTATATCCTCAAAGCTGTATTGGGGTGGCAAGTAAGTCTAATTATTGTTATGTCAAATTTTCAGGGAAATTGTTTCCATTATTCTTCAAGATCGAAATATATTTGATCAGAGCAGTGTTATTTAAACTCGAGTGAATAAGTCTAATGGTGTCCCCCATTTCATTGGCAAGGACCAGTGTCTTGTTGTTCAGATGAAAAACCGTTGTCCAGGGTACTTGGCGGCGTGCACATAATCTCTCTTTTTGCTATGACTCTGAACTTCCTGCAGATTCCACAAACTTTTGACAAGGATTTCAGGAGCTATTTATAATTTTACCGAATTCTTACTTTTCAGAGCTGAGACAGAAAAAGGGCTATCGAGAAAACACATTGTAGAAGGTAGGGCTTTCACTTCACAATAAGGTCGTTCACTTTAACAATTTTGGAAGACAGTCAAATTTTCATATATTTTGTTTAATTCGTATTAACCAGATATTTTTTCAAAGAATATGCAAATTTTATCATCAAAGTAATTTTTAGCATTTCCTTTTTTTCAATATTTTACTTTGGTAACTCTTGCAATTAGCTATCTATATTTTAGGTAACTCATGCAAATAGTTATCTTCGTTATAGTCATATATATAGTTATCTATATTATAAGTAACTTATGCATATAGTTATCTATGATATAAGTAACTCCTGCATATAGTTATCTATAATATAAGTAACTCATACATTTAGTTATCTATTATATATGTAACTCATTATATAGTTATCTATGATATAAGTAACTTATGCATATAGTTATCTATGATATAAGTAACTCCTGCATATAGTTATCTATAATATAAGTAACTCATTATATAGTTATCTATGATATATGTAACTCATTATATAGTTATCTATGATATAAGTAATTCATGCATATAGTTATCTATGATATAAGTAACTCATGAATATATACTACAATTAAGGTATCTTAGCAGAAGTTTGGGTATTTAATGTACTTAGTAATTAACAGACTAATTAATTACTCAACACTGGTTGGGAAACTAAGCAGTTATAAACATAACTCAAACATTTAATTAACTAGTTACTCATGAATTAGTTACCAACTATTATATGTAACTCATATCTACTTTTTGCTTTATTGTTTTTTGGGTTTTTTTGAACACACAGAACACCATTTCTATGGAACACAATTACTTATACTGTTTATATCTCAGTGACATTTTGACCAGCAAAGACTAGAGAAGCCTAGTTGAAATACCATAGTTGTATTCCATAGAATAGTGGTCCTGTGTATATATTACCAATTCATGATCAATTACCAAATACCATTGAAACCATTTGTTCATATGGTTGTACATATTGAGATGATCACCCATTACTGTTCTACTTAGTCACTCAAAATCATCCATAATGGCTTTCATTTGCTCTTCTATGTTAGATAATAACCATAATTTGTGTTTCCGTTCTTAGAAAATCATAATTCAGAGAGCCTTTGTTGTACACTGCAAATCTTGCATTAACCAAATATCTATAAAAACAGACCATTCTTATTTGTTTCTAGGACACCAAATTTGTTTTGAGGACACCTAATTTTTCTTAACTACTTTTTAGTACCTGGTAACAGGTTTCTTTTTAGTTTTTGTTAATCTTTTAAGTGACAAGGAGTAGGGTCGCCTGTCCAACCTTGTGGGTTTTCTCCAGGTCCTCAAGTTTCCCACTGCTAAAGACCCCTACTCGCAAGCGAATTACTGAATTAAAATAGAACCATATGTTAGTCCCAAAATGACCTATTTTGTGTCGAATGGACCTTAAACCCCATTTCTCCCTCTCTTTTATTGACTGTAAAAATAGTGTTCTTAAAGCGATGACTATCGTTACTCACTTTAACAAATGGTACAATGTTTCTTGCCAAGGTACCATTCTAAGAGTTCAAACATTATGTTTTTTATTTGCTAGGTATACGAGGCTCACTAGAAAGACTACAGTTAGAATATGTTGATGTGGTTTTTGCAAATAAAACTGATTCGCACACACCAATGGAAGGTAGGTGACCTGATCTCTTGTATTTTGGATGAATGATGAATATTGATTCATGAGTCGTCTGGTCTAGTTTAGTTTATATCCGAGACAAATTACAAATATTTTTTATTGATTCATGATCAGTATCTCTAAATGGCAATCATCTTAATAACTTTAAAATCTCTGAGGTCGCAAAGGAGTCTCATCACTACAGATTAGACTTTGCAAGTTTTCTTCACCAGCCTGGTTAATGAAGACTGGCATACACCAAATAAGGGAAATTGTGCCTAGGCAGTGGCGGTTGCCTGCACTAAATGGACTAATGAAGACTGGCATATGCCAAGTAGTCTACTATAATTTTGGCAAAACTGGCAATATGGCCTAGATTTCTGCATCAACTAGGCTAATGTAGACTGGCATACACCAAATATTGCACTAAAAGGGAAATTTTGCCCAGGCAGTGGCGCTTGTCTGCACCAGCTGGCCATGGGCTAATGAAGACTGACATATGGCAAGACAGTGGCGGAAAGACCTAGTTTTTGAGAGGGACTTTTGATAGATTAGTTTCGATATTAACACAGGGTACAATTTTATGGATCTAAAATTACTGAGTTAAATACTAAGTGACGTTACGACTTGACTTGTATCCATAAAATCGTACCCTCTGTTAATATCTTCAATTACTAAATGCCAATCAAAGAAGATAGTCTCAATATGTTTTTAGTCAAAATATATTATCAAATCACACAGTTTGTCTGAGGAAAAGCTTCTTTAAATATATCATCAAATTATGCAGTTTCAAGCTGTAAGGTATCTTTAAGAAAATTTAATATAAAAAGCAGGGTGTCAAGCTGTCAGGTGGAATTATATTTATATCACTCGGATGTCATAATTCACAGCTTTATCATGAAGATTCCAAAAATATCTGATATACTGAAATATGTCGGTGTCTGGAAATAGATTGGGAAAGATATATGTCTTCCGCTTTAAAATTATCAAATATATTCAAGGCCAAATTAATCTAAACTTTTGTTCTTGGGTATATGTATTAAAATTTTGCTTCCAATGTCTTGGGAGGTGGGAATATAAAAACAAAAAATCATAGGCTACTTGATTACACTACTCAGACATTATTCAGTTCCAAGTATTTAAATTTTATTAAGATATTTTTAGTGCCAGTTTATTTATCCAGACCTGGAAGAAATTACAAGTAAATTGCTTTGTCCTAAGGGGGCCTGGGTGGTCAAATGGTTCAACAAGTATGCTTCAGATCATAAGGTCTGTCTTTGAGTCAAGTGGTGTGGTTTTGATTCCCCGCTTGTACGTGACAAGGAGTGGGGTCGCCTGTCCAAGCTCATGGGTTTTCTCCAGGTCATCTCATCTTGTTTCCTCACATTCTGAACATCATTTAATTTTCGTACGTTAGTTACGTACAATTTCCTGCAACTGCAAAAGAATTATTGCAATAAAATTGAAATATATGTTAGTCCCAAAATGACGTAATTTGTTTCGTGTGGACGAAAAACCCCGTTGTTCTCTCTATCTCTTTGGCTTTGGTATAGTATATCTATGTTGTATATTAATAGATAAATAGACAGCTAATATTGTCTTGAATCATAATTCAATGATATTATATCCTCCTATGTTTTTTTATATTATTTGAACAGAGATAGTCCGTGCCTTTACTCACATCATCAATCAGGGATGGGCGCTTTACTGGGGTACCTCACGCTGGAGTCCAATGGAAATCATGGTAAGTTTTATTTGTTTTTAACAAAAATCATGGCGAGTCTGTTTTAAACAAAAATCATGTTGAGTTTCTGTTTGTTTTAAATGGTGAATGTCTGTTTTTTTCAACAGAAATCTTTAAAATAAACAACAAATCATGTTTTACACACTGGGACGGGTGTTGGATAGCCGAATGGTTAGCACATGTGCACTGTATCATAAGGTCTGTAATTCAATCAACAGGCGTGGTTCCTATTACTATGGTTGATTGACAAGGAGTATGGTGGCCTTTCCAACCTCGTTGGTTTTCTCTGGGTCATCCGTTTCCTCACACTGATAAAGAAGCCTACGTGCAACCTAATTATTGAAATAGAATTGAACCATGTGTTAAACCCGAAATGACCTATTTTGTGTTGATGGTTGTCAGTCTTTATAAAAAAAGAGAAGTGTTATAAGATGCTGGATGCAGAGTAATCGATATAGCATATAGATAATGATGCATGTTTACACAAAAAACGTGAAATCAAAACAGACAGTTGTGTAAAGTTCTTTAGGCAGGGGCAGATCAAGAGGGGGGATTTGGGGGATCCAAACCAGCTCAGCTACATAAAAAAATAATGCCTTGCATCAATGAAATTACATCACAAAGTGATCCTACATCAGTATAAAAATGATTTCTCTGTTTAAAAAGCACAATTTGTATGTATGCCTATGTAATTTAGAGACGATGATGGCAGATTTCCATAACAGAAACCTGGCAAACCCCCTCCTGCAAAAATTCCTGGATCCGTCCCTGTTAGGCAGAGAGTAATTGTACTCTATATGGTTGAATTAGACTTCAATGCATTTTAGTTCATAAGGTCTGTTATTGGCATGGTTTCAATCCCAGGCTTTGAAGTGGCAAAGAGTAGGGTTGCATGTACTAGTGGGATCTCTGTGAATCTCCTACTCACAAGGAAATTATTGAAAAAATTTTTTAACCATATTTTAGTCCTGAAATGACCTAGTTTGTGTCCAGTGAATGTTACCCCACCTCTCTCTCTCTCTCTCTGTCTCTGTCTCTCTCTCTCTCAATGTCTCCGTTTATTCTACAGGAAGCTTATTCTGTTGCTCGCCAGTTTAATCTAATTCCACCGATAGCAGAACAAGCTGAATACCATTTATTCCAACGAGATAAAGTTGAATTACAGATGCCAGAATTATTCCAGAAAATAGGTAAATGTACGGACAATCTTTTAACATTGTATTCACTCAATAAATTGTCAAATGGCATTGGGCATTTTTTGCATTTTTCGGAAAATATCAAATTTTGCATATGATAGTTCATGCTAAAGTGTACTCAAATTGATAATTTAAAATTTAATTAAGAAAAAATCAAAACCAGACTTGGGTTCAATTTGAATGCACAAAAGGTCCGCCATAGAATTTTGTAAAGATAACAAACATCTGGTGGTGGCTTTAGATCCTGTTTAGATCCAATTTAGATCACCTGCATAGGATGTTGAATGTTTATAAATTTTCAATTCCATTTATTTTTATAAATTCATCATATCTTTGTAAGAACTGAGCTGAATTAAACCATTTTAAGACAGATATTACCTGGTACTTTTAAAGATTCATCTTCCATACTATTGTAGTTTACATGTGGTTCCTCAATCCCCCAAATGACCATCAGAGACTTTAAAAGACTGCTCATGGTTCATGAGTCAGTGCCTCTCTCACGACCAAGCCACTGTGAGGTCCTGAAGAACTTGAGAATTCATGGTTAATGAGTCAGTGCCTCACGCACCAAGCCTAGTGTGAGCTCCCGAATTTGGGAACTTATGGTTAATGAGTCAGTGCCTCACTCACCATGCCACTGTGGGCTGCTGAACTTAGGAACTTATGGTTAATGATTAAGCAGTGCCTCACTCACCAAGCCATTGTGAGCTCCTGAACTTGGGAACTCATAGTTGATGAGCCAGTGCCAGGATCACCATGAGATTTTTATGTGCCAGAGCAAGACATAGTTTGGGCCTCACCCACACCTGTGCCAGAGAAAGATATATTATGGGCCTGCCCACACCTGTGACAGAGCAAGACATATTTTGGCACCTCCCACACCTGTGCTGGAGCAAAACATAGTTTGGGCATTCTCCACACCTATCCCTTCCGATACTTGTGCAGGAGCAAGACATAGTTTGGGCCCCCCCACACCTATGCCAACATAAAATAATGAATAAGATAGTTATTTTTGTATTTCAAGGGGGGGGGGGCTTAATGGATAGCGCGTGTGTGCTGTAGCATAAAGCCTGTCATTGAGTCAACTGCTGGGGTTTGTGTCGAGTGGACGTTAAATCCCATTTCTGTCTCTCTCTCTTGTATTTCAAATATATGTGTATTTTTGTATTTGAAGGTATAGGTACAATAACCTGGTCACCTTTAGCTTGTGGTATATTATCAGGTAAATATGAAGATGGAGTTCCAATATATTCCAGGGCAGCTTTAAAGGTGAGTGACTTTTGATGAGTTACGGCAAGGGTTATCATTTAAGCTATTTCTGCCGGTCAGTGTCCAGTGTTGTGTATGAAAATAAGAGACTTCATATATATCTAAAGACCAGTATACAATATAAGTGGGTAAGTGGGTAAGATGCTTGCTCGCTTGTCTGGAGGTTGCAGTTTCGATCCCAGCATTGGCTGAGAAAGTTCATCTAGATTTTCCATTGTGGTTTCCCTTTGTCAGTGGTGCAGGATGGAGTGCTGTCTAGTCTTTCGGATGGGATGAAAAAAGGAGCCCCTGTGGGGGATATTGCAGATCTGTAATTGTTTTTCGAGGATTTATATAGATAATTTGACTATGAACAGGTGAACAATAATAATAATGATAATGATATTTGTATCGCACAACTATTCAATTCACTAGAGAATGCTCTAGACGCTAGAAAATGTTCTCACTTTGGAGTGTTGATGATAGTGACTAAATAAACAGACTTTCACTTTGGATTTAAAAACTGACACAGATTCACATTGTCGGATATTTTCTAGAAGTGTATTCCAAACAATCGATGCGCTGTATCGAAAAAAATTGACACAGATTCACATTGTTGGATAATTTCTGGAAGTGTATTCCAAACAATTGATAGGCTGTGTCAAAATGTTCTGGATTCAAGTAACAAGTGTTCATCATATCAGTTTATTTACCCACTTGCTGAGTTAAAGAATTCACAAGTAAACATGCACATGTTTATACTCAAACAACCCAACAGTTCAGCCAAAAAGGTGCATTCAATAGCTTTCATATCTGTCTGCACTTCATTATTATGTTTGTTGCCAGGTGTCACACTGTGTAATTGGTCTTTGATGTTTGAATTCACGAGAATGGGTCGCTGATAAGAGACTTTTATACGCAGTGGGGAAATTATATCATGTAAAACTGATTACTGTGTTATTTTGTTACAGGGATACGGCTGGCTAAAAGATAAAATTCTATGTGAAGATGGTCGACGACAACAAACGAAACTGCGTGAAGTAGCGTTGATAGCAGATAAATTAGGATGTTCTATAGCACAATTAGCAATAGGTATGTTGATTAAATTAAATAGAAGCAACTATTTTATCTCTACATTATAAACATGCACCAACCATGGTGAATGTATGAAGAGGTGGCAAATTTGTTAAATAACTTTAAAGACGTACTGACTGTTTATATGTCTGCCCAGTCTGACATGTTCTATTGTGGCTGTTCTGTCGAGTCGACAACCTTCTATTGTTGCTGTTCTACCCAATTTCCCACCATTTAATGTGTTTGGACCAGTCTCACCAGTCTGACATGCTCTATTGTGGTTGTTCTTCCCTGTCTCCCACCTTTTTTTGTTGCTGTTCTACCCAGTCTCCCACTCTCTATTGTTGCTGTTCTGCCCAGTCTCCCACCCTCTATGTTCTTCCCAGTCTTCCACAATAATTTATTGCTGTTTTTTCCTGTCTTCCACCTTCTTTTGTTGCTATTCTACCCACTCTCCCTCCATCTACTGTGGCATTTCTGCCCCACCCCCTATAGTTGCTTTTCTGCTTCACTCTCTATTGATGCAGTTCTGCCCGGTCTCCAACCTTCTATGTTCTTCCCAGTCTTCCACCATATATTATTGCTGTTCTTCCCAGTCTTCCACCATATATTATTGCTGTTCTGCCAAGTATCCCACCTTTTATTGATGGTTTTGCCCAGCATTCTTCCCATCCCACCCTTCCCCCTCTTGATACAGCACAGTCTTGCTGCTGTTTTACCCATTCACCCCTGTCCCCCATCTTCCCTAATGCTGCTGCTTTTGCACCCACGCCTTCCTTCTGCTTCTGATATTCCGCACAATTTCCTCATTTGCTGCCTTCTTTCCTAATTCTCCTGTTTTGGTGTTGCTGTTCTGCCTCTTTCCTGTTCTGCTACTGTTCTATCTACTATTGTGTGTTATTCCTTACAGTTTAATCCTTTTTGTAGCAACTTCCATATCCAGCATCTCCACCACTTCATGTATTATTTAACATTTTATTTCCCAGCCTGGTGTTTACGGAATGAAGCAGTACATTGTGTATTGATTGGGGCTTCCACAGTGGAACAGCTGTATGAAAATATTCAGGCATTACAGGTACATATATATACGATCTTTTACAGAACTTCCGTGTGAAATTTTTATAGCTTGTTTTTTTCTTCATGCCATGGTTTTGCTAACTAACTTTTCAAAAACTAAAGAAATATTTTATTCTAATGCTAACACATTGCCTTATTTACTAATATAGTACGATTAATTCACAACACTCTTCCTAACTCAAATTCTTAATCATAATAAAAAAATTTAATCTTTTTTTCTTTTTTATTTATTAATTCTGCTATACTTACATTTTTCTGAATTTTGAACACATATTAAATGGTTGTCGTTTATGATAACAGTAATTATTATATAATTTAGGCCAAACCAGTTTAATTTTCAGTTCATTTGGGCCCTGTTAAATAAATAGCCACTTAAATATTGTGAAAGATGTTTTGTTTAAAATTGCAAACTTGAAAATTTGGAACTATAAGCTTTTGAACAGCGCAACCAAGCGCTTTTGGTTTTTGGTAGTCTTTTTCCCTAGGAAAACAAAAGAAAATTTTTTGACAGGTGTTCCCAAAGAATGAGATATCAAATTGGTTTGGTCTAAGTTGGTGAGGTTTATGATATCACTTAATTCACTTAGATTATATTTGCAAGTATTTTATAAAAAAAAAATACAGATCGGCAGTAGATGTTTTTTTCAAAATGTAAATTTTTCAGCAATCTTGATTGTGGGAGTAATATTTCAAATCATTTGTTAGTGGGTTTAATTTACAATTCTTTTTTGCAAATAGTTTGTTTCAAGACTAACGACCGATATCCAAGATACGTTGGACTCCGTGTTAGATACAAAACCTCCACCTAAAACACCTCAGGGATCCTTTCGACGCTCATTGTCATGGTAACTAGTTCATATACATCCAGCCATTACCCTGACCCCTAACTGTAGCACTTATATAGTTATTTATATATATTCATATATCTACTTTGACTAGTTTTATTGTCAACTTATCCTAAACGTTTATTTTCTACGATACTCATTTATTGTTGTCGTGCTGCATTAAATGTATATTGCTTTAGTTTTTATGAAAAACCCCATTTTGTTTCATTTTTATTAAATTAGGCTTTAAGTGTCTGTAACCCTGTTAAGTCGCAACTTTATTTAATTTATAGGTTTTCATGAATTGCACTGTATAAGCTTACATTACAAACTGTGGCACTATCAAATTGAAAACAAATATTCTGGAGCATGGAAAGAGGGATGAAATATATTTATATATTGTATGTGAATATTGTGGACATTTCACTTATAGATCGAAAATTCTCTGAGAATATTAAATTCAAGTTTAAATGTCTGTTTCATATTTTCACAAGGAATAAGTTTGGTTTTTTTTAACACGCCCATGTGGTTGTATATTGACACCCATGTCCATCATTTGATGTCAGTTTATAATTCATGGTTTCCGCTTGTCAGTGGTGCAGAATGGAAGGCCTGACAAGGAAATCTGTCTAGTCATTCGGATATAACGAAAAACTGAGGTCCAGTGTACACAATGGCATGCACGTAAAAGACCCCTTGGCAGTTGGAATTGGATATAAGAGTAGGCTATAGAATCGCCGTCCAAGCAAAATTTCCCTCATAGCACAATGTATGTCAATCATTTGATGTCGGTTTTCAGTTCGAGAGCCACGGTTGCTTAGTAACCTGGAGGATATTGAATAAATGAAATGTTGTTTAATGTCGCGTCAGTATTAACCAAACTATATTGCACCAAACATATGCGTCAGCAACACCCGAACCATATAGCACCAAACATAAGGTGTATAACATATTTAATTCAACTGTTTCAGGCATTTTGAAAACGGTTTAACAGAAACAGTTGTTTAAAGGTATATAGGATAGACACCCATTCGTATTCAAATATATAAATGTATTTATATATATTTAACCGTCATGCCAGCAAACTCCCTGTATCATCTTCTTGCTATCATGTTATTTTAGTGAATTCATTTATTTTTTATATTTTTTTAAATTTTATGTTTTGCATTTGTGACATTAATTTCTTTTATAAAGTTAATAGAATATAATATTTTATAAATTTTCTGTAACAAAAATTAAATGCATCAGTTACGGCATGCTCCTGAAGCAACGTCTGGGGTTTTACCACATATTGACATTGCTAGATTACTTCATAATTATCGATTTTATAGTGACGTTTTCTACAGACACGTGAACAGTAGCATGCAATCACAGGTTGTGACATAGCAACCTCCACGGAAACCAGGACATTGAACGACCCCTGAACTTTACAACTTGATTATCACAGGTAGACATTCTAGCTGGAAAGCGTGAGGCTTGGTATTCGTGATGATCGAGGAATTTGATAGGCTCACAAGCTGTGTGAATATCCAATCAAAATGGAGGGTACTACGCGAAGGCTTTGATAAGATTTATCTAGTTAAAGCGAGAAAGGAAGAGAAGGAAAAGCATCATCAGTTACAGTTTGAAAAAATGATGACGTGAATTGTGCATTCTCGTTGTTCACTGCTTAATCTATGCTAAAATGTATTTCACATTTTATTATTCTTGACAATATATTGTTAGATAATCTCCTGTCTTGGATTCCATCAGATTAAAAATAGGCCCATAAAGAAATTTTACATATCATTTTAAAAAAAAAGGTTGTATCTGTGTTTTGAAAAATTGTCTAGGAGAGCCAAAAAACATATAGATTCAACATGTTGTACAGAAACGTCGCATCAAACTGTCACGCCATATCATGATTCATGTGGAGGTGATAGAATTTGAATTAAAATTCAAATATTATTGTAATAAAAGTGTTAATCTTCCTAGTACTGAGCTTTCATGCGAAAAAAGCTGCACATAGCCAAGTAAACTGCAGATGCCGTTTTTCAGCTCTGAGAATTCATGCTACAAGAATTTAACCTTATTTTAGGCCCTGTTTGTAAATGGCAATCAGCAGCAGTAAAAAAAATCCTCTATTGAAAAAAATGTGTCTCTGATTGGCTGCCAGTGTTGGCCGGCAAGTTTCTTCAGGATTTTCTGGCACCGTTTCCCTCTTGTCAGTGATGCTGGAAGGAGGGTCTGGCAAGGACAGTGTTTAGATGTTCTTCTATTAAAAACACATTAGATAATTTCATGGAAAATACCACTGTAGCATTTGGCTTTTCAAGTCACCTTATTTCTTTGTTAGTTTTTTAAATTACTTTATTTAATTCTGAATAAAAAAATAAATGACCTAAAGCCTAGAAATAGTACAAATAATAATAACTATAAAAGTATAATTTGGTATCCTACATTAACAATTCCTATATTGATGTAAGGATTTTATCATCAACAATTTCTATATATGGATGTAATTGATATAATAGTTGAAACTTGTGTACTAATCGTTGCATGCTATTTTTACATCTCATAAACTATACAATATGAATGATTTATTTAAGTGGTATTTAGTAACTGGATGATGATAACACATGACACATTAATATGGAATACAAGTTATTCAAAGGATTTATTTCAGTGTCGTTTCGACGAAGGTTCTCCCGTGGAAATAAATCTTTTAAGTAACTTGTATTCCATATAATTTTGTCATGTTTTAATATGAATGATATTTGATATAGACAAAAAGTTGTTTTAAAGATTTTAACCATTATAGTTAAGTTTCTAAATAATTAATATGCTTCATGAATTTGCCTGTTTCTCAAGTAGTTTAGGAATGTTAATTAGCTTATTGGATATATCTTTTTAAATCAGGATGGTGTAGGATGGGAAGGGCCTGGGAAGGGACATACTATGTGCAGCGTTTCGTTTGATTAGAGGTAATCCCACTACACACTGCTTTTATGAGTGGATATTGTTGTTTTAAATTTTGATTGGTCAGTAGTCAGACTACCAACCAATCACTAGCTCCCCTTCAAAAGCTTTTCATTTAAAACGAGTGCCAATATTGGACCAAATATGTTTACATAACTTTACGACATGACTCACAATTTTATTATGCCTAATTAACCTGTGCATAGCAGAATACTGCAGTAAAACTATTTGCGTGACAAACGAGGCTATCAAGTCGAATGAAATGTAAACAATACTGTTTGGAAACGAACATACTTTCACCATTTTTAATACCTTAAATCACTGTCCAAAGTTTTAGGGAAGACCCAGATTAAACGAAGGACTGTCATGTTGCTGTACTTAAGTGATAGCTTTCATTGAACGGAATGAATAGACACACTCACGCATAAGTTCAAGAAACAGATGCTATTCCAGCAATGGCCAGAGAGGGATTTCTCGGGCCATTGCTTCAGGAATATGGGGAAGGGACAACGAATAGTCATTGGCATAGGAAGAAAAATGTGTAAACATTGCTGTGCACATGAAAGAACCCCTTACAGTTGGAATTTGAAATAAGAGTAGAGCGTTGTGCCGGTGTACGGGCAAAATTTCCCCCATATCACGCTGCAATGCAAATGCCCTTCTTCATTAGTCCAGAACAGTAGGACGGTAAACCCTAATTCAGTTCATTTCATTGGCAGTTTTTTTTGGGTGAGATCATATTGAGAAGCATTTGAAGTCTTCATTAGCCCAGTTTAGGAGCAGAACAGTAGGACGTTAAAGCACACATCTTATCATTTTTGAGACGCATATAAGATGTGGTGTGGGATAAAGATAAAATTCATTGATATCTGTAAACATGTCTAAAAGATTTATTGGTACAGAAAAGAAGGATAGTATACTCCATTTCCTTTCATTGGTAATTGGTGGCTGAGGTCATATTGGGATGTTTAAAAGCTTCTGTAAACATAAGTTACAATACGGGATAAGAGAGATCTAGTGATATGGGTCTGAAAGATTTAGGCCTTTAAAGATCAACTGATTGCACAAGAGTTGGGGAGAGAGAGAGAGAGGGAGAGAGAGAGACAGAGAGAGGGATGAGAGAGAGGGATGTGAGAGTGAGAGATTTTTTAACACAATGGTCACAGACTGATATGTACTAAAAAAAAGTTCAAAATGGACATTCAACTGTGTGTATACCGTCTTCAATTTATTTACCAGAACTTGTAAAAAAATGATAGTTTAATAATGAAGTCATATATATCTTTTGTTTTTTTTTATACAATCTGTTTTATTTTCTTGTTCATTTATTCTATTCTGTATTTTCTTGCTGAACTTGCAATTTCATAGGTTTAAGAAAAGTAACCATTTTTGGGGAAAAGTAGAGTTGTCTCCCTTCATTCTCCAGAAAATGTGCACTCATTGAAATCTCCTATTTTTAAGTAGATTGAATCCTCTAATAAAGACTGTGCCAAAAAACTATAAGATTGAAGGCTTCACAATTAGTAAATACAATTTTCCTTTCTTGTCGTCGCCCTGTCTGTCCTTCGTTCCAGCATCAACAATTGCTTGTGGACACTCTAGAGGTTAAAGTTAACACCTGATTATATACAGTGTTTAAGGTCATGAGATGAAGAACCCTATTTTTTTGCAGGGATTTCCAATAATTACTGCCAGAGTTATGACCCTTGATCACTTTGAAAAATCTTGTGGATGCTCTAAAGGCTAAAGTTGATATAAATTGTTTAAGCTGATGATAATTACTTCATGGATTATTACTTGTAATCATATGTGTTCTGACAAAAGAAAAAATATGCGACAATACTTATTGACTGTCTGGACGACTTAATTGCTAAGGGAATATGCTTCGTTGCCTGGCGACCTATCCTGTGTATAAAACAGGGCTGTTGAAACAAGACTCTTATCCAAATTAATGGGGACCCGGATGAATTTCACTCTAATAAATGCATATTTGCAAATTACTCCCACCCCCACCAACACAGTATCGATAGCCCTGTAAAGAGAAAGGTATGATCCCGGCTAGTCTAGATAAATATTTCAGTTTCAGCTTTTCTCGTTGTATGCATTATCCCTTCCTCTACACCTTCCTGTGTATAGATGCTTATAGTAAAATATAGATAGGTAGATACAATATAATCTGATGCATGTCATGGCTCAATCATCTCATACAGCATGGTGCCAGTATTTTATAATCAATAATTGTTTGTATCTTGTCAGTGGCGTTCAGATAATTTAGTTGGGGGTGGAGGGGAAGACAGTCCCAGGCATCTATTTCAGGGCGTGGGGTGGCACTTCAACTTAAGGAGTGGAGTCAGAATTAAGATCTAAAATTTGAAGTTCATCTAGAGATGAAAGGGACATATAAAGGGACATGTATTTATTATCTGGGGAAAGGGACATGTATTTGTAATCTGGGTTGTGTGACTTATCACTACTTACTATATGAAGGGAAGAAAGATAGGAGATGAAACAGAATGTTGTAAACAATTACTTTAATAAGTCTTGTAAATACAGGGTCTGATTAAGGCATGGACTTTAGGGGCTGCAGGCAGATAAAGGACCCCAACCATGTAAAGGGCTTCTACTACTAATTTTGATTAAAATTATTCTTTATTATAGTAGTGTATGCCTGGTGATTTGGATAGGATGCAAAACCAAAGTCTGGTGCATACAATTAGCATCATGTTAAAAGATTCTTATTTTTACTTTCTAATTTCTGATTGTTTGATAATTGAACAATGAATACAATATCCCTAAATGAATCTGTGTCAATTTGGTGTACAAATGGAGTAATGATTTGTAAAAAAGATGTAATAGATGAAACCCCAGAATTTGGCCAAATGTGATTTTTGGCTCGTTGAAAGTGAAAATTGGTCATAAATCATAGCTATTCGTATTTGTATTCATATTTGTTTCTTTGTTTTTTTCTTCAGTACTTGCCCAAGTTGAATAAACCTATAATATCAGAAATGGAGAAAATTTTGGGAAATAAACCACGAAAATCTAGTCAAAGCAGCAGGTAGGGAAAATATTTGTTCCGATTTTACATGGGATATACCAACGTTGAGACCGTGTGTGTGCTTATAAAGTTTCGATTCCAGTAGGGGGTTTGGGTGACTGAATGGTTTAACATGTGTGCTTTAGATCATAAGATCTGTCATTGAGTCAAGTGGTGTGGTTTCGATTCCTCACTTGTACGTAACAAGGATTAGAATCAAGTGTCCAACCTCTTTGGGTTTCTAAGGGTTCCCCAGGTTCTTTTATTTGCTAAATGACCCCTAAATGCAAGCAAATTATTCAAATAAAATCAAACCATATGTAAGTCCCACAATGTCATAGTGTTTGTCAGTTGACATCAAGGTCAAAACCCCATCTGTCATTGGGTATAATGTTTTTCCCCATAAAAACACCCCACCAAAGTAATTAAACAAGAAAAAAATTAAAATATCAGGCGACCTGTAACCTTCCGGCAGAAAAGCAACTTCTTTATGAATTTAATAAACCAAAATTGCGTCTCGTAAAATGTGCCTCTTGGCAAAGCCAACCCCTTTATTACATGTAGATAGATTTGTTATTTGCTTGGACATTTATGTTTTGATGATCATAATGTTTTGAATGTTTTTGTTTGTTTCAGCAGGTCGAGGCAGGGAAAACATTCGTTATGATATCTGGGAGATGACCATGCAGACCTTTTACTGTTATTTAATTTTATAACCTAACATGTTAATCCTGATACATTGTGTTGTTTTATATCTCCAAAATTCGTGAAATTGTTGGAGTTGAATTTATCATAGGCAATATACAGCTGCTAAGTTTATTTTTTGAAATTTTCCCCCAAAGAGAGAGGAAGAAAATGTTGTAATAGGGGGTCAATAATTTAAATTTTAAAATTCAAATTTTAATAGCTGTTCTTGCTGAACTAAAGGTTAAAATTTATATTTCAATATATGATCATGAAGAATGAATTTCAAGTTCTAAAAAGCAAATTTTAATCAGTGAACCTGACGAACTAAATTTTTAAAATTCAAATTTTAATTGGGGCTTCTCATTGGCTAAACACATCAATCTGATTAAAACACAAATCATATTTCGTTTCGTTTTTATAGTCCAAAATTTTGTTTTACTTTACTAGAATCTGAACCAGTTAACATTGACATGTTCTAGCTTATGTGAGGGATTAGCCCATGAAACGGTCTGGTGTTAGTATAGACGTCATTGGCTGGTAATATCTACCCACAGTTCCACGCATGAAAAGGTCAAATGGTCGATTCGACAAACCATTTGATTTGCTGACCCCTCATTTCAGGCAGAACACGAGTTAAATAACAAGTCCTCCAGATCCAAGAGTAGTAAAGACAAGTAAAAACGAAATTTTGAACTATAAAAAACGAAACGAAATTGGATCTTTGTTTTAATCAGATTGCTAAACACATTAAACTTAATTGATGTGAGTGAAAAACTAAAACAGGCATTATTTATTTATTTATCAGGGTTAACAAGTTATGTTTATAAACTGTTTACTTGTATCTATGGCAACTTTACTTGATATCATTTGTATATATTTTGATTAAAAAATATGTAAATTTTGAACAAATCTAAATTATTATACTAACCAGTGAATCATTTGATTGATTATTTATTACATTGAAAAATACTTTGTAATTACATTCATTTGATTGATTATTTATAACCAGTGAAAAATATATTGTAATTACATTTCATTTGATTGTAAAAACTTTATTGGCTTATGGGTTATTGCAAAGGAAAAAAGTCCTTTATTGAAGAAGAGTATGTGTTATTTCCCTTGAGACTAAACTGAGCATTTTGAATTGTTTCTTGTTTTAATATTTTTATTTAACTGCACGGTATTTCTGAGTGACAGAATGTCCGATTGGGCATATTCCGAGTAAGATGATTTGACGGCTTGTGGATGACATGTCCGACATGTACAGACAAACATAATCCATGTTTCAAACTAAAAGGCAAATGTAGATTTTAAGACCTCATTTTTCCATAAATGTTAAAATCATGTATTACTTTCTATGATTTCACGTTTTCACTCTCCCACCTTGTTTTAGGATTTTTCTCTCTATAAACATCAAGATCAAGATGTTATCTTTTATTTAAAATTGTCTTTATTACAATCTAAAAAAACCACTTTTGAGGGGTTTTATATATCACAGTAAAGGCTCCAGTTATGATTGTTTGTTAGCAAAAATGAAAATGTGGTAGAAAGTTTGTTACCATCGCTTAAAGTTATATTCCCTTGGAATTCAGGGCTGAAGTTGCACTACTTATTTAAACAGGCATTATGCAAGAGTTAAACCTGCCTATTGCAAGTTTTCATTATGCCTTAAATGTTACATGAATTATTAATTAGACATTTTTATTAACATGACCAGACAATAATCGCCATGTCATCGGATGGGTCCGATTTTAAATAGGTTAAAGCGGTTCGGCCATTTGATTTTAAAATGATAAAGCGAGGCTAACTCTCGATCAACCAGTTCAGCTATTACAATCAGTGCAGAGGCTAATAACTTCACTCAGAATAAAGTAATTTGAATGAAATTTTCAATATATTAATTTTTCATTACCTATTTTTAAACTATTATAGCAAGAACGATCAGCTCGTTATCTATATCTAAATCTTACACTATAACAAGAAGTCCATCACTTTATCTAAATCTTACATGATGTATCTTTAATATCTATATTATAACAAGAAGTCCATCACTTTATCTAAATCTTACATGATGTCTCTTTAATATCTATATTATAGTAAGAAGTCCATCACTTTATCTAAATCTTACATGATGTATCTTTAATATCTATATTATAACAAGAAGTCCATCACTTTATCTAAATCTTACATGATGTCTCTTTAATATCTATATTATAGTAAGAAGTCCATCACTTTATCTAAATCTTACATGATGTATCTTTAATATCTATATTATAGTAAGAAGTCCATCACTTTATCTAAATCTTACATGATGTATCTTTAATATCTATATTATAGTAAGAAGTCCATCACTTTATCTAAATCTTACATGATGTATCTTTAATATCTATATTATAGTAAGAACATCCATCACTTTACCTAAATCTTACATAATGCATCTTTAATAACAAATTAATGAAATATTCCATTGAAATATGTATTTATATAACAATATTATCACATTCATTCCCTTTTAAAATATACAATATTAATCTGCTGTATATATTCAATTCAATCGGACGTATTGGATTTTAAATATATTTTTTGTTGTTGTTAATAACTTTCCACAGCACAAGGTATAATATAGGCTTGTATATATCAAGGAATTTTGGGGTGAAGTTCGGGCGTCGAAGTTAGATTAACAGAAATGTTCATAGATTGTAAAATAATGTACATGTTAAAGTTACTAAGTCATTTGATGGATTTTGAATTCCTTGCCCACTACAATATTGTAAAACAAATATCAGTCTTGAAATTGTGCAATTCCGTTCAGTATTTTGACATCCTCAGTGGTCTGATACAGTTCCACTCCACTAACCCCTGGGTTCATCCATGTGGGAGACACATAGTCAAATTATCTCCTCTTGATAATTGTGCTAGTTTTATTGCCCAATCAAAAAAATCATTAAATACATAAGAACTGACATAAAAACAATTTTCCCATGTCACTTCTTCTTTTATATCAAATCTTTTGCAAACTTTTTCTCATAATCAAGTGCTCCAGAGGCCATATTATGGTTGTGAACAAAAAGAATGGGGCTAAAACTGGCTTGGTTTGTAAACTGTTTTTTGATTGGTTCGTAGAATCAATCTACGATCTAGGATAGATAATTTAAATACGTGAATACACACCATGGCTGAACCCTGGGTATAATGGATTAGAATGGATTGAAACCACTGGGCATACCGGGGATGGTATTTCGAAAGATGTGATGAATTAAAAACTTCTCAACATCCAGTGTTCCCTGCAGACCATATAAACAAGTACCAGTGTAATATAATGTAAGTGTTTCTGGTCTAAAAGTGCAAACGACAGTGAAATAATTTTGACTAAAATGACTCAAATAAAAAAAGAAATTAATTTAAGGTTATAATCTTGTTTCCAGGCGGTGTAATTTGGTATGTGTATTGTAGGCAATAATTAGGAATTATATACCTAACAAGCATGTAATTGTTGGATGAAGTGGAAGAGAGAGAGAGAAATGGGGTTTAACGTCCACTCAACATAAACTAGGTCATTTCGGGACTAACATATGGTTTAATTTTTATTTCAATAATTCGCTTGCGTGTAGGGGTTTTAGCAGTGGGAGAAAACCGGAGTGCCCGGAGGAAACCCAGGAGGTTGAGAAGGCGCCCCTATCTCCATGCCAGATACGCTCACACCTGGGATCGAAACCATAACCGCAAGCCAGAGGTGACGGGCCAGCTGGAGGTCGAAGCGCGGCTCTCTGGACCACTAGGCCACCCCCCGATGAAGTGGAATAGCCAGTGTGTCAAATTTAGCCACTGATGCAGGGGCGTGGTGAGAATGAGTTCATGAGTAGCCATACTCATGCGCCAAAAAGTTTTTGCGCCAAAATCACAATCAAATTACTCAAAAAATGAAAAACATTTGTAAGTGGAAAAATTGTTTCATCTGACCCAATTAAAAAAATTTTGAAAGAGTCAAGTTGGAAAATTTAATCATATTTTATTACCGTATTTCTTGTCTCGGATTGCTGGAGATTGCGTTTCTTTTTTGTTACTCATAATTTCTTCTCAATAATTGCCCTCACCACGCCCCTGCACTGATGAAATGATTAATGATTTAGCTGCTGGTCTGATTTAAGGTTTTGAATTTATTGATATATTGACTATAGAAATGGCATGATTGATTAATTATGCAATATGAAATATTTTACAACAATTTTATCTCTTTCATATTCAATTTGTAAGTTAATAGATTTTTTTTTATAAAAAAAAACCCTTTTGTGTGCATATTATATTTCTTTTAGATGTTAGATTATATTTCATTGGTCAATATTTCATAATGTACAGTTCCGAGTTAACCTAGTAGCGTAGCAACCGTAACATGACGTTTTACTTGTCTTTATAACACTAGGTTTTGGAAGAGTTTTTATATAACCCGCGTTCTGGCTGATGCACGGACTGTGGGTACCCTACTAGAAACATCAACGCTAATTGATTAATCAAATATCTGACGTCAAAGGGTCAAAAGCCGCTCGTATGACTCCTGGCGCGACCCTCCTCTACAGCTGGTCAGATCTTCATGTAGGAGTAGCTCCCTTTAAAACACATGTTACAAGGCCACTCACCGGCTTAATTCGGATCTGGTGATATGATGAATGATTGCAAATTGACTTAAGCCGACCATTTTTTCGTCATTTAGGGCATTTTATGTGATATTTTTGTACATAAATTACTGTACATTTGTACGGTTGAAATTGATATAAATGATTTTAATGAACCAAAAACCATTTTGTTAAATTTTCATTAATCCAATGCAGAAAGATCCACTGGTAGTTGGGGGAATCACGGTGGCTAAGTGGGCTCGATTCCTGCATTGGCCGAGAAAGTTCATCGGGATTTTTCGACGTGGTTTCCCCTTGACAGTGGTGCAGGATGGCAAGCCTGAAAAGGACAACTGTCTTGTCATCCAGCCTTAATTCTTAATCATACGTGACCAATAAACCATTGTTCCCTCTATACGACAAGTTCCAGGAAACATGCATTGGTTGAGAATGTTCAAGAGTGCACGGCGGAGAGATTGACAAGGGACAATGTACAGTCATTAGGATGTGACAAAATACGAGGCACCATGTACACATTGGCGTGCATGTTGAAGAACCCTTAATCTAATTCGAAATAAGAGTACACATTGGCGTGCATGTGGAAGAACACTTAATCTAATTCGAAATAAGAGTAGGCCGTAGTGCCGCTCTCCAGGTAAAATTTTCCTTATTGTACACCGTAAGGCGTGTACCCGTACTCTTAAGCCCAATAGGAGCAGAACAGTAGGATGTTAAACTAGTTTCTAGTAAATGAAATTGGGTTAACGTCCTACTCTTTTGCACCTAACCTGGGCTAATGAAGACGTGCATACGCCATACAGTGTGCTATGAGGGAAATTTTGCCAGGGCAGCGGCGCTACGGCCTACTCTTATATCGAATTCGAACTGCCAAGGGATCTTTTACGTGCACGTCAATGTGTACACGGGACCTAGGTTTTTCGTCCCATCCGAACGACTAGGCAGCTGTCCCTTGTCAGGCCCTCCTTCTGCATCACAAACAAGGGGAAATCACGCCGGAAAATCGAGATGAACTTTCTCGGCCAATGCAGGGATCGAACACCCGACCACCAGGCTAGTGAACCAGCGCCTTACCCACTTAGCCACCGTGACCCCCCCCCCCCCCCCCCCCCCAGGATGTTAAACCCCATTTCATTTAATTACACGCTAGAAGACGTACTTAATGTAGTCTGTCTCTCTACGGTTAGCCATGCTTGAGAACAGACACTAAGCTAGTTGACCGACATTTTAAATCCCAAATCAACGATTTAAATCGAAAACACGAAGTATCCGTCGAGAATTTTGTTAATAATTTATTCTGCTTCCATCTAAAAAAAAATGAAATTTTTTTTCTTCAGTCTTTGTGCACGACAGATGTAAAACGCAGTAGGACCGCTTTTCAAAATAGTATACTAATTTGTGGATATGTCGACCATTGAGCACTGAGATCTATTCTGGAAGTAAGAAGAAGATTGATCACTGTGTGCAGAATAGCCAGAAGACGGTGACACGATGGTCTGTGCGGCAGTTTCAAGGCCTGTGTTCGATATATTGCCACACAATCCAGATATCTGCCCCCACCCCAACTAGCCTAACGCCACACCGTTAGGACTGTGTTATTTGAAAAACACTGAAACGTTTATTGTAAAATGTCTTTATTTTAACAAATGAACAACCAGTGGTATATTATCATTGTTTTGAGCAATATTTAATCAATAAATTAGCTAGAACCTTTTTGTAGCACTACTATATGTTGTATAGTGTAGAGACGCAGCATATTGTTCCCTACACTACTGTTGAACAATAACCACAAGCGATGGGACAAGCATTTCGCATGGCAGTTATTCCACAGTGATTTATAAAAAGGGAACACCAGTCCAAATCTGTTTTAATGCATCCGTCTCCTGTAAAATAAGAAAAGTCACCCTTTAGATTAATATAAGGCTTTTAAAAACTATAAAAGAGAGAAAGGGAAATGGGGTTTCACGCCCACTCGACACAAACTAGGTCATTTCGGAACTAGCATGTGTTTCGATATTTATTTCAATAAATCATGTGCGCATAGGGCTCTCTAGCAGTAAGGGGAAACCGGGGAACACCCACGAGGTTGGACAGGCGACCCTACTCGTTATCCCGTACAACTGGGGAATCGAAACCACATCAGGTTGACTCAATGACAGGCCTTATGATAATACGCGCACATGCTAACCATTCGGCTATCCACTCCCCAAATAGCGGATGACTCGTGTGTATTTCACAGGCCCTTCTACTTAAGGCATTGTCTGCGTGTTGGATCTCGGGGGATTTGGGGTGCGGTGATGGAGGTTCAATATTAGGCTTTCTCTCGGGATTCGCCATTTTCTCTATCAATTATATTTTTGAAAACTGTTTTCCCTGGTCGTGGGGGCTACAATCAGTTTCGATCAAATGTCACCTTATTTGCATACTTTTACAAGAACACTTTATTTGCATAATTTTACAAGTAGAACACGCAAATGAACTAAAACTCAACTCAATGCGGGGTATAACTTGGCTCAAAGCACATCGGAAAGTGCTTGCGTACCACCTGGAAGCCATCGCGTACCACTAATGGTAACACAGGTTGGGAACCATAGTTTTAACGGATATATAAAGGGTTGAAGTAGAATATTATAAATTTTTACCAGCACAAAGTCCACAAGTTCTTTTACATGCTCCACTTATCATATTCGAGGTAGAACATTGTCCTAGAGCTGATTCACCAGGAGCAACAAGAAAGTAAGGACAGAAGGAACTGTCTGTTGTGTCACATGCATCAACTACAACTGTAACAGAAGGATAATAAATTTACTTGAAGATACGTTATGTAAGAGCCAAAAGTGTATACTTCAGCCCTTTATATTAGCTTCAAATATTATATAAATTATTATTGTGACATGAATTAACATAACAGGCCTATAATCAACTCTCTAGATCATCGGATGGTCGAGATGTAAATGGATTTGAACACCTGTTAGATTTTTAAAAAAAAGAGATTATAAGGGATAATCGAGACTTCCTTTCGATTTTCAAGTACGGTTGCTACGATTACAAATGATCTACGGTGCATCTTCAAGATAGCAAGAACGACCAGCTTTTTATCTAAATCTTCCTTACTGCATCTTAAATAATTTTCCCAAAGAGCATTCAAATTCTAACTATTGTTGAGAATAAACCATATCGTTTATACCGTGGTGCATATATCTAACAATGTCATTTTCATAAACATGCACATCGCTTCTCTTTGGATTTAAATTCGGGTCACAATTAATTGTCCATTTCACAGGAGTTTTGTTGTGTTAGATCACAATCTGTCCTCGTTAAACAGTTACCTCAAACAATGATATAATCTATTTTATGTTCCACCTTGTGTTTACGATAGCATCTATATATGATAGGAGCAAAGAACATACAATGTCTTCGCGTAGGGGTTTTTATCAGTGGGAAGAAATCAGAGGACCGAGAGAAAACACACGACGTTGGACATGTGACCCTACTCCCCGTCACGCACAATGTCTCGAACAACTTGTCGAAGGTGAATAAAACTTATCAGTCACGAACAAGCTGTAAGACCTGCAGATGTTTTCTACTAGGCATTAACCATTTCCGAAATCTGTGACAACATTACCTCACAATCTGAAGACAAGGTACTTACTTTCACATCTATCACCCGAATATTGTAGTGGACAATTACATTTACAATTAGTCGCATCGAGATCACCATTCACACAAACCAAGTCACACGTTGGAGCTAAATATATAAATATTTTGAAAATCTGAATTGTATGGCTGTAATATATTTGCAAAGGACTACCAAAACTGATGCAGTGCAACAATTAGTTTACACACCAGTTGAACCTATATGCTAGAAAGTTCTCATTTATGACTTTATAGGGGACTTTTACTGTCGACACGCGAACAGTACCGTCCAATCAGGAGTCGTGACACTAACACCCTCAAATCAAATATAGCGACCTTCACGGAGACCTTGACTTTGAATGAACCCTGAACATTGCAACTCGATTATCACAGGTGGACATTCAAGCTGGAAAGCGTGAGACTCGCGATGATCGAGGGATCATATAGGCTCTCAAGCTGGGTGAATACCCAATCGAAATAAGCGCCGAAATATGCAGGGCATTACGTGAATGCCTTGATAAGATGTACAGGTTAAAGCGAGGTCAGGCCTTCTATTGAATATGTTTGTCATGCTTCGGCTCGTTCCGTTTGTAAAATTACCCGTCTTCATTAGCCCAGTCAGGGCAGAAAAGCGGGGCGTTAAACACCATTTCATTTCATTCTGTTTGTCCACACATGACATTATTATCTACGTGAATATTCTTGGATCATAAAACTGAATACAAAGAGGAATTTCCCCCAAAGAGTGTTAAGCAACACTTTGAGCGGTAAAGTAATATTTTGATAGTATAACATTTTATAAATGGTATCCTATATCCAATCTTCTATTGATTGTAAATGAATTATGGTTTTGAAAACGATCATACTCACGTGAAATGTCACAAAATTGTCCAGTATAACCGTTAGAACAGACACACGAACATCTATCAAAGTCAAATACACCATTTATACCACATGCTTCAAAAGGACATGTTCCTGAAACGAAATTAGACACAGTGTTACAATTATAAGTGTTCAACGATATAATAATAGAAATAGATGACCACCAACTATACATAGACTTTTCTTTATCCATGCACTTTACATCCAACAACAACCAAGTCCCCACTAAGCTACCCACAGAAGGAGAGACAGAGCGCAATTTTTCAATGCCTAATTTATATGAAAATTGGAGTTGTGAGAAACTGAGGGCAGTTTATTGGATATGAAATGAAAACTGTGATGTCCTATTTTTGATAAAATCAATAAATGTGACGTACGTGTTTGACATGTATCACCGCTGTAACCTTGGTTACACAGACAGGAGCAATTGTTGGTATTCAAAATTCCATGTGGTGAACACGAATCCGCTTGTTTATTACACGAAGCTTAAAATAGAAAAAAAACCCAATAAACAATACACATGGTCATGATCTTGTCTAATCTGATCAATATTAAATATTCGCTTGCATTTGGTCGCTACAATCACTGAAAGTATTGACATCAGAGTGAGCCAATTAGCCCTCAATATTAACTTTGTTTCTTCTGAAAATAAAATTTAATCCAATTTTTATTATAAATAAAATAAATGTGTTGGAAGAATATCTGGATATACTTTTCCCCAGTTAGTGTTTCAATAATTCGCATAAATTGTAGCATATTAGTGTAATTGCGGTCGACCTGATATAGTCATGAACCGGAAGTAGCATAACTCCGAAACCGGAAGTAGTAGGCCATCGCCACCAGCCCAAGTATGTTACTCCAACCGAGCTACCTTAATAATCACATTGTTGCCTTGCCTTGGGCAGCCATAGTGTAGCCGCCAACCCTGAACAGACAGACAAACAAACAAACGACAGTCGCAAATAATAGCATAGATAGCCACGTGTAATAATAATGACGAATATAAAAATTAGAAAAATATAAATGCGTAATATAACTAACGTGTGGTACAGAATTCACCAGTATAGCCACCAAAACAAACACAGGAACACGATGTTACATTTAGGAAACCATTAACACCACAAACTTGAGGTTGTACATTACACGTTGTAGGTGCTATTATTAATAAAAACATAGAATTAAAGATTATTTTTAAAAAAAACAACAAAAACCCCCCACAAAACCTTACGGCAACCAATATTTGCAAACATATGGCAATGTAACTGTTATTTCTATGTACACCAACTGGGCTCCTCAGGGGCGGATCCAAAGGCCCGCCCCCCTGCTCAGCTACATAAAAAAAATTATGCCTTGCATCAATGAAATTACATCAAAAAGTGTTCCTACATCAGTATAAAAACGATTTCTCTGTTTAAAAAGCGCAATTTGTATGTATGCCTGTGTAATTTAGAGACGATGATGGCAGATTTCCGTAACCGAAACCTGGCAAACCCCCTCCTGAAAAAATTCCTTCTTTAATCGTACATATCATTTTCATACAAGAAAACTCGCAACCAGGAAAGACAACTGATGGACACAAGTCAAAAACCCGAGCACTATGATAAGATATCCAAAACACATTTGGGGTAAAATACACATTTAATAAAAGACTTTGCGAAGAATATTAATGCATCGACATTCTTTTAAAGTCTCTAATCGCCATCTGTATTGCTTTAAAGCCTGTGATCGCCATATCAATTCTTTTAAAGCCTCCCATCGTCAAGTGCATTCCTTCAAACAAAACTTTAAGACAGAATTCGAAGTCCTAAAAAACGTTATAGGCAAAATAGTGTAATCAGCAAATGGACTGCTCCCCGTGTACAAAATACACGACAAGCAGAGGTAACAGCTGTCCTGAAGCGTAAATTTACCCTGCCTGGCGCCAGACCCGCCACAGCTGCATCCAAACTATTAAACGAAATCAAAGCCCCTCATCGTCATATATATTCCTTCAAAGCCTCTTGTCGCTATATACACATATTCCTTTTAAGTCTGGTCCACATATACACACCCTTTCATTAAAGCACTTACCCCTTAATGTTACCGATCACCATATCCATCAATTAATGTTAAAATGTACTAAAACCTACCCGTGGTACAGAATTCACCAGTATAACCACCAAAACATACACAGGAACATGATGTTACATTTAGGAAACCATTAGCACCACAGACCTGAGGTTGTACATTACACGCCGTAGGCCCTATTTACAGAAAAACAAAACAAATTCGAGGGTTTATTTACTTAAGGGCAGGGGAATGACTACGCATATAACTGATGGCCTAGTCTGATATTTGGCGAAACAATCCCATCAAGACGTAGTCAAATTTCAGAGTGAAAACAACACAGGTGGGGGGGGGGGGGGAGTTCGCTAAGAAGAAAATATGACTTTATCGTGACCTTTCCCCAGTAAGGTTTTAATTTCTGAAATATGACTGTATCGTAAACTTCTCCAGTCAGATTGTATTGTAACGCCAAATTGTTGGATAGAAAAACCTCTCTGTGTAAAAGGTCACGATACAGGCACATTTCAGAGATTACACAACCAGAGATCAAACCACACGGAAAATAGTGACAATGCAGCCAAACATTAGAGAGAACACGACGTTAGGAGAAGCTCATGGTGGAGCCAAATCCAAGACATAAATCTAAACAGAGAAATACGAGAACTTTTGACAGTTTGTTAAAATTGTCTCAAGTTGATGACTCATTCAATTAAAACAATATGTCTAGCCCTCTAGCCGTTCGGATGGGACGAAAAACCGAGGTTCCGTGTACACATTGCGTGCACGTAAAAGATCCCTTGGCAGTTGGAATTCGATATAAGAGTAGACCGTAACGCCGTTGCCCGGGCAAAATTTCCCCCATAGCAGGCTGTATGGCGTATGCCCGTCTTTATTAGCACAGTCGATACAGAATGGTAGGACGTTAAACCCCATTTTATTTCATTTCATTAAAGCCCCAATAACACTCTTGTTGTAACTGAATAATATGGCCCAATCTTCATTCTCGTCAACAAATTGTATTATTTTACAATATTCCAATTAATTGATGATATAAATTTCATCTTAACATACCTAATTAAAAAAATTGGAAAAATTCAACTCATTGATTTGAAAAGACTAACGTAAACCTTTTCAAATGTGACTTTGATTTAAAATATTTTCGAACCCTCTGGACAAGTAAAATAGGTCGTAATGGATAATTTAGATAACAGGTAGTACACTTAAACATCTAGTACTTAGAATAAGGCTAGCATTTATTTTCTGGAGCTGCAAGCCAGCAAGAGTGTTATTGTCCCTTTAAAATAGCATTATATCCTTTAATGTCATATAATATACTGATACCCACCAGTGGTACAGAATTCACCAGTAAAGCCACCAAAACAAACACAGGAACATGAGGTTACATTTAGAAAACCATTAGAACCACAGACCTGGGGTTGTACATTACACGTCGGTGGGCTAGGGTCTGAAACAGAAAGACAATTGGTAGACATAAACGATAGACACATCATTGGTTGACATATAATTCTAACAGATAGACACATCTGGTAAAGACAGCTTGTAAAATTTACTAAAACCTACCCGTGGTACAGAATTCACCAGTATAGCCACCAAAACAAACACAGGAGCATGAAGTTACATTGAGAAAACCATTAGAACCACAAACTTGAGGTTGTACATTACAGGTTGTAGGTGCTATTTACAGAAAAACAAAGCAACATGCAGTTAGGGCATATATAAATATTTAAATTATATATACATTAATATCAAAGATATGCGTCAGTTTAAACAATAGTAATCAGAGCAACGAGTGGGTGTGAAGTCTTCTCAGGAGTGTTGTAATACTGACGGACTGCAACGTATATCTATTGCGGGAGAGAGAGAGAGAGAGAGGGGAAGAGAGAGATACAAACTAGGTCATATGGTCCAATTTTATTTCAATAATTTGCTTGCAATTTAAGGTCTTTAGCATAGGGGGAAACCGGGGGACCCTGAGAAAACCACAAATCTTGGTACTTTCCAGTATGTTTAGACGTATAGCAACATTTTGGATGTCCCCGACCGCCGATCCAGTACAAATGTTTTGAATTCAGCCCAAATACATTCACCGTACATCTTTGAAGATGAAGTAAAGTACCATGATGTACATAATAGATAGAGATATACATGTAGATAATAATTTTTCTTTTACCAATTTGACAGAACTCTCCAGTGTATCCTTGGTTACAAGAGCACGTGCAAGTATCTTGTACTAAAGAACCAAATGGGGTACATGCTGTCGGTGATAAATCACACGGCGCTGAAATAAATTACACTTCAAATAGAATTTCATTTATAATATCATTGAACAAGCGCACCGCTACCGATGCAATATACGTCCACATTCCTGCTTTGATTGATATGATACTTTTTAAAATGAAGAGAATGAAATATGAAATGGCTGCATCGACTGTACGATTGCAAACGAGAAAGAAGTATACTAAGTTCCAAGATAATCCATTCAGAAGTGTTGCCAATCAGTATGAAGTGTGGCCTTTGGGCGCAAAACAAATCAGTTAGGCGTGGTGGCGCACTCTGGGGTCGAGACATGCACCAAAGTCATTAGTTGGCGTCCTTTGGCTATAAGGAATACATATGCCACGTACACGGCCTGTATACGATAAACAACAAAATAGGGCGTGGCTCTGTCCCCGAGGTTGAGACAAGCATCAAAATCAATAGTTGCCGTTCTTAGACTATAAGGAATACATAATATATGTCGAACCATTAAGAAATGTGATCTATACGCAACACACCGGACGTGGTTCTGCACCTGGGGGTCGGGCATTTGTGACAAACAACAGGGATTATCCTTAGGGTATAATGAATAGGTTTTGCAAAGTTTCAAGAGGATCTGCTCAGAATTGTGTGTAGCTCTGTCCCTGGGTGTTGAGGTCATCTTAGAGTATAAGAAATAAGTATAATTCAGTCGACGCAAAGCTGCACAAAGAGAAAATGGGCACATTTCAGAGATAACACAACCAGAGATCAAACCACACGGAAAATGGTGACAATGCAGCCAAACATTAGAGAGAACACGACGTTAGGAGAAGCTCATGGTGGAGCCAAATCCAAGACATAAATCTAAACAGAGAAATACGAGAACCTTTGACAGTTTGTTAAAATTGTCTCAAGTTGATGACTCATTCAATTAAAACAATATGTCTAGCCCTCTAGCCGTTCGGATGGGACGAAAAATCGAGGTTCCGTGTACACATTGCGTGCACGTAAAAGATCCCTTGGCAGTTGGAATTCGATATAAGAGTAGACCGTAACGCCGTTGCCCGGGCAAAATTTCCCCCATAGCAGGCTGTATGGCGTATGCCCGTCTTTATTAGCACAGTCGATACAGAATGGTAGGACGTTAAACCCCATTTCACTCTTGTTGTAACTGAATAATATGGCCCAATCTTCATTCTCGTCAACAAATTGTATTATTTTACAATATTCCAATTAATTGATGATATAAATTTCATCTTAACACACCTAATTAAAAAAATTGGAAAAATTCAACTAATTGATTTGAAAAGACTAACGTAAACCTTTTCAAATGTGACTTTGATTTAAAATATTTTCGAACCCTCTGGACAAGTAAAATAGGTCGTAATGGATAATTTAGAGAACAGGTAGTACACTTAAACATCTAGTACTTAGAATAAGGCTATCATTTATTTTCTGGAGCTGCAAGCCAGCAAGAGTGTTATTGTCCCTTTAAAATAGCATTATATCCTTTAATGTCATATAATATACTGATACCCACCAGTGGTGCAGAATTCACCAGCAAAGCCACCAAAACAAACACAGGAACATGAGGTTACATTTAGAAAACCATTAGAACCACATACCTGGGGTTGTACATTACACGTCGGTGAGCTAGGGTCTGAAACAGAAAGATACATAAACGATAGACACATCATTGGTTGACATATAATTCTAACAGATAGACACATCTGGTAAAGACAGCTTGTAAAATTTACTTAAACCTACCCGTGGTACAGAATTCACCAGTATAGCCACCAAAACAAACACAGGAGCATGAAGCTACATTGAGAAAACCATTAGAACCACAAACTTGAGGTTGTACATTACACGTTGTAGGTGCTATTTACAGAAAAACAAAGCAACATGCAGTTAGGGCATATATAAATATTTAAATTATATATACATTAATATCAAAGATATGCGTCAGTTTAAACAATAGTAATCAGAGCAACGAGTGGGTGTGAAGTCTTCTCAGGAGTGTTGTAATACTGACGGACTGCAACGTATATCTATTGCGGGAGAGAGAGAGAGAGAGAGAGAGGGGAAGAGAGAGATACAAACTAGGTCATATGGTCCAATTTTATTTCAATAATTTGCTTGCAATTTAAGGTCTTTAGCATAGGGGGAAACCGGGGACCCTGAGAAAACCACAAATCTTGGTACTTTCCTGTATGTTTAGACGTATAGAAACATTTTGGATGCCCCCGACCGCCGATCCAGTACAAATGTTTTGAATTCAGCCCAAATACATTCACCGTACATCTTTGAAGATGAATTAAAGTACCATGATGTACATAATAGATAGAGATATACATGTAGATAATAATTTTTCTTTTACCAATTTGACAGAACTCTCCAGTGTATCCTTGGTTACAAGAGCACGTGCAAGTATCTTGTACTAAAGAACCAAATGGTGTACATGCTGTCGGTGATAAATCACACGGCGCTGAAATAAATTTACACTTCAAATAGAATTTCATTTATAATATCATTGAACAAGCGCACCGCTACCGATGCAATATACGTCCACATTCCTGCTTTGATTGATATGATACTTTTTAAAATGAAGAGAATGAAATATGAAATGGCTGCATCGACTGCACGATTGCAAACGAGAAAGAAGTATACTAAGTTCCAAGATAATCCATTCAGAAGTGTTGCCAATCAGTATGAAGTGTGGCCTTTGGGCGCAAAACAAATCAGTTAGGCGTGGTGGCGCACTCTGGGGTCGAGACATGCACCAAAGTCATTAGTTGGCGTCCTTTGGCTATAAGGAATACATATGCCACGTACACGGCCTGTATACGATAAACAACAAAATAGGGCGTGGTTCTGTCCCCGAGGTTGAGACAAGCATCAAAATCAATAGTTGCCGTTCTTAGACTATAAGGAATACATATGTCGAACCATTAAGAAATGTGATCTATACGCAACACACAGGACGTGGTTCTGCACCTGGGGGTCGGGCATTTGTGACAAACAACAGGGATTATCCTTAGGGTATAATGAATAGGTTTTGCAAAGTTTCAAGAGGATCTGCTCAGAATTGTGTGTAGCTCTGTCCCTGGGTGTTGAGGTCATCTTAGGGTATAAGAAATAAGTATAAATTCAGTCGACGCAAAGCTGCACAAAGAGAAAATGGGCACATTTCAGAGATTACACAACCACACGGAAAATGGTGACAATGCAGCCAAACATTAGAGATAACACGACGATGGGAGAAGCTCATGGTGGAGCCAAATCCAAGACATAAATCTAAACAGAGAAATACGAGAACCTTTGACAGTTTGTTAAAATTGTCTCAAGTTGATGACTCATTCAATTAAAACAATATGTCTAGCCCTCTAGCCGTTCGGATGGGACGAAAAACCGAGGTTCCGTGTACACATTGCGTGCACGTAAAAGATCCCTTGGCAGTTGGAATTCGATATAAGAGTAGACCGTAACGCCGTTGCCCGGGCAAAATTTCCCCCATAGCAGGCTGTATGGCGTATGCCCGTCTTTATTAGCACAGTCGATACAGAATGGTAGGACGTTAAACCCCATTTTATTTCATTTCATTAAAGCCCCAATAACACTCTTGTTGTAACTGAATAATATGGCCCAATCTTCATTCTCGTCAACAAATTGTATTATTTTACAATATTCCAATTAATTGATGATATAAATTTCATCTTAACACACCTAATTAAAAAAATTGGAAAAATTCAACTAATTGATTTGAAAAGACTAACGTAAACCTTTTCAAATGTGACTTTGATTTAAAATATTTTCGAACCCTCTGGACAAGTAAAATAGGTCGTAATGGATAATTTAGAGAACAGGTAGTACACTTAAACATCTAGTACTTAGAATAAGGCTATCATTTATTTTCTGGAGCTGCAAGCCAGCAAGAGTGTTATTGTCCCTTTAAAATAGCATTATATCCTTTTTCACATTTTCTAAGAAAGTCAAAACATAATTATTTCTATGTCTTTTGCTCAAAAGGTTGTCAACTCACTATTATACGGTCCTGGGCAAAATCTTTTGGGCATTATAAAGGGTGACACAGGGTGATTGAGGAAATAGTTACTCAATTACCTCCCTTGTTTTCCCATTCCTCTCCATGGAGGGCCATCTTCAAACGTTTGAATTTGAAGTTGAAAATGATATTTTTGCCAATTTCTCAACTGGCAGTACTGAATTATAGGATTAATACGATTATTCTTTAACAAGGTAGGACTGTTTATAGGTTCAATCTATTTTTGGGCTTTATTTTAATACATTTTAAAAATATAACTTTAAAAAATGCTATTGGAGCTTTAAACAATAGTAATCAAAGCAACGAGTGGGTGTGAAGTCTTCTCAGGAGTGCTGTAATACTGACGGACTGCAACGTATATCTATTGCGAGAGAGAGAGAGAGAGAGAGAGAGAGAGAGAGAGAGAGAGAGAGGGGAAGAGAGAGATACAAACTAGGTCATATGGTCCAATTTTATTTCAATAATTTGCTTGCAATTTAAGGTCTTTAGCATAGGGGGAAACCGGAGGACCCTGAGAAAACCACAAATCTTGGTACTTTCCTGTATGTTTAGACGTATAGAAACATTTTGGATGTCCCCGACCGCCGATCCAGTACACATGTTTTGAATTCAGCCCAAATACATTCACCGTACATCTTTGAAGATGAAGTAAAGTACCATGATGTACATAATAGATAGACATATACATGTAGATAATAATTTTTCTTTTACCGATTTGACAGAACTCTCCAGTGTATCCTTGGTTACAAGAGCACGTGCAAGTATCTTGTACTAAAGAACCAAATGGTGTACATGCTGTCGGTGATAAATCACACGGCGCTGAAATAAATTTACACTTCAAATAGAATTTCATTTATAATATCATTGAACAAGCGCACCGCTACCGATGCAATATACGTCCACATTCCTGCTTTGATTGATATGATACTTTTTAAAATGAAGAGAATGAAATATGAAATGGCTGCATCGACTGCACGATTGCAAACGAGAATGAAGTATACTAAGTTCCAAGATAATCCATTCAGAAGTGTTGCCAATCAGTATGAAGTGTGGCCTTTGGGCGCAAAACAAATCAGTTAGGCGTGGTGGCGCACTCTGGGGTCGAGACATGCACCAAAGTCATTAGTTGGCGTCCTTTGGCTATAAGGAATACATATGCCACGTACACGGCCTGTATACGATAAACAACAAAATATGGCGTGGCTCTGTCCCCGAGGTTGAGACAAGCATCAAAATCAATAGTTGCCGTTCTTAGACTATAAGGAATACATATGTCGAACCATTAAGAAATGTGATATATATACGCAACACACAGGACGTGGTTCTGCAGATGGGGGTCGGGCATTTGTGACAAACAACAGGGATTATCCTTAGGGTATAATGAATAGGTTTTGCAAAGTTTCAAGAGGATCTGCTCAGAATTGTGTGTAGCTCTGTCCTTGGGTGTTGATGTCATCTTAGGGTATAAGAAATAAGTATACATTCAGTCGACGCAAAGCTGCACAAAGAGAAAATGGGCTTGACACTGTCCCTAGGGGATGGGCTTGTACCAAAGACAACAGTGATGAGCCTTAGGATATAAGGAATAAGGAAGAACAGATCAAGACGATCTGTCCAGGAATGAAGCCTGTGGACGACAAACAGACGCATCCCTGGGGTATTAGGAATAAGTACGCAGACTTTCAAGACGACATGTACGTGATAATACAGAGACACACGCCCAATCACACACCCAGACACCACCACGGCCACGCACAGAGACAGGGGTGAAGGCATAATAGGTCCACTTTATGAATGTGGATATATAATAATGAATCTTGACCAGAATTGAACGGATGCTGTAACAACAATACCACCCGCTTCAAATAAACTCTCTACTGTATTGGAAGAAAATATCGCAACTTTCGATAGCGTCCAATGGAACCAATCGTTTATGTAATAGAAGTATAGTTCTTTAAATAGTTTCTTTACGTGAATTATTTGAGTCACGAATTTGTTTCGAAATTGTTTTTTGTTATTTGGCATCCACGCCCCCTTACCATTTGAAAAACCCAAACCAACTTACGATGTTGACACCGTTTCAATGATATAGTAAACTTATGCGCTGCCAAATGAACCCAATCTATTATCGGGTAAATACTTTTCCACTTTTTTTACACTCATACAGTAAACATACGCGTGCCGCAAAAGTCAAATATAATACCGGGTAACTACTTTGTTAAATCATAAAATAAACTTACGCGTATCACAAAAAGTTCCAGAATAACCATTAATACAAATACAGGTGCAGCTATTTCTATCCAGATTTCCAGAGTTACCACAAGATGCCTCAGTCTGACCACATGGTGCTGTCAATAGAACAAAACTCCTATCTATAGCTATACACAACTTATGTAACACCATGGGCCTTTTTGTCTGACGTGGAGAGCGGTGGTAACCGGTCCGGTCGCCACATCCTACGTATGACCCATGCATCTTATTTTTGCTACATATTACCGTTAGCCTTGTGATCGTCTAGGATTTATCTCAGATCGTCTTTTCTTCTCTTTCACGTTGTGTGTTTCTTCTTACTGGTTTCTTAAGACGTTTGTCTTCTTCAGTTATAACAATGCAACAGTTCGTTTTTACCTTTTATGTAGCATAGGTATACACACAAGCATAGTACATACAATTACAGTCAATGCTAACTAAACTCTTCTCAACCTAGACACCTCGCGGTGTCTAGGACTCTTAGATGGTAACCCTCTGGAACCTAATCGAAGTCCGGAATCTAAATGTCGTCTGACGAATTCGCGCAAGTATCATAATTTTATATCAACTGGTTTTGGACATTCAATTATCTAATTGGTCAAACATGATGTAAATAATTAGAGAGATTGGTTAATTTAAGCCAAATGGTGCAATAACCCACCCTTATATGGTTATGGAAATTTACTGTAGAAATTGCGCATGAGATATCTGTTATCATGTTGTTGAAACAAAGAACCAGTATGTCTTGTTTCCATAACCCATTTTCATATACCAATATGTCCTTCAAATGTTAGTTGAATTCAGTAAACACCAGCATATATGTGAATATGTTTAGAAACATAAAACTATATCTTATCTCCCCATTCCTTGTCTATATTGCTACACTACTTCCCCCTTTAAGAATATATATAGAATATAGATATTCTAACTAATTATGCACGCATCAGGAAAATATAAATGATTACAATACAACAGAGCTGTGAAAGAAAAACACAAATAATCAAAAAATCAAAAAAATCGCATGCAAAAACTATCTCTAAGTCCTATGAAAATTCACTAAGCCGAAAACTAAATTCAAAAAAACACAAATTGTCTTTTTAAAATCTTCAAGTGTCCTAATCTCAAAACACTATAGCACATCACTTCAAATTTTTAAAGTTCAGTTTCACTTTAAAGTCTGTCTCTGGAAATCTCAATTTGGTAAACTGGTAAACCATTTTTCCTTGCCTCTGTAGTTGTCCTTTTCAGCTACCATAGTTTCAAGTTGAAAACTGTCTTTTTTCTTCTAAGATTGGCTTATATAATCTTATTCGTCAATCAAACATGTCATTGCCATCAGACCAAGAACTAACTATACCTAATTTTATTTTAAAACTTTATTTTGATATTAGTCTAACATTATATTAATATATTATTCCTAAAACTTATACGTAACTCTTACTTTTAATAAAAATTAAACTTTATTTAATTATAAATAAACTTTGATGTCTCTTTAATTATAAATTTTCAAACTAACTTTGACCTCTTGACCTGAACTGAGTAAGTGAATAGTTTATAATTTTGTAATTGCGTTTTCATTTTGTAATTTCCGTTTGTGTTTTAGAATTCCGTCATAACAATTTTATAATTCACTCGTCAGTAATGTGACCTTTTTTTGACCTTCTCATTTATAATTTGTTTTTATAAACATTCCTATCAGACTGACACTGACACAAGCTGAGCTCAAACTGATAACAATACCAGTGTTACATTATCGAGAATGTCAATCAAATATGGCCCGTATATGAACGACATCCCATAATATTTACTTTATCTAGAACTGAGTCCAAAGTAAGTGACGTGCACTTCACTCACTCGGAACACCAGTCTGTATGTTTAAACACGACAACCAAAACAAACCTAATTTTGAATAGAACTTTGTTGAAGGAAATGGTTGCGCAGCCATTCCCTCCAAACACCAGTCTACCTTTTATAAACACAACAATCAAAATATACCTAGCTTTTAACTACACATATAATACTATATCCAATATATATTATATTCATATACATTAACACAGGTGCTAGAACCGAGTGCTTGTAGTAATTTGACGTCATGTCAAACTACACATTCTAATCATCGCGTATTATGTCGACAGCGTATAACAGCAAAAATATATTAAACGTAGCCTATATATTACGTTTCTAAAGCAAAAATGTAATGACACATAGTTAATAGTTATATACGGACAAAATCTACCGCATATCCTCACCTTAAACTCCTATAAAACTCGTATGCGATAATCTCACAATTTAACGAGCCTATAATTTTAGTTTTTTTTCCCAGGAAAACTATACCTACATCCCTAAATTGTTAACCACATGGGATTTTATCATAACCTATAACTTTTTTATTCAAAAGTTAAATTATCGTAATCTTTGAAACCCTGGACCAGAGCTTCAAAATTACATTACTCTAGTTATCTAACCACATACATGGACGACACAAAACACAAACAATAATAGCAACTCAACCTTTTAGTCAAAAGCTGAATTACCCACATTTTAGCCTAACTCGACCAAAATCCCAATTCTTGAGACCTTGGACAAGGATCTCAAAAATTATATTAAATACGAAACAACAAATAACACATATTAACGAATTACAGTGGAGAGCATGGCCATCTTGAAAACTAGAGTTAAACACTCTCAAACATCATGCTTAGATCTGCCATCTTACCACTGCAATCCGGAGACAACATTAGTTCCTATTTGATTCCTTATTTATTATTCCTTGGTTATATTCCCTACTCCATTCCTTTATTTTTATTAATTCGTAGTTATATCAAAGAAAATTTTGTTTGTTTTAAAACCTACTCCGTAGAGACTCTCTTTAACTTTAATTACTCGAATTTACTACAGGTCATGTTAACCCGATAACCAGTGATATTATATTGTTTACCAAACCTGTCCATCAAAACTTATGAATGAACATCCTTTATTCTCTAACAGTTAAATTTTTACAATGTAGTTTCTAATTAGATTTTTAAACTTAAATTAATATTATTTGGTCTTTTAACAAATTGAACACATTAGATTTACCTGGAAAAAAATGTACCTATCCAATTCTGCTAATAATTCGGCCAAAATTTTTCTCTGTTGATGGTTTGTACGGGTTTTCTTCTTCTAGATTTCTTCCTGGGTGCTGGATCTTTTGGTCGTGTGCACCAAATAAAATATGTTTTCTTCTTCCAAATGTTGCTGCTTGCCCGAAAGGTCGAAACTGTGTTACAGCACCAAATCAAATATGTATTCTTCTTCTTCTTCGAAAGTTGGTATTAACCCTAAAGGTCGAAACAGTCACGGCACCAAATGGAATATGTTTCACCATGGGCCTTTTTGTCTGACGTGGAGAGCGGTGGTAACCGGTCCGGTCGCCACATCCTACGTATGACCCATGCATCTTATTTTTGCTACATATTACCGTTAGCCTTGTGATCGTCTAGGATTTATCTCAGATCGTCTTTTCTTCTCTTTCACGTTGTGTGTTTCTTCTTACTGGTTTCTTAAGACGTTTGTCTTCTTCAGTTATAACAATGCAACAGTTCGTTTTTACCTTTTATGTAGCATAGGTATACACACAAGCATAGTACATACAATTACAGTCAATGCTAACTAAACTCTTCTCAACCTAGACACCTCGCGGTGTCTAGGACTCTTAGATGGTAACCCTCTGGAACCTAATCGAAGTCCGGAATCTAAATGTCGTCTGACGAATTCGCGCAAGTATCATAATTTTATATCAACTGGTTTTGGACATTCAATTATCTAATTGGTCAAACATGATGTAAATAATTAGAGAGATTGGTTAATTTAAGCCAAATGGTGCAATAACCCACCCTTATATGGTTATGGAAATTTACTGTAGAAATTGCGCATGAGATATCTGTTATCATGTTGTTGAAACAAAGAACCAGTATGTCTTGTTTCCATAACCCATTTTCATATACCAATATGTCCTTCAAATGTTAGTTGAATTCAGTAAACACCAGCATATATGTGAATATGTTTAGAAACATAAAACTATATCTTATCTCCCCATTCCTTGTCTATATTGCTACACTTATGCAATACGCAATGTGCAACAGGTGCTATCCATCTGAGTAAAATTAAGAGTAATTTAACTCTAGTGTACATAGCAGGCGCGGATCCAAGGATTTTTTGCAGGGGGCGTGGGGGGTCTAGCTTTGATAATTGCTTAACTAATTGCGGCGCTCAACCAATTTGGTAAATTAGATTCAATTTGGTGCATTATGACGTATTTTCGGAAGGTAATTTCCAAAAATTACAGGTCTAAAAATCGCCAATAAAATCGCATAGATTTAAGTTAATGTGCAATTGTAATCAGGTTCAGCTAGCAAATTATGTGTATAGTTGCAGGAGGTTAAGATGCAAATATATCAACAGTTTATAATTATTTATAATTATGTATATATTTTCATGTTCTTTGTAAATCATGGTATCACTTGTACTTTGGGCCGAGGGCCTCGGATACTGAATAAACAATTATTATTATTAGATTTAAGTTTCAAATTTTCATTCAAGCCGGACCCCCTGACCCCCCCCCCCCCTCTGGATCCGCGCCTGCATAGTGTCCAAATTTACAAGAAATAGCCTGGAAGCCGCGAAGACTCCCTAATCAGAAGGTCCAGGATTAAATCCCGGTGTTGGTCCCGGATTTTTCCGGCATGGTCCCCCTTGTGGTTCGGATTTGACGAAAGACCGAGGTCCCCTAACACGTCGGAGTACAAGTAAAAGAGAAGCCTTGAGAGTAAAATTGTTCTCATAGAACATCGTATTGCATGCGCCCCTCGTCATTAACCCGATGGATGAGGTGAGTAGCACTTTAACGCACAGTTCATTCATTCTTAAAGCTGCAATTTCATGGTTTTAATTTCAAATTCAAACGTTTAAAGATAGCTATTGCATGGGGGGGGGGGTGCAAGTGTGGAAAATAATGCCTATGATTGTATAATAGTGAGTTGACAACCTATTAAGCAAAAGCCGTAAAAATAAATATGTTTTGAAATTCACGCTTTAATCTAAACGAGACAGTCATGGACTCATCGACACTCTAGATACAAGAGAATTGATAATATAACTTACGAAGTTGACACTGTATACCAGAATATCCCTCAAAACAAACACAAGAACACACATCAGTAAGAAGCTGACCCTTTACACCACAATAACTTGAGGGTAAATTACAAATCTCTGAAATTAGAGAATTCATTTGAAATATCTCACTTATTTGCAAGTGACGACCGTGGATTATGATTAATTAAACACACACACATTATGCAAAAGCTAAATCTGCCTATTGTATGTCTATCTTCAGGCTTGAAATGTTATCTGAATTATTAATCAGACATTAATTAACTTAGCCTGCGATATTTTCTGGATTAGGATTCGACTTGCTGTTTAATGTTTTTGTTTTATCGTACCGACTTTAGTAATGGTGATCGAAGCTAATGTCCGCCTTACTGCCCCTGTCACCAAACTAGTATGAGGATTGTCCTATAGAAATGGTATGACTCATAGATAGAATTAACAATATTCGTATCTTATAGTTTACATTAAAGTTTATTTTAATTAACAGCACAATATCTAAACAATATATACTAGACAATGTATATATAGACAATATATAATATACAACAGCCAATATATAATAGACAATGTATAATATATAATAGACAATGTATCATAGACAATGTATAATAGACAACAGACAATACATAATATACAATATATGATATACGATAGATACTATACAGAGAGAGAGAGAGAGAGAGAGAGAGAGAGAGAGGTTTAACGTCCACTTGGCACAAACTAGGTCATTTCGGAACCCATATTTGGTTTCAATTTTATTTCAATAATTCGCTTGCGCGTAGCTGTCTTTAGCAGTGGGAGGAAACCGAAGAGCCCGGAGGAAACCCACGAGGTTGAAAAGGCGTCATATAGTGTACAACTTGCACTATACAATATATAACAGACCATATATAATTACAAATAATGGCAGTAAAGAGAAAGATTGTTATATATATAATAAACAATTGACAATATATAATTACAAATAATGGAGGTAAAGAGAAAGATTGTTATATATATATATCATTTTGGTGATAATAATAATTACAGGAAGATGCCAAAATATATAATTACAAGTAATGGAAATTACAAAAGGAGTAGGATTATATATATATATTAGCGGGGAGTTGTGTTTAACTTATATTATATATTCATTAAAGTAGATAAAGTACAGGTACTTGCATAAATATATAAAAAATACGTCCAAGTAAAAGATTCTCCACTTTACTTCATTTTGACATACATTAAATCATATAAACTAGCTGCCTGCCCATTATAGCCGTCTTCAGATATTAAAATAGAATAATAGATTTCCATAACAATGGATTATAAATAATATTAGGTAACATACACCAAAAGGTTCAAAGTATATAATACATTACATGACATTAATCTATCTAGTCTTCCTTGTATAGTTTGACAATAGCAAATACAGGAATAATGAGATTAAAAAATATATAATTTTGGTGATAATACTCACAATTGCTGTTTCTATGTTTTTTTATTGGTCAGCTGTTCATACCACAACATAATTGTTGCATTCATAAAATCTATTATAGTTTTATATTATAGATAATTATTACAAGTACTTCAATGGATGCAATTCGAAAGGTTACATATAATTATACATGAAATAAAGTCTTGGGGTGTTATTACAAATTATCTTTAAATGTCAAATGTTATAACACCAGACTGTATGGTTTATTTATTAAACATGGTTATAAAATTATATTAGTAAACAAACACTTATATTCATAGGAGACAGGTTATATATAAAACTTCCATTGAGACAGGTTATATATATATATATAGGAGACAAGTTATATATTACTTCCAGTGATCGGTGATCTATACTGAGATGAGTTATAAATACTACTTCCAGTGATCGGTGATCTATACTGAGATGAGTTATAAATACTACTTCCAGTGATCGGTGATCTATACTGAGATGAGTTATATATATATATATAATACTTCCCCAGTGATCGATGATCTATACTGAGATGAGTTATATATAATACTTCCAGTGATCGATGATCTATACTGAGATGAGTTATACAATATAGGTGATATGATAGACAAATGTTTCCAAGAAAGGGTAAACTGCCCAGTTCGAAACGCCTTGATAAATATGGCCAAAGAAGAAAGGTAAAAATACTGGAGACATCTAAAGCTACGGGGATTTCTAGACTCAGGAATTGTGTTGGATGTTCAAAGCTCATCTCACCCCTAAACATGTGATCATGTATATCTAATGTATTCTTCTGTCTACAAGCAGACCAACACGTAGCTGATATACAAGTATGTCAGAGCCTTAAGTATCTCAACGATGGTTGAAAACCCTGACTATACTAGAAGCCTACTAGAAGCCTAATCTACACTGACTTAAGTTGGCTAGATTTTGTCTCCTGTTCACTTGTGCCAGATTCAGCCTCACGTAATAGTCGTCGCTTCCATTTAGAAAGCACAGATTTATTTAATGTAAAGGACCACATAATGAAGACGCCTTGGGATGCATTAAAAATTACAGACAAATATTCTAAAGTCCAACTGGTGATGAAATTTGATAAAATAGCTAGCAACCAAAACAGACCCGTCAAAACAGAAAGCTTTATATAAATTACAACATTGTTTCGTTCTCCAGATTGTTTTCCGTGTTGTTTAACGCGAGAGATGGAGATAATTGTCCACAAAAAGAAAACAATATTAAGGATGAAAACGAGACATAAGGGTAAAACAAAACAATAACCAACAAGTTGTTTAGAGGACAGATAACAAACATTACCCCCATACCCTATCTCCATCCCCCCTGACAACTGGAAACTTGTTATCACTATGCAAACTATCAGAATCCCTGGCAACCCATTGGCATAAGCTATGTATTTCAGGGTCTGAATACCGTGAGACGGAGCAGAATTTCTAACCAGTTTGTGCAAAACAAATACCTTGAACATGTGAAAGGTACACACACTCATCCATAGTGCCATACTGAGCCAGAAGTAATGGATGCTTATTCCAATACTTCGACACAATATTTTATCTTGTGTTTGATCCAGGCCCGTAATTAAAATTAACTGAGCAAGAAAAAGATTAAGCATTAACCCTATGTTGTTGATGCCTGGCTGTGTTCTCATTTCTGGGAACACCCCATATGTTATTAAAGCAATGAATATAGAAACCAAAGAAAGGGAAATTAAAACAATAGTTAAATATCGGAGAATCCAATCAAACTTTGTGTGGGACTCATAGTACTGTACGGTTTCGTTACTGTGAGTCAAGTTAGTTTTATCGAGAAACGTTTTAAAACATACCCGAAGGTCCTGATGAAACACCGAAAACTCGTTATCAGATAAGGTAAGATTGAGATGTTCAACAGATGCCAATGCATTATCGGCATCAAACTCTTTGTTATAAAATTCAATATATGAACAGGACATCTGGTGACTTATTGGTTCATAGCTGTATTTGACGGCTATCATTTCTCCGACCTCTGAAACAGGCTTTTCTGAACAACACAACTTCGTGGTTATGTTGGAGACAAAATGTCGCATGACAGGCAGCGGGTGAGATACGTATGTATAATTCATTTCATGATTAAGTGATAAAGCTGAAGCCCAGGAATATCCGCGACGACTCCTGGAATTGACAGTTTCAAAGTGCTCTAATGTGACATTGCTGTTCACGATAAACCAAACATTCATGGAGACATAGGAAGATCCCCCGATCAACATCGGTTTGGAAGTAGTGACTGTATAATCAGTTGAGTATATCTCTAACGATATTGATGTCATCAAATTTCCTATCATTTGTTTAAAGAACGGAACCCGAGCTCTGGTTGACATCTTTTATTAATCATCATTTGATAAGTATTACCCAATGCTGTCATATTATCATACTCACAATATCCTTCTCGTAGTACCTTATTAGAGTAACACTGAATGGGTCGACATTTGTTCTGAAAAATAAACAATATAACAATAAATAAACATGGCACATGGCACAATTTTATGGATGCACAATTTGTATTAGTTGTGTTCATTTATTCAATACGTAAATGCTAATCAAAGAAGTTAATTAGTAATTTGTGGTAAATCGCACTTAACACCAGCAATATACTCGTCAATATTGTACGTTAAAGTTCTAAAACGTCATCACAAATCAAGTTAAGATTAACCTTTTTTTCTCAAAGAGACCGTGAATTTATGTTTACAGTTTCAATGATGGTCGAAAAGTTTACAGGTACTTGGGTACAAGTGGTACCGATACGAAAATAGGAAGAACCACTGCTTGCTGACATATGCCTGTCCAAAGGCGTTTTATGGCAACCATGGTCGCATGCGAAATAATCATATCACACATTATCACGCATGAAACTTATAATTTTTTTAAAAAATTTATTTCAAGTCGCTATCTTTATGCATCTGTAATAATTTTGAATCATGAAATTAACGTTATGGGATAAATTATTGTCATTATTTTTATCTAAATATCGTATTTTACAGTAAATGGGGATGATGTCAATCATTCTCATGATTGCATGGGAATTGATGATATACCACAATGGTAGAACCAACTTGACATTGTCGTGGTTATCTCTTACATCAAAATATCAATGTGACGTTGTCGCGGTTATCTCTTGTATCAAACTATCAATGTGACATTGTCACAGTTATCTCTTATATCAAACTATCAACGTGACATTGTCGCGGTTATCTCTTGTATCACACTATCAATGTGACAATGTCGTGGTTATCTCTTATATCAGACTATGTCGTGGTTATCTCTTTTATCAAACTACCAATGTGACATTGTCACAGTTATCTCTTATATCAAACTATCAACGTGACATTGTCGCGGTTATCTCTTATATCACACTATCAATGTGACAATGTCGTGGTTATCTCTTATATCAGACTATGTCGTGGTTATCTCTTTTATCAAACTACCAATGTGACATTGTTGTGGTTATTTCTTATATCAAACTATCAATGTGACATTGTCGTGGTTATCTCTTGTATCAAGCTATCAATGTGACATTGTCGTGGTTAACTATTATAACAAACTATCAATGTGACATTGTCGTGGTTAACTCTTATATCAGACTATCAAGTGACATTGTCGTGGTTATCTCGTTTATCAAACTACCAATGCGCTATACGTGTATATAGTGTAAGGTTTATATCAGAGGTCGAATTTAAAATGATCTGCCCGCATTGATTATCTAGTGATTTCACACAGCCATAATTTGCACCTGAAAATTTTAGATATATATATAATATCCACGTATTTAATCAAATTTCATTTTTCATGGCTCAGACACTTTGAAGGCATTTCATCTACAAAACTCATGTGGGTGTTTGGGCCCTGAGATCTACGCTTCTGTTTGAATACAAGAGGCAAGGTACATAGTAATATTATACTGCTATACTTACCGCTCGGGTATCCATCCAAGAAATTCTTCCGTCGCATGATTTCACAGATTTTTCAAACTGATCTGTGAAACGAACTAGAGCATTCAAAGGGTAACCTGTTTTGTCTCTAGCCCCCCTCCCCAGTCTGTAACCGTTGCACATAGCACAAAAGATGTTCCTGTAAACTTTCTTGTTTTCTAAGTTCTGGACGAGGACAAAGTATTTGGCACAATTGTCAGAATGTTCTTGGTATAAAGCTGGGAATTTCGGATTGCACTTGGAAATTATTGGTTCCGATCTCCGAATATCACAATATCTCAGCTCTGCAAATTGTGGTGGAACAATGTAATCCTTGCAGACAGCAACATTGTTCTTATTGTATTTACATTTGCCTCGAATATTCCAGTTGGAACAAGAAGTTTCGTTGTTAAGAAATGCGCAGTGATTGTTGATGTATGTTTTGCCAGTTTTGGAACAGGAAACGGGTAGAACCGTATGGTCACAGTTATCTAAAAACCCATCTTGGCTTTTATAGTTAGCAACCATATAGAAGCCATCACCCTGTGATAGGTCTTTAAATCTGTATTTTGGATCGCTAGGGGTTGCGATGCACGTGAAATCCGACTGTATTTCCTGTGTGTGAAGGCCGTTATTAATCTTTGCATCAACACAACAGTCTCCGTAAAACAGACATTCCTCATCACACATACAACGAAGACATTCTATTCCTCCTATTAGGGCTTGATCCGTGTCAAGACAATGTGGACACAAATTGAGAAGATACCCCTCGTCAAAAGAAACGATTCGTGGCAAGGCAACAACAACAATATAAACTAAGATTTTCACAGCTTTCTGAAATTAAAAAATTACAAAATATGATGAATATTTGGTTTTTATTTAATTTTCAGATAAAGTAGTTTTCAACGCTTCAAGGGGTGCTATCGCTGTCACCTAGAATATAAAAGGAAATACGTTTAAATAATATTGTAGTTCAAAGCCCTCCTTCTTACTTAAAACCAGAGCACGCGGTTAGTTAAGGGTGGCGCTTTTAGCCCAAATCTCTTAAAATATTGGTAATCGTAAAGTGAAAATAAAAGCGTTTATATATCAAGGGTAAATGGATAAAGTTGTCTTAGTTATTGCGTACAATATAATGTTATCTTGAGTCACATCTCATCAATTAAAAGATAATTGTTTTAATAACCGGTACAATTTTAACTTGGCAGACAAGGATTTTTTTTCTCAAGAAAACTGACTCTAAAATATGTCTTGAATATATAACGTTTTACCTGGACGATCGAGTATCCGTTGCGTGCGAAACGGACCCAAAACAGCGAAATAAAATCTTCCGAAATGAAATATATTATTCCAAAATGAAATATCATATTACGAAATGAAACAAATATATTATGCAGGGTTTTCTCCGGGCACTCCGGTTTCCTCCCACTTCTAAAGACCCCTACGAACAAGCGAATTATTGAAATAAAATTAAACCATATGTTAGTCCCGAAATGACCTAGTTTGTGTAGATTGAGCTACGATTACTTACAATATGAACGTATTGATCCATCACAATTATATTTTTATGAAGAGAACTGAAACCCACCTTTATGATATTTATATTGATGATAAGCGACATCCTTCCACATGTTTAGTAATCGTCGTTAAAAAGCAAATGTATCTGATGGAATAGCATGGTTTTGTGGGAATTTATTCCCCCATAGAAATATAAATAAACTAACTAAATATTTATAACCGCCGTTTGCAACCGGATATTACGTTAGAGGTATGTAATATTTAGATTGATCAGATCCAATGTTTAGAGTTAATGTCATATATGAATTATTTAACATCCTACTGTTCTGCTCTGAATGGGCTAATGAAGACCTGCATACAGTGTGCTATGAGGGAAATTTTGCCTGAGCAGCGTTGCTACAGCCTACTCTTATATCGAATTCCAACTGTCAATGATCTTTTACGTGCACATCAATGTATACACGAGACTTCGTGTTTTCGTACTATTCGAAGGACTTGACAGCTGTCCTTGTCACACCCATCCAGCGTATACCACTACCAAGGGGAAACCACGCCGGAAAATCCCGATGAACTTTCTCGGCCAATGCAGGGATCGAGCCTACAACCTCCAGCCTAGCGAACCAGCGTCTTACTCATTTAGCCACCGTGACTCCTCGTACTCAACCACAAATAGGGTAAGAGGGGGCATAATTCGGGTATAAATTATTGAAAATGATTGAGAGCTACCTTCATACTGAAGATTTAGACATGTCTCCTCTATTAAGTGAAATTACGTAACGAATGCAGTTGTTGCAAAGCATTATTTGTATGAATCATAGTGATAACAGTAATTATTATTATTTACCACCGTTTAATTGTAGGCGACATTTAGATATATCCTGGGCCAACAGTTAGTTTTAATGTCAAACGCTACATATTAAGAACGCAGAAATCGAAAAAAACGATAACCCTGGGGGTCAGCAAATATCAACCATACTTGGTCTATTGGGACCCCTAGGCGACTGAAGTCACATGATGAAGTGAAAATTTTTTGAAGTGACAACTTCCGGTATAACTGGAAATTGTTGTTTTCGGGCAAAATTTGACATATTTCGACCAATTTTTTACCCAAATTTCAAAACGCTCCTACCCGAAAAGTTGTGTCTCTAAATTTTTGAAATTGGTGAGGTATTATAGCCTAGTAGTCGTCTTAAAATCCTGCAGTCGTTTGGGATTGTATGAATCGTGTGAAATTTTCTGTGCGTGATCTTAAAGTGGTCATTTTATGTATGTTGAAAACTATGCCATCCTAAAACGCATGTAGCTACTTCTTTGCAGGTCTGACATATAATTGCTTGGTGTGGTTGTGAAGGGCATTTCCCAAAGTAAATGTCAGAAGAAAAAAACTGACCGGAACGCAACCCACTAGAGTGCTGCAATAGTTTGAAAATATGTAAAAACGGTATTTTCCACAAATTTGTATTTTCACTGATGATGGACTACTATCATCAAGAGTTCAAATGACCGTTGATTATCAACATTACTAACATATTTTGTTACTTGGACGTTTCTTGCGCCAAATATACTATCTTGGTTAAATATCATGAAGTTTTTGTGACAAAATCGGACGTTCGCGGTCATTGTAGAAAAGGGGCGTAACTGGTGTATAATTTTGCAGGGTCAGGCAACGAATATTCTAATCTGTATTCAGTAGTTAGTAGCACAGAAGAGCATGAATCCATGGGTTGGCACGGCAAGCTTTCATATTGGCACAATTTAACCAAAGCAGCACCTTTTCAGCAATGACCAACGATTATCTTCATTACTTATAATATTTCGGTATTTGAACGTGCCTCGTGTCAAATAGATATTGTTTAAAATCATATTTATGTGACACAATCTGACGCTCGCTTGATAGCCAAAGGGAAGGGTCATATGTTGTGTATAATTTTGCAGGAATCAGACCACTGCTATTAAGATCAGTATTCAGGAACAGATCATTGTATAGATTTATTGACTGACATGACTATCATATACTTGATCTATTAATTTGTACACCTGCTCATGTAAAGAAACATTCAGAAGTATTCATGTAGGGACATTTAATGTATGATATTGAAATCTCTGAAGGGGAAGATGGCATAGATCACAACAGGATTTATGGCACTCCAGGATAATGTTGACCGCATGTGCCAACCTCCTACATGTCTACGTTGGAGCAGAAGTGCTTACGTAAATGCTATCTGACCTTCCTTCAAGTTTTTGGACCAAAGAATAATGTTTTATTTTGTAATACTGTTTTTGGTCTATGTCCTCTTCTCCTTTGTGGATTTCAGTATGGAATTATCATAGCCTCCCGATCTCCAATGCCTCTCCGTGAAAATTTCTAAATGTTTCTGACCAAAATAACCTATTTGGCACAGTAACAGTGGTAGAAAAGTTGATATTCAGCGGGTGACTGGGCACGTGAGCCCACTAATCCTATGCTTGTTGTGTAGTCATCTTGCTGATCGTGTAACTATGATTTAATGTCACTGGATCATGTACAATCCCCTCGTCCTTAAAACATGTTACAAGAGCAAACATGTATGCCTCAGAAACACTTCAAGACTTCAACCCATGGACGACTAATAGTTTATGATCACGAAGTTGATGTGGCGTGGCTCTCTACCACTCAAGAATTATCGCGTTTCAGGTTGTCCGGTTCTCCACAAAACATTTCCAGTCACGAGAATGTACTGAAGATGCTAATTCGAATCTTCCACAGCTATCGGCAGCGTAGTGATCTTTTACCCAAGTGCTGAAATATGCTTACTCTGAATGGTGTATCATATTTCACCTTTCATTACCATATCATATTCATATAAAATGAATTATTCTATGTAAATTGCACGACACTTGTCCCTGGTCTACATGGGCTTTAGATCATAAGGTCAGTTATTGTGTCAAGTAGTGACACAACATGCAAGGGTGGTGTTGTTTGTCCAACCGTGTGGATTTTCTATTTTCGAACAAGCGATCATTGAAGTAAATCTGTCACATATGTTAGTCCCAAAGTGACCTAATTTGCGTCAAGTGGATCTTAAACCCCATCTCTCTCTTTTATGTCAAATTCACCCTTGCTAACGACTGAATGGAATATATATTAACTTTGTTATGGTGTCCATAGATATGCATCACCATATGTTAGTCCCAAAATGACCTCGTTTGTGTTCAATGGATGCTAAATCTCATTTTACTCTGTTCCTCTCATGTCTAAATCATCCTTGATAATGACTAAATGGAATATATTAAATTTGTAAAGATGTCCATACATATACTTCATCTGGGGTATTGATAAACGGAACATTTTATCCTATTTTTGGGTGTTTTTAATTTATTTCTGATGTATTTATTATGCCCGTTCCGGTCATTTTTATTTTTTATTTTGTTAGTGGGAAGGTTGCTAGATGTGGGTAACATTCAATTTTTTTCCTAGTCCATGCAAAGAACGAGCTATAGCATCTCAAACATTGGTTTTCATTAAATTCAATTTTCAGACAGAGTTGGGTATCATGCCAGTACCAAGGTAGAATTAGCAGTAGAAACTTTAAACTCGGTGTATAGGAGGAACCTGAGTGGTCCTACTAATGCCCAAAATTTTGTATGCCTAAATCAATTATTGTCTGAATAGCAGATCATAAGAATTTGGTTCCAATATCGCCAATTTTTTGCTTATTTTTCTATTAAAAAATATATTTCCAATTTTTCAGGTCGGTATCAACTGAATCAATCTAATATTTTGTGGGGATGTATCTGGGTACTAACCCATCTCACAGAAAAAATTTGGCCCAAATCCCCGACCCAAGGGCTATCACCCCCTGCATGGTGCTCTCGCGGACACGCTCTTAATTATTACTATTTCGACCACAGACACAGGCTTGATAATACCCCCGTCAGACCGGAGTTGCGTCCTTACTGCGCTTCTACTGCGACAAAAAATGGTCTCAGAGCGAGTCAAGATCGACATAAGCGTGGTAACAGCGCGGTGGAAACACTAGATATCGTGCTGTGGTCTCCATGGTCGCCAATGATCGCCGAGCCACGACATGTTTTGAACATGCGCATATGATCTGGAAAGCTGCGAGAACGTGATGTGGTCGCAAAAGTCCTTATTGCGCTGCTACGGCGACAAAAAATGTTTCCAGAGCGTGCCAAGGTCATCCTGAGCGCTGTGGAAACGCGAGATATCGTTCTGTGGTCTCCATGGTCGCCAATGATCGCTGAGTCACGGCGTTTGTTTTGAGTATGTTCAAAGCAAACGCCAAGGTCCTGTCATATGACATTGAAAACCGAGAGAACGTGGTGGGTCGCGAGGGTCGCGCGATAAGCGTGGTAACATATCTATGAACGTAGCACACGCCCAGTACACACGTGGAAAAGACGCTGCGAAAATTGTAACATTTGCAACGGTGCCTTCATGGCGTCTTCACCACAACCCTCACGCGTTGACCGCGACCCCACCCAGCGCTCTGAGTCCTTATGGCGTTGTCATAGCGATGTTACGATGATTCCACCACTGTTGCGCGACTGCATCACGACCTCATGGGGCTACCTATGGAAGCGTATAGGGGTCAATAGCGCGATAGATATCGCAATATTAAGTTGGTATTATGTCAACATATTGTGATTATTCTGATGATTTTATCTCTGAAAAGTCAATTTTTGCCGAGGTAATTGAGTCAACACGCTTTGTTTTATGTCCCCATTTCGTCTCAAATGTACACGTTTGCGGTAAGATATTGGTATTCGGAAGCTTTGGCGACATATTCCATTTCGCCGTAGTATATGTCGACATATTCCCAAAATATTGCCATGCGCTATGTCGACGTGTGCATCTAAAACAAAATGACGACATGCAAATTAGCGAGTTATTCAATTAACTCGGCAAAAGTTGCCTTTTCAGAGATAAAATCGTCAGAAAAATCACAATATGTTGACTTATTACTAACTTAATATTGCGGTATCTATCGCGCTATTGACCCCTATACGCTTCCATAGCTACCTCTTAAGCATATGGCGATTTTATGAGGTTCCCACAACGTGTATGGAGTTCTTAATACGACCATGGCGCGGTTACCAAGCTTGCATTATTCGCTTATGGCGACCATGCATTTCATGCAAGACTTGCTTTGAAAACGGACGATTCAAAGGCCATCTTGAAATTTCGAAAAAAAATCAAACCAGCTTGCATAGTCGCCGTGATCACGCGGTGGAAACGCACGTGTAGTCCAGATAAGACGTGTGGTTGAGCGACGCGGGTTCGCGATGGCCGCTTATAGATCTCAATCGAAACGCCATAAGCGCGGAGAGATCGTGACGAACCCGCCGCGAGAATGCTATATAAACGCACAGGTCGCAGTAAGAACGCTACTTTTTTAAGGTTGTAATTTTGGGACATTTTTCCGCGTTGTGTTCACGCTTGCCGACGACCTTGTGTATTTCCAGGCCGCCGTTCGGTCGCAGAGCGCAGTAGCGTCACCACTCCGGTCTGACGGGGGCTTAATAAACAACCTGATTAAAACACAGATGATATTTCGTTTCGCTTTTTATAGTTCAAAATTTCGTTTTACTTGCATTTACTACACTAGGATCTGGAAGAGTTGTTATATTATCGGCGTTTTGGGTGAAGTGAGGGATTAGCCGATGAAACGGTCTATAACGGCGACTTCTTGGCGTATCATGCACGGAACTTTGGGTAAACCATTAGAAATATATCTCAACGTGTCATTTCGCTGTAGGGAATACTTTGCACATAGAGAGCAATTTACTTCATACTTTGAGAATAGAACTATGTCCCGAATGTCCACCATATCCCAAAATTGGTATATATAGTTTTACAATGCGATTCTACTCCGTTTTAAACTTGGTATACACATAGAGACAAAATAAACCAAGCAGAATAAACACTTTTCAAAATTCTCGAAGTATATTTAGTGGTTTCGACTAAAAACGTCGATTTGGGACTTAAATTGTCTGCCATCTTGCACAAGTTTAGTATGTTTAGCGACATGTCGAAGGTCCCAGTGTGAAATACAGTGTTGGCGGGGGGGGGGGAATCTTTTTTAAAATTGAAAATTTATTTATTTTGAACTATCTTTCGTCGCACATTCACAGCCATACTCCTCGCAGTGTTTCGTTTGATTAGCAAATTGTTGTTCCAAATTATAAATGGTCCGATTAACAACAAATAGCTGACTGCTTAACAATATCATCAGGCTTTATTATGCCCAATTAACCAGTGCATAATAGAATATTGCTGAAAAACAACCAATAGCTTACTGTGTAACAATATCATCACGATTAAAACCGAGCTCCAAATTGGACCAAATATGTTTACACAACATTACGTCATGACTCGCGATTTTATTATGCCCAATTAACCAGAGCATGATAGAATATTGCTGATAAACTAATTGTGTGACAAACGAGGCTATCAACGCGGATACAATATAAACAATACTGTATATAGACGAATAAGACTTTCACCGTTTTAAATACCTTAAATCACTGCCCAAAGTTTTAGGGAAGACCCCAGATTAAACGAAGGGCTGTTATGTTGCTGTACTTGTAATAGATTTGATTGAACGGGAAGAAAAGACTGAAGTATCGCAGCCAATCCATCAATGGCCAGAGACGGGTTTCTCGGGTCATTACTGCAGGAATATTATCCACGGCCCATTATGTGGTTCAAATAATAATAAGCAATATAATGCGTTTGACCTTAAAACTAAATATACCTAAATATCGCACACTCCCATTGCGTTGTTGCGTTGTTTTTTCCAGTAAAGGTGGTTATTCATAATTTAGCTTATCAATATGAAACAAATTCACACAAACCCTGCTTTGAATCAGATACATTTAGTAAGGGGGGGGGGGGGGATATCTGCATCATCAGTATGACGGTAGGTCTCAACCATTTTTCAATAATTTACAACAAATGTTCCCTCTCTAGATGTGCGCTTTAAATGCCGCAATTATCAGTAGATCGATTTGGACTGAAGTTGGTGTTGGATGTGTAAAGTGCCGGCTCTAGGACCTTGTCTTCCCCATCCCCCATTATTTAAAAATAAACTGAGGGGAGCCTATAATCCCCACCCCACTTACATTGAGTACAGGGTAAACAGTTCCATCGGTTGACAATGTAATATAGTGTTAGATTTAACAATATGAAAGTGATTCTTCATTTTAACCCCCGTCTGCTGCAATCGACAGGGCCCCTTTTACATCAAAATGGATCCCATGGGTAATTTTGCCTTTTTTTATTTAAAGTCTGGACGACATTTATTATTGGCTGTATGTTTAGTTACACAGCAAGCCATCTTTTGTACCTTAAATAATTCATATAACTCTAAACATTGGATCTGGCCAATTTAAATATTACATACCGCTAACTTAAAATTCGCTTGCAAATTTGGTTAGTAATATATTTGCTTCATTTCGGTACAATATATTTGCTTCATTTCGGAAGATTGTGTTTTGGGTTGGTTTCGCACGCCACGGATACTCAGTCGTCCAGGTAGGTAAAACGTTATGTAATCAAGACGTATTTTAGCGTCAGTTTTCTCGAGAAAAAATCCTTGTCTTGCAAGTTAAAATTGTACCGGTTAGTAAAACAAATAACTTTTAAAGGACGATATTGGTGCCAGTCATTATTAAATATGTGATAGAACTGGTAAAATACATTCCAAATATAATTTTAACACAGAGATCATTGCTACGGGAGATGTGTAACACACTCTTAAATATACGGGAAGTGACGTCAAACATGCCCTTCTATATATAACTGACTGAACTATATAACGAGCGAATTTCATTTCACTGACAATTCCATTGACGACGAAATGTTATTATAGGAGAAGGTGAGAGGATATCTGACCATTCACAACAAGAATTGGCTGTCAGTATATAAAAGATAACGAACAAATTAGAAAAGGTCCGTGCATTGCCATGTTTTTATTAAGAGCAGATTGAAAAAAAACCAGGGGAATGCACGGGATTTTCCTTTTTTTGTTTTGGTTTGTCTTATCGAATGACAGCCAATTCTATTTTTAAATTGTGAGATATCCTCTCATCGTCTTATTAAACAACTTTCCATCTTCAACGGAACTATCAGAGAAATAAAATTCGTCTGCGTGTTCGTTCAGTCAATTATATAGAAGGACAACTCGTGTCGGTCATCTTTGACGTCACTTCTGGGCTTCAGTTTTATTAATTTATCGTGAAATCAATAATACATACGTATCTCACCCGCAACTTACCATGCGACATTTCGTCTCCAACATATCCATGAATTTTTGTTGTTCAGAAAAGCCTGTTTCAGATGTTGGAGAAATAATATCCGCAAAGTACAGCTATGAACCAATAAATATTGTTTTCTTTTTGTGGACAATTATTTAAACCGCTCGCGTTAAACAACAAGGAAAACAATCTGGGGAACGAAACAATAGCTTTCTGTTTTGACGGGTCTGTTTTGGTTGCTAGCTCTTTTATCAAATTTTATCACCAACTGGACTTTAGAATATCTGTCTGTAATTTGTAATGCATCCCAAGGCAGTTTCATTCTGTGGTCCTTTACATTAAATAAATATGTGCTTTCTAAATGGAAGCGAAGACTATTATGCGAGGCTGAATATGGCTCAAGTGAACAGGCGACAAAATCTAGCCAACTTAAGTCAATGTAGATCCGGCTTGTCGTATAGTCAGGTTTTTCATCCATCGTTGACATACTTAAAACTCCTGACATTAAAACTCTGACGTACTTATATAACAGCTACATTTCTGATTCAGCAATTTTTCAACGAAACTTTCACGAGCCGTTTTCAAGCAAAACAACCAAGATATAAATGCAACATATCACGAGTGCAATATGCATGTATAATTAACAACGCAGTTAATTAACATTTGACCAAAAGAATAAAATTTACACCATTTATTAACATAATATAATACAGAGATAACTCCAAGCTAATATATATAAACTAAATCAAAAGGACACCAAAATTCTAATTTAGATTTTATTTTGGTGTTTTCTGTAATTATTATGAATAAAATAAAAGACACAAAGATACTAATTTCAATTACGCCAAAATTCTAATAAAAATTAGTATTTTGGTGTTTTTCTGTAATTATTAATAATAAATTAAAAGACACAAAAATATTAATTTCATTTTGTATTTTGGTGTTTTTGTGTAATTATTATTATCACCAAAATAATACATAATTCTTCTCTTTACTTCCATTACTTGTAATTATATATTGTCTATTGTTTATTATATATATGACAATCTTTCTCTTTACCTCCATTATTTGTAATTATATATTGTCTATTGTTTATTATATATATGACAATCTTTCTCTTTACCTCCATTATTTGTAATTATATATTGTCTATTGTTTATTATATATATGACAATCTTTCTCTTTACTGCCATTATTTGTAATTATATATGGTCTATTATATACCGCACAGTGCATGTTGTATAGTATATATCGTATGTCATATATTGTCTATTATATATTGTCAGTCTATTATATATATTGCCTATTGTCTATTATATACTGTATTGTGCATGTTGTATAGTACATCTATATGGTATATCTTATATTGTCTATTATATATTTTCTGTATATTGTATATTTGTCTATTATGTATTGTCTGTTGTATATTGTATATTATGTATTGCCTATCATATATTGTATATTATGTATTGTCTGTTGTATATTATATATTGTCTTTCATATATTGTCTATTATTTATTGTCTATTGTATGTTGTCTAGATATAATGTTGTTAAATGTAATAAAATGTGATGTAAACTATAAGATACGACTATCTTTAATTCTATTGTTAATTCTATGGAACAATCATCATACTAGTTTGGTGAACGCCCGGACCATACATCCACATGATAATAAAATTTAGATCTGTCTTTGTATCTGACTGGATAAAAGAACAAACACACAAAACTTACCAGTTTCACATCGACTTCCGGTATATCCATCGTTACACTTACAGGAGCATGAACTGGTGTCTAAACTTCCAGAATTACCACAAGATGTTGTTGTTAAACCACATGGTGCTGTAAATAAATATTATTATTACAAAATTACCACAAGATGTTGTCGTTAGACCACACGGTGCTGTAAATAAATATTATTATTACAATAAAAATGTTAATGTTATGTAACATTATATAAGTGATAGTGTGTGTGTGTGTGTGTGAGGGGGGTAGCCGTATGATTAGCGCGCGTGTGTTGTATCATTAGGCTTGTCATTGAGCCAACTGGCGTGGTTCCGATTTCTCGGCTGTACCACTCGGCAATCCTCGACAGATTCCGGTTCCGTAACCTACATCTAGTCTCGGCTGTATGACAGTAAGTGATATGTAACTACGCCCATACATTTGCGATGCGGCTACCGGTTTACTTTAACAGGAAAACTTGACGCTATTACAAGACACCATGGGCGCAGCCATGTTTCACCGGGGACTTTTAAAGTAGTTCCAATATGGCGGAATTCGTCATACAGCCGAGATTAGATGTAGGTTCCGGAATCTGTCGAGGATTGCCGAGTGTCGGCAGTGTCGCCTGCCCATCCTCGTTGATTTTCTCCCGGTCTTCCAGTTTCCCCTCACTGCTAAAGACATCCTACGAGCAAGTGAATTATTGAAATTAAACTGAACCATATGTCATTTCCAAAATGACCTAGTTTGCACTTGACCACAAAAGCCAACAAAATATTTTGATGTTGGACTCATAAATCAACGAAATCTAATCAATTAAAGTTGTGACATCTAGAGAAGACACGAGATATGTACCTATGTCCCAAAATTGAACCTCAATCTCAGATCTTTTGGATTTGGATATAATCATATTATTTCTCATATCATGTTTTTCATGAAGATCGAATTCAGATTGTTACTTGTAGAGTCTCCGCTACATACGAACGGACGTCCAGGCAAAAACGATATATAACCCCCATCCCAAATAATAATATAACTTACGTATTTGACACTGTAAACCAGAATATCCCTCAAAACAAACACAAGAACACACATCAGTAAGAAGCTGACCCTTTACACCACAATAACTCGAGGGTAAATTACAAATCTCTGAAATTAAATTGGAGTAACGAAATCAATTTAGAATGGTGGTTTATATTTGGACAACAATAAAAGTTGTTGTTTTCAAGATTTGTCCGATCAATATCAGATTCCGTCTTTTGCTGTTTCGACAAAAGGTGGCAAATCTCTAACTTAACAGGGGGTTGGGATGGCCTAGTGGTCTAGAGTGCCGCGCTTCGACCTCTACCTGGCCGGTCACCTCTGGCTTGCGGCTGTGGTTTCGAGCCCTGGTGTGAGCGTATGTCGTGTGGAGATAGGGCGCCTTCTCAACCTCGTGGGTTTCCTCCGGGCACTCCGGTTTCCTCCCACTGTTAAAGACCCCTACGCGCAAGCGAATTATTTAAATAAAAGTAAACCATATGTTAGTCCCGAAATGACCTAGTTTGTGTTGAGTGGACGTTAAACCCCATTTCTCTCTTCTGAATATCGATAGGGTTTATCTTCGCATGATCCCAATCCTCCCCACCAGATATGGAAAGTTAACACCGTGTTCACAGAGATTTGGTCAAAGTGATTGTAACTCTGGTACGGAAGACCGAGGATATCCATAAGGTTCTTCGTGCCATGGCCGAAATTAATCACTCTAGAACGGACAGTCGAGTAACGCGGAATATCAGGATGTGGGTACAGTGCTTCCCACCCAATCCCAAAGAGTCCTTTACAAACTCCAGTCCGATACGGTTCATCCTTTCCTGACCCCAAATGCTCCAAACGAAACTTGAAAAAAAATCGTTAAAAACAGTAGACTCTATTGCGTTTACAAAGTTTCCTGCAAAGAGGAGGGGGGTGAATAACCCCATCCATAGAATACCAGGGGCGGACCCAGGAATTTTTGCAGGAGGGGGTTCGCCAGGTTTCTGTTACGGAATTCTGCCATCATCGTCTCTAAATTACATAGGCATACATACAAATTGAGAAATCATTTTTATACTGATGTAGGATCACTTTGTGATGTAATTTCATTGATGCAAGGCATTATTTTTTTCTATGTAGCTGAGCAAGGGGGGGGACCCCTCACCCCCCCCCCCTCTGAATCCGCGCCTAGATAAGTCCGCCTTATCTGAAGTACGTTATATAAAACTACAGCCTCTTTCTCTTCCACAAGAGGGGTGAACCCAGGAGCGAACTTACGGACGGACACGGCGACGACATCATATGCCCATACTAAAATGCATAAAAATGACATGAAATTTAGATCTGTATTTTAATCACACTGGAGAAATGTGACAAACCCACAAAACATACCAGCTTCACAACGACTTCCGGTATATCCAGGGTTACACTGACAGGAACATGTACTTGTGTCTAAACTTCCAGAATTACAAGATGCTGATGTTAGACCACATGGTGCTGTAAATAAATATTATTATGCATCATCCATAGAGTCATCCTAACTAACAACACATGTAAGTTTGGCGAAACAAATTACAAACAAGTTCTTGGTATAACAATGGGTACCAAGGCGGCACCAAAATTAACTAATTTATCAATAGTATTTCGAGAGGAAGAATTGTATTCAAATGTAGACATTCAATATGGCGTCGATTACCGATTATATTTTAGCCTGATCGGGAGACTTTAGTATACCACAGATTTGAAAAAAATCCCATCATATCACTGACCATAACGCCCTTACTATTCATGTTAGGTGAAAAAGGGGATGCTCGATTCACAGTTCCGGAATTAAATTCCAAAACTGGTGTCAATCGAGTGAAAATGAGAATTTCGGAGCACAACGCATGCGTCGATTGTATAAAAAATATCTTTACCAATCATGACAGCTGAAACATATCTTTTTTACCTAGGAATACGTCACGATTCTACTCACTCCACTTCAGCTGTCGGAACTGGCAGAACTGTGATAAGACTGAATTCCGCGTCACTCGATTGTAATTCCGTCAATTCGGGACGTTCTGGACTGTGAATTGAGCATCCCCCTAAGTGTGGTGTCTATAGCTAGGTAGATGATGTATTGTTTATTTCGAATGAACAAATTAGAAGTGTCGCAGATTTGAAAAAAATAAAAATAATATCTTAACTTCACAACTGAAACAAACAGGCAGGTTCTTCATTTACACCATTTACAGCCAACCTTATATAAAGAATTATTTTGCCATGCCAGCGAGGGGGTCCCCAGCGTGGTCAAGTTCATCGGCATCTGACCCCATGTCCATCCACGCGCAAACATTTCACAGACTAGACATTAAACATAAAGTTATCACTGATATAGATACATGAAAATCCAAATATAACTTACGTAGTTGACACTGTGTACCAGAATATCCCTCAAAACAAACACAAGAACACGCATCAGTAAGAAGAAACCCTTTATCACCACAATAACTCGAGGGTAAATTACAAATCTCTGAAATTAGAGGAACACCAACATGATACAAAGAACACCAACATTTTCCTTGGGATCTGTTAAGTTCGTCCTCTCTTCATCTCATTCACCACGCATTAGCCGAGTAGGCACAGATTAGTAGGACGTTCAATCCCATGTCATTTCCGACTTCATGCGCCCAATAGGGTGAGAAAAGTAGGAAGTTAAACCCCATTTCATTCATTCATTTTTTTCCGCATTGTTGTGTAATAAATCAAAAAAGTTACGGTCTGACTTGTGCTCAACTCGCACCCAACAAATTGCTACATAATATTAAGCAGCTGTGGTTTCTAGCTGTGAGTTGGTGATACAATCACTCTAGCTGATGTATGTAAATGGTCAAGATAGATAATCATGTATAGTCGTCAAATAAGTTATCACACATCCATTGTTATATAGTCTGCTGCATGCTTCACTCGGCAATTCTCGACAGATTACGGAACCTACATCTAGACTCGGCTGTATGACGAATTCCGTCATATTGGAACTACTTTAAAGGTCCCGGATGAAACATGGCTGCGCCCATGGTGTCTTGGAACTACTTTAAAGGTCCCGGATGAAACATGGCTGTCAAGTGTTCCTGTTAAAGTAAACCAGTAGCCGCATAGCCAATGTATTGGCATAGGTACATATCACTTACTGTCACACAGCCGAGACTAGATGTAGGTTCCGGAACGTTCCGGAATCTGTCGAGATTTGCCGAGTGCTGTATGCCATCATTAATGCACGTGCAATTATAGCTAATTAGATAACTTCAATGAACTGAATGAGTATGAATTGGCTTCGATTTATGACATAAATGAGACGTAATGTGGTTGTCTACTAGTGGAGCTGGAAAGCTCAAGACAGAATGAAGTTGCACCACAATGGAGACAGACGTGGATTAGGACGATGGCCAAATAACTATATAATACAATAGAGACAAAGAGAGAGAAAACTGGGTTTTAACGTCCACTCGACACAAAGTGGGTCATTTCGGGACTAACATATGGGTTTTTAAAAAAATTTAATTCAATAATTCGTTTGCGCCGTAGGGGTCGTTAGCAGTGGGAAGAAACCGGATTACCCGGAGAAAACCCACGGGGTTGGACGGGTGACTCTACTCCTTGCCACATACAACCGGGGATTCGAAATCGCGCCAGTTGACTCAATGGCAGACCGTATGATACATCGCGCACGCTAACCATTCGGCCACCCAAGCCCCTTGCCTACAATAGGATATGGTTGTTAGAATTATAGATGTAATATGTAATTATTAATGAGTTCCTGTACTGTTAAATTAAAGGGGAAGACCAACGATTTTCAACAAGGTTTCCATAAATCTTAAATATATATTGTTAAATAATCCCCTCTGTAACAAAGGCAAAAAAGTTTTTGTAAGCGAGAAATTAATTTTTTATTAAAACCGGAAGTGACATAGTTGGTTCAACACGCTCACTGGGCTCTATAGTAAGCATGCAAATTTGGTCTATGTTTACTGCTGTATTGTGTACTCGCATCGTTCTTTGACCAAAAATCTGATAAAATGGGCTGTCTATTAGGATATTATAAACACGAATTTATGTTTTGTTAACGTTTGGGGATGTTCTTAACTCTGAAAAGAAAGATTCCAGAACACAAAATGAAATTGGGTTTGCCTCGACTGGGCTAATGAAGACGGGCATACGTCATACATTGTGCTATGGTCTACCCTTATACCGAAGGGATTTTTACGTGTACGCAAATGAGTGCACGCGACCTTGGTTTTCCTTCTCATCCGAACGACTAGACAGCTCTCCTTGTCAGGCCCCCGTCCTGCTTCCCTGACATGAAGAAACCACGCCAGATAATCTGATGAACATTCTCGGCCAACAAAGGGATCGAACCAGCGACCTCCGGGCTAGCGAGCCAGCGACGTCAGGGCTAGCGTGCTAGCGACCTCCGGGCTAGCGAGCCAGTGTTTTACTAGTGTGGCCACCTTGACTTCAAGGAACACATCCATCCGACATCCTTTTGGGTATGAAAGTATATCCGAGACCTCCAGGGTGTCCACAAAAAAATGTGGGCGTATAAAAACGAATTTTAATGTATTGTAATAAGACTGGATAAAAGTGAAAAAAATTAAAATTCTTACCAGTTTCACAGCGATTTCCGGTATATCCAGTGTTGCACTGACAGGAACATGTACTGGTGTTTAAACTTCCAGAATTACCACACGATGTAGCTGTTAGACCACATGGTGCTGTAAATAAATGTCATTAATAATCCATTATAGAAACGGAATGCCACAGAAAGCTGAATATAGATCGAATTCGATCTCTAATTATAATCCCAATTCTTCATTCCATAGTTGAACAGAATCGGCTAAAATCCTCAATCGCGTTCACAAACTATGGGGAAACGAAATTTTACGGAATACTGAATATCACACTGAATTTGAAATCAATCCATTGAAAAGTGTAGCCGCTATGGGCCATACTATTTACTGGAAAAAACCAAAAAACACCGGAAAACAACCGGAAAACACCGGAAACTACGAGAAAAACCATCTTATACTGAATACCGGAAAACATCGGAAAAACGCTAAATATCGGAAACACACTAAATACCGGAAAACACACTAAATACCGGAAAACACGCTAAATACCGGAAACACCCTAAATAGGTAACCCGGAGCCTGGTCCTCTGGAAAACACCGGAAACCCCTAACCCTAACCCAGCCCCCTGAAACATAGGACCTGGTCCACTGGAAAACACCAGAAAATCCTAACCCGAACGCTCTGCACACTGAGTAATAACGAGTCCAGGCAGAGGGAACGACATATTGCGTCTACATCAAAATACCCCCCCCCCCCCCACACAAAGTTATTTTCCAAGACTTAAATACTAATAATTATGTACAGGAGAATGAATGTTACAACTTACGTATTTGACACTGTATACCAGAATATCCCTCAAAACATACACAAGAACACACATCAGTAAGAAGCTGACCCTTTACACCACAATAACTCGAGGGTAAATTACAAATTTCTGAAATTAAATTGGATAGACATTGAGTAACAAAATCAATTAGAATACTGGTTTATTGTTGAACAACAATAACAGTTGTTTTATTCAGAAACATAAAAACACATTTTTAGGAGAACTATACAAGTTGTTTTAGTCAGAAGATCTATAGAAAACGTTTTATTCAGGGCAACTAGAAACGTTATTTTTTTCAGGGAAACTAAATATCTAAGCTGTTTTATTCAGGACAACCATAGCAGTTGTTTTATTCAGGACAGCTATTAAAGTTGTTTTTCTCAGGACAACCATAACAGTTGTTTTATTCAGGACAACCATATCAGTTGTTTTATTCAGGGGAACTAAAAGTTGTTTTATTCAGGACACACAGTTTTTCAGGACAACTATTAAAGTTGTTTTATTCAGGACAACTATAGAAGTTGTTTTATTCAGAAAAACTATAGAAGATGTTTTATTCAGGAAAACTATAGAAGTTGTTTTATTCAGGAAAACTATAGAAGTTAGATAGGGTTCTAGGGGGTTTGTTGTCTGATGACTACAATGCTCCACACTAAATTTGAAAATAATCCGTCGAAAACTGTCCCTTATATCGCGTTCACAATGTTTTCTATAAAGTGGGATAGCCCCGGAACAGACAGTCGCATAACGCTGACAAATCTAGATCTGCATATATTCCAATCTGACTAAACAAAACTTACCAGCTTCACACAAACTTCCGGTATATCCAGGGTTACACTGACAGGAACATGTACTTGTGTCTAAACTTCCAAAATTACAAGATGCTGATGTTAGACCACATGGTGCTGTAAATAAATATTATTATGCATCATCCATAGAGTCATCCTGACTAACAACACGTGTATGTTTGGCGAAATAAATTACAAACAAATTCTTGGTATAACGATGGGTACCAAAGCAGCACCACAATTCACTACTTTCTCAACGTAGATATTCAATATGGCGTTGATTACCCATATATTTAGAAAATCAATTGAGACAATGTATTTCCTATTTGGAATGAAACAATTGAAAGTGTCCATCCATGTGCAAGGCTTGCACAGACTACGCAGTATATCCCCGTCACCGACCGAAATATTAGATACAAGCAAATTCAAATATAACTTACGGAGTTGACACTGTGTACCAGAATATCCCTCAAAACAAACACAAGAACACGCATCAGTAAGAAGAATGCCTTTAGCACCACAATAACTCAAGGGTAAATTACAAATCTCTGAAATAAGAGAAGAAAGCCTTTAGCACCACAATAACTCGAGGGTAAATTACAAATCTGTGAAATTAGAGAAACACCCACATCATTGAAAGTACACCAACATTTTGCTCTAGATCTTATAAGTTTGTCCTCTAATCATCTCAACGCTTCTCACTAAGTTTGAAAAAGATCTGTTACAAAGTCTATACCCCCTCTATCGAATTCACAAAGCCTGCGGCTAAGGGGATGTTCTTAACTCTGAAAAGAAAGATTCCAGAACACAAAATGAAATGGGGTTTGTCTCGACTGGGCTAATGAAGACGGGCATATGTCATACATTTCCCTATGGTCTACCCTTATACCGAAGGGATTTTTACGTGTACGCAAATGAGTACACGTGCCTCGGGTTTCCTTCCCATCCGAGCGACTAGACAGTTGTCCTTGTCAGGCCCCCGTCCTGCTTCCCTGACATGAAGAAACCACGCCAGATAATCTGATGAACATTCTCGGCCAACAAAGGGATCGAAACAGCGACCTCCGGGCTAGCGAGCCAGCGACGTCAGGGCTAGCGTGCTAGCGACCTCCGGGCTAGCGAGCCAGTGTTTTACTAGTGTGACCACCTTGACTTCAAGGAACACATCCATCCGACATCCTTTTGGGTATGAAAGTATATCCGAGACCTCTAGGGTGTCCACAAAAAAATGTGGGCGTATAAAAACGAATTTTAATGTATTGTAATAAGACTGGATAAAAGTGAAAAAAATTAAAATTCTTACCAGTTTCACAGCGATTTCCGGTATATCCAGTGTTGCACTGACAGGAACATGTACTGGTGTTTAAACTTCCAGAATTACCACACGATGTAGCTGTTAGACCACATGGTGCTGTAAATAAATGTCATTAATAATCCATTATAGAAACGGAATGCCACAGAAAGCTGAATATAGATCGAATTCGATCTCTAATTATAATCCCAATTCTTCATTCCATAGTTGAACAGAATCGGCTAAAATCCTCAATCGCGTTCACAAACTATGGGGAAACGAAATTTTACGGAATACTGAATATCACACTGAATTTGAAATCAATCCATTGAAAAGTGTAGCCGCTATGGGCTATACTATTTACTGGAAAAAACCAAAAAACACCGGAAAACAACCGGAAAACACCGGAAACTACGAGAAAAACCATCTTATACTGAATACCGGAAAACATCGGAAAAACGCTAAATATCGGAAACACACTAAATACCGGAAAACACACTAAATACCGGAAAACACGCTAAATACCGGAAACACCCTAAATAGGTAACCCGGAGCCTGGTCCTCTGGAAAACACAGGAAACCCCTAACCCTAACCCAGCCCCCTGAAACATAGGACCTGGTCCACTGGAAAACACCAGAAAATCCTAACCCGAACGCTCTGCACACTGAGGAATAACGAGTCCAGGCAGAGGGAACGACATATTGCGTCTACATCAAAATACCCCCCCCCCCCCCCACAAAGTTATTTTCCAAGACTTAAATACTAATAATTATGTACAGGAGAATGAATGTTACAACTTACGTATTTGACACTGTATACCAGAATATCCCTCAAAACATACACAAGAACACACATCAGTAAGAAGCTGACCCTTTACACCACAATAACTCGAGGGTAAATTACAAATTTCTGAAATTAAATTGGATAGACATTGAGTAACAAAATCAATTAGAATACTGGTTTATTGTTGAACAACAATAACAGTTGTTTTATTCAGAAACATAAAAACACATTTTTAGGAGAACTATACAAGTTGTTTTAGTCAAAAGATCTATAGAAAACGTTTTATTCAGGGCAACTAGAAACGTTATTTTATTCAGGGAAACTAAATATCTAAGCTGTTTTATTCAGGACAACCATAGCAGTTGTTTTATTCAGGACAGCTATTAAAGTTGTTTTTCTCAGGACAACCATAACAGTTGCTTTATTCAGGACAACCATATCAGTTGTTTTATTCAGGGGAACTAAAAGTTGTTTTATTCAGGACACACAGTTTTTCAGGACAACTATTAAAGTTGTTTTATTCAGGACAACTATAGAAGTTGTTTTATTCAGGAAAACTATAGAAGATGTTTTATTCAGGAAAACTATAGAAGTTGTTTTATTCAGGAAAACTATAGAAGTTAGATAGGGTTCTAGGGGGTTCGTTGTCTGATGACTACAATGCTCCACACTAAATTTGAAAATAATCCGTCGAAAACTGTCCCTTATATCGCGTTCACAATGTTTTCGATAAAGTGGGATAGCCCCGGAACAGACAGTCGCATAACGCTGACAAATCTAGATCTGCATATATTCCAATCTGACTAAACAAAACTTACCAGCTTCACACAAACTTCCGGTATATCCAGGGTTACACTGACAGGAACATGTACTTGTGTCTAAACTTCCAAAATTACAAGATGCTGATGTTAGACCACATGGTGCTGTAAATAAATATTATTATGCATCATCCATAGAGTCATCCTGACTAACAACACGTGTATGTTTGGCGAAATAAATTACAAACAAATTCTTGGTATAACGATGGGTACCAAAGCAGCACCACAATTCACTACTTTCTCAACGTAGATATTCAATATGGCGTTGATTACCCATATATTTAGAAACTCAATTGAGACAATGTATTTCCTATTTGGAATGAAACAATTGAAAGTGTCCATCCATGTGCAAGGCTTGCACAGACTACGCAGTATATCCCCGTCACCGACCGAAATATTAGATACAAGCAAATTCAAATATAACTTACGGAGTTGACACTGTGTACCAGAATATCCCTCAAAACAAACACAAGAACACGCATCAGTAAGAAGAATGCCTTTAGCACCACAATAACTCAAGGGTAAATTACAAATCTCTGAAATAAGAGAAGAAAGCCTTTAGCACCACAATAACTCGAGGGTAAATTACAAATCTGTGAAATTAGAGAAACACCCACATCATTGAAAGTACACCCACATTTTGCTTAAGATCTTATAAGTTTGTCCTCTAATCATCTCAACGCTTCTCACTAAGTTTGAAAAAGATCTGTTACAAAGTCTATACCCCCTCTATCGAATTCACAAAGCCTGCGGCTAAGGGGATGTTCTTAACTCTGAAAAGAAAGATTCCAGAACACAAAATGAAATGGGGTTTGTCTCGACTGGGCTAATGAAGACGGGCATATGTCATACATTGCCCTATGGTCTACCCTTATACCGAAGGGATTTTTACGTGTACGCAAATGAGTACACGTGCCTCGGGTTTCCTTCCCATCCGAGCGACTAGACAGTTGTCCTTGTCAGGCCCCCGTCCTGCTTCCCTGGCATGGAGAAACCACGCCAGATAATCTGATGAACATTCTCAGCCAACAAAGGGATCGAACCAGCGACCTCCGGGCTAGCGAGCCAGCGACGTCAGGGCTAGCGTGCTAGCGACCTCCGGGCTAGCGAGCCAGTGTTTTACTAGTGTGGCCACCTTGACTTCAAGGAACACATCCATCCGACATCCTTTTGAGTATGAAAGTATATCCGAGACCTCTAGGGTGTCCACAAAAAAATGTGGGCGTATAAAAACGAATTTTAATGTATTGTAATAAGACTGGATAAAAGTGAAAAATATTAAAATTCTTACCAGTTTCACAGCGATTTCCGGTATATCCAGTGTTGCACTGACAGGAACATGTACTGGTGTTTAAACTTCCAGAATTACCACACGATATAGCTGTTAGACCACATGGTGCTGTAAATAAATGTCATTAATAATCCATTATAGAAACGGAATGCCACAGAAAGCTGAATATAGATCGAATTCGATCTCTAATTATAATCCCAATTCTTCATTCCATAGTTGAACAGAATCGGCTAAAATCCTCAATCGCGTTCACAAACTATGGAGAAACGAAATTTTACGGAATACTGAATATCACACTGAATTTGAAATCAATCCATTGAAAAGTGTAGCCGCTATGGGCTATACTATTTACTGGAAAAAACCAAAAAACACCGGAAAACAACCGGAAAACACCGGAAACTACGAGAAAAACCATCTTATACTGAATACCGGAAAACATCGGAAAAACGCTAAATATCGGAAACACACTAAATACCGGAAAACACACTAAATACCGGAAAACATGCTAAATACCGGAAACACCCTAAATAGGTAACCCGGAGCCTGGTCCTCTGGAAAACACCGGAAACCCCTAACCCTAACCCAGCCCCCTGATACATAGGACCTGGTCCAGTGGAAAACACCAGAAAATCCTAACCCGAACGCTCTGCACACTGAGGAATAACGAGTCCAGGCAGAGGGAACGACATATTGCGTCTACATCAAAATACCCCCCCCCCACCCACAAAGTTATTTTCCAAGACTTAAATACTAATAATTATGTACAGGAGAATGAATGTTACAACTTACGTATTTGACACTGTATACCAGAATATCCCTCAAAACATACACAAGAACACACATCAGTAAGAAGCTGACCCTTTACACCACAATAACTCGAGGGTAAATTACAAATTTCTGAAATTAAATTGGATATACATTGAGTAACAAAATCAATTAGAATACTGGTTTATTGTTGAACAACAATAACAGTTGTTTTATTCAGAAACATAAAAACACATTTTTAGGAGAACTATACAAGTTGTTTTAGTCAGAAGATCTATAGAAAACGTTTTATTCAGGGCAACTAGAAACGTTATTTTATTCAGGGAAACTAAATATCTAAGCTGTTTTATTCAGGACAACCATAGCAGTTGTTTTATTCAGGACAGCTATTAAAGTTGTTTTTCTCAGGACAACCATAACAGTTGTTTTATTCAGGACAACCATATCAGTTGTTTTATTCAGGGGAACTAAAAGTTGTTTTATTCAGGACACACAGTTTTTCAGGACAACTATTAAAGTTGTTTTATTCAGGACAACTATAGAAGTTGTTTTATTCAGGAAAACTATAGAAGATGTTTTATTCAGGAAAACTATAGAAGTTGTTTTATTCAGGAAAACTATAGAAGTTAGATAGGGTTCTAGGGGGTTCGTTGTCTGATGACTACAATGCTCCACACTAAATTTGAAAATAATCCGTCGAAAACTGTCCCTTATATCGCGTTCACAATGTTTTCGATAAAGTGGGATAGCCCGGAACAGACAGTCGCATAACGCTGACAAATCTAGATCTGCATATATTCCAATCTGACTAAACAAAACTTACCAGCTTCACACAAACTTCCGGTATATCCAGGGTTACACTGACAGGAACATGTACTTGTGTCTAAACTTCCAAAATTACAAGATGCTGATGTTAGACCACATGGTGCTGTAAATAAATATTATTATGCATCATCCATAGAGTCATCCTGACTAACAACACGTGTATGTTTGGCGAAATAAATTACAAACAAATTCTTGGTATAACGATGGGTACCAAAGCAGCACCACAATTCACTACTTTCTCAACGTAGATATTCAATATGGCGTTGATTACCGATATATTTAGAAAATCAATTGAGACAATGTATTTCCTATTTGGAATGAACCAATTGAAAGTGTCCATCCATGTGCAAGGCTTGCACAGACTACGCAGTATATCTCCGTCACCGACCGAAATATTAGATACAAGCAAATTCAAATATAACTTACGGAGTTGACACTGTGTACCAGAATATCCCTCAAAACAAACACAAGAACACGCATCAGTAAGAAGAAAGCCTTTAGCACCACAATAACTCAAGGGTAAATTACAAATCTCTGAAATAAGAGAAGAAAGCCTTTAGCACCACAATAACTCGAGGGTAAATTACAAATCTGTGAAATTAGAGAAACACCCACATCATTGAAAGTACACCAACATTTTGCTCTAGATCTTATAAGTTTGTCCTCTAATCATCTCAACGCTTCTCACTAAGTTTGAAAAAGATCTGTTACAAAGTCTATACCCCCTCTATCGAATTCACAAAGCCTGCGGCTAAGGGGATGTTCTTAACTCTGAAAAGAAAGATTCCAGAACACAAAATGAAATGGGGTTTGTCTCGACTGGGCTAATGAAGACGGGCATATGTCATACATTGCCCTATGGTCTACCCTTATACCGAAGGGATTTTTACGTGTACGCAAATGAGTACACGTGCCTCGGGTTTCCTTCCCATCCGAGCGACTAGACAGTTGTCCTTGTCAGGCCCCCGTCCTGCTTCCCTGGCATGGAGAAACCACGCCAGATAATCTGATGAACATTCTCGGCCAACAAAGGGATCGAACCAGCGACCTCCGGGCTAGCGAGCCAGCGACGTCAGGGCTAGCGTGCTAGCGACCTCCGGGCTAGCGAGCCAGTGTTTTACTAGTGTGGCCACCTTGACTTCAAGGAACACATCCATCCGACATCCTTTTGGGTATGAAAGTATATCCGAGACCTCTAGGGTGTCCACAAAAAAATGTGGGCGTATAAAAACGAATTTTAATGTATTGTAATAAGACTGGATAAAAGTGAAAAAAATTAAAATTCTTACCAGTTTCACAGCGATTTCCGGTATATCCAGTGTTGCACTGACAGGAACATGTACTGGTGTTTAAACTTCCAGAATTACCACACGATGTAGCTGTTAGACCACATGGTGCTGTAAATAAATGTCATTAATAATCCATTATAGAAACGGAATGCCACAGAAAGCTGAATATAGATCGAATTCGATCTCTAATTATAATCCCAATTCTTCATTCCATAGTTGAACAGAATCGGCTAAAATCCTCAATCGCGTTCACAAACTATGGAGAAACGAAATTTTACGGAATACTGAATATCACACTGAATTTGAAATCAATCCATTGAAAAGTGTAGCCGCTATGGGCTATACTATTTACTGGAAAAAACCAAAAAACACCGGAAAACAACCGGAAAACACCGGAAACTACGAGAAAAACCATCTTATACTGAATACCGGAAAACATCGGAAAAACACTAAATACCGGAAACACACTAAATACCGGAAAACACACTAAATACCGGAAAACACGCTAAATACCGGAAACACCCTAAATAGGTAACGCGGAGCCTGGTCCTCTGGAAAACACCGGAAAACCCTAACCCTAACCGTAACCCGACCCCCTTAAACATAGGACCTGGTCCTCTGGAAAACACCAGAAAATCCTAACCCGAACGCTCTGCACACTGAGGAATAACGAGTCCAGGCAGAGGGAACGACATATTGCGTCTACATCAACCCCCCCCCCCCAAAGTTATTTTCCAAGACTTAAATACTAATATGTACAGGAGAATGAATGTTACAACTTACGTATTTGACACTGTATACCAGAATATCCCTCAAAACATACACAAGAACACACATCAGTAAGAAGCTGACCCTTTACACCACAATAACTCGATTGTAAATTACAAATCTCTGAAATTAGAAAAACAAAATCAAGAGAGAATCTCACTTATTTGCACGTTAAAACTGTGGATTTTTTTTTTCTGTTAAATTACAAATCTCTGAAATTAAATTTCATATTTGATTAACAAAATCAATTGAGAATGCTGGCTTATTTATGGACAAAAATAAAAATTGTTTTATTCTTGGACAATAATAAAGTTGTTTTATTCAGGACAATTATAAAAACTGTTTTTTCAGGACAACCATAAGAGTTGTTTTATCCAGAAGAACTATAAAAACTGTTTTATTCAGGGAAACTATAGAAGTTGCTTATAGATAGGGTTCTAGGGATTCGTCCTCTTATTAGTAAATAATCCGTGGAAATCTGTAGCCTATGTCGCGTTCACAATGTTTTTCGGCTAAGTGGGGCAGCTCTGAAACGAACGGCCGTATAACGCTGACAAATATAGATCAGTATTTTAATCAGGCTGAATACAAATAACAAACCCACAAAACATACCAGCTTCACACAGACTTCCGGTGTATCCAGCGTTACACCGACAGGAACATGTACTGGTGTCTAAACTTCCAAAATTACAAGATGACGATGTTAGTCCACATGGTGCTGTAAATAAATATCATTATGCAGTCATAAGATAATTTCTAAAAACATCGTCCTTAAGAGTCATCCTTGTAACAGCAAATGTAATTTAGTGAAACAAATTACAAATTCTTAATATATCAATGGGTACCAAGGTGGCACCACAATTAACTAATTTTTCAATGGTATTTCTAAATGAACAATTATATTCAATTGAAGAAATTTAATATGGCGTGGATTACCGATATATTTAGAAAACAAATTGTAACCATTCCTAGACGGTGTATTTTCTATTTGGAGAGAACAAATGGAAAGTGTCGCAACAATTACGTCGTTGTTTGTGAATTGGAAAACAGTCTCTTGAAGTAAGGTACTCAGGATTTACCCATGTCATACCCATGCCGTCCCTGAACAAAGCTTGCACAAACTTACATTAAAAATAAAGGTATCATAGATATAAACCAACCTCTGGAATTCTAATATCTAGAAAATTCAAATATAACTTACGAAGTTGACACTGTTTACCAGAATATCCCTCAAAACAAACACAAGAACACGCATCATCAAGAAGAAAGCCCTTAGCACCACAATAACTCAAGGGTAAATTACAAATCTCTGAAATTAGACAAACACTCACATCATACAAAGTACACCAACATTGTCCAATGGCCGGAGAATGGGAAAATCGATTGTGTTCGGCCACTCATGACACCATTGCTTCACACAAAATTTGAAATAAATGTGTTAAACCGATAGATTTAATGGCGTTCAGGTTTTCGACAAAGAGAGTAACTCCTGAACGGAAGGTTGTGGAATATCGAACGCCTTCGTCCTCTCATGATCCCAAACGCTTCATAACGTTTTTTATGTTTCATAGAAACATTGTGGCCTCTAGCTTTAACCCTCGAACGAAAGGTCACCGAACGGTGAAAGGGGACCCTACTGCTTCAACTAAACGTTAAAAACTATAGCCTATATCCCATTCACAACGTTTCACAGAACTCTCGAACGGAATGTCGCGCGGAAAGTTGGTTGGTTCTCCATCCCATTTACAGCCCACCTGATTAAGGACTGGCGGACAAGGTGACGACATCTACATCTACACGGAAAAATGGTTGTATAACTAATATCTGCATTATTTTCAGACTGGATAAGGTGACACAAACACCAAACTTACCAGTTTCACAACGACTTCCGGTGTATCCAGCATTACACTGACAGGAACATGTACTGGTGTCTAAACTTCCAGAATTACAAGACGTGCTAGTTAGACCACATGGTGCTGTAAATAAATATTATTATTACAAATTACCACAAGATGTTGCTGTTAGACCACCCGGTGCTGTAAATAAATATCATTATTACAAAATTACCACAGGATATTGTTGTTAGACCAAACGGTGCTGTAAACAAATATTATTATTACAAAATTACAAGATATTGTTGTAAATAAATATTATTATTACAAAATTACCACAAGACGTTGTTGTTAGACCACATGGTGCTGTAAATAAATATTATTATTACAAAATTACTACAAGATGTTGCTGTTAAACCACACGTTGCTGTAGACAAAGATATTAATAAATATCATTATTACAAAATTGTCTGTACCGCTATGTTCATAGTCTACGTAGTGTGGACATTTTAAAAGGGGTTTCCCCAAATAAGGAGGGGGAGGGGGTACCCTTCATTTGTGCAAGTGTTGAAAGTTTTAAAATTGTGCAACTGTAGACTTACCTATGTTACATAAATTACCAGTATATCCATTAAAACAGGCACATGAGCACGTGTTGGTATATAATGCTCCATTATTGCCACATAATGTTGACGTAAGACCACATGGTGCTGCAATAGACAACAACGTGGTTAATAGACGATATATCAAGATGCTGACGTAAAACCACGTGGTGATAAAATAAACAGCCACTTGGTACACAAACTATATTCAATACGTTATACATCAAGACGATGACGTAAGACTACATGATGATAAAATAGGCAACCACGTGGTACATAAACTATATCATATAAGTTATTAATTTGTCTTCTGAATCCTGGATCAAATACACTGGTACATCTATCTTTAGTGAACTCCTCCCCGCAAACTATGTTTCTATTTTAATACATAGGAGGCCTGATCGAAGTGGTGGAAGATTTATTTGTTTCAAGAAATCTATCAACAGATCAAAAGAAAATGTAACTCTCGAAATCTTACAGATTAAACGGCAGTTAAAGAGTGGCAATGTTGAACCATATGTTAGCCACAAAATGACTTAGGACCATTTTGAGTGATATTATTACAGTGATATGTAGTTTGTTTAGACGATACCATTTTGCACCAATCTGTGGACGAGACGAGGGAGAAACAAAAAGTGCAAGGTCATCGTGTGCAAGGTCACCACAACTTAGGTCACACGGTTATCAAGAAGTATGTCACCTTGGTCATCAAGTGCATTGTCTCCATACAGGCCCCCATACTACTCACATCGAGTTTGTTCTCTGATGAGCCCTGTGCTTGAAATAAAATTTCACAGGGTTTTCTTGAATGAGGTAGTGGTGTACCTCCGGAACGTAAGGGTGTGGTATGTATAAATTTATTACACAATCAAACTCATCTAAGATATTTTGATCGTTACATATATCATCGATATCAGGCAAACATTGTGGATTAAGATAATATAGGTATTATGTAATGCTACCAAAATCGCATCCGGATGGACGGATTAATAATATAACTTACGAAGTTGACACTGTGTACCAGAATATCCCTCAAAACAAACACAAGAACATCCATCTGTAAGAAGCTGACCCTTCACACCACAATAACTCGAGGGTAAATTACAAATCTCTGAAATTACAGAAACAAAATCGGTAGAAATATCTCACTTATTTGCACGTTAAAACTGTGGATTTTTTTAAATTAAATTTTCAAATTTACTGAATATAGAGAAACAAAGTCAATTCGATATCCTGGAAGTTTTACAAGTTAAGATTATAGGCAATGTTGGATCCGGTCATTATTTGCTTGGGAAGTACAAACACCGAACTAATTATAGGGTCCTTTAGTTTGTACATCACAAAATACACAGCAACACTTCGAGAGTAGGATTGTCTATCCAACCTCGTGGCTTTTAGTGAGGTCACCCGTTTTTCCCATTTTCTAAAGACCCTTGCCTTAAGGTTAATTATTGAAATGAAAATTGTTAATCCGGCGTGTTTCTTAAGATCGTTAACTCCATGCTTTTTGTCCCTCGCTGGACAAAAGAAACTTACCAGTTTCACAACGACTTCCGGTATATCCATTGTTACACTGACAGGAGCATGAACTGGTGTTTAAACTTCCAAAATTACAAGATGCCGATGTTAGTCCACATGGTGCTGTAAATACATATTATTATTACAAAATTATCACAATATGTTGTGGTTAGACCACACGGTGCTGTCAACAAATATTATTAATAGATATGATTATTACAAAATCATCTGTAGCGACATTTTTCAAAAAAGGTTTTCTGCAAAGGGTTCGGGTTAAGGTTACCAGTTTCACAACGACTTCCGGTATATCCATTGTTACACTGACAAGAACATGAACTGGTGTCTAAACTTCCAAAATTACCACAAGATCAAATAACACACTTTTTATGCATAACAATTACTATAGTTTATATTTCACTGCGACGTTTCAACAAGATTTCACAAGTCGTTAACTAGTACATAACACAAATAAATAAATTGAAAAATGATATGGTTATATATATATACAAGAGCAGTGTGAATGTGAACCCTCCAAAGGGATGCAAAATCAGCAAGCATGAGCAACTGTCCAAAGCTATTAAATAAACAAATGTACATAAATGGTTATAAACTGTAATTGGTATAGATTAGTACAGGAATAAAGGATCAAACATTTATTAAGCGGTATGATTAAACGCGAGCAATCGGTCCTGACAGTAAAAACATAATAAATGAATATATATACAGTAATTAGTTATAGATGAAAGCAATAATAAAAGATGAAAGGACAGGTGTATTGGGGTGAACTGAAGCCATAAGCTGTAAATCCTGACAGCAATAACAAGATCCAGTAAAAGTAAATTTGTAAATAATTTAAAGAAATGTACAAAATCAAAAACTTAAAAAAACATTCAAAATTTAAATGAAAGGTATGAATAGTTCAAGGAAGATGTAAGCTATATTTCTATGATGGGATCATATGCTTTAGGAATGTAAATTCCTGGGTGTGTGTTTAGTTTGGGTTCATACCTGCGTATGTTAATTGCTTCATGGGTTCTTAGGTTTCGTTAACAGCTAACGTTTTGACGTTTGACCAGTTCACTCGGTGGCGCGGTTTTTCAATAAGGTGTTCGGCGATGGCAGATTGGTTGGTGGAGGTTTTGGACATGTGATCTTTAATTCTGATATCAAGGGACTTTTCCATTCTCCAATATAGGATTCCCCACAGCTGCAAATGGCTTGGTAAACACACCCTTTTGGGGAGATAGGTTTGGTGGGGGTTATTTTTCCATTTGCTTTTATTAAATCTTTGGTAGTCTTGCCTTTCAGATATGTGGTTTCTATGTGTGCTTCTTGTTTTAGTAATCTTCTGAGATATTCCCATAAAAGGGTATAAACACTCGTATAGGACCTTTATCAGGTTTTGCATTATCTGGTTTTGGTAGGTCGGAAAGTGTGGAATTAATAATCTTCTTAACCATCTTTAGCGGATACCCGTTGTGTTCCGTGAAAACGTCTGTAAGGTGCTGTATTCAGTTGGGGAGTAGTTCAGGGTCACAAATATTTTTAGCTCTTTTTGTTAGGGTGACGATGACGGCTGCTTTAGTGCTGTTAGGGTGGTATTTATTTTAGTGTCCTCTCTTGTAACTAGTCTATCAAGGAAATGCAAGCTGTTGCTGGTTTCGTTCTCCATGGTGAACTTGATCCTTGGGTGTTGGTTGTTCAGATGATGTAGTAGGGTGCCAGCATCATCTTCTTCTTTAATCATAACAAATACGTCGTCAACCTTACGAGACCAGAATAGTGGTTGGAATGGTGCAGTTTGGATGGCTACTTCTTCTAGAGACGCCATGAAAATTTCTGCTATCGGGGGGGGGGGAAATAAGGGACTGCCATGGACCTGTTGATAATATTTGTCACCCCATGTGAAGTATGTACATTGCAGGCATTGTTTGATCATACAGATGATGGTATCGACTTGTAACGTTGTTTCTAGTGGCGTAGAGAGTTGGCGGATGCAGGTTGTTTTGGACTTTTAGGGCATCGTCTCTTGGCACATTAGTAAATAGGTCACCAACGTCATACGAGAGCATTATTCCTGGATTTCTTATCTCTTTGAGTTTGGTACAAAATTCAGCGGAGTCCTTAATGAAAGAACCTGCTGTTTTGTCCTAGTGGTGAGAGTAATTTTGAAAGATACTTGGTTGTATTGTAATAAACTGAGTCTTATACAGAGAATATCAGGAGTCTGGCTTTAATTGGGTCTTTGTGGGTCTTAATTGATGCTCTAGCGTATGGTGAACGGGGTTGCACCATTTCTATAGAATGGCATACGAGAACAGACAAAGGCTAGTACAGCTCTTAAACCATACTCCGCGCAGTGTTTCGTTTGATTAGAACTAATCCCACTACACTGCTGTAAAGAGCGAACATTCATGTTCTTAATTATGGTTGGTCAATAGTCTCATTAACATTAACAACCAGTAGCTGACTGCGTTACAAAGTCTTTACCCTTGAAACAAAGTGCCAAATTGGACCTAATATGTGTACATAACGTTACGTCATGGCTCACGATTTTATTATGCTCAATTAACCAGTGATTAGCAGAATACTGCAGTAAAACTCGTGCATGACAAACGAGGCTATCAAATCGAATGTAAACAATACTGTTTGGAAACGAACATACTATCACCGTTTTTAATACCTTAAATGACTGTCCAAAGTTTTAGAGAAGACCAAGATTAAACGTCCGACTGTCATGTTGCTGTACTCATGTGATAGCTTTGATTGAACAGGAAGAATAGACACACTCGCGCACAAGTTCAAATATCAAAAGCCAATCCAGCAATAGCCAGATAGGGATTTCTCGGGCCATTCCTTCAGGAATATGCTCTTAAGCTTACTTTATTGTACTTTATTATAGAGAGGGGGGGGGGGAGGAATGGAGTTTAACCCCCACCGACAAAAACTAGGTCATTTCGGGAGTAACACATGGTTCAATTTTATTTCAACAATTCGCTTGCGCGTAGGGGGCTTTAGCAGTGAGAGGAAACCAGAGAAAACCAACGAGGTTGGACAGGCGATCCTACTCAATGTCACGCACAACCGGAGAATCGAAACCAAATTCGTTTTAGCCTTTTCAGAATTCACAATCTTCTTTCTAGCATTCCATTTGTCTGTTTTTAACATTTATTATTTATATTGGAATTGCTGTTTCTTGTCTATTTTAATTCTAATATGTTTTAAAGATGCATTCCCTCCAAATTATGTGCATGGTAATAATTGCCAATTAATATAATATATATTGAATGTAGAGACACTCAATAATCCTAGATAAAAACTGGATTCTCTGACAAACCCCCTTTGTTATTGATAGGACAGAAGCGTAAAGGTATCACTAACTGTTGATCGATTGGCTAACTATTAAGAACATCAAGAGACTTCAGCCTACTACTGTGATTAAACGGCGAAAACATCAGATACAAACTGAAAACGGATTATCCATTACACAAACTTAAAATACCATGGACATTTGCGATATCTGGAAAATACCGACGTATTGAATTTATTTTCAAAATTGCATAAGCGTAGACGCACCTGTAGTACAAAAATTTCCAGTATATCCATTAGTACAGGTACATGAGCACGTGTTGGTGTTTAATATTCCATCATTACCACAGGATGCTGACGTAAGACCACATGGTGCTGAAAAAGGCAATCACATGGAACACAAACTATACTCTATAAGTTATATATCAAGATGGTGACTATATTACATTATTATAGGTTATATATCGAGATGCACGCGGTTGAATTTACAAATGTCTCGGGGTAGCTTATGGCCTGAAAAAGGATAGGTTATCCGGGAGCAGAACGTCGTGCGGTCCCCGAATACCTCAATATCTTCATAAAAAAATAGGTTGCCAGGCAACGAAACATACGCCCACACAGCAGCCAAATCGTCCGGGCAGTCAACAAGAGTTGTTGCATTTTAAGTAATCATCAGAAATTCATAATTCAAATTCACCCATAACTACGGTCTAACTGTGATATAATCAAACGTTTTTTTAAAATCAGATAATAATTGTGACCTCCAGAGGGACCGCAAGCTAAAAAGGGTGATTTTTCGTACAATCAGGGTCCATAATTCAGGAAGTTACGATCCGATATGGGCAAATATGCAATGGAACCAAGATCTTTAGGTTATAAACATGTATTTCAAGTTTCATCAAAATCAGTTCAAAATTGTGACCTCTATAGGGTCCACAACCTTGATATAACATATTTTCAAACAATTCGCGTACAGACGGCGGCCATTTTATCCGTCAACTCTGGTCCGATTTTCACGAAATTCAAATTCTCTCTTCATTACCATGAAACCGTGATATAATCAAACGTTTTTTTTAAATCGGATAATAATTTTGACCTCCAGAGGGACCACAAGCTAACAAAAGCGATTTTTCGGACAATCAGGGGACGTAATTCAGAAAGTTATGATCCGATGGGCGCAAATATCGAAAGGAACCAAGTTCTTTGGGTCATAAACATACATGTCAAGTTTCATCAAAATCGGTTCAAAATTGTGACCTCAAAAAGGTCCACATCCTTGATATAACATATTTTCACACTATTCGCGTACAAATGGCGACCATTTTGTCCGTCAATTTTGGTCCTATTTTCACGAAATTCGAACTCAACCTTCATAACCATAAAACGGTGATATAATCAAACGGTTTTTTAAATCGGATAACAATTTTGACCTCCAGAGGGACCACAAGCTAAAAAGGGCGATTTTTCAGACAATCAGGGGCCATAATTCAGGAAGTTACGATCCGATGGGCGCAAATATCAAAAGGAACCAAGATCTTTGGGTAATAAACATACATGTCAAGTTTCATCAAAATCGGTTCAAAATTGTGACCTCTATAAGGTCCACAACCTTGATAAAACATATTTTCACACTATTCGCGTACAAATGGCGTCCATTTTGTCCGTCAATTTTGATCCGATTTTCACGAAATTCGAACTCAACCTTCATAACCATGGAACGGTGATATAATCAAACGATTTTTTAAATCGGATAACAATTTTGACCTCCAGAGGGACCACAAGCTAAAAAGGGCTATTTTTCGGACAATCAGGAGCCATAATTCAGGAAGTTACGATCCGATTGGCACAAATATCGAAAGGAACCAAGATCATTGGGTTATCAACATGCATTTAAAGTTTCATCTAAATCGGTTCAAAATTGTGACCTCTACACTGTTCACAAGCTAAAAAACGTGATTTTTCGTACAATCAGGGGCCATAACCCATGAAGTTACAGTTCGATACATGCCAATATCGAAATGAACCGAGATCTTAGGGTGATAAACCTATATTTTAAGTTTCATTGAAATCGGATAAAAATTGTGACCTGTAGACTGTTCACAAACAATTGTGGACGGACGGACAGACGGACGGACGAACAGGGGCGACGACAATATACATCAACATGAAAATGTGGGCGTATAAAAATTTGAAGACAATGTGGTGAAAACAGTATAACCTCCATAGCGTTAACAATGTTTTAGGCAAATGAGAGGTAGCTCTAGAAGAGAACGTCACAGAGTACAGAATATCAAAAATGTTCATGGTCCCCAGTGAGATGCACCATATTGGATGACGCTAATTTTGTGCACCCACCAAATTGAAAAGAATCTATTAAAGGGACCATCCCGATAAGAACAGAGTCTCAAAAATTAAAGTCTGAGTATTTATGAAATTCAGGGACCAAAATATAGAGGCGTGGTGTATTTACCTTGTCGCAAAATTTCAGCTCAAAATATTGAGTCTTTTGGACGTGAACGTCAACAATGCTTATCCGGACACGTAACCCTTTTAAGATTTTGGGTCAATTTTTTCATAGGGTGACCTGATAATCGATTCCCGTTTCTTGATAGGTCTATAAAGGGAATGACCCATGTACTGTACTTGATAACAAAAGGTAAATTTCACCTACATATTATTTTTATAGAAAAAAGTCTGATTTTATCCAGATACTGTATAATACAACGGTCTCCATTTCAAGATGAAGACTGTCAGGTTTAAGTTATTTACAAGCGTATCACAAATATCATGTTAGTTGGTCGGCCTTAGGTAATGGGTTTTAAGGGATTTTAACACACAATTAAGCAGTTTTATTCCCCAAAAAGTTATCGGGATTGGCCCTTTAAAAACTGTAACCTCAATCACGTTAACAAGGTTTAGGGCATGGGGGGGGGGGGGGGTACATCTGAAATGGGGGATTGCGCTACGTTGCATGCTGATAGGGTTTTCACAGAAAATTTGCTTAAGAAAGTAATCTCCATTGACCGCCCATGACCACAATGTTTCACACGAAATTGAACAAATATATGTTAAAAACATGTTTTTGGGACAAAAGTGGTATAATAAAGGGACTCGTCTTCTCTAGACCCCAATGTTTTTCACCAAAATCGACTAAAAAATATAACCTCTATCAGTAGGACATTAAACCCCATTTCATTTCTAACCCATATCTTGCTAATGAGAAATCGCTTTTTCAGAATGACAAGGGCGGTAACTCCAAACCCCAAAACAAAGCGTTAAATCCTTTATCCCCTGCCTGTCTTATTAAGAACGGAGGGCCTGACAAGAACAGTTATCTAGTTGTTCGAATGGGATGAAAAACCGAGGTACCGTGTACACATTAGCGTGCACGTAAAAGATCCCTTGGCAGTTGGAATTCGATATAAGAGTAGGACGTATCGCCACTGCCCGGATAAAATTTCCCTCATAGCACACTGTATGGCGTATGCCCGTCTTCCATTAGCCCAGGTTAGGTGCAGAAGAGTAGGACGTTAAACCCTATTTCATTTGTTAAAAAGAAATTGCTGCCACCGGGTGGCCGAACGGAGCGGAGTGACGACTATATACGCCTAAATAACGTGTGGGCTTATAAATACTGTACAAGGATACACATACCAATATCACAGAAATCTCCAGTATATCTATTAGTACAGGTACATGAGCACATGTTGGTGTTTAATATTCCAAACGTACCACAGGATATTGACGTAAGACCACATGGTGCTGAAAAAGACAATCACGTGGAACACAAACTATACTATATAAGTTATGTATCAAAATGGTGACGTAAGACTACATTGTGTTGACATAGGCGTACGGGAAAATTTTTGACTGGGGGGGCGGTGGTGGTTGGTGCCCAAAAAATATAGTTAGGTTCTTAGTATGTTACACAATAATAATCATAGGCATACGGGCTCGATGACAGTTAGGGGGGGGGGGGCAGAACCCAAATTGCCCGAAAAATTTTCGGGTTTACAGACGCACCCCCCCTCCCCCTCAAGAAAATTTTGGAATATTGACGGCTGTTTTCCTTCTATTTCAACCCGTGAAAAAAGCAACTTCAAAGTCATCAAATTTAGCTTAATTAGGGTAACTTCAATTTGGTCAAATACAGCCCACCTGCTGACCCGAATTCTAAAAACAATCAATCGTGGCGGGGTATGGGGTCTCACCCTTCGGAGGAAATTTTGAAAATTTAACCACCGCAAATACGTTTTCTGCTATTCTAGTCCATGTCAGTAACTCCAAAAGTATCCAATGGTTTTGTAACCGAAATCCCACTCCGAATTCCAACCATCCAACCAGACTGTTGTAGCTGCATTTACAAATACTAATCGATGCCCGAAAACTGTCGCACAAAGTAGAATGGCTCCAGACAAACTGTTTTAATCCATAGTCAACTCAGTACAAATTCGTGGTTGTCAATTAAAAGAAAAGTAAAATTAGTGTTTTAGGGCTCAAGGACAGTTAGGGAAGCAAAACTAAACAGAAATTCAGGTTTACAGACAGCTGCGCCTGTTTTTTTCGACAGGCGAAGAAGCGGAGTTGACCTTGATAGACCTCCCAAGAAAATTTTGGAATATTTGACGGCCGCAAACGCGTTTTACTGCTATTCCAGTCCGTAAAATTAGCGTTTTATTATGTAGGTGAAATTTTTTTTCTCACTTTATCTGTCTGCCCGAAAAAGTCAGCTTGCCCGAAAGCTAGGGGGTCAATGTTGATTTAAATCGACAAATTATTCGTGTTTTCAATGTTGAAGATTTTGGATGATATTGAGTTAGGGACTTAGCTACTTTTAATATTATTAATACAAAATATAGGTTCACGTACCAGGCCTGTAGGATGGAAACGAAGTGTGCAGAATCTTTTACAAAGTTAAGGGACCGAGTACCGACTATATTTCCGATCCGAATGCTGCTAAGGGTGTCTGTGTTTTTATTTAACCAAATCACGTATGAATAAATAAGCATTTTAAGTGATTCTAAGGAGTTTTTACCAAATAAAAAAAAAATTTATTTGAAGGTCCATGACAGGTTCTACAATATCTCTTTTGCGATGAATAAGTTCTTGATTTCTAAATCATCAATAAAAGAGAACTAAATTTTATTTACTTGTAATATACACAACTAAAAACAGTTGTTTATGTAACTGTAACTCGTGGCTTACTGTACTCCAAACAAAAGAGGGTTCGAGTCATAAGATTTATATTTAATTGCCTAACTATAGACACTCTGAATTTAAATTCGCTGTTAAATTGGACACATTCAAGAACACAATATTTTTTTATACAACTTTTACAAAGTACAATTGTGTGCCCAAATTTTCCCAGCATATGGTGCCCAAAATGGGGGGGCGGCCGCCCCCCCAGCCCCCCCAGCTCGTACGCCTATGTGTGTTGAAATAGACAACCACGTGGTACATAAACTACATTATATCAGGGACGGATCCAGGAATTTTTGCAGGGGTTTGCCAGGTTTATGTTACGGAAATCTGCCATCATCGTCTCTAAATTACATAGGCATACATACAAATTGAGCTTTTTAAACAGACAAATCATTTTTATACTGATGTAGGATCACTTTGTGATGTAATTTCATTGATGCAAGGCATTATTTTTTTTATGTAGCTGAGCAGGGTGGGGTTTGGCCCCCCTCCCCCTCTGGATCCGCCCCTGTATATAAGTTATTTATCAAGATTCTGTGACGTAAGACTACATAATGCTGAAACATAATGACAACCATGTGGTATATAAAATATTTCTGGTGGGTTATATGTACATGTAAAGGTACCGTGGTAGCTGTACATGGTACTAAAAAGACATCCACCAGGTACATAAGCTATATAATATGACTAATTTATCACGCTGCTGATCTAAGACCATACGGTGTTGAAATTTTAAACAATTGTGCAAGTGTAGACTTACCTATGTTACATAAATTACCAGTATATTCATTAAAACAGGTACATGAGCACGTGTTGGTATCTAATGCTCCATTATTACCACACGATGCTGACGTAAGACCACATGGTGCTGAAATCAGGTGATACACAAACTATATTATATACGACATATATCAAAATGCTGACTTAAGACCATATGATGTTGAAAGTTTAAAACTTACGTGTAGTACAGAAATTGCCAGTATATCCATTGGTGCACGTACATGAGCACGTGTTGGTGTCTAATATTCCATTATTTTCACATGATGTTGACGTAAGACCACATGGTGCTGAAATAGACAATCACGTGATGCACAAATTATGTATCCAATTTGATTAAAACACAGATCCTATTTCGCTTCGTTTTATAGTTCAAAATTTTGCATTACTTGTCTTTACTACACTAGGATCTGGAAGAGATTTTATCATTGGCGTGTTATGGATGATATGAGGGATAAGCCAATGACACGGTCTGATTAATCAATGTCTAACGTCATACTGTCAAATGTCGTTCGTTTGACACTTGACGTAAACTCCCATTATAACTTCTCAGATCTACATGTAACGTAGGCCAAGGAAAGTATAAAAACCGAAACGAAATAAAACCTCTGTATTTTAATCACATTGATTGTATATCAAGATGCGGACGTAAGACTACATGGTACTGTGTTACATAATGACAGGTTAGTGACTCTTCGTACCATCATGACACGTGAAATCAACCTGTCAGCTATCGACAGCCCTGGTGTTCTTAGTAGCATTCCTTAATTCATAATGTAACCTTAACTTGTTACATTAAAATCCACGATAAGCAACCGCTACTAATGTTAATCCTGATATGATACATTGTCAAGTGTCTAATACGATCCTTTCTCTTGAAGGGTTTATAAACCCAGACGGGAAACGACATAGCCTGTCGAGGCTAGGCGGGCGCTTAGAAGGTACCTCGAGGAGATGAGACGAGGCGAGAGCGTCTGGAGTTAGCACACTTGTGCTAAGCCAGGCTAAGACATGACTCCCTCCATACATGTTAGTTCTAGGGTCGTTAACATTTCGATGTTTGTACTAATATTTAAGAAGCAGAATAAAAGTATTATTTTAAGGTACACAAGTGTTGTCGTCAAGAACGTGATCCAAGACCCAATACTACCACAACTGAAATGGACAAAAAAACGCCTGAACCACTATCGGGTTAACGAGAAACGTTTCTGTCGGTAGTCGTAGAACAGGGTTCCTAACAAAGGCATTAACATCAAAACGGAAAATAGGAAAAGGCTAAAAACGGGATGAATCATCTCCGCATGGTGCCTATGCTTCACACCAAAACCATAGCCTACATCGCGTAAATAACAACATAATATTCTGTCGGAATGAGAAAGAAGCTGTCGGAATGTGAAGTATGCTGTCGGAATGAGAAAGAAGCTGTCGGAATGAGAAAGAAGCTGTCGGAATGAAAAAGGGTATAACTCTCACACCAAAGAATCGTAGAACTCCGAAAATCGGTTGCAATCAATTCTTTAAGATCTGCAAACAACATGCCAACTCTATAAAAAGATTGCGTCAAACAATCCTGCCTCAATTCCGTTAAGAAGGAATTGTTGACACTATATAAATTGTAGACGTACCTATGGTACAGAAGTTACCAGTATATCCATTAAAACAGGTGCATGAGCACGTGTTGGCAACTAATGCTCCATTATTACCACAAGATGTTAACGTGAGACCACACGGTGCTGAAATAGACAATCGCATGGAACACAAACTATATCATATAATATATACCATATTTGGAATCAGTGAAACAGACTACACATCTTTATAATAAAACTAAATATAAATGAATTGGAAATATATTACTTCAATCATTCAATACATGGACATGAATATGGTTATATACCCTTATAAAAACGAACACGAAACGACAGGATTGTAATCAGTTTTTGATTGGTTCATAGATTATAGCTGCACTCAAGGCCAGGGGCCTATTTCACGGAATGTTAACTAAAATGAAATCCGAATTTAAGTAATTTTATTGGATAATATTAGATTGATTTTAGTGCTAAGCCAATCTACTAAAATTTGGATATTATGTTTAGTTAAGATTTCGAGACATCGAACCCTGGGCAGATAATTTGAAAACGTGGAAACTCTATGGATTAACCCAGGGTGTAGTGGAGTAGAACTGAATGATTACAATTTGATATTGAAAGTTTAAAACTTACGTGTAGTACAGAAATTGCCAGTATATCCATCGGTGCACGTACATGAGCACGTGTTGGGGTCTAATATTCCATTATTACCACAAGATGATGACGTAAGACCACATGGTGCTGAAATAGAGAACCACGTGAAGAGCAAACTAAACTATATATATAAGATATATATCAAGATGCTGAGACAAGATTACAGTGGGAAGCCAAACCGGAATATCCCGGGGATCTTTCTCGGCCTTGCTTACTCAGCTACCGGACCACCGTTTATCCTTTGATACCTTTCTATTTGACAGTTAGCGCTGGTGTAACATCGTCCTTTGCCAAGCGGACGTCCTGGTTTGCTTACCTATTTGACAGTTGACACCAGTGTAACCCCCGGTACAAACACAGGTACAAGTAGCATCAGCATTTCCATTCGCACCACAGTCTATATTACACACCGCAGCTGGAAAAAAAGCAAACAGGTTTTCTCATGTTGAGTAGTATTAATTATTAACGTAATGCCAGATTTAATGGCGTGTTTCTTAAGCGCTACACAATGCGTCATGGCTCTCTTATCTATACAACAACCACATGACGTCATAATTCCATTCCAACATGGTATGTAAGATATGTAATATGATTACTACTAATCACAGACAGATTTAGTGTCGTCGCCGTATAGATGTTACTTAAGGACGTGTTTACGAATGACATTTTCTAAATCAGGTGTGTATGTATTAAACGACAAAGGCGCGTGTGGCAAACCATACTTTAAGACAGTGGCGTTGGATAGGGAACCTTTTATTGCAACTGCTAGTGTGTGGTTTTCACGGTATGACTGGAACGGCGTAAGGGCTAGTTAATGTGCGGGTTTCGCAGTATGGTTGGAACCATTTAAGGGCTAGTTTATGTGCGGTTTTCGCAGTATGACTGGAACCCCTTAAGGGCTAGATAATGTACGATTTTCGCGGTATGACTGGAACCACTTAAGGGATAGTTAATGTGCGGTTTTCACGGTGTGACTGGAACCACTTAATGGCTAGTTAACGTGCGATTTTCGCGATATGAACGGAACCACTTAAGGGCTAGTTACTGTGCGGTACGGTTTCGGGGTTGGTTAATGTGTGGGTTTCGCGGTATGCCTAGAACCACTCAAGGACTAGTTCACTAACGACACCATGAATATTTAATACCAACCTCCGGTGATACATTGACAAGCTTGAGATCCGATGTAACCACCATTAGTACAAACAGTTGGACACACTAAAACAATTATATAACATAATATAATTCTCAAAAGACACACTATCTAAACATGCATTATGCAAGGGTTAAATAGGCCTATCTCAAGTCTTTCTTTAGGCCTGATATGTTATAAAAACTATCAATTAGACATTAATTAACTTACTCAGACCATAATCAACTCTCGATGTCGAGGCTAGCATGAGATTTTTGTTGGACTGTAGTTCGATTCGTTGAAATATTTTCCTTCGTGATTACTAATAAAAATGGATAACCGAGACTACTGGTTTTGTCTTACCGACTTTAGTAATGATGACCGGAACCTTCATTTGCTCAGTGCTAAGCGGAACTTTCATTTGCTCAGTTGTAAGTTAATAGTGGATGAATTTGACTGAAATTTTCAGCAAATTGCCTTTACATCAGCTAGATTTTAACTATTTTAACTGCCAACTTGCTATCTAATCTCCCATGATGTATCTTTAATGCGAACAGGGGTAAGGTGCGGATCCAGGAATTTTTGCAGGAGGGGGTTTGCAGGTTTCTGTTACGGAAGTCTGCCATCATCGTCTCTAAATTACATAGGCATACATACAAATTGAGCTTTTTAAACAGAGAAATCATTTCTATACTGATGTAGGATCACTTTGTGATGTAATTTCATTGATGCAAGGCATTATTTTTTTTATGTAGCTGAGCAGGGGGGGGGGGTGGACCCCCCAAACCCCCCCTCTGGATCCGCGCCTGGGAGTATAACGTCCTACTTTACTGTAACAACCGAGCCAATGAAGGTCGGGAACTGTGGACAAACTTTGAGGTAACAGTCCCAAGATGACGGCGATGGACCACCATTTTCAGTTTCTGCTTCACATAGTACAGTTGTACCTTTTGTTTACAAAAAAAACCCAACAAAGCATTGTAATGGCGGTCGGACAGGTTGCTATTAGGGATAATTACCGTGGAAGTTGTTTGCGTGTTTTGCTATTTAAAAATATCAAAACAGGACCAAAGAAGGACAGGGTGCTACTGATACACATGGTCTCGTTTTCCTGAACTTAAACCCTACAAAATGTCTTGTTTCATTACCAGGCCCTCTATCCTGCACGCGTGACAAGAATGGAAAATACCAAGTTAAAAACATTCTGGGCCAACACTCCTCCGTGTATGAACAAGGGTTGTGCACACGTTATACTAATAGTGTGCCGGGTAAGTTCCCTGGTAAAAGATCTTCTTGAAATAGAGAATACACCCCGTATCGTGTACTGCATCCATCACTGGATACGATTTCAAAAGCCATGACACGCTTAATCTAACTAACCAAACGTCTTTAATAAATTTGAAGGTGGCCATACCTGTTGAACACGTCGGTCCTGTAAAACCTTCCTGGCATCTGCATTCACAAGTTGATCGATTGATTATACCATTATTTTCACAAACAGTATTAGCACATTCTTAAGAAAAGAAAAATCATCAGCCAAGGCAGCATTAGAACATTCCAAAATAAAGAAATTATCAACTGGGACAGAATTAGAGCATTCCAAATTACACTAGATAACAGTTTTGAAACATTCCAAAATATAGGATTCATCAACTCTGTCTTTAGCTGCGGGGGGGGGGGGGCGGAGCACCCGGACAAAAACCACAGGTGACCCTACCCCTTGTCACGTACAACCGGGGATTCGAAACCACACCAGTTGACTCAATGACAGGTTCTATGATATAGCACGCACGTGCTAACCATTCGGCCACCCAACCTCCCCCGTATGTGAATGAATTCCTGATTAATAATGAATATAACATTATAACGAAGGACCTACAACAGGTCGATTAAGCACTTCGATATTGTAATTTTATGCAAAAGATTTATTTGACAAAGACTGACGTATATGCAAATGCTAATGCGTCTATTATTTAACTTATATAAAGAAAAACCTTGAAAGAAAAATAAAGCATGATAACTTACGATCTGGACAGAGATCACAGGTGATTGGACAATCAGCTTTTATGTTGTCAAAGTTACAATTAGATGGGTTTAATATCGAACAATAGCTTTGAAGATTTGTTGCTGGACAGGTCACTGAAAGGTAACAAAATACAAACATACACGTAACTATTTATTTTATTTCTTTACCATGATCTTTAGCGTTATAAAGGGCGTGTGACAGGAATGGGATGATAATTCATCGAATTCATCACAGCAAAAATGTGGGAAATCCCCAAAGAGATATGTGTTCGAGTAATTGACAATTTTGCGCAACTGATGCAATTTGACTTCAATGCCGAAGAGGCGACTTTGGGTATATTTTGAAAAGGACGTGACTTTTATGCAAAACCACCAAGATAACTGAAACCTTTGGGGATTGCTGGACCTTTCAATTGTTGTTGTTTTTTTTTGGACACTCTCTATTACAAATATTGGAATTATAAATATTTGTTTCAGGGGAGAAAAAGACCTTTAAATCGTTACTGAAATTATTTTCTCAAGAATATCAGGGTGACTGTCACTTTGTTTTGTATTATTAATAATTAATATCTTTTTTATTAGGGTGGGGGTGGGGCGTAAATAGCAGTACTTGTACTTACAAATTTCACAAGAGTCTCCGCTATAAATGGGAAAACAATCACATTTACAGGTGTCTAAGTTAACTTGTCCTCCATTAACACACACTATACCACCACAAGCTGAAATGTAACAATTTGAAAATAGATCATGACCAATGAACATATTGAGAAAGAGAGTGTGTGAGAGAGAGAGAGAGAGAGAGAGAGAGAGAGAGAGAGTATAATCTCGTTGCGATAGTTTAGATTTTAGCTATAACCGATAATCGCCATAAATCGCACATGGTCTGACATGGTGTCTACTATTGAGATATATGTAAACCACTATAATACAATGTATATCTTCTTTCTTTTTTGAATAATTTCATTTTATACACTTGTTTGAAACCGAGTTTTAAATCCACATGCCCGTATATCATTTTTTTTATTCGCTTCGATAATTATATGATAAAGCTTATTGGAGCTATACAACGAATAACAATGGCGATGACATACTTACCACAAAGTCCCCCTACGCAGGTAGTGGGGCAGCTTGAACACGATGGACCACTCTGATATGGTGTTGAAATCTCAGTACCGAACTGTCTGAAACCGAAACCGAAATGTGAAATAATGAAGAATGAAATGAAATGGGGTTTAAAGTTCCAATTTCATATTTTCTAAAAAAAAGTCAAATCATATTTATTTCTATGTCTTTTGCTCAAAAGGTTGTCAACTCACTATTATACGATCATGGGCAAAATTTAACAGGGGTTAAAATGGCTGACACAGGCTGATTGAGGAAAGAGTAACTCAATTACCTCCCTTGATTTCCCATTCCTCTCCATGGACGGCCATCTTCAAACGTTTGAATTTGAAGTTGAAAATGATATTTTTGCCAATTTCTCAACTGGCAATAGTGAATTATAGGATTAATAGGATTATTCTTTAACAAGGTAGGACTGTTTATAGGTGCAATCTATTTTAGGGCTTCATTTTAATACATTTTAAAAATATAACTTAAAAATATGCTATTGGAACTTTAACATCCTACTGTTCTGATCAGACTGGGATAATGAAGATGGGCGTAGGCCATACAGTGTGCTATGGGGAAAAAATTGCGTGGACAGCGGCGCTACGGCCTACTCTTATATCAAGTTGCAACTGCCAGGAGATCTTTTACGTTCAAGCCAATTGGAAAACGGGACCTCGGTTTTTCGTCCGTCCTGTACCGCTGACAAGAAACTACGCCGGAAAATCCCGACGAACGTTCTCAGTCAACACCGCGACACACAAGCTAGCGAGCCAACGTCTTACTCACCGTGGCTGCTCCCCAACTTAACTATTTGATAGAGTAATAGTTATATACGTACCCCCTTGCATAATTACAAATATAGACCTTTCTAGTTCCACAAGTTGCACTACCACAGCCCATTCTAGACACGGCAGAATTCACAATCTACAAAACATTACCAAATGAAATCAAATGAAATGAATTAAATTTAACGTCCTATATTCTGTTCCGTACGCCATAAACTGTGCTAGGAGGGAAATTTTGCCTGGATAGCAACTTGAGTTTAAGACATGGCGTAATATGTATAGGATATTAACCTACCCGAGGTTGATATGATAGAGAACACGCGGGCGCAGCCCAAGTGTTCTCTATCATATCAATCCGAGGGAGAGTAGGTTTATATCTGACATATACAACGTTCACCCTTAAATTTAATGGACTCTTCTAAAAAAGGCAACAGTGATTGGTTAATTGCTCGACAGCACGTGACGTGTTTATTTATACAATCGCCATTTTGTAGTAATTGAACTGAAGAAAGCTAAAACAAAATGGATAGTAAAACGAAGTCAGACGAATAATCAATCCTGTTTAGTCATCGTATTGACGATAGAATAGATGTGAATGCAACTATGATGAGGATCTATACAAAGTCTGAAGAAAACTTGGATCAAAAGGCAATCTTTTCCGATAATTCTGACCATGAACCGTGATTGAAGGTTACTTTTCGGTATGTTCAGAGAAAGGTTTGACCGACTGTTTTGAGTGGATTGTAGCCGCAGCCAAAAATACTGTACAAAGGAACTCTTGGGTGATAAATACTTTCACGTCTTGGGATGTGTGGAGAAATGATTTGGGCAGAGAGAAAATTCTGAAAGATATCTTAGACATGGACTGGAGTGTGGATGACCGATTTAAATAAGCCGATAAGTACGCCGTCTATTTAGGTCCTGAATGCTACAAACTGTACCAAAACATTTTTTTTTTATTGTCAAAAGAATAAAATTTTATTTCTGTGTTCTTTGTATTATTTCGATCATCTACGTCATTAGCGGTTGATATGAGCCGAATATATCGACCTGTAATGACGTCATTAGCGGTTGATATGAAATATCAACCTCTCAGGACGTCATCAGCGGTTGATATGAACCGAATATATCAACCTCTGGTGACGTCACGAGAGGTTGTTATAAGATATAACTGCTATGGACATCAAAGAAAAAAACTACTACCAGTTGTATATATTGAAAGAACAACTCGTGTTGTTTCAAAACTTAGGGGATGCTCGATTCACAGTTCAGAACGCCCCGAATTAACGGAATTGCAATCGTGTGATGCGTAATATATTGAAAGAACAACACGAGTTGTTTCAATACTTGGGGGATGCTCGATTCACAGTCCAGAACGTCCCGAATTGACGGAGTTGCAATCGTGTGACGCGGAAGTCAGTCCTATCGCAGTTCTGTCAGTCTCGGCCACTGAGGTGGTGTGATTAGAATCGTGACGTAAATAACAACGAATATGTTTCGACTGCATGGATGGTTGGTGGTGGTATTTTCTTATTCAGTAAGAATTATTGATAAAATTCAATTCCGAAACGTTCAGTCGTATTTCCCAACTATGTCTCGCTCTCGACCATTAAACTTAAACCACACATAACATGGAGTTAATTAAAATTGCTATGCTTTAGCGGGATCGGATTTTGGACCAATATGGCTTAATCGTACCTATCTGCTGAAGGGGGGGGGGGGGGCGACACGCAAAATCCCTTTCATTTCATTATAGCTTTGAATAAGGGCGCTCTAAAAAAATGTCCCCGGTTATGTTTTTCTTATTGTGTCTTTTACTGTCCTACCTGTGTATAGTGTCCAACTTCTCCAGCGATTGAACCTACATTGTAACTAAAATCACTGACTTCATCATACCAGGCCTGATTAGCCTCGGCGAAATCGGCGAAATTACCAGCAGCATTCTGTCCAATAAACATCCCCGGTATAGCTGTAGAATACCAGAAAACAACTGTGTTAATTACATTTATAAACCTATAATAACGGTGAATCCCTTTGATCTTTGGGGTATATTCTATGCACAGGGAAATTTGGGGTTATTCTTCGCAAAGTTTTTTTTTAAAACCTGAAATGGGTTATTCTTCCAGCTTAGTTTGTTTTTCATAAGAAATTCTGGAATATCCCCATTTTGCATACATGTAAACATAAACGGTTTATAAGCAAGATAAGGTCCTTGACTTCGGTTATGACCGAACACAAATTGGCCACCTATTCGGCTAGCCAGCTATTCGACTCATGCTGGCAACCTGTTCGTTGGCAACCTATTCAGAATTAAGACAACAGTCGCCCAAACTCATCTATTTTTACCAACCAATAAAATCCAACGTTACGTCTATCAAATGAAAGTAGAATAATATATTATTTTTTATCCATTCCTTTAGCTCAGAATAGAGGTGTAATTTCGCATTATCGTACAAAATTCTAGACATTCAACTAAATATATTCCGAAAGGTAATTGAATAAGCTTTCCAAATATTATTAGTAAAAGTTGGCACAATCATATTAAAGGGGCGCGCTCTCAACGTGAACATAGCCAATGTTTCAACATTTAAAGTGAAAGAACGGTAATATTCCGAGTCGAAATGCGGACCATCGTACAAAATTCTGAGCATCCATCTATATATATTCTGAAAGGTAATTGGATAAGCTTTCCAAATATAATTAGTAAAAGTTGGCACAATAAAATAAAACCAAGTACGAACAATCCAAACCATTAAACAGAATTCGAAGTCCTAAGAAAAACGTTATAGGCAAAATAGTGTAATCAGCAAATGGACTGCTCCCCGTGTAGAAAATACACGACAAACAGTGGTAACAGGTGTCCGGAAGAGTAAGCTTACCCTGCCTGGCGCCACACCCGCCATAGCTGCATCCAAACTATTAGGCAAAATGTCGATAAAATAGCGTGATTGGCCAATGAACTATCGGTATGCAAAATGCACGTGATGAACTGTGTTAACTATGTAGTGGACATATAATCAGTGAGATAGTATTAGTATACGTGTCAATTAAATATATCTAGAATAATAACCGAGAGAGACACGTTATATTTACCAATCAAGTCAACATGACGGCCATAAAACTTTTTAAAGGTTTTTACAAGTTTAGTGCGCACGTATCCTTGTAGTTGAAGCTTAGATGACAAATGCCTCGATCTACTTAAAAAATCAGAATAAAAAGAACAAGCTCTCGCGTACCGAATTAGCTGAGACACAAACACTCCATAAGCTGGTGATATTGGAATGTTACTACTAATAAATGGAAAGTTAACAATCGGAAAGTCAAAGTCATCACGTTTATCGTACAATTTAACACTCAGTTTATGGCAATTGTCAAAATCGAGACGCAGATCCAAGTAGGAAGCGTAATTGTCACTGTCAGTGGTGTTTTTAATTTCCAGCTCATCAGGATATATGAATTCGACATAATCACTAAATTTTGGATTATTAAGTGATAAAACGTCATCGATATATCGATAAGTGAAATTAAAATTTCTGACCAATCGTTTATTTGTTTTAACGAGCGCTTGGATGTAATCGGCTTCGTACGAATAGAGAAATAAATCAGCAAGCAACGGTGCACAGTTGGTGCCCATGGGGATACCTACCACTTGCTGATATATTTCCCCTCCAAATTCAACAAAGATGTTATCAATTAAAAAATCCAACATCTGAATTATCTTGATGGCGGTGAATTTGTTTTTGGAATCACTGTGATTCTTAACGAAATACGTGGATTTGTAATTAACAACTAAATATTGATATCTAGCAGTTCCCGATTTAGATGAAAAGACACTGTGAATGATGTCTTTCAACCTGGCTTTTAATTTACTATGGGGAATTTTAGTATACAAAGTAGAAAAGTCAAACGTTTGAATGGATGAGACTGAAGCAAGCGATCTAGATTGCAAACCATCAAGTAATTCTTTGGAATTTTTTAATATCCACATTTGATTTATACCACTACGAGAGTATATTTTGTCACAGTATTTTTGAATACCCTCTTTAACTGCCGTTAGTATAGATGTCAATACTTTTGAAAGTGGTTTCGTTGAACAACGGGATGAACCTGCTATAAAACGCACAATCATATTAAAGGGGCGCGCTCTCAACCTGAACATAGCCAATTTTTTAATATTTTAAAGTGAAAGAACGGCAATATTCCGAGTCGAATTTGGACTATCGTACAAAATTCTAAGCATCCAGCTATATATATTCTGAAAGGTAATTGAATAAGCTTTCCAAATATTATTAGTAAAAGTTGGCACAATCAGTTTAAAGGGGCGCGCTCTCAACGTGAACATAGCCAATGTTTCAATATTTTAAACCGAAAGAATGGTAATATTCTGAGTCAAAATTCGGACCATCGTACAAAATTCTGAGCATCCAGCTATATATATTCTGAAAGGTAATTGCATAAGCTTTCTTAATATTATTAGTAAAAGTTGGCACAATCATATTAAAGGGGCGCGCTCTCAACCTAAAAATAGCCAATTTTTCAATATTTTAAACTGAAAGAATGGTAATATTCCCAGTCGAAATTCGGACCATCGTACAAAATTCTGAGCAACCAGCTATATATATTCTGAAAGGTACTTGAATAAGCTTTCCAAATATTATTAGTAAAAGTTGGCACAAGCATATTAAAGGGGCGCGCTCTCAACCTGAACATAGCCAATTTTTCAATATTATATATGTAAAGATAGACCGGTATTTTATTCGAAGTCCAAATTCGGACCATCGTACAAAATTCTCAGCACCCAGCTATATATATTCTGAAAGGTAATTGGATAAGCTTTCCAAATATCATTACTAAAAGTTGGCACAATCATATTAAAGGGGCGCGCTCTCAACCTGAACATAGCCAATTTTTCAATATTATATATGTAAAGATAGACCGGTATTTTATTCGAAGTCCAAATTCGGACCATCGTACAAAATTTTCAGCATCCAGCTATATATATTCTGAAAGGTAATTGGATAAGCTTTCCAAATATTATTACTAAAAGTTGGCACAATCATATTAAAGGGGCGCGCTCTCAACCTGAACATAGCCAATGTTTCAACATTTAAAGTGAAAGAACGGTAATATTCCGAGTCGAAATTCGGACCATCCTACAAAATTCTGAGCATCCAGCTATATATATTCTGAAAGGCAATTGCATAAGCGTTCCAAATATTATTAGTAAAAGTTGGCACAATCATATTAAAGGGGCGCGCTCTCAACCTGAACATAGGCAATTTTTCAATATTCTGAATGTAAAGACAGACCGGTATTTTTTTCGAAGTCCAAATTCGAACTATCGTACAAAATTCTAAGCATCCAGCTATATATATTCTGAAAGGTATTTGCATAAACTTTCCAAATATTATTAGTAAAAGTTGGCACAATCATATTAAAGGGGCGCCCTCTCAACCTACAAATAGCCATTTTTTCAATATTTTAAACTGAAAGAATGGTAATATTCCGAGTCGAAATTCGGACCATCGTACAAAATTCTGAGCAACCAGCTATATATATTCTGAAAGGTAATTGAATAAGCTTTCCAAATATTATTAGTAAAAGTTGGCACAATCATATTAAAGGGGCGCGCTCTCAACGTGAACATAGCCAATGTTTCAACATTTAAACTGAAAGAATGGTAATATTCCGAGTCGAAATTCGGACCATCGTACAAAATTCTGAGCAACCAGCTATATATATTCTGAAAGGTAATTGAATAAGCTTTCCAAATATTATTAGTAAAAGTTGGCACAATCATATTAAAGGGGCGCGCTCTCAACGTGAACATAGCCAATGTTTCAACATTTAAAATGAAATAACGGTAATATTCCGAGTCAAAATGCGGACCATCGTACAAACTTCTGAGCATCCAGCTATATATATTCTGAAAGGTAATTGTATAAGCTTTCTAAATATTATTAGTAAAAGTTGGCACAATCATATTAAAGGGGTGCGCTCTCAACCTAAAAATAGCCAATTTTTCAAAATTTTAAACTGAAAGAATGGTAATATTCCCAGTCGAAATTCGGACCATCGTCCAAAATTCTGAGCAACCAGCTATATATATTCTGAAAGGTAATTGAATAAGCTTTCCAAATATTATTAGTAAAAGTTGGCACAATCATATTAAAGGGGCGCGCTCTCAACCTGAACATAGCCAATGTTTCAACATTTAAAATGAAATAACGGTAATATTCCGAGTCGAAATTCGGACCATCGTACAAAATTCTGAGCATCCAGCTATATATATTCTTAAAGGTAATTGGATAAGCGTTCCAAATATTATTAGTAAAAGTTGGCACAATCATATTAAAGGGGCGCCCTCTCAACCTGAACATAGCCAATTTTTCAATATTCTGAATGTAAAGACAGACCGGTATTTTTTTCGAAGTCCAAATTCGAACTATCGTACAAAATTCTAAGCATCCAGCTATATATATTCTGAAAGGTAATTGCATAAGCTTTGCAAATATTATTAGTAAAAGTTGGCACAATTATATTAAAGGGGCGCCCTCTCAACCTACAAATAGCCATTTTTTCAATATTTTAAACTGAAAGAATGGTAATATTCCGAGTCAAAATTCGGACCATCGTACAAAATTCTGAGCAACCAGCTATATATATTCTGAAAGGTAATTGAATAAGCTTTCCAAATATTATTAGTAAAAGTTGGCACAATCATATTAAAGGGGCGCGCTCTCAACGTGAACATAGCCAATGTTTCAACATTTAAAGTGAAAGAACGGTAATATTCCGAGTAGAAATGCGGACCATCGTACAAAATTCTGAGCATCCAGCTATATATATTCTGAAAGGTAATTGGATAAGCTTTCCAAATATTATTAGTAAAAGTTGGCACAATCATAATAAAGGGGTGCGCTCTCAACCTAAAAATAGCCAATTTTTCAATATTTTAAACTGAAAGAATGGTAATATTCCGAGTCGAAATTCGGACCATCGTACAAAATTCTGAGCAACCAGCTATATATATTCTGAAAGGTACTTGAATAAGCTTTCCAAATATTATTAGTAAAAGTTGGCACAATCATATTTAAGGGGCGCGCTCTCAACTTGAACATAGCCAATTTTTCAATATTATATATGTAAAGATAGACCGGTATTTAATTCGAAGTCCAAATTCGGACCATCGTACAAAATTCTGAGCATCCAGCTATATATATTCTGAAAGGCAATTGGATAAGCGTTCCAAATATTATTAGTAAAAGTTGGCACAATCATATTAAAGGGGCGCCCTCTCAACCTGAACATAGCCAATTTTTCAATATTCTTAATGTAAAGACAGACCAGTATTTTTTTCGAAGTCCAAATTCCAACTATCGTACAAAATTCTAAGCATCCAGCTATATATATTCTGAAAGGTAATTGCATAAGCTTTCCAAATACTATTAGTAAAAGTTGGCACAATCATATTAAAGGGGCGCGCTCTCAACCTGAACATAGCCAATGTTTCAACATTTAAAATGAAAGAACGGTAATATTCCGAGTCGAAATTCGGACCATCGTACAAAATTCTGAGCATCCTGCTATATATATTCTGAAAGGCAATTGGATAAGCGTTCCAAATATTATTAGTAAAAGTTGGCACAATCATATTAAAGGGGCGCGCTCTCAACCTGAACATAGGCAATTTTTCAATATTCTGAATGTAAAGACAGACCGGAATTTTTTTCGAAGTCCAAATTCGAACTATCGTACAAAATTCTAAGCATCCAGCTATATATATTCTGAAAGGTATTTGCATAAACTTTCCAAATATTATTAGTAAAAGTTGGCACAATCATATTAAAGGGGCGCGCTCTCAACCTACAAATCGCCATTTTTTCAATATTTTAAACTGAAAGAATGGTAATATTCCGAGTCGAAATTCGGACCATCGTACAAAATTCTGAGCAGCCAGCTATATATATTCTGAAAGGTAATTGAATAAGCTTTCCAAATATTATTAGTAAAAGTTGGCACAATCATATTAAAGGGGCGCGCTCTCAACGTGAACATAGCCAATGTTTCAACATTTAAAGTGAAAGAACGGTAATATTCCGAGTCGAAATGCGGACCATCGTAAAAAATTCTGAGCATCCACCGATATATATTCTGAAAGGTAATTGGATAAGCTTTCCAAATATTATTAGAAAAAGTTGGCACAATCATATTAAAGGGGCGCGCTCTCAACCTGAACATAGCCAATGTTTCAATATATTAAACTGAAAGAATGGTAATATTCCCAGTCGAAATTCGGACCATCGTACAAAATTCTGAGCATCCAGCTATATATATTCTCAAAGGTACTTGAATAAGCTTTCCAAATATTATTAGTAAAAGTTGGCACAATCATATTAAAGGGGCGCGCTCTCAACCTGAACATAGCAAAAGTTTCAACATTTAAAATGAAAGAACGGTAATATTCCGAGTCGAAATTCGGACCATCGTACAAAATTCTGAGCATCCAGCTATATATATCCTGAAAGGTAATTGGATAAGCGTTCCAAATATTATTACTAAAAGTTGGTACAATCATATTAAAGGGGCGCGCTCTCAACCTGAACATAGCCAATTTTTCAATATTTTAAACTGAAAGAATGGTAATATTCCGAGTCGAAATTCGGACCATCGTACAAAATTCTGAGCAACCAGCTATATATATTCTGAAAGGTACTTGAATTAGCTTTCCAAATATTATTAGTAAAAGTTGGCACAATCATATTAAAGGGACGCGCTCTCAACCTGAACATAGCCAATTTTTCAATATTCTGAATGTAAAGACAGACCGGTATTTTTTTCGAAGTCCAAATTCGAACTATCGTACAAAATTCTAAGCATCCAGCTATATATATTCTGAAAGGTATTTGCATAAACTTTCCAAATATTATTAGCAAAAGTTGGCACAATCATATTAAAGGGGCGCGCTCTCAACCTACAAATCGCCATTTTTTCAATATTTTAAACTGAAAGAATGGTAATATTCCCAGTCGAAATTCGGACCATCGTACAAAATTCTGAGCAACCAGCTATATATATTCTGAAAGGTAATTCAATAAGCTTTCCAAATATTATTAGTAAAAGTTGGCACAATCATATTAAAGGGGCGCGCTCTCAACGTGAACATAACCAATGTTTCAACATTTAAAGTGAAAGAACGGTAATATTCCGAGTCGAAATGCGGACCATCGTACAAAATTCTGAGCATCCATCTATATATATTCTGAAAGGTAATTGGATAGGCTTTCCAAATATTATTAGTAAAAGTTGGCACAATCATATTAAAGGGGCGCGCTATCAACCTGAACATAGCCAATTTTTTAATATTTTAAAGTGAAAGAACGGCAATATTCCGAGTCCAAATTCGGACTATCGTACATGATTGTGCCAACTTTTACTAATAATATTTCGAACGCGTATTTAATTACCTTTCAGAATATATATAGCTGGTTGCTCAGAATTTTGTACGATGGTCCGAATTTTGACTCGGAATATTACCATTCTTTGAGTTTAAAATAGTGAAAAAATGGCTATTTGTAGGTTGAGAGCTCGCCCCTTTAATATGATTGTGCCAACTTTTACTAATAATATTTGGAACGGTTATCCAATTACCTTTCAGAATATATATAGCTGGATGCTCAGAATTTTGTACGATGGTCCGAATTTCGACTCGGAATATTACCGTTCTTTCATTTTAAATGTTGAAACATTGGCTATGTTCAGGTTGAGAGCGCCCCCCTTTAATATGATTGTGCCAACTTTTACTAATAATATTTGGAAAGCTTATCCAATTACCTTTCAGAATATATATCGATGGATGCTCAGAATTGTGTACGATGGTCCGCATTTCGACTCGGAATATTACCGTTCTTTCACTTTAAATGTTGAAACATTGGCTATGTTCAGGTTGAGAGCGCGCCCCTTTAATATAATTGTGCCAACTTTTACTAATAATATTTGGAAAGCTTATTCAATTACCTTTCAGAATATATATAGCTGGTTGCTCAGAATTTTGTACGATGGTCCGAATTTCGACTCGGAATATTACCGTTCTTTCATTTTAAATGTTGAAACATTGGCTATGTTCAGGTTGAGAGCGCGCCCCTTTAATATGATTGTGCCAACCTTTACTAATAATATTTGGAAAGCTTATGCAATTACCTTTCAGAATATATATAGCTGGATGCTTAGAATTTTGTACGATAGTTGAAATACTGGTCTGTCTTTACATTAAGAATATTGAAAAATTGGCTATGTTCAGGTTGAGAGGGCGCCCCTTTAATATGATTGTGCCAACTTTTACTAATAATATTTGGAAAGCTTATCCAATTACCTTTCAGAATATATATAGCTGGATGCTGAGAATTTTGTACGATGGTCCGAATTTGGACTTCGAATAAAATACCGGTCTATCTTTACATATATAATATTGAAAAATTGGCTATGTTCAGGTTGAGAGCGCGCCCCTTTAATATGATTGTGCCAACTTTTACTAATAATATTTGGAAAGCTTATTCAAGTACCTTTCAGAATATATATAGTTGGTTGCTCAGAATTTTGTACGATGGTCCGAATTTCGACTCGGAATATTACCGTTCTTTCATTTTAAATGTTGAAACATTGGCTATGTTCAGGTTGAGAGCGCCCCCCTTTAATATGATTGTGCCAACTTTTACTAATAATATTTGGAAAGCTTATCCAATTACCTTTCAGAATATATATAGATGGATGCTCAGAATTTTGTACGATGGTCCGCATTTCGACTCGGAATATTACCGTTCTTTCACTTTAAATGTTGAAACATTGGCTATGTTCACGTTGAGAGCACGCCCCTTTAATATGATTGTGCCAACTTTTACTAATAATATTTGGAAAGCTTATTCAATTACCTTTCAGAATATATATAGCTGGTTGCTCAGAATTTTGTACGATGGTCCGAATTTCGACTCGGAATATTACCATTCTTTCAGTTTAAAATATTGAAAAAATGGCGATTTGTAGGTTGAGAGCGCGCCCCTTTAATATGATTGTGCAAACTTTTACTAATAATATTTGGAATGTTTATGCAAATACCTTTCAGAATATATATAGCTGGATGCTTAGAATTTTGTACGATAGTTCGAATTTGGACTTCGAAAAAAATACCGGTCTGTCTTTACATTCAGAATATTGAAAAATTGCCTATGTTCAGGTTGAGAGCGCGCCCCTTTAATATGATTGTGCCAACTTTTACTAATAATATTTGGAACGCTTATGCAATTGCCTTTCAGAATATATATAGCTGGATGCTCAGAATTTTGTACGATGGTCCGCATTTCGACTCGGAATATTACCGTTCTTTCACTTTAAATGTTGAAACATTGGCTATGTTCAGGTTGAGAGCGCGCCCCTTTAATATGATTGTGCCAACTTTTAGTAATAATATTTGGAAAGCTTATCGAATTACCTTTCAGAATATATATAGCTGGTTGCTCAGAATTTTGTACGATGGTCCGAATTTGGACTTCGAATAAAATACCGGTCTATCTTTACATATAGAATATTGAAAAATTGGCTATATTCAGGTTGAGAGCGCGCCCCTTTAATATGATTGTGCTAACTTTTACTAATAATATTTGGAAAGCGTAATCAATTACCTTTCAGAATATATATAGCTGGTTGCTAAGAATTTTGTACGATGGTGCGAATTTTGACTCGGAATATTACCGTTCTTTGAGTTTAAAATATTGAAAAATTGTCGACGTTTAGGATGAGAGCGCACCCCTTTAATATGATTGTGCCAACTTTTACTAATAATATCTGGAAAACCTATTTAATTACCTTTCGGAATATATTTAGTTGAATGTCTAGAATTTTGTACGATAATGCGAAATTACACCTCTATTCTGAGCTAAAGGAATGGATAAAAAATAATATATTATTCTACTTTCATTTGATAGACGTAAGGTTGGATTTTATTGGTTGGTATAGATGAGTTTGGGCGACTGTTGTCTTAATTCTGAATAGGTTGCCAACGAACAGGTTGCCAGCTGGATCGGTCGAATAGCTGGCTAGCCGAATAGGTGGCCAATTTGTGTTCGGTCGGTTATGCTGGGGAAGAAAGACGCCAGAAAAAAAACCCCAGACTGTCGGCTTCGGTTTTTTCTTTTTCTTGGTTTATTTTCATCCGTCTTTCTTTCCCTAGCATAACCCAGTCTCGCTCTTTATCCTACATAGACACATGGTGACGTTCTATAAAAATACTTGGCCCGTTCAAAATAAGACGAGCGTCCACTCGACACAAACCAGGTCATTTTGGGACTAACATATGGTTTCATTTTATTTCAATAATTCGCTTGCGCGTAGGGGTCTTTAGCAGTGGGAGGAAACCGGAGTGCCCGGACGAAACCCACGAGGTTGAGAAGGAGCACCTATCCCCATGCCACATACGCTCACACCAGGGATCGAAACCACAGTCGCAAACCAGAGGTAAACGGCCAGCTAGAGGTCGAAGCGCGGCACTCTAGACTGGGCCATCCCAACCACGAAAATAAGACGAATATTACAGAACAAGTGGGGCGTGGTGACTGACCGATACTCCATGCATCACGTTATGCTTAGTGCTATTAATATGTTGTGTTTCACTACTTACTATAGGACCGGGGGGGCGAATGTTAAACGCGTGTGCGTTGTATCATAGGGCCTGTCTTTGAGTCAACTGACATGTCCCGCTTCGTGGGTTTTCTCAGGGTCCTCCGGATTCCTCCCAGTGCTAAACCCCTACGCGCAAGCGAATTAATTGAACCATATGTTAGTCCCGAAATGAGTGGGGGCGTATCCCACCCTTTCCAACCGTCGGCCATTGAATATTTGTGCCAACTGACCGAGAGCCCATTCCAGCATGCAGATTGATTTTGTCACTTACTTGGTACAGCTCTTTGGTCCGAGTCGGCTTCATGACCTACCGAGCACTGTCTGGCCCATTTGGATGCTACAATAGCCAGCTTTTCATCCCACACCTACAGAAAATCGTTTAACGTACATGTATATCTCTTAAAATACCAATACGAGTCTACTATATAAATCAGATACGGACCATCTTAACAAATCCATCAAGTCAAACGATGTTGGATGTTGATATTGTCGAATTGGTGAAGCCTTAGCCTTTTTTTGAAGTGTTTCATCTCACAGAGAAGACGGATTATCCAGTGTATGGTTCAAACATTATCAACTTTAGTTTATTTCACCGGTTGTCCATGCGTCACATGGGGTATGTTCTATGTTCTCGCATATTTTAAAAGAAATACATCTTAAAAGTTAAATATGTTAGGAAGCACACCTCTGTGAACAAAGAAGAAAATTAATTTCTGTCAGCATAGAAAGTCAAAATTGGGTTCTAGGGTCATTTTTTCACTAATGACACATTTGTAAATAATTCGGGTAACCACCGTATGTCAAGGATAACCGATGGTTAGGTTTGTGGTTCTTCCACAGATCAAGACAACCGTTGGTGCAGTTTCGGGTTCTTCACCAGATCAGATAACCATTAATGAAGTTTCATGTTCCACGATAACCGTTGGTGAAGTTTCAGATTCCTCACCAGATCAAGGTAACCGTTGGTGAAGTTTCGGATTCCGCTACTGCAGATCAAGATAACTGTTGGAGAAGTTTCAGGTTCCTCCACAGATCGCGATAAACCTTGGTGAAGTTTCGGGTTCCTCACCAGATCAAGGTAACCGTTGGTGAAGTTTCAGGTTCCGCTACTGCAGATCAAGATAACTGTTGGAGAAGTTTCAGGTTCCTCGACAGATCGCGATAAACCTTGGTGAAGTTTAGGGTTCCTCACCAGATCACGATAACCATTGGTGAAGTTTCAGGTTCCTCACCAGATCAAGATAACCGTGGGTGAATTTTCAGGTTCCTCTGAAGATATACGCAACTGCTGGTTGAGTTCCAGATTCCTCGACACGTTAGCGACATCCGGCGTGTAGCATTAAGGACGATTCATTCGTTTCGTAACTTCAAAACTAGTTGTATTCAGTTTACCTAAAATCTTTATATGATATTAGAATAATTTATTTCTAAAAGGAAGTGAACTTACAACGTCAAGCATATCTGTGGCCGGTGGACTTACTCCAGCTCGAAAGGCATTCGTCTGGGCCACCAGTGCATCCCTTACAGTTTGAGTCATTGGTATGGCCGTTCCAACATCTACCAGGCACATTGTATGGTCTGGGTGAATGCTCGAATATTCTGGATTACAGTTAGCCTGGAATAAACGAATTAATTTTAAACTTGGGTTGATGTGTAATGGTCATAATTCACAATGGATCTATTCCCCGGTTGTACGTGGCAAGAGGTATGGTCGCCAGTCCAACCTCGTGGGTTTTCTCCAGATCCCCCGGTTTCCTCCCAATGCTAACGGAACCCTGCGGGCAAGTGAATTACTGAATAAAATTGAACCATGTGTTAGTCCCGAAATGATCTAGTTTGTGTCGAGTTGGTCTCTCTCTCTCTCTCTCTCTCTCTCTCTCTCCGTAGTTTCTTGCCACCCTTACTAGATCATGGCTATGTTTACTAGTAACTATTCTGGCCCTTTTTTAAACATCTGTTTACGAGTAATCATACTGATGATTGTAGCCCGTGTTTTATGTATGTTTACCGGTAACTACATTGGTCCTTTTTAAACATCTGTTTACAATACTTATTGCTCCTTCATTGATAATCATACTTACTATTGTAGCCCGTTTTGTCCGAGATAATAGTTTCCCTCCATATGTTTTTATGTCGATCTCAGGTTTATTGTCTTGATCATCTGTAATATACAATTACAAAATATGAAATCTTATACCCAGTCACACCCCCTCCCCGCACCCGCCTTCCTGCACCCGCCTTCCAAGACTCCTCAAGGCAAAGTGGTTTATATTCATCTAAACATGGCAGTATTACTGTTTAAGCTTGCAAGGATTCCATTCTGTTCAAATGTGTAGCAAGAACAGTGGCAACTTGGAAGGACACGCTTAGATATCCTCCTTAGGTGGCAAGATACTCATCTATTAGAATGAGAGGACTGGAACCCAAAGTGGACTGGCAAAAGCAGAAAAAAACAATTTGGGACATATCTCGACAATTTGGACAATTTCAACTTCTCCGAAACCGCTGTTTGTTTTGGAACTTTAGGTGGTGCTTAATCGGTTTTGTTCGGCATCAGGAAGATAAATTCATTTAAAACATGAAACAGTTGATATGCATTGGGGAGCTTTCAATCCTGGTTCCTTAGTGCCAGGCGTAGCTCTTGTGGGGATGCATATAGCGTGTTACGTAGTATTTCGGATGGGTCGACACACCCGGAGTCCATCTGTATGTAAACATGGAATTTGAATTCGATAACACATTGAACACATGACGACAGTAAAAAACACACACTTTATTAAGGGCGAGAGGACCCCACCACACACGAACAATTACACAACAAACCCATGGACGTACACAGACATTTCCAACGAATTGAACTGAAAACGAAATAAGGTTTAGCGTCCTACTGGACTAATGAAGATGACAAAAATTTCAAACAATAAACAACAAGCGTATATATCATATGAATGTATCCACTGCGCTGTTCGGGGGGTTGGGATGGCCTAGTGGTCTAGAGTGCCACGCTTCGACCTCTAGCTGGCCGGTCACCTCTGGCTTGCGGCTGTGGTTTCCAGCCCTTGGCATGGAGATAGGGGCGCCTTCTCAACCTCGTGGGTTTCCTCCGGGCACTCAGGTTTCCTCCCACTGCTAGAGACCCCTACGCGCAAGCGAATTATTGAAATAAAATTAAACCATATTATTATGTTAGTCACGAAATGACCTAGTTTCTGTTGAGTGGACGTTAAACCCGATCTCTCTCTCTCTCTCTCTCTCTCTCTCTCTCTCTCTCTCTCTCTCTCTCTCCACTGCGCTGTTCGGCCCGGGGCTACACTACACTGTTAGTCCCTAGTATTGTGTTAACGAGACGTTTAGACCCCATTCTTGTTCTTGGTGGCGCGGTGGGGGGAGGTTACCGAATGGTTAACTTGTGCATGTTGGGTCATAAGGTATGTCATTGAATCAAGGAGCGTGGTTCCAATTCTCGCTAGTCCGTGACAAGGATTAGGGTCGCCTGTTCAACCACATGTGTTTTCTCCGGGTTCTCGGGTTTTCCGTCTCCGGTAGTCCAGTCGATGCAAACAAGTAGGACGTTCAACCCCATTTTATCTCATTTTCTCCTGTTACTTTCCATTGTTAAAACCCCTTACGGGCAAGCAAATTATTGAATAAAATCAAATTTTATGTTAAACTCGAAATGACATATTTTGTGTCAAATGGATATTTAATCCCGTTTCTCTCCCAGCTTCCTATATTTGTCAAAGTAAATTAAACTTTAAGATATAGTTCATAGTTGTCTATTGATATCGCTTTCATTATTAACATGTATTAATTATGAACAGAACGAATGACTCGCTTATGGAAGACCAAACAGCTCTTTATTCAATGTTCTTAATTGTTATGACAAATGTCTGATTTGTAAAACAAATATTGATTTTAAGATACAAATGTTAATTTTAGTATACAAATGTCGACAACAAGTGAAGAAAAAAGAATTAAGGATTACGAAGTGAGAAATAAGAACTAAGAACACTGAATAAAGAGCTGCTTGGTCTTCCGTACTCTCTGCGCCTTCATAAACTGATATTTATTTAAGTAAAAACCGCATAAATGTAAACAGATTGTAAAATGGTGGAGATTAGACGCGCCCTTTAACGAATTGTTTCAATGGAAACACACCCCATTACAGATTCAGCACGGCGATCTTTTCTATAATATGCTGTCATTTTGAGTGGCTATTCTCTATTTTAAAACCATTTGTACGTCATATTAAATAATGTTTCTTTATAATTTTTCTTATATTATATACGTATTTATCACACACTTGTGTCTTTGTTAACTGTGTTTTTATTGGGTGGAGACAAATTCCTCAAATATCTAAAAATAGTGTCATTCGTGTTTTAGATGCCAATATTAAGCATGGCTTTGTTATGCGACCTTAAATGCAATATGTAAGCCTATTGCCGGTTTTCCTGTACATAAGCATGACGCAAAACTATGATCAACCCCTCGATGTCGTTGAATGACTCCGATTTTAAATAGATTAGAATGGTTCGGTCATTTGATGATTTAATTCAAAAGTGGAGAAACAAGGATACTGCTCAGGTGACCAGTACGGTGGTTACGACCAATGCACGCATATCGTCAAAACTACAATCATTGATAACTTTGCTCAAAATAAAGTAATTTTAATGTAATTTTTTCAATATATTGTTTTTGCATTATCTATTTTTGAAATACTATAGCGAGAACGACTATCTCTTAATCTAAATCATACATAATGTTCTTTTAGTAAAAGTATGTCGAAGTCAAAATAGGCCTATATTATAAATCCTATTTTCTTTTTCTATAGAAGTTGGATCGCTGCCGCCCTCGGTACACCAAATCTCACTCCCGAAAAAGGTTTATATCACTTCACGCGGCTAATAATTGCTTTGTAGTTGTATTTAAGGGACCGGGTCGCTGACTCTACGACGTCACCCTAGGTGGATGTGGACATTAACAACAAAGGAACGAAATAATGGGGTATAACATCCTACTGTTTTGCCATACAGTGTGCGATGAGGTAACTTTTGCCCGGCCTACTCTTGTATCGAATTTCAGCTGTCAAGCGTTCTTTTATGTATACGCCAATGTGTACACAGGAACTCGGGTTTTCGCCCCATCAGGGCAACCAGACCGTAAAATCTCGATTAACTCTCTCCGCCAACACCGTGAGCGAACATGGGGCTTTCTGGTTAGTGATCCAGCGTCTTACCCATTGATCCACCGCGAACCCTGCCCCTTATTGACGTTCAGAACAGTGTCATACAACGAATCATTATTCAAACGCTGTTCTTTTAAATTCAGTTACTGTATTTAATATAATTTTGTTTTTTACTTTTAATTTTGTAAAAACTAACCTTAAGGTATAAAAGGTCTGATTATCCACATATATTTCAAAAACTCAAAAACATTTCCATTTTAATATTATTATTTTATGTCTTAAACATACATTATGCAAGTACTACTTCTGCCTATTGCAGGCCTTTCTTTAGGCCTGAAATGTTATCTAAGTTATCAATTAAACATTAATTAACTTATCCAGACCATAATTAACTCTCGATGTCAACTCTAGCTTGTGATCTTTGTTGGATTATGATCCAATTTGAGGGATTATGATCCAATTTGAGAAGTTTTATATTGATATGATTTATATGAAATAATATTTAGGGGAATAAATCATGTTGATAAACTTAACAGAATGACCCTTTTGAAAAAAGATAAACGCTAAGCCGAATGGTCTTTCTGTGGATGAAAACATAAATAATGTGATGTGATAGGTCTGGGTTGAAGAACAAGTGTAGCTATCACTGAAAGTTTCTAGCACTTATGCACATTGCTGTGTAGATGAGAGACCAATCATATCCCATTAACAATGTCGTTTTAATTTATATGGATTTACAAAAAAAATCGTCAAAACAAGGAATTAAGTATCGGTATGAACATAATGTAAAATTTACATGAAAATGCAAGAAAAACAATTCATAAAAATAATAAAAGATAATATTTCCACAAATTCTCAATAAAATTACGGATTTCAACAAATTCTCAATAAAATTACGGATAAGTCCGATCATTGTGGCACATAATATATCGCATTCGTGCATGGTGCTGTTGCAGATATGCAACATGCTGGTCATATTGAGCGATAGACGGGTCAGGTAACTCGCGTCCAGATATTGTTTTCGCATGCTCCTTTATGTATTCTTTAGCAAAATTATCCAAATCATTCTCGGACACCCACGAATTCGCCGTTGTTGAGAGACCCCTCCAACGAATTAAATATTCCTGTTTGTCCTTTTTAATTCGTCTTCGGACAACTTCTTGGGTCGATTTGGTTGTTGCGCCCCGTCTACGAAGGTGGTTTACATCAGCATTCACATTTTCGCTCACAGTCGATTGATTAACATTTAGACAAACGCTGTCTGTAATCGCTGGTCCTCCGATGTCCGTTTGACAACCTTGATTCACACTTTCCACAGAACACATTGTTCCCACCGAAACCAAAGGCAATGAGTCGGTCTCAACGGCCACTTCAACAGTTTTAGGCACCCTGGGCCTATATGTATCACTTCGTTTAGAAGAAATTAACGATACCTGCTGAAAGTCACTTTTCCTAGATAGAAATTCTTGACGACGCCGTTGATCACGCTCTTTCTTTGCTGAAGAACGATGCCTCTTCTCCGGAGAACGATGAGTAGAATTTCTCCACTTAAAACATATTTCTGTGGTACTGTAATCCTGTCTCAGACTCCAAGTAACTGGTAAGGTGTCCATATACTTGATGACGGCCAAAGCTGCTGCTGGAAAATAGCGTTCCATATCCATGTCGTTGTGACTTTACTCGCTGAGAGGGTTTACCGGAAAATATGAGTAACTAAATACTCTGCCCGCTTTCTCCACCAATTGCCGAAGTGTTGCTTTCTGGGGGTTGTAGCTTATTCCAACACTGACGACGAAAACTCAGATAAATAGTTAGAATTGTACTTTTAATAAACGTATGTTTAAAACTGGCTAACGGTCACAATAACGAGATAGGTATCGCTAGGGCGAGCCGGTCACCAGACTAAAGTTACAATAGAATATAGAACATATATACAAGCTTGGGATTAAAATAATTACATAATGATAATATAAGAATATTTGATAAGATGTTAAATTGCACATAGGAAACAGATGTTTAAATACAGAAGAAGATATGGACATAACCAGAATGCTCGTTAACTGTAATTACGTAATATATATATCGTTACATTAAGTATAAACTCAAACAGTTAATAGACTTGAAAGATTAGTGAGATATCAATTGGGACATTGGTCAATTACTACTTTAACTAAAATCATATAATAAAATATATACAAAGATACACTATAACAATAGCATGCTGTGGATGGAGGTAAATTAGGTTTACCCTGAAAAACAAAATATGCTGAAATTTAAGGGGAAAAAGGTCCTAGTTCGAGGTCATGCCCTTTTAAGATTATTAAACATTTATGTCTCCGATAAGAAACTAAGCCTTTAACGAAAAACTGTTCTGTACCAAGGGGGGGGGGGGCGACCGAATGGTTAGCACGGGCGCGCTGTATCATAAATCATGCAATTGAGTCAACTGGCGTGGTTTTGAATCCCGGTTGTACGCGACAAGGAGTAGGTTCGCCTGCAAAACTCGTGGGTCTTCTCCGGGTCCCCAGGTTTTGTTCCACTGCTACGCGCAAGCGATTTGTTGAAATAAACCATATGTTAGTCCCAAAATGACTTAGTTTGGTCGAGTGGATGTTAAGGCGTATCTCTCTCTCTCTCACTCTCTCTCTGACAGATAGCATAGTCGTTCGGATGGGACGAAAAACCGAGGTCCCATGTACATATTGGCGTGCACGTAAAAGAACCCTTGACAGTTGTGGAATTAGAAATAAGAGTAGGTCATAGCGCCACTGCCCGGGCAAAATAACCTTTCTTGCACACTGCATGGCGTATGCACGTCTTCGTTATCCTGGTAGAAACAGAACAGTAGGACGTTAAACCCCATTTCATTTCGTTTATTTACTCACTGTGAGACCACGGTTCTCTAAATATTGAAATTAAACAACCAAAGTGACATATAAATATATACGTTTCCTATTTCAAAGTTATTTAAATGTAGATTTAAGGGGCGGGTATTGACGCTACCCGCCAATATTGTAACTCTCAATTTCCGTATCTTTAAATAATATCAGATATTTAATTGATCATTTTGACCACATTTTTTAGCCGTTTTTTTTAGCTCCGTTTCGTACAGGGGGTATTTCGGGGCCACGCGACACATCCTTAACATTTGTGGGGAACTAGTTCATAATTGTCTAGCGAGAATTTTATACATTGTCAGTTGCTTAATGTCGAGTATAACGCTGCAAATAGAACGGAAGCGAGGCAGTGGCAACATTCATCATTTGACAAGAAACTAAAAGTATTACATTATCGGAAACAAGGGGTCTTTTCGTTTGAACATTTTGCTGGTTACACGTGTCTAATCTGTTCTGTGCTCAGTGCAAGCTTTTTATCTTAAATCTGGAATCTTTCTTACCAATGATATTGTGTTAATCAGCCTAGTAATATAGATCTGAAAGCAAATCTTGGTACTCTACCAACATCGTCAAAAAACGATTCCACATGGAAATGACAATAATTAAGTTATTTATAGATTTGTGTCGTTTCAAAAATACCTTATGTCGTCACTGTTGATACCCCAATATATTTTTTTTTTACTTTGGTTGATTATTATTCAGGCTTTATATGAAGCTCTGGTTTGATCGTATTTGAATAAAATTATGCATGCAAAAACCTATTTGGGTTGGGGTCTTAGATTACCCCTTGTTGCCAAACAGGTTTTTCTGGCGACGTGTCCGCACAAGGGTTTAGTAAGCCGTCGCCATCTTGGAGGTTTGGTGATCCTATTTGAAGGCCCTCTATTTAATCAAATTGAATCCATTATCTAACGTTGTAAATTTGAGGTTTTTTTATTTGAATTTAATGTTTAACAATCAAGAAATTAACGAAACCGTGATATTAATAAAACCGTGATATTGATCAAACGATGTAATAAGACCATGTAATAAAACCCTGATATTAATGAGACCATGACATTGATATGACCATGTAATAAAATCATGATATTAATAAACCCACGTAAGTAATAAAACCATGAAATTAATGAGATCATGGTATTATTGATCCCTTGATATTTATGAAACCATGATATCAACTGTGTCACTGGGCTGGGGGGGGGGGGAGCGCCTGCATTAATGAAAACAAGACATTAATAAAACCACGAAATTAATAAAACCGTGATATTAATGAAGCCATGAAATTAATGAGCCCCTGTATTAATAACACCATGAAATTAATGAGCCCCTGTATTAATAACACCATGAAATTAATGAATGATAGCAAAAGGGGGCATATAAAATGAATGCGCTGATTTCAACTTATCGCCGAAGCGGAACAGTAGAACGTTAATTTAAACCTCATTAATTCTATTTCATTTCAACCTATCGCCAGTCGCGTTAATTTTCATACCCATATTTGCAGTGCCGGACTTCGGCCAACCTGTCAGGTCATTGACCAAGGCCCACAACCGCTAACCCATTTTCCAAGCGTTCAGATCAAAACTTCCTATCTTTCCTTTCTCCTGTCCTGTGTCCTATCCCCTCCTTTCTTTTTTCTTTTATTTCCTCCCCTCTCCTTTCTTTCTCTTCTCTATCTTTTTTCATTCTCGTTTCTCTTTTTTTCTTTTTTCTTTATGGGCTTAGGCCCCCTTTTTTAATGAGCTTAGGCCCACATGTCACGGGTGGGCCCAATTCGGCACTGCATATTTGTTCCAGTAACACAATGTACGATCCGTGTTATGTTATTGTATGGCGACCTTAAAATTATATCGCTAACTCGTTATTACGAGATAATCCGAATATATTTATTCATTTAGAATATAGCTAATCCTAAGTCTTGTAATATATATTCATAAATCAACTATTCGCTTAATTATAAAAACTACCGAAATAACTTGATTAAATTATTACCTTGTGAACCGGAACTGAAATACCATCCCGAACTTAATCCAATCAATACGAAAATCACTAATATAATCGATATATTCGGTCGAAACGGCTTCATTGCGTTCCAGTGACTGAAGCCCGAACCTTTTTTTTCTCTCCCTCTTATTTGATAACTTACTAATATTAACTCGGGCCTTAGGGTAATACAAGTTAAAAGGAAGTCGTCTATGAATTCGATATTAACTATTTCTTCGTTTCTATTGGACGATGAAATATACGAAAAACAAACATAATCATTATAAATTAAGCCGACATTTTTCATTTGGCAAATATTCTATTCATATTGCATTCATCCGTTTTAAATGGACACTTTTGTGATACATTTTCTAAAAAAATAAATGTCTGCTTCTACATCAAGTTATCGTGTGTTGACATTGTGTGTATTTTAGTGTCAAGGAGCAAACACTCTTAATCCATTTTTGGGGATATAATAGGCCTCTTTTCCTTCTGATACTAGGCTTTTAAAAGCACACCCTTCTTTGCTTAGGGAACCGCCGTATTCATCCCAAAAAATGATGTACGAAAACAAGTTTATAGTTTGTTATTTGAACAAGTCCATTTCACTGTGTTTGATGTATTGGACAGGTATCTAAGATGTGTTATAATTATGAACTTGTTCTACTTTGTAGAGTCTATTCGAGATATAATTTTAGTGTATTCGAAGTATAATAAGAGACACGTATTAATTTGATCTCTAATATAACCAAGAGACTAGGCACCTTTTATATCGTTTAATTTATTTACTTACTAACCACGATACAAGTGGTGATGACGACGATGATGAGAAAAAAAAGTAAAACCAATTGAAAATGACCAAGATTATCTTCTCTCCGCGCGTCGAATTGCCGAACTTCCAATGATTTATTTCTGGTGTGGTACATGGCTCATTCGCAGGTCTATATAAGGATGTGGGTGTGGATGGGGTGGGGGAAGAAGGAGCCAAATATCATCAGAGGTTTGGCTGTTTTTTTTTCAAAGCCAAAACCAAGACATTTCCGTGAAGAAATAAATACTGGTAACCCTGAAATCAGCAGTCCATTAGAAACTTTAGAATTGTTGTGTTTCTGCGCTTTATAAATGTTGATCTATTTTTAAGATGTGATATAAATAAGTTATAATTCTAATTCTAAGATATTAATAAGATATAATTATGATATTAATGAGATATAATTTTAAGATATGATATTGCTAAGGTATTATATTAAATGATATTAAGATGCTATAGTTCTAAGATATGATATTGAAAAAATATGATATTAAGATATGACATTAATAAGATATAAGTTTGAGATATGATATTGATAAGATATGATATTAAGATATAACATTAATAAGCTATAATTCTAAGATATGATATTGATAAGATATAATTCTAAGATATGATATTAATAAGATATAAGTTTGAGATATGATATTGATAAGATATGATATCAATAAGATATAATTCTAAGATGTGATATTAATGAGTTCTAAGATATGATATTAATGAGATATTATTTTAAGAAATGATATCAATAAGATATAAGTTTATGTTATTTTGAACACTCTATACGGTAATTCACAATTGAAAATGTTGCAATACTGTGCCTAGTTGTTCGCACCTGGGCGTGCCGCTGTTGCCACACAATAAAAAGATCACTTTTGCCAATTAAAACGTATTTACTTTTTACTTTGGCCAGTACATTTAAAAAAAAGTTTTTAGTATTTGCAAAGTAATTCAATTTCTATGTAGACAAACACACTTCATAAACTTCTCAGGTAATCAGACTTCACGCTAAAATTGCTGGTGTCTCTTACCCGGACCCCACCCTACCACCCCTCTCCTACTTTAGATTGCCTCATAGACAATTTCAAAACATATTATTTTTTAAAACAAATAAATCAACCGCGTGTGGATACGTCAATATTTTTATTCACCAAATACCTTCTAACAGTCCCTTAAAGCAACGGCTGGTAAAGAACCGCTCTCGTGTAGACTCACGATGCCTGAAAACGAAAGTAGAGTTATTAACATAACTATGGTATAGAGATAGATATGGGATTTAAGGTCCATTCGACACAAAATAGGTCATTTCGGAACTAGCATCAGGTTTGAATTTTAATAATTCACTTGCGTAAAAGAGTTGGAATTTAGTAGTGTGAAGTAACCACATGACCCGTACCGAGGTTGAGAGAGAGAGAGAGAGAGAGAGAGAGAGAGAGAGAGAGAGAGAGAGAAAATGGGGTTTAACGTCCACTCAACACAAACTAGGTCATTTTGGTACTAACATATGGTTTTAATTTATTTCAATACTTCGCTTGCGCGTAGGGGTCTTTAGCAGTGGGACCCTGTTTCACGAAATGTCAGCTGAAGATAAAATCCAAATCTTAATAGATACTTCAATTTTGATTGGCTAAGCACCAAAATCAATCTAATATTATCCAATCAAATTATTAAAATTTCGTGAAACAGATTTATAAAAAACGAAACGAAATATAGATCTGTATTTTAATCAGATTGTATTGATGTAAACCACAAACCTGCGATTGCCGATTGAAATCCAGCGTTGTAATCACAGGCCACTTCACTGAACTCATATCTTGTCCTATCATCCACATAAGTATCGTTTACATCTGGTCCTCCAACCAAGGCACCGTATAGAATCTGGGGATTAGGTGCTGATGAATGGAAGTTGCTCCAGTCGCAGGTACCTTCTAACGGACATGAGCTATAATAAAAGGACATTTACTTTACTAGAGATGGAGATGGAGACTGGGACATGGGCTCAGATGGGGACGGGATGGGACGGGTTGGGATGGGGACAGCGGGGACGGGAAGGAATCGTACAGAATGGAATGGGCATGAGCTATAATGAAAGGGCATTCACTTTACTGGAGATGGAGATGGAGACTGGGACATGGACGGGGATGGGGACGGGATGGGACAGAATGGGACGGGACGGGGTGGCATGGGGGCAGCGGGGACGGGATGTGATGGGAGAGAATGGGATGGGATGGGACGGAACGGGACGGGGGGAGATGAGATGACATTTTTCTAGTCCAACTGGGATAATGAAGACCGAGATGCGCCATGCGAAATGAAATGAAATAGGGTTTAACGTCCTATTGTTCCGCTCCTAACCTGGGCTAATGAAGACGGGCGTACTCCATACAGTGTGCTATGAGGGAAATCTTGTCCGGACAGCGGCACTACGACCCATTAATTACCTCCAGCAGGTGCGGATCCAGGAATTTTTGCAGGAGGGGGTTTGACAGGTTTCTGTTACGGAAATCTGCCATCATCGTCTCTAAATTACATAGGCATACATACAAATTGAGCTTTTTAAACAGAGAAATCATTTTTATACTCATGTAGGATCACTTTGTGATGTAATTTCATTGATGCAAGGCATTATTTTTTTTTTATGTAGCTGAGCAGGGGGGGTGGTGGACCCCCCCCCCCTCTGGATCCGCGCCTGTCCAGACTGGACAGTTGCAATTCCTTACTGATTGGTCTTCCATGTCGCATTATTGATAAACTCCAAAATGTGCAGAATTCTACCGCAAGACTGATCACAAGCACGAAATATAATGAGGACATAACCCCGGTTTTATTTCAACTGTACTGGTTGCCTGTTGTTTTTAGAGTTAAATATAAAATACTCTATTAACCTTTAAATGCTTTAAGTTTAATGGTATTGCGTCCTTTTACTTGTCATGTCTCTTGAATATTTATAAACCTTCTCGAACGTTACGGTCATCCAAAGACAACTTTTTATTAACGGAAAAAAGAGCCAACCTTTCAAGTTATGGAGAACGATCGTTTTCGTGTCAAGCCCCAAAACAGTGGAATCTATTGCCTTTTAGTATAAGCAGTAGTACCTCTTTAACAACTTTTAAATCTAAACTTAAAACTTTTTTATTCCGAGAGGCTTTTAATTGCTGAATTAATTTTAATTATTCACTATATGTATTTTATAGATATTTATTTTTGTATTTTTGTACTGATTTTATAGATATTTAGATTTTTACTGTTTCTATAACTATTATTTTCTTTTTAATGATTTTTTATATATATCCTATACATTTATCTATCTATTGTAAAGCGCATCTGAACACGTATGTGGAAGTTAACGCTATATAAGTGTTGTATAATAATAATAATAAAAAGTGTTGTATAATTCTTATATTAAATTATAACTGCCCAAAGGATCTTTTACATGTACGCCAATGTGTACACGGGACTTCGGTTTTCCTCCCATCCGACTATATACAACGAGCCAACGTCTTACTCACTTAGCCACGGTGATCTCCGAACCATGCGATATGGAATGAGAGACATTTTGATCAGAGAGCGGCGTTTCCACCTAATATTAGTCGGTCGGATTCCAACTTTCAAAGGACCTGCGTGACATTTGGTTACATATATTATACAAAGGTCTAGAGCATAGAAAACGTGTTCCTGTCAGGAATTCTGGTCCAAGAATTACCTTGAGGCGTGATGTGGACGCAGAGGATAACTGTTGGAGTAGCCGATCACAAAACTCATCTTCATTTTATTATCACCAAGTATATAGTTAATCTGGGATATAGCCCACTCTCGGTATTGGTTGGCGTTAATACCATCGTCGGCTGCCAATAGGGCTAGAAACGCTGTATTAGCTGAAATATAAAGAAGATGAGATTTCAATAAGTAATTTTAAAGGATTTAATTATTTTGTTTTTCTGCACACATTATTAATATGACCAGCAACTGGGCCCCAAATGCTATTCATCTTGATGGGGTTTTTATTTTTTTCGTAGGGGGGGGGGGGGGCAAACTACTTTGAAATAAAGGCTAAGACTCCGCCAATACAAGCACCATAGATATTGAACTTGGCATTCCAAGATGGCGACGATGACGTTCTGTCTGGTTTCTGGTCCATAGTTCGCTCGTACTTGGTATATGAACAGCCTAACAACTGAGATCCAGCGAAGGTTTGTTTTACATTCAAAATTATAATCAAGGCTGTATTTTACTTCGCGATCTTGTTTAATATCGTGTTTATAATAATATGTATGGAAAGTGTCAGATCCAGTTTCGAATGTACGGTATGGCAGGTAGTGCAGGTAAACTGGGCGTCACTGGAGGATGGCGATACTGAGCTGTACTAGTAGTAAGACCAGTGAAAGTAAGGAAGGTGCAATTGTAATTTTCGTGTAGTGCCATAATTTTCTATTTAAGAATTTAACGAAATTGTTTCGGCGCTATTTTCCGTAGATACACCACTGGCCATATCCGTTCGATATGTGTTAATAAGACATGTTTAAACTGAAAAATCAAACATTTATTTTCCTTTCATACTTAAAGGGACAATCCCGATAAGGACAGAGTCTCAAAAATTAAAGTCCTAGAGTTTATGAAATTTATGGACTAAAATATAAGGCATAGTGTATTTATCTTGTCTCAAAATTTCAGCTCAAAATATTGAGTCGTTTGGACGTGAACGTCAACACTGCTTATCCGGACACGTAACCCTTTTAAGATTTCGGGTCAATTTTTTCATTGGGTGACCTGATAATAGATTCACATTTCTTGACCCATGTACTGTACTTGATAGCAAAAGGTAAATTTCACCTACATATTTTTTTATAGAAAAAGTCTGGTTTTATCGAGATACTGTATAATACAACGGTCTCCATTTCCAGATGAAGACTGTCAGATTTAAGTTATTTACAAGCGTATCACAAATATCGTGTTAGTTGGGTTTTAAGGGATTTTAACACAAAATTAAGCAATTTTATTCCTCAGAAAGTTATCTGGATTGGCCCTTTAAAAAAATTGATAATTGACCATGAGGGTTGTGTTACCTGCATATCTTAAGGACCCCCATTCATTCCTGAAGGCCAATCCACAGGTAGTATAAGGTACGCCTCCAGAAATCCAACTATTGAAGAAGTTGATTATCGCATTCTTATAGACTGCCTCTTGCGTGATCTCAAATAACATCAACTAAAGCAAAACAAGGATAATGTGGTTTTATATAAAAAATTGTATGGAAATGGTTAGAACCGCTATATAAAGAAATTAAACGGGTCTTGATGCCTGACTTTTCTTTACCAACCGGGGTAATGATGACGGGCATACGAATCACTGGACAGGACATCGTATTGACACGAGGAAACCACATTGGCAAATAACGAGAAACCTTCTTGGTCAATCCTGTTCTCCAATTCTAACCTACTTATCTGCCAAATAAAGGGGTTTGTGGAGATCGAGCGGTAAGACAGTGTTCTGTCGGCAAGAAATTAAAAGCTAGTTCATAAGAACGGGGTGAAATGAAATGGGGTTTAACGCCCTACTGCTCTGCTAGGACTGGGCTACAGTGTGCTATGAGGGAAGCGACACTTTGGCGTACTCATATATGGAATTCCAACAGCCAGGGTTTCTTTTACATGCGTCCCATCCAAACGGTGAACTTCCGGACCAATATTTCAATTAAGGCAAGATACAATTTTATGGATACACAATTACTGAGTTCAATACTATGTGACCCCCGAAACGCCAGTCCAGTCTGTCGATGCGGAAAATCAAATTTAAGTTTTATTTGTTATTTGTGTTTCATATTCTGTATATATTTGCCTACTTTTCACTTACCTGTATCATTGGCTTGATAAAGACGAGAGTATCCTCATTGAAACGTCGCTTAGTATTAAACTTAGTAATTGTGTATCCATAAAATTGTACCCTGTGTTAATATGTTCAATTATTAAAGAAGTAATATTTTAATGATACGTAGATGAGTAAGTCGTTAAACCCCATTTCATTTCATTTACGTGTACAACGCGAAGGTGAATAATGTTGGCTTAACACCCGGGTTTCAGCCTACCTTTCTAAAATTCCATCTGTCAGTGGTCATTTTAGATACATATCGATGTTTATCGTCCCACCCGAAGACCTAGGCACATCTTCCATGTCATCCTCTAACCAGACAGCCAGGTGGCTTGATCATTATATGCATGCATCTTGCTAGTTACAGACTAAGATCCAATGCGGACCAGTTTCATATTTTACCTGACATGCAGGTGCCTTTTCATCCCATGACTGTGCCCAAGGAACGAAGTTATCAAAATAGTATTTAGCCTCTGTTAGATAGGTATTGTCACCGGTAGCCTTGTATAACCAGACAGCAGCTACACACAGTTCATCACGATAACCACTGGATCTAAAACAAATAACAACAACAGATAAAGATGTGAAGTTCAGTCGATATAGTCTGTCCTCGTACGGGGATTAAACCAGTAAATATTTGCCAAATCCTTTTTCCGCCCTTTTGCACCTTGGGGTAGAACGTTTTCTACCAAGGTTTAGTAAATATTCATAAACGTTTTATAGTAATTGTTAAAACAACAACAATATGATTAAAATACAGATCTATATTTCGTTTCGTTTTATATAATTTCGATGACCTACACTACGGAGAGCGCTAGATCGGCGACGGTCCTACGCATTTTAGCACATATGACGTCATATATAGATTGTGGGTTAGGGTTAGGGTAAGGGCTAGGACCTGTAGATTTGGTCAAAGTCCAGAGATGTAAACAGGGCTAGCCCTAACCCTAACCCATGATCAAGCCTAACCCTTACCCTAACCCACAATTCACATATGACGTCACAATTTGCGTAGGACCGTCTCCGATCTAGCGTTCTCCCTACACTACATGAAGATCTGCCAAGTTGCACGAGAGACTTTTGACTGTATGACGACAGTTATTGATTAATCAATCAGCGTTGACGTTTCTACAGTTCCATGCAGAGCATGCCAGGAACTTGCCGTGACAGACTGTTTCATTGGATAATTCCTCACATAAACTAGACGACAACTCTTCCACATCCTGGTGTGAAGACAGGTAAAACGAAATTTTGAAGTCTGACAACAAAACAAAATTGAATCTGTGTTTTAATCAGATTGCGTTGAAGTTGAATTAGTAGTCTCAATCCATCAATAAAAATGATTTACCTCCCTTGAATACGGGAGCGGACGATCAGCAGTCCGTAACCCGATTGAGATGAAGAAAGTCCCAGAGTGTTCACTTGTGAGCGCACCCCCTTCCCGACCTAAACCCAGGCCCAGACAAATATCAAAGTGTATTTTAAAGACACTTGAGCAAAGGACGGGGAGTCTGGTAGTGAAAAACGCCACAAAAGAAAACAAAAACTTTACTTGTAGAAGTCAGTCAGTGGATAGATACCAGTGTACGTTTTAGCATAGGTATATAAACTTATAGCAGCAATCAGCAGCTTTTGGGAATAGGCAGCATCTGAAAGCAGTAATATATAAACTTGAAGCAACAATCAGCAATGTTTGGGAATATGCAGCATCTGAAAGTGGTAATGTACGGACTTTTAGCAGCAGTAAATAGAACTTGGGAATAGGTAGCACCTGTAGGCAGTAATATATAAACTTATAGTAGCCTTTAGCTGAGAATCGACAGCATCTTAAAGCAGTAATTATATAAAATCGGAGATACGTTCAATGACAATATTTAGGAAGAGAATTGACCAATTCAAAACAGATGCAGCACGATACATAATCTTCTTCCCCAAGTTCCTTTCACTAACGTAGGTATGTCATTGAGTCAAGTGGAGTTTTTTTAATCCCATGATAGTACCTATCTGGAGCCTGGCTAACATAATGAGTCTTTGTACCCGCCCTTCGGTTTTTGTCCCTGTACTCCGATGTTTGTTCCTGTCTTCTGGTTCCGGTTTTTCTATCTGAATCTTTGAAATGAAAATGAACTGGTTTACCTTGAGCTGGAGTTAGACAACACTTCTCTCTCCAATCAAACAAATGTGGAAAGGGGAATAACTTTGTGTTAGCTCACTTTATTTGTAAACTGATCTCAATACATGTATATCAAATTTTCCCACATTCGCTGTTGGGTTAGAATCCATAAAACGATCCCATCTTTTGGGTGCTTGTCTGGAATATCACTTTGGAGAAGGGTAATATAGCCCAAACATGTTCCTTAAACATTTTCTGCGAAGACAAACATCACTTTTGTAGAAGCAGACGTAAATTACCAACCAGATTGACCCCTACCTTCAGTTTGAAAGACAATTGATCCAGCAGCCAATGCGGCGGCGGTCTCTCCAGCTACATCACTTCCTTTAACGCTTGTGGTGAGTTTATATGCTGGACGGTCTATCGTCATATCTTCAGGTCGTCCCCAATAGTTATGATCTGCTTCTGGATCCCCAACCTGCGAAAGAGAAAGAGAAATGGGGCTCACTCGATACAAATTAGGTAATTTCGGGACTTACATTTGGTTTAATTTTATTAAGCTGTGGGGGGAAACCAGGGGTACCTGCGGAAAAAACCAGGACTTAGACAAGCGGTCCTACCACTAGTCACGTACAAGTCTGGGAACTAAACCAATCTTTTGCCTCAGTGATATACTTTGTAATCTAAAGCCATCCACTGCGTTCTCCCTAACCTACAAATAATGAGTCAGTGTCTATGACAGTTCAAGCATAGTTTACATCCAAAACATAGTTTTTTCCGTTCAATATCTTCAATTGTAGGAAATAGGGGCGTTTATAAAGAATAACGGCAAAGATAAAACGTATAGACATTCGGATTTGATGAAAAACCAAAGTTCATCCGTGAACTGGGATGCGAAATGAGAGAGAAACCTTCATAAACCTCCCCAAACTATCAGGGAAGGCCCGCCAAATTCTGATCGCTTACCTCCCGTTGACCGCATCGGCTCTGTCCTTGATTTACTCCTTAGTAGTCTTTAAAGCACGATACTTGGTAATCGTCTTCCCGTCTTTGTTCTGGGGGCAACGCACATTCAAAAAAGTACCAAGGCCCTGATCGACATACGTGGTCAATTGGGCGTCACAGTTTCCCCGAAGACTGTGATGACGTCATGGTTCATAATAGTAGGTTCCTGGTTTAAAGTACTTTCGTACCGGAAGAAAAAGCCACATGATAAAATTACCTGATAATAATACTCTTGAGCACTCGGTTTCCAACATTTTAAAAAATAATCCAGTGGCCATTTAATACATTTGTACATGTTATCCAGTTCTTCGGCCGCTATATAAGCATCTCCAAATCTTTCCAATCCCCAAATCAACATAGTTGTAGCGGACGCCATAGGTAGATTAAATTTGACAAAATCTCCAGCTAAATTAAAATTATTACATCATTTAAAAATCCATAAATAAGAACCGGTATAGAATTGACCTGTTACACTGCACCTAATTTCTACCTTGCTAATTTCTACATGTTCCTCGTATTGCTAAACAAACTATATATTTTTGGAAAGCTTATAACATTAGGAACAACACAAATCCGGGAGTTCCAAGAAAAATGTTTTCAATAACTTGATCTATGGTCTGATGAAAATCGTCACAATTGTCGAGTAAATCCTTTCAGCCTCGGCATTTATGTTTTCGGCATTTTTGTTGAAACCAAATTTAACCAATATACTATGATTTGTTAACAATGAAGGCATAAGGAGTTTTTGCCAATATTTGATTTTATGCAAAATGTTTGTATAAATATAGCATTTACTTGACAATTATCGCGATTTTAATCAAGTTATTGCAAACATATTTCTTGGAACTCGGCTTTAATCCACTCAGTCTAGGTCTAGTCTAAAGTTTAGTCTAAAATCCGTATGTATAGACGTACCCGTCCTACCTTTCGTGCGATACCCATAGCCCTAACTCAAAACTACAATAGCAACAGGGGGGGGGGGGTGGATGGTCGAAAGGCCAAATAGTTACCACGTGGGTTCTATATCAAAAAGCATTTTACTGAGTCAACTGGCGTGGGTTCGTGGCAAAGAGTAGGGTCGCCTGTCCAACCTCGTGGGTTTTCTTTGGGACCTCCGGTTTCCTCCCACTACTAAAGACCCCTACGCGCAAGCTAATGATTGAAATAAAATTAAACCATATATTAGTTGCGAAATGGCCTAGTTTGTGTCGAGTGGCTGTTAAACCCCATTTCTCTCTCTCTCGAACATAATAGGAACAAAATTTTGAGAGACTATAAAAGTATTAAAAACGTCTTACCATCGTACCAACCACCGGTTAGATTTTCACCATTTGATCCAACATCATCCAGAGCTGAGTCACTTCTATAAGGTATTCGATTATCACTAGGAAGAGCTCCAGATCTCTGAGCCTCAAAGAATAGTATAGACTTCTCTAACACACTATCATAGTCGAACACATTGTCTGGAAAACCAAATATGTTGATGAAGAAAACGGCCCAAACTAAAGAGTTCATTTCTTTTATACACCTTACCCAACCTCAGAGGCTTTCTCCGGGTCTATACGAAAAGATCTAGTTTATGTGGAGTGGACATTACACCCCATTTCTCTCCGTCTTTTAGACACATTACTTGGTATGTCCATGGTATCACATTGGACCTGGCCATTACTTAATTGTTCTAATTCACGTTGTCTTTTTTAATATTTCACAAAGCCTATAGAACTTACAATAGGTTTATGACGTAGGGCCATGTGATAAATGTGTGATAAACCTACTATTGACCGGGAAGCAGAACACACAACGGAATGCACCTGCATGACCACGCACATACTAAACTTCCGCTATCTATTTACATCTACAATTAGCTCCGCTTGAGAACAGACTTCAAGCTAGTTGGTCGACATTTTAAAAGGAAATCGGCGATTTTAGTCGAAAACGCTATACAAGAATATTTAGAAAATTTTGAGACGTATATATTTGCTTTTAATCAATAAAATTGAAAAAAAAAGTAATTAGTCATTTTGAGTATAACAGATGTGAATCGGTGTAGGACCGCATTACAAAACAAATACTAATGGTTGGATAAGGCGGCCACTTAAGGCAGAGATCAGGGGCCGTATTTATAAAAATTCTTAGAGTTTTCATAACTTTTACTCTAAGACATCCTAAAACAACATTTAGTTAAAAGTTACTCTTTAGAAATATTTATAAAGGGTCTTAGAGTTACTTTTAACTAAATGTAAGACTTGGGTCTTAACCAAACTCTTAGCGATGTAACCATGGGAAATCCGGGGATTCCCTGAAGTTATTTATAGCTCAGTGTTGATGGAGTGATAGTTTTTCCGATTAACAAACTCAGCTTCATCTTGTGAAGGCGTTGGGATACGGACGTGTGAGTAGTGTGACCCATCTATCACACCAACGACACCGGGGAATCCCGCAAGTGTGTGGAACTTTCTCTTGTGTCGTTGAGTTTCCTGTTGAGATATGGGCATCGATACGAATCTCTGAACAATATGCGGATCAGACAGTACATCTAACGTTTCTGCAATCACTCTACTCACTGTAGGTTGACTGACGCCGAAATCGTCACCACTACACAGTTGCATTTTACCAGTAGCTAGGAAACGAAGCGTAATGGCGATCGTCATCTCAGCGTCGATTGAGAAATTTCGTTTAGTAGGACCCGTAAGTAGATGCCGAACTAAATCTGTCACAAAAAGAATCCCACCCATGTCCATTCGATATCTCCTTATCAACTCGTCATAGTTGTACTCCACTAAGAAATCTCTTCTAGTTTTAAACTCTCTTAGGCGGCGTACACGGACGGCCATGTTAACCAAGATAAGAGTACTTTTAACAAGTTAGGAGTGCTACAGGAGGACTCTTAAATATGTGCCATAGTTAGGAGTAATTCTTAAAGTAAAATGTTTTATAAATAGGTCTTAGGAAAATCTACAAAGTTAGGAGTAATTTTTGACAGGTAAGAGTTGGTTCCAACTCTTAGAATTTTTATAAATACTGCCCCAGGTCCCGAGTTCACGAAGCATTCTCAGACTTAAGTTAAGAGTTTATTAAAAAGTGCTTGTCTTATAAAACGTTTGTTGTTTTAATATATTAGATACATCAATAAGACACTATGTACAAAGTTTTGTGTTTCTGGATCAAAGATATTTCTTATAAACAGTGATTGAATGTTGAGTAAATTCTTAAGTGTGAGAATGCTTTGTGAACTTTTATCGAAGTAGAGTAGATAGTGCTTTGACAAACTGATCCCGCAGTGAATATTCGCTTGGCCGCTACAATCACTGATAAGCATGACATCGACGAGGCTTAATGAGTACGGCATATTAACTTTTTTACTCCGACAAATTAAATTCTCAAATATTTTTTTGAGGTAAAAGAAAAATAAATAAAGACGTTTGAAGTATTTGTTGTTAAAAAATATTTCCTATTTAGTGTAAATGGGTATTAAAATGAGTAAAATGCATCATTTTGCCCGAAGCAGTTAGGTGTTAAGTAAACATTGCACGAGCCGTTGAGCCAATGACTACAAGGCTTGCAGTCAACGCACGTGTTTTGGACAGGCATCCGTTACAGAGATAATTCGTAAGTAATTCTCTGTGAAACAGATTGGTGCTTTGTGTGGAGCGGAACATGCGTTGTGCTACGAGGGAAATTTAGCCAATGGCCACTGGTTCCTTTCCATACACACCAATCTGTACATAGGAAGTGAAATAAAAGGAAAATAAAAGAAATGGGATTTATCTTCCTAACATTTTATACATACCGCGATAATGAAAATAGCAAAACGTCATGCATTGTGCTGTGAGGGGAAACATTGCACAGACAGTGGTGCTACGATCTACTCTTATTTCGAATTCCAGCTACCAAAGGTTCTTTTGCGTGTACGTCTAAACGACAAGATGTTGCTCCTTGGCAGCCACTCCGTCTCGCACCACTGACCAGGGCACATTACACTGTAACACCGTGGTCGAAACTGTGGCTTCTGATTAAGTGAACTATCGCCTTATTCAGTGACAGCAGGAACTAAAAGAATACAAAAATAAAAAAAGAAATCACAATACCTGGGGCATCTATGACAGTATCTTCAGTTGCTGTCGTAGTAGAAGCTGTCGTTGTCGTTGTTGTTGCAGAAACAGTAGTTGTCTTTGGGGTAACAGTGGTAGTTGTTGTTATTGGCGCTACAGTCGTTGCAGTTGTTGTTGGAGTAACGGTAGTCGTTGTCGTTTCGGAAACTGGATTGACATTCTTGGTGCCCAAATTTGGAATAAAGGTGATTGTGGCCGTAGGCGATAGATTATGGTCGGTGAAACCTTGGAAGCCTGGACAAACCTGCGATCCAGCAGCTACCACTGTGTTGTAGTCGATATTCTTGATGACGAAATCACGCTTGCCGTTCTGGCTCTCGAGAATACCGCTCCAAACCTATAACAAATATAGCTGTTTTGATGGAAGACTAAATTAAATGTAAGAATAGAAATACAATGTCCTGGGTTACAGATCTGAGAACCACGTCAGAAAAACCCAACTAACAGAGGGATCGAACACGTGACCTCCAGATTATCGAGCCAACGTCATTTTTTGCCACCATGGCTCCAATGAAAGAACAGTGGAATTAAATACAAAATGTGGATTTTTAACAAACCTTAAAATAAAACCCACCTGGCAAGTAACAATGGCTAGTAGTTCGAATAGGGTGGGAAACCTTGGTCCTCGCCCACTACTTGGTATTCAATATAAGAGTAAGCCACCGCGCCGCTGTCCAGGCAAAATATTTCCCGAATAACGTCCTCATTACCCTAATAGGGACAGAACAGTGGGACGTTAAACCCCATTTCATTTCTCTACTTGAGGATCCCTTTTTAATACAGGGGGTAGTGGGTGGATGGCCGAGTGGTTAGCGTGCGCGCGCTGCATCATACGGCCTGCCATTGAGTCAACTGGCGTGGTTTCGAATCCCCGGTTGTACGTGGCAAGGAGTAGGGCCGCCTGTCCAACCTCGTCGGTTTTCTCCGGGTACTCCAGTTTCCTACCACCGCTAAAGAACCCTACGTGCAAGCGCATTATTGAAATAAAATTAAACCATATGTTAGTCCCGAAATACCTAGTCTGTGTCGAGTGGGCGTTAAATCCCATTTCTGTCTCTCCCCCTTTTTAATCCGACTGGTTCCAACTGGGACATAATCCAGAGTTGATATTTTGATTTTTTTTTTAAAAAAATAATTAAATGTTATATAATCATATTGAGTAAAATACACCATGAATTACAACGTCGAAAATTTGTATTGAAATAGGCAGCGCTGGATTAACTTAAATGTCCATTAGGTCATCTCGAGACCAACATGTAGTTCAACTTTAGAAGTGAAGGGAACACGGGAGATCCTATTCCTTCACAAGTACAATAAGGGAATCGAAGCCAAACCAATTGACTCAATGACAGACCTTCCGATACAACGTGCACGGATAATTGAGCACACTAAACAAACTGTACTTACGTTAAGTGAATTAACATCTTGGTCGAAACGAATGTTCACGACCCAGCCATCCATACCGGCAGGTGCGGTAAAGCAAGTGTCACCAACAAATCCTCCATTCCAATAATTCCACACCGTCAGGGTCAAGTGGGTTTCAGCCCCTTCACTTCCACCAGTCAGAAACAGAATTAATCCACTCAATCTAAATATATATAATATATATCTAAAATATAGAACCATTTCATGTTAACAGATTTCTAATATACGTAATGTAAATATTTAATATCAATCACGTGCTTATTAACCCATGTGGATACGCCGGCTAATTTTCCTTTGATCTTTAAAAAGATGCTACCTGTCAATCATTATTAAATGTTGCACTGTTAACGTTTTTTTTAAAAAAAATTCAAAAAAGAGAATAGATAGATAGAAATCATTATATTGCATATTTTGTGGTGTTGGGTTTTGTTTAAAAAAGGATAAAAATAGAAATTTACAAGCTGAAAATGATACATACAATAATAAGAAATTTTAGTTTAAAAAATCCCCTTTAATGTTTCCTGGGTGGTTTAAAACAGAGAGTATATGTTTGTGACCCGGGTTCAAGAGATCGCTGAATTAAGAATAACCTTCGATTTTATTGTCGCCGCCCTGCTGATGTTTTGTGCAGTTTATAAAAAAATGATTTGTTGACGTTATGATTAAACATAGTTAGTTACTGCGGTATATACAAAACATCAAAGAATATATTTATATAGGTAATTAATATTAATGACCAATTATCATCTGATGGCGAGTTCATTCTTTGTACCTGTACATTTAGCGCTGACTCACTAAACGTCCTGCTGTTCTGCTCTAACGGGGCTAATGAGGGATTTTTTTTCCATACAGAGGCACAACGGCCTACTCTAACATCGAATTTCAACTGTCACGGGGGAGGGGGAGGGGGGGTGTCACGGTGGCTAAGTGGATAAGGCGCTGGTTCGCTAGCCTAGAGGTCGAATGTTCGATCCCTGCATTTGCCGAGAAAGTTCATCTCGATTTTCCGGCATGATTTCTCCTTGTCAGTGATGCAGAAGGAGGGCCTGACAAGGACAGCTGCCTAGTCTTTCGGATGGGACGAAAAACCGAGGTCCCGTGTACACATTGGAGTGCACGTAAAGATCCCTTGGCAGTTGGAATTCGATATAAGAGTAGGCCGTAGCGCCGCTGCCCGGGCAAAATTTACCCTCATAGCACACCGTACATGGCGTATGCCCGTCTTCCATTAGCCCAGGTTAGGTGCAAAAGAGTAGGACGTTAAACCCAATTTCATTTCATTTCATTTCATTTCAACTGTCAGGTGTTCTTTTATGGGAAGGCCAACTACGGACGTGTGATTTTCGTCCTGCATCAGTGACCGTTGGGACCATGCCGGAAAATCCCGATGAACTTTCACGGTCATTACCCGGACCGAAAGAGAGAGAAATGGGGTTTAACGCTCACTCGACATAGATCGGTCGTTTCGGGACTAACATATGGTTCAATTCTATTTCAATAATTCGTTTGCGCGTAGGGTCCTTTAGCAGTAGTAGAAAACCGGAAAACCCTGAGTAAACCCACGAGGATGGACACGCACAACCGGGGTATCGAAACCACGTCAGTTGACTCAATAAACAGACCTTATGATACAACGGCCACCCACCCCCACTACAAGTGGTTCAATTTTATTTCAATAATTCGTTGGCGCGTAGGGTTCTTTAGCAGTGAGAAGACATCGCGGACCTGGAGAAAACCCACGAGGATGGACAGGCAACCCTACTCCTTGTAACACACAACCGGGGAATCAAATCCACGTCAGTTGACAGACCTTATGATACAACAGCGCACTCACTAATACGGCAATCCACCCCCACTACATCCACGCATATTAACTTTTTTTTACTCAGACAAATTAAATTCTCAAACATTTTTTTGAGGTAAATGAAAAATAAATAAAGACGTTTGAAGTATTTGTAGTTAAAAAATATTTCCTATTTAGTGTAAATGGGTATTAAAATGAGTAAAATGCATCATTTTGCCCGAAGCAGTTAAGTAAACAATGCACGAGCCGTTGAGCCAATGACTAACGCCGCGTGTGCAGTCAACGCACGTGTTATGGACAGTCATCTGTTACAGAGATAATTCGTAAGTAATTCTCTGTGAAACAGATTGCATCCACGCTAGAGATACAGCGACTTACTCGCTGAGTCACCGTGGCTCCGAATAGTGCAATCATACAAATAGAATAGCTTTTCCGTTATCGTACAATACTGTGAATAATGACATCAGCTACATTTTATTGTCTACGTTTTTAATTACAAAAAATTAAGCATCCTTTTTATATTGCAAAGACGTGCGGAAACGACATTTTTCATTCATAAAAACTGCAATATTGAATAATCGTAAACAATGTTGATTTAAAAAAAAAATCAAAAAAAAAAATCTTTCGTCCAAGGGTACTTGATTCAGGAACAAAGTGCAATTGCATGTAAAAAAAATAAAATACAAGTACTATAAAGGCCACGCCAAATTTATTTCTCGTCCTTGGGGAACACGTGTTAAAATTTTACTTGTTATGTTTTCAGGGAAACGAAAAATTTAAAAACCAAAAGCACCCGATAGCACCGTAATTCAAAAACTCTGGTTCCAAATATTTAAGTGTTGAAATTTAAACAAAGCATCGTTGATGTGATTCAGGTAGCTATTGATTTATCAAGACCGCGAAGAACGGAAATTTAAAAAATCAAATTGGTGTAGCCTAAATTCAAAACATTCAATGGGACGAAGAGACTAAAAATTCGAAAAAATAAAATAAAATGAAATAAAAAATAAATGGATATTTGTACGCGGAACGTGCTGGAAAAATGCCGAAAATGTAAAAAGAAAAAAAAAAGCGTGAATAAATTTAATAAAGTAGTAAACTTACATTAATAAATTCATGTTGATAAATATGAAAATGAAGAAATAAATCCAATCGCTCTAAGAACTTTGTCTAAAGTTCCCGATCGGTAACAGCTAAACCAATGTTTGATTACATGCTATTTATATTATAGTATATAGGTAATAAAATTATGTTATTGTATTAGATTACTGATGAATATTATGCCTTCCTGTAAATATATTTATATTAAGGAACGAAGCGTGAAATGACGTTTGTAAACAGTTTATATTTTTGGATCAATATGTATGAAAGGAACTATCAGTAGACTTAAAGTGATATTACCGTGAAATTATTTCTCTTATATGTCAAAGTGAAGATTTGATATTCGAGCCGCGTGAGATAAATAAAAGCTGTCAATATCTTGAATAGTTTTTAAACAGAACAGGTGCTCTATATACCCGGCACGTGTACGTAATGATTTTAGAAAACTACTTTCAGTTTTTATGGTCAGATATAGACAATTAGTTCTTGACAATCAACATTATTCTAAAACGCCTAATATTTAAATACACAAACATTGGTCAGCTGTATCGTAACTTTCAGTTTTTTATTGTCAGATATAGGCAATCATTTTTGGACACTCAAATTTAGACTAAATATCTAAATACACAAACATTTGGTATAATAGACATGACAGGGAAGATAGCATTCTGCACAAAGAGAACATTTATTCTACTTCGGGAATAGGTTTACATCTGTTATACACAAAAAGACTAATTAAACCTTTTCAATTTTATTAAATGAAAGCAGAATGTCTATTCTGAAAACTCTCTAAATATACTTAGTGCTTTCGACTAAAATCGTCGATTTAGGACTTAAAATGTTGGACTAAAAATGTCGAAAGAGTGGCTTGGCGCAGAAAATAGCGCTGATTCATTAACCAGAGGCTGTATCTGGAATGTTTCAACCTGATTTCCCGATCCTCGGTAGATTCAGTGGTCTCATTCCGTTTCACTCCACTAACCCCTAGGTTCATCCATGGTGAAGACATATATTCAAATTATCTACGATCAAGGGCAAACGATTTTATACGTGAATACTCCATGGGTGAACCCAGGGTATTGTGGAGTCAAACGGAATTAGACCTTCTGGGGATACCGGAACTGGTTTTCTGCATATCAGTTATCCAGACGAAAAAACGCGGTTTCTTGTATATACTGGACAACACGTTGACAATCATGTAGTAAGACTAGGCCATAGCACCGCTGCCTGGAAAAAACTTTTCCTCGCAGCCTACTAATATGTCTATCATCATTACAATCTAATTGAAATTCAGATCTATATTTCGTTCCGGTTTTTATAATTTCGATGGCCTACACTACATGTAGATCTAACAAGTTAGAGCGGGAGGTCACGTTCAGCCAGTTCACATGTCAAGAACGCGATATTTGACCCTATAACCTCAGTCATTCGATTAACCAATCAGAATCGTTGTTGCTTTGTTTTGATTTCTATCGCTGATAATGCCTACCCACAATTCCGCGCAAAAAGGGCCAAACCTTCGATTAGACAGACTGTTTGATTGGCTGACCCCTCATTTCAAGAAGAACACGAGTTAAATAAACAAGTCTTTCAGATTCTAATGTAGTAAAGACAAGTAAAACAAAATTTTGAACTATAAAAAACGAAACGAAATAGGATCTGTATTTTAATCAGATTGTCTTCATTATCTCGGTTTGTCCAAATAACTGGGACTCTAAATCCCATTCGGGACATAATACCTACAAAACTTAACCTTTCTTAATTCCAGATGAAATAATACCTTACTTTGTTGGTATTGTAGTATTAAAAAATGGCATTTAAATAGATTGTTTCACATGTATGAAGTTATTAAGATATCATATTTGACTCAAAGATTTAACGTCGAAACCCATCAGCCATAATTATATACAAAGTTAGGCATGCATTGAATTGACTTTACAGATTTTGCTAGTATCTATATCAAATATCGTATTGACTGTGGAGATAACGTTTCACAGCAAGGTTCAGCCACATTATAACATACTTATACAAAGCGCATTACCAACGCCTCGGGGCGCAGTGGCTCAGTGATGATGTGATAAAGAAATGGGGTTCACTCGACACAAAGTAGGTCATGTCGGGACAAACACATATGATTCAGTTTTATTTAAATAATTCGCTTGCGCGTAGGGGTCTTTAGCAGTGGGGGGATACCGGATGTCTAGGAGAAAACCCCATGAGGTTGGACATACGATCCTACTCACGTACTGTGAATCAGAACCAACACGCCACGCCAATGACAGACCGTATGGTTTCACGCGTAACACTACACTACCCCCACCCCCTCCCCCCCTCCACACTCCCTAGTGTGTGATATGTAGGAATGATGTCGGTCAATACCAAGACGGGATATAGTCTGATATGTAGTCATCAATATTGTGGTATGTAGACTCGGATGACATGACATGGCAGTTTGATATGTTGAGGCCTTCATTCGTTAACTTAACGTCCACCGGGGGTCGGAGGGGGGGGGGCGGTTAGATCTATTTTACAAGGATTTCAACAAGGTCACGAGCTGTAAACAAGGTCAGAAGATGGATGACGGTCATACGTGTGCTATGAGGAAAATTGTGCCCGGGCAGCGGCGCTACGGCTTACTCTTATATCGAATTCCAACTGCCAAGGGATCTTTTACGTGCACTCCAATGTACATACGGGACTTCGGTTTTTCGTACCATCCGAACGACTAGACCAGTGTCCTAGCCAGGACCTCGTTCTGCATCACTGACAAGGGGAAACCTCGTCGGAAAATCGAGAGGACCTTTCTCGGCCAATGAAGAGAAGGGCTAATGGAAGACGGAAAGATCGAACACTTGACATTTAGGCTAGCGAGCCAACGCCTTACCCACTTAGCCACGTGATCCCCCAGATGTAAACAGGGCTAGCGCTAACCCTAACCTAAACCTAGCCCTAAGCCTTGCCCTAACCTATATTCCTCGGCAACAATCACCTGTCCTTACCCTGTTTACATCTCGTGACCTAGGGGAAACCTGCATGTGACCTTCTGAAATAGATCTGACCGAGGGATATATCAGACGAATATTTACTGGGAAATACAAGTAGCTAGGATATTGGTAATCAATTGGACATTATTGAATTTAATAAAACTACCGAGGATATATTCAATCTTGTGTTTCCGCCCAGATTTACCCAGATTTATTTATACTATGTTTGTTCAAGGTCTGTTAATTTCCGGGATGTTATTTATTTTTATCAATTTATTGGAAAACAACTGAACATAAAAACACGTTTCCACACATTTCAAAATATATATCCTTTACCTGCCTTTAATAGCAGTAAATTTTGTAATAAACCTGTCAAGCCAAATTTCATAAAAAATATTAAGAGTTGAATTTAATTAGTAGAATAAAACTTCTTGTCACCATCTTGGGGGTTGGGATGGCCTAGTGGTCTAGAATGCCGCGCTTCGACCTCTAGCTGGCCGGTCACCTCTGGCTTGCGGCTGTGGTTTCGAGCCCTGGTGTGAGCGTATGTGGCATGGAGATAGGGGCGCCTTCTTAACCTCGTGGGTTTCCTCCGGGCACTCCGGTTTCCTCTCACTGCTAAAGACTCCTACGCTCAAGCGAGTTATTGAAATATGATTTTTAAAAAAAAACATATGTTAGTCCCGAAATGACCTAGTTTGTGTTGGGTGGACGTTAAACCCCATTTCTCTCTCTCTCTCTGTCACCATCTTAGCAGGTTATGAGTTAATTAGAATTTCCCAACGAAAATTTGGGAAATACTTACAGCCGGTTTATGTGACGAGAATTAACATTAAAGTCAATGTGAAATTATTGGTGACCTATGGCCACCATTAGAACGTTAAACCCGGTGTATTTTTAAATTAAAAAATATAAACATGAATATCATTTGCAGGGATGAGCCTTCAACAGTGTAAACTATGGAAGAGCTATGGAAGATAGACAGAGCGCAATAATAAAATAAAGCACGTGTCATTAATAGTACATCTATATGTTTTATATACTTTAGGTAAACAATATTATCTACCAATATACGTGTTTATCAACAAAAAAATCTACTATGTATGTATACTAAAGGCTACTTTATTTCTAGCTTTGTGTGTCTAAGAATAGTATATTTCTATTTGTACTGTGTAAACAAATCAAGTGGTCGTCTTACCAATGGTCACTTGAAACATACTAAATGATTTGAAATGAGTTTTTATTTTCCTGCACCGACTTCGTATTATTCCTACTACAAATTCCAACTGTCGGTGGTTCTTTTACGTGCACGCCAGAGTGTACAAGAAAATCGCGCTGTCGGCGCAGCCGTTCGGTAACACCGGCAAGAGGATACCACGCTTGGAAATTCAGAGAAACTCTTTCGGCCAACTTTTGGTTAACACGCTTGTTCCTTACTTCCTGAGCCACCGCGGCTTCCACAAAGCCAGGACATGTCGGATTTAAAATATATTATATGTTTTTCTATTCACGTTTGGTTTTCTTTCGTTTTCTTTTCCGTAATTTTATCAACATTTTATCAACATGTCTTATACATGGGTTTAATAATATTTTATTTAATGCTAGCAGGATGCCCAGATTCGTATGGGGCCAAAAGCCCAGGCCCCAAATTCGATGGCCTAAGACATTAAATCCTGCAAAAGTTTGCCCCCCACCCTTGTGAAGAAATTGTCCACCATATAAACAATATATATACATTGTCCGTCAATATTACAGCACCCCTTAGAACACTTCCCACACCCCTCGTTGTCCTGAACTAGTTCCGGCCCTGCCACACGTCATGCTGTTTAATTTCATACAGGCCCGTAGTCAGCTTGCTGACTGCAGTGAAGGTTTTTTTTTTGTGGGGGGGGGGGCACACCCGGCACAGTCTACAGGTATTTTAGAGTTATAGTCGGCAAATTTTCTAACGGGGGTGGGGGGCAAAACCTTTTTCCAGGGGGTGGGGGCATTATCCCCCCCCCCCTTTGCCACTCCCCTGGCTACGAGCCTGATTTCATGCCATATAATTTGTGAGGGTGGAGCGCGGAGACCAAGCGAGGTTGGTGAACACACACTATTACGCCAGACATCTATACTTTTATTTATATAGATAACGCCTAATTACAAAAAAATGATACTTGGGCGTGGTCTGAAGGATACGCCAGGATAACTGATGTTTCGTGATATAGCAGTTATTTTTAATCACTAACAGTGAGAGTTCATAAAAGGGCAATAGATTGAACATTACTAAAACTAAAACGAAAAAAAAAAGAAGAAAAAAAAAACCCCAAAAAATAAAAAAAACGACGGCGATTTTCCGGTGAATGGTATTTAAATAGTATAGCGTAGAAAAGTAGGGCAATGGACATTAAAATGGAACCTATTTAAGATTATGTAAAAAAATGATAGTTCGTCAAAATAAACAATCTTGTACATGACCATACCTAGTCTGTAATCCAGACGGTGACGTCGTTGCAAGGATTCCTGGCTTTCACACGGGCGGCCTGGGTTCGTCTCCCGGTAACGGAACAATGTTTTTTTGTGTCGAGTTTGGATTTACATCTATACAATGACCAATCATACATGATAAATTTTATCATTTACCTCATAAAAACTAGAGAAATCTTGTCTAAACGTTAATAAACGTCATTGTTTTACGTGTATAAAATGTCGCATCATATTTTATATTATATCATGGATAGATGAAGACTAAAGAATTCTTGTCCAAACGTCACTCATTGTACTAATGGCCTGTGTAGGCCCTAAGTGTATTCCCCTAGTATGTCCACCGAGCTTATCTTATATTGTAGTTAAGAAAAGGTATCTCTAAGGCGCTTTCTTTGAAGGTATGTAACTTGTGACTGCTGATAAGACAAAAACTAACAAATATTTCAAACTGTGTCTAAACACATTGCATACCAGCGACTATCCCTTAAGCCATGCCCTTAAGTAACCGTCCGCCTTAACTAATTAACTGCAAAAAGAACATTTGTCGTTTGAAGACACTATCTAAAATAAAATAAAATAAATAAATAAATCACCCCTACATGTATACTGAATAGCAAGCAGATGATAAGAAAATCTATTTCGGAAAAGATATATTTGTAAAAAATCAGATTATCGCTAACAAAGATATTTCTCTCACGTCCTCGATCGAGTTAAGCCAATGTTTATATATTTATAATAGCGTGGCAACAGTTAAATAGCCTCATAGGTTTAATAAAAGCTTGTGGAGTAACTGGGCAGAAGGACGGAACCAAACATCATATCCATGAAATTAATTCTGTGAGTACCTGTTTACAATTTCTAGTTTATATACGTATTGTATATTGTATATCTTTCTATGAACTAAACACTTTCTTATCTGTGTGCTTAAGTATATGCCACTTCAAGAACTAAGAGAATAAACTATTTTAATTTGGCCAGGTGAAGAACGGTTCCAATATCATATATATAAAATAAATTCCGCGAGTGCCTATTACAATATCAATATGTCTATTTATCAAATCGAGTGTAAAGCTTACTCTGTAGAATTTATACACCTGTACAAGGAATAATTTAGTACATAACACATGAAACCGTCACAAGAATATAGAGAATAATCTATTCTATAACTGATCAGCTGGAGAACTGTGCCGATGCCCTATTTATGAATTTATTCCGTGAATGCCCATTACAAGATCTAGAATATATGCATATTTACAAGAACTGGGGTATATTCCTATTATATGTCTATTTACAAGATCTGGGGCCTATTTCACGAAATTTTAACTAAGATAAGATCCCAATTTTAGTAATTTGATTGGATAATATTAGATTGATTTTAGTGCTTAGCCAATCAAAATTGGAGTATCTACTAAAATTGGATTTTATCTTAAGTTAAAATTTCGTGAAACAGGGCCCTGAGGTATATTTCTATTTACAAGATATGATATATATGCATATTCGATTTACATGATAGGCATATATTATGTCTATTTACAAGTCCTGGGGCAAATGCCTATTTACAAGATATGATACATATTCCTATTTACAAGTCCTGGGGCATATGTCTATTTACAAGATATGGTAAATATGCTTATGATATATATTCATATTTACAAGTTCTATTATATATGAATATTTACAAGCTCTATCATATATGCCTAATCACAAGATCTGCGATGTATGCATATTTACAAGATCTGCTATGTATGTTTATTGTTCAACTTATTCTATAGAATGTACCTATTTGTATTAAATTTATTATCGAAATGATTTAAAACCAATCTCCTTGATTTATCACGACCACCTGGAGTATAGAAGTATGATTAGAATGTATGTACGCCTTTATTGTCCTTTTATAGCTTTAATTACATAACAGCTTATCAGTTGGATCATTTTATAAAACTTGAATAAAATGGGAGGCAAGAAAATATTACAATTATTTTACATATTATTTCAAAAGAAAGCCGATACTATTTGGGCGTAAGCTTTTAGATATAAATTTAAAATATTTTTTTATATGATGAAAATCTAATTAAGTACTAATATAAGGTGTTATATTAAATATTATAGCTTTCATATTTTAACCATATTAAAGACACTTATTTTATCATTTAAACATACATTATGCAAGAGTCAAATCTGCCTTTTTCAGATCTTTCTTTATAGGCTTGAAATGTTATCTGAATTATTAAATCTGCCTTTTTCAGATCTTTCTTTATAGGCTTGAAATGTTATCTGAATTATTAATTAGAAATTTATTAACTTATCTAGACCATAATCAACTCTTGATGTCAACGCTAGCTCGCGATGTTTATTGGATTACGTTCCGATTTTCCAATTCATAATTAAAACCAAAAACTGGATAATCGAGACTATGTTTTTATCCTACCCACTTTAGTAATGATGACCGAGACAAGCCCCAATATTCAATCGCTAAAATCTCGGTTCACAGTGGATCAATTTGACTGAAATTTTCAGTAAATTCCCATTACATTATCTAGTTTTAAACTATTTCAGTGAAAACTGCCAGCTCTTTATCTGATCTCCCATAAAGTATCTTTAACATCTTTAACCATATTGTATATACGTTGTGTATATAAAACTGTGGATAGGGCTAAGATTTTAAATACATTTTTTTATTCTTTTATATATAAAATCTAATTGAGTACGTCTGACAATGAGGATTTTATATTAAGTTTCTTGGGGTATCTAGGCCTAAGACTTTAAATACTTTTTTTTTTATTCTTTTATATATAAAAATTTAATTCAGTACTTCTAACAATGAGGATGTTATATTAAGGTTTTTGGGTATATAGGCCTAAGATTTTAAAAACAATTTTTTATTATTTTATATCTAAAAATCTAATTGAGTACTACTAACAATGAGGATGTTATATTAAGGTTTTTGGGTATATAGGGCTAATATTTTAAACACAGTTTTTTGTTCTTTTATATATAAAAATCTAATTGAGTACTACTAACAATGAGGATGTTATATTGAGGTTTTTGGGTAAAATACCGGTATACTAATATTAATTGTATCAATATATGACCAAGTTGTTTGTCCATCTACCACAGATTTGTTTGGGTTGTACTCTCTGCGGTGAGTGAACTGACGTCTGCGGACTACTTTGAAGTATGGGGTAGTTGGTACGGTGGTTTTCTAGGCCAGGTCTGCTTTACAGCGCCACCCCATTTAAAAGGATGGCGATTACTAGTGAGATTTAGGAACGATGTGGAAGGAATTACGGTAAGTATAACTATAGATCATTGTCTTCAACTTACCTATCAGGGGCAGATCTAGGAATTTTGAAAAGGGGGGGGGGGGCGCAATATGAGGGCACTGACCACGGAGACGGGGCACGCCGCTAAGAGGGGGGGGGGGACAAGAAAATTATACGTCATTTCCTTGCATCTGTAGCCAATTCAACAGCTATTTGGCTTGTATTTTCGTCTAAACGTTCGGAAATCGAAGAAAAAGAGCCTCAAAATCGAGCAAAAATGTTAGTTGAAAGGCACTTTCAGTAGTAAAAAAAAGGGCACTGTCGAAAATTAGAGGGGGGGGGGGTGCCCCTTGCGTCCCCCATTGAATCCTCCTCTGCCTATGGTCAATTCGTTCCAATCTGTGTGAAGTCAAATTTCAATAGGGTTTAACGTCGTAATGTTCTGCTCCTAAACTGGGTTAATGAAGACGGGGCATACGCCATGCAGTTTGCTATGACAGAAATTTTACCCGGGCAGCGACTCTTATGTCGAATTCAATCCCAACTCCCAATGTGTACACTACACGGGACGTCGGGTTTTCGTCCCATCCGAACAACTAGATAGTTGTCCTTGTCAGGCCCTCCCTGCAATACCGCCCCCCCCCCCAGGCTAGCGAGACGGCGTCTTACCCACTTAGCCACCGTGATCCACTCCAATTTTTGGTTGGGTGGCCGAGTGTCTGTCATCGAGTGAAGACGCGTGGTTTCGATTGCCGCTAGTACGTGACAGGGAGTAGGGGTCGCCTGTCCAACCTAGTCGAGGTTTTTTCTCCGGGTCTTTCGATTTCCGTCATTTTAAAGCATGTTTTAAGCTAAAAAATTCGAATGGTTTCTGTATGATTGTCTAACTTCAATAATTCCCAAGAACCTATCCATGGTGAGGGTCTCTGGACATCACGAGGGGTTGGGTGGTCGATTGATTAACATGTGCGCGTTTTGATCACGAGGTCTATCATTGAGTCAAGAAACACGGTTTCGAATCCCCGCTTGTACGAGGGTCGTCTGTGTAATCTCGTTGGTTTCCCCCGGCTCCTCTAGTTTCATCCTACCGTTAAAGACCCCTACGCGCAAGCGAAATATTGAAATAAAATGAAACCAAATTTTAGCCCTGAAATGACCTAGTTTGTGTTGAGTGGACGTTAAACCGTATTTCTCTCCCTCTCTCTGGAAATCATATAATATCCATGTATCTCATTAGTTAACAATACATGTATACACCTGAAGAATGAAATAAAAACCCACGAGGAAGATGGCGATGGTTGTTAAATATATGTATTTATCTTTTGAAGACTTGGAATTCCCTCTTGGAAAGGAAAGTGGACAATCGAAATTTTGTTCTTCGAAACAACTTTTTTAATGGTACTCCACAACCGGGTACTAAGATATGTTGTGTGATCGAGGGTCGAACCAAGAACAGCATCAAACCGGAAGCTGTTGTCTTCTTGAGTGATACCACGAGAACCGCCACCACCACAAGCAGACGTCCACCAACAACCAGACGCCCAACAGCTACCAGACGTCCAATAAGAACCAAGCGTCCAACAACAGTTAAGCCAGCACCGATGCCACCAGCCAGTTCAGGTTAGATTATTATTAGTGTTAAAGATACATTATGTAAATTTTAAATAAATCGATGGTCGCTGTTCGAAAAAACAGACAATGAAAAGTCAAATTACTTTAGTCAGGCGCGGATCCAGAGGGGGCTCAAGCGGCGCACCGCTCCTCTGTTTTTTGAGGTGGCGAACAATTTTTAGCTCTATAGTTTAGGTTGGAAATCTTAATTTACAGTGCTAGTAAGTAATTAGTCCGTGTGGGCACGGGTCGGGCTTCGCACTCCTAAGTGGGTGTAGCACGCCCCCCCCCCTTCTGAAAATCCCGTATCCGCCCCTGTTAGTCTGATGAATGGTTGAAGTTTTGACAAGAAATCGTTTTGATATTATACTATTGTTCCGATAAAAGGCATAGCCTCGGTTTTAAATTTTATCGCTTAACGAAGATGTAAACATTTTACCATCTCAGTTCTCCGGTGGTCTACAGAGATGATTATGGACATGTGAATACACCTGTAATAAATCGATTTAGCTCTTACATATTAAATCAAGACGATGACTGATGATACTAAACAATAATATAGCAACAAAACAACATCCCTTAACTCAAGATTCAAATTTTCAAGAAAACAAATAGAGAGAGAGAGAGAGAGAGAAATGGGGTTTAACATCCACTCGACACAAACTAGGTCCTTTTGGGACTAACATATGGTTTCATTTTATTTCAATAATTCGCTTGCGCGTAGGGGTCTTTAGCAGTGGGAGGAAACCGGAATCCCCGGAGGAAACCCACGAGGTTGAGAAGGCGCCCCTATCTCCATGCCACATAAGCTCACACCAGGGCCGCAAGCCAGAGGTAACCGGCCAGCTAGGGGTCGAAGCGCGGCACTCTAGACCACTAGGCCATCCCAACCCCCAAGAAAACAAATAGGATTTGGTACAATGATGGGTCTGTCTTCAGTGATACCTATCGCGCCCTTTTGTCCAAATTGAGACTTTCTTAGAACACAATTTTCGCTTATCAAGGCAATGATGAAATATAAAATGAGAGAGGGAGAGAGAGAGAGAGATTCCACTAATTAACCTGATAGAAACCTATGACAAAATCTGCAACGGGCCTTAGCTTTTAGTACTAGCCATGTATGGGTTTATGTTACTGTGTTAGAATGTACGTTGTTTGTTAGTCAGACAATGTCATGTACCAATGTTTAGCGTAAACATCAAACAAACAATTTTCACTGGGTTATTGGACCAAAATAAACAGATTGTTGTTTTAAAGAGCTGGGTAGGTTCGGGATTATCGTTTAATCTTTTTACAATCAATGTGGGCGAGTTTAAAATAGTCGCCATTATCAGACACGTGAAACGGTTTATCTTTAGGACAGTGTGTCAAGGTCTGTTTTACTGTAACCACGTAGTCAGATAAATTCTTTTACTCGAGTTTACAAAAAGCTGTATTGCGTTTCTGTTTGCTTATGCCATTAAAAGAAAGGAAGGTGGGGGGCAGGTAATAATGGGTCTGGAAATGATATAATATTGTAACGAAAGGACAGCAGAGTAAGAGACTATTTTCGACAAAAAAAAAACTCCTGTCCACGTGAAAACCCTAACCATATGTCATCAAATAGACGGGGTTTGGGGATGATGATGGTGGTTGTTGTGGTGGTGGTTGGGGGGGGGGGGGGCAATCATAGGTCTTGAAATGACAAAATATAACGAACTGATCGCAGTTCAAGAAACTATATTTATTTTTGAAAATATAAGTCCACGTGAAAACCCTAAAACAGTAGGATACTTCTCATAAAGCACCTTGTTCACGTGAAAACCCTAACCGAATGCCATTAAATAGAGGGGGTGTGAGTATAGGGGTTAATCATGCGTCTTAAAATGACATAATATATAACAATCTGAACGCAACGCAAGAGACCTGCCAGGCCCGGATCCAGGAGTTTGTCGGGGGGGGGGGGCAAACATTGGAGAAAAGGGTAATACGTTGCAACCTTGGATTGCTTGGGCGGAGACAATCCCCCCCTCCGGATCCGCGCCTGCTTTTACGAAAAAAAGCTTTATTGTTGTTTTTTGATTTCAGGGAATACACCAAATTATGCCGAGGTCTTGGGGAAATCCATCTTGTTTTATGAAGCTCAGAGATCTGGGGTTCTTCCAAAAGACAATCGTGTTAAATGGAGAGGGGACTCGGCGGTTCATGATCAGGGTCTTCATGGTGAAGATTTGTCTGGTGGTTGGTACGATGGTAAGTTTTATACCAACGTATTTGGTTGGTATGTTGTGTTTCATGCTAGCTCCATGTGTGTCTTATCAGCGCCCGCGTTCTCTTCTGCTTCTTCTCTTTGAAGACAGTTTGTTAGTTACTCAAATCATTAGTTTGCCACCGGAATGTGGACCGTTTGTTATGTTCACCGGAATCATTAGTTTGTCACCGGATGCATCATTCATGGCCGGCACCAGATGTTCATGACCGCAACTACAAGAGGGTTATTCTATGAATGTTTTTGTTGTTATTACAGCTTGTGATTACGGGATGTTTAATTTACTGTCACCGGAAACAATCATTTAATACCCGAGTCGCTCGTTTATCCCCCGAGTCTGCCGTTTATCCCCGGAATCTGTCGTTTATCTCCGGAATCTGTCGTTTATCCCCGGAATCTGGCGTTTATCCAAGGAATCTGTCGTTTATCTCCGTAATCGGCGGTTATCCCCGGAATCATCAGTATAAATGACCGGGAATCGGCCGTTTATGAACACAGCTTGACGGATCTCGCTGGAAACTTCGGGTTTGTTCTACACATATAATCACACTGGATTTATTATTTTTACAGCTGCCGATTATGTAAAGTTTAATTTACCAATGGCATCAGCTACTACCATGCTCTTGTGGGGTCTCTACACATTCAAAGATGCATATACGCTAACTAATGAATTAGACAACATGTACAAATCTGTCAAATGGCCGTTGGACTATTTTCTAAAATGCTGGAACCCTAAAACACAGGAATATTATTATCAGGTGAACCTCGCATTTAATATTTTTTAGCCCAATGTGCATCGTCTGTCCTTTCGTCCGATATTTTCAACTTTTTGCTCGTTATCCTTTCAACACATTTTAATCCAATTTTGTGATATGTTGCTTGGTTGGTGATTAACGGTTACCAAATGAAGTCTATTGGTTCAATACGGATGGGATAAGGCTTCGGAAAAAGATGAATTTGGACATTGTCTTAAATTATTTCTCCTAAGCTATCTGATCGATTTCAACAAAAATTTAGAAACTACGTGTATATTGTTTGGTAGTGTTAGTTCGGTTTTGGTTAAATATATTTGCTAGATCCGTCAGAGGTGAAACAGTGACAATCTATCGACGTCTTCGTCTAAACTACGTACCAATTACGTACCAACATAATGCTTGGGGGGGGGGGGGTCATTTAGATTAGCTAGGATGAATTTGTTGTCCACAACCGACCACCCTCTCCTCCCCATCCTGCGTAATATCTAGACAATGTTTTATACCACTAGACCATCACTCTGTCTTTTAGGCAAATGTTGATTGATGGATAGCTTACCTAATCCAGTCCACCGATTAGGGCCCTTGTTAAGCTGATGGTTTAATTTTGGTTATGGAGACCAATCGTCCCTGGTGTCCGATGAATCCATTACCGACGCTGCATGTGATTTAAAGAATACGTTTCTAAAAATGGCGTGTCTTTCTTCAGGTAGGAAGTGGTAAACTTGATCATGATTACTGGGGCCGACCAGAAGATATGCACATGCGCAGACCAGCAATGAAAGTAGATCGACATACACCAGGAAGTGACGTAGCAGGAGAAACTGCAACCTCCTTAGCATTGGGGTCAATCGTGTTCCGACAGAAAGGTTAGTTTTTAGCACGTTACATATATGGCTTTGTTCCAGACTCTCCGATAAAGCCCCGAAGAGTAGTTGCCTAGCATTAATTAAATGAAGATAAAAGTTATTTAGGGAAAGAGGGGGGGGGGGGCATAATTATAACAATTAACCTGTGTTACTTGTCAGAGCCAAGAGAAAAATTTGTTCTGCTTCGTATCTGAGTCCAGGAGCATCAAACACCATCAGACTAACACCCAACCTGCTACTTCACTAGAGCTGGGCATTAGTGTCCATCCCTCCCCTTTCCACAACAAGCCTGCATCACGTATAATGAAAATGGGGGGTGGGGCCCTATGTACATTTTGACACACCTTACTAATGCAATTGGTATGATCCTAATTATGTGTGGTGAACGATCAGATGCTGTGACCAACTTAAACGATTCCTCGATAAATCTTTAGGAGCCATCCATGTCGTCTTGTAGAAATTTCGTTTGTTATCGGAATCCAGCGTTTATGACCGAAATCAGCTGTTCGTAGCCACAATCTGCTGTTCGTAGCCACAATTTGACCTAGATCGTATAACATTAAACCTCTAACTTGTTGATCTGGATGTTTGTCTAAATCTAATCTAAAATACTTTTTTTTCTATTGTTATTTATAAAGATAGAGCATATTCCGACAAATTGTTGTCAGCCGCCAAAAGTCTTTACAAATTCGCCAAAGAGGTTCCTGGAAAGTATCCCCTGAAAGAGTATTATGAGTAAGTTATTAACAATAAACCAATCCAAACATTAACCATTTCCTTCCAGTGTTTTATTTTTCTCCAAACAACCAAATGATCCTTGTTACATAACATGCTACGTGTAGATTTGGTAACCATTAAAGATACATTATGGGAGATTAGATAAAAGTTAAAAACTAGCTAATGTAAAGGTAATTTGCTGCAAATTTCAGTCAAATTGATCCACTATGAACCGAGATTTAAGCGACTGATATTTCCGTCTAGCCTCGATTATCATTACTAATGTCAGTACGATAAAAAGCATAGTCTCGATTATTCATTTTTTTAATTAATCATCGAAAAGCGTTATGTCAATATCGAAGGGTTGATTGTGGTCTGGATAAGTTAATTAATATCTAAATAATAACCTTTTAGGGGCATTTAGTAACTACAACATATACTTATTGAAGAACAATTACTTATTTATATAGGCGATGTTTGGACGAGTATTCTCTAATAATAGGCAGATTTGGCTCGGGCATGTTTAACTAACAAAATGAAATGTGGTTTAACGATCTACTTTTCTGTTCCGATTGTATTAATACAGATGGGCATGCACCAACTGCCAAGGTTTTTATTTACATACCATGCAAACCACTAGACTCTCTCCTTGCCAGGTCCTCTGTCCTGCATCACCGACAAGGGGGAACCACATCGAAAAATCCTGTGGAACGTTCTCGGTCAACACCTGGAGGAAACCCGAGTTCTCCTGATTAGCGAGTCGAGTGATTAGCGAAAGAGAGAGAGAAATGGGTTTAACGTCCACTCAACACAAACTAGGTCATTTCGGGACTAACTTATGGTTTCATTTTATTTCAATAATTCGCTTGCGCGTAGGGGTCTTTAGCAGTTGGAGGAAACCGGAGTCCCCGGAGGAAACCCACGAGGTTGAGAAGGCGTCCCTATCTCCATGCCACATACGCTCACACCAGGGCTCGAAACCACAGCCGCAAGCCAGAGGTGACCGGCCAGCTAGAGGTCGAAGCCGAGTGGTTAGCACGTGTGCGCTGTACCATAAAGCATCCCATTGAGTCAACTGGCGTGGTTTCAAATCCACGGTTGTACGTGACAAGGAGTAAAGTCGCATGTCCAACCTCGAGGGTTTTTTCGGCCCCCCCCTTTCCTCTCACTGCTCAAGAGTCATACGCGCAAGCGAATTATTTAAATAAAATTGAACTATATGTTAGTCCTGAAATGATCTAGTTTGTGTCGAGTGGACGTTAAACCCCATCTCTCTCTCTCTCTATCTCTCCTACTCACTGAGACACCACAACTCCCAATTAAATAAGAAGAATGTGTCTTTCATGTTTTCCCGTCCACAGTTCTAGTGGTTATAAAGATGAACTATGTACAGCAGCTATTTGGTTATATAGAGCTACGAAAGACAGTAACTATCTTAAAGATGCTGATTTATATTATACTGATGACGGTGCATGGGCGCAAGACTGGGATGATAAAATCATTGCATGCCAAGTAAGAATTAAATTTATTTAATCGCATTAACCGTGAATATTTAATAGCATAATATTTAGAATGTCCATTCCACGGTGTTGGCCCAATTTGATTAAAACACAGATCCTATTTCGTTTCGTTTTTTTATGATTCATAAATTTTGTTTGAATTGTACTAGGAGCTGGAGGAGTTTTTATATTACCGGCGTTTTGGTTAAAGTGAGGGATAACCCAGCAATAAGAAAATCTGCTACGGCGACTTCTTGGCGTGGCATACACGGGACTGTGGGTAAACCACTTGAAACATCAGCGCTGATTGATTAGTCAATGTCGGGCGTCATAGGGTCAAAAGCCGCTCGTATGACCCCTCACGTGAACTCCTACTATAACTTGTAAGATCATCATGTAGTGTAGGCCATCGAAAGTATAAAAAAACGAAACGAAATATACATGTAGATCAGTATTTGACAAAGAACGTCCCTCGGAATTTTTCTAGCTTGATTGCCTTATCAGTGATGCAGGAAGAAGAAAAAGACCCGGAGTTTATAAAGCATTCTTAGACATAAGTTAAGAATTTACTCAAGTTTCAGTCATTGTTTGTGAGAAATATCTTAGATCTTGAATCACAAAAATTTGCACATCGTTTGTTATAGTTATACCTGATACATTAAAACAATAAAATTTAATAAAAGGGCTCTCTTTTAGTGAAAATAACTCGAACAATTTTGTGTAAATTCTTAACGTCAGTCTGAATACTTTGCGAAACCGGGGCGTGGTAGTTGAAAGCGTCCCCTGTACACCATCGGCAGCACGTGTAAGGTACTTTGACACTTGCAAAACAGACCCTTTACATTTGCACATTAGACCTATTTTTCTCCGGCGAAAACATGTCCAGAAACGCCGTGAAAGGGCGTACATGGAAAACCTGGAATGACCAGGAGAATAACTGAAGGGTAGCCTACGTGTTTTAGTGGACATATTAATCTAGCCTTGGTATTTTTGTTTCATTTCAGATGTTGATGTATGAGGAGAAGAGAACTCGCAGACATGCGCAGGTTGTAAAAGATTTTTTTACAAGTTGGAGACCAGGAGGTGACGTACCCTATACACCTGGTGGTCTTGCCTACAGAAATAAATGGGGATCTCTACGGTATGATGGTAAGTTTGTCCATGTTAAAGCCAGAATTTCATATTATTCAGTTATATTTTTATAATACATGTACATTAAAATAAATCCTTAAGATAGATGGTGTCTATAAACAGTCCTACCTTGTTAATTAAAGTTGCAATTTCATATTTTTAAAATAGCATTATGCAAGAGCAAAATCTGCTTATTACAGGTCTTTCTTTAAGCCTGAGATGTTATCTAAATAATCAATTAGACATTAATTAACATATCCAGACCATAATAAACTCTTTATGTCAAGGCTAGCCTTCGATGTTGGTGGATTAAATTCTTATATGCCGCTTAATGGCCGTTGATAATTAAATCAATCAAGTGGATAATCGAGACTATGCTGTTCATATTAATGATTTGAGTAATGATGACCGAGGCTATGTGAATATTTCAAACGCTTTTTTCTCGGCTCATAGTGAATCAATTTGACTGACATTTTCAGCAAATTATCTAGTTTTTAACTATTATAGTGAGAACTGCCATCTCTTTATCTCATCTCCCATAATGTAACTTTAAGTTATATTTTTAATAATGTATTAAACTAAAGCCCTAAAATAGATTGTATCTATAAACAGTCCTGCCTTGTTAAAGAATAATCCTATTAATCCTATAATTCACCATTGTCAGTTGAGAAATTGGCAAAAATATTAGTTTCAATTTACAACGTTTGAAGATAACTATTCCACGGGGTGGGGGGAATAGAAAAAAAAAATGGGGGAAATTGTGTTATTATTTCCGGTGTGAATGATGTTTAAGTGTGAGAAATAATGCCTATGATCGTATAATAGTGAGTTGGCAACCTATTGAGCAAAAGACATAGAAAAAATTATGTTTTGACTTTCTTGGAAAATATGAAATTTTTGCTTAATTTGTTGTATTTGGGATGTTCCTCCTTTTGAGTGGTGCAGGGCAGTGGGGGTGGGGCGAAAAACCGAGGTCCCATCTCCACATTGGCGTTCACGTAATAGAACCCTTGGCAGTGGGAATTCGATACAAGACTAAGAGTAGGTCGTAACGCCGTTGTCCGAGCACAATTTGGGGGGTTGGGATGGCCTAGTGGTCTAGAGTGCCGCCCTTCGACCTCTAGCTGGCCAGTCACCTCTGGCTTGCGGCTGTGGTTTCGAGCCCTGGTGTGAGCGTATGTGGCATGGAGATAGGGTCGCCTTCTCAACATCGTGGGTTTCCTCCTGGGACTCCGGTTTCCTCCCACTGCTAAAGACTCCTACGCGCAAGCGAATTATTGAAATAAAATTATAAACCATATGTTAGTCCCGAAATAACCTAGTTGTGTTGAGTGGACGTTAAACCCCATTTCTCTCTCTCTCCCGAGCACAATTTCCCTCATAGCACACTGTATGGTTATGTCCGTCTTTATTATGCTAGGTTTCCACAATCACGATTCGCGTTACGATCGAAATCGTGGTTTTAATCGCGGAGTAATCAAGCCCCGAGTTCACAAAGGATTCTCAGAATTAAGTTAAGAAATTTACTCAAAATTGTTCGCCTTATTGTAACTAAAATATAGCCCTTTGTAAATCTGGGGCCTATTTCACGAAATTTTAACTAAGATAAGATCCCAATTTTAGTAATTTGATTGGATAATATTAGATTGATTTTAGTGCTTAGCCAATCAAAATTGAAGTATCTACTAAAATTGGATTTTATCTTAAGTTAAAATTTCGTGAAACAGGGCCCAGTTGTTTTTTTAATGTATCAAATACAACCATAAGAAACTGTGTTCAAAGTTTTGTGTGTCTGGGTCAAAGTTATGTCTTATAAACAGTGATTGAAAGTTGAGTAAATTCTCAACTTGAGTCTGAGAATGCTTTGTGAACTTGGGGCCAGGTCTTACCGTATACAGATTGAGTTCAGTCGTAGTACTCGTGTTTATTCGTATCGAAACGTATCTGGCGTAGCTGCTCGTACAAGATAGTGGACTCAATACGGACAGTCCTATCAAATCCTATCGTAACGCATCACACGACAGTGGGGACCTAGCATTAGCATAGTCGGAGAAGAACAGTAGAAACTCAAGCTAAACCTTGTTTAATTTATTATTTCCAGCAAACACGGCCTTCCTAGCAATAATAGCTGCTGAAGATGGCCTTATGGTTGACGATAACCGGAAGTGGGCTGCGGGACAGATAAACTATATGCTGGGAAAGAATAAAGAAAACTTTAGTTACGTCATTGGTTATACTAACAATTACCCCTTACACCCTCACCATGCTTCAAGGTAATATTTATTCAGTTTATCCAAAATTACAACCATTCAATAGTTTTTCTTTTGTTTGCGATTTCGGGAAATTGTCTTCTATGACGAGTCATGTTAAGCCCAGGACGGGACTAGATTAACCTTGTGTAGGGGTGGGGTGGCCACGACAAGTCAGCCGGGCGGGGCTTCGGTGATGAATTTAAAATACACTGTCACAAATAAAAGGCTATGTAAGAAACCTTTAGCCAAAAGTCTTGTGTGTGTCTGGGGAGGAGGGGGGAGCATTTCTCTCAAATTCCAGCCTCGGCAGAACCCTAATGTAGCTGCAAAGGTTGAACATACAGACGGACAAACAAAGACAGTCACAAATATTACTACACACCTTTCTTGACATGTCCCAAAACATACTAATATCTTGATGATATCTTATTGCAGCTCATGTCCAAACCCACCGGCAACTTGTGACTGGGATGTGTTCGATTCAACTAAACCAAATGCACATATTTTATACGGTGCCTTGGTTGGAGGACCCAATACACATGATCATTATATAGATAAACGTGATGAATATGAATACAGTGAAGTAACATGTGATTATAATGCTGGGTTCCAGTCAGCTATAGCGGGTAGGTGATTTGTTAAAGATACATTCCCATTAAATTATTTTAATACTTTCGTGGGAATGTATCTTTAAAAGAATCGAGTAAAACATATTAGAAAAATACTGAATTCCATGAAAAGCACTCATGATGCGCGCACATGATGGTTTTTAGTCTGCTAAATAGCAGGTTGGTCACTTTTGAATAAATTTCGGGAAACTTCCAACTTTAAGAAAACCACCCTTGAAAATTTACGTTGGAGGGAGACATAAAGAAATGGGGGTTGACGTTTCACTCGACAGAAACGAGGCCATTTCAGGACTGAAATATGGTTCAATTTTATTTCAAATAATTCTTTTGTGCGTTGAGGGGTGGGGGGGTCGTTAAAAAGTTGGAGAAAACCGGAGGGCCCGGATAAAACTCCACGGAGTTGGATAGAAGACCCTACTGTCGGAACCTCATTTGAGGGATTTTCTACCGTTCATACTTTCCTTTTGACAAGGACGAGCCCTCGCCGATTGTAATTCGAGGAAGAGTAGGCGGAAAGGCCACTATCCGGGCAAAATACCAGTTTGGATTCTGTATGACTTTTTTCCCCGTCTTAATTTATCCGGCTCGTTAAGTACTGTAGGACGTTAAACCCATTTCATGAAGGGTATGCAGAAATGTCCAGCTCTAGCAGAACAGAAGGACCTTAAACCTCACTTCATTTCATTTCTTTTGTGAAGAATTTGTGGAAACACCCAGTACAACTGTTGCAGAACAACGGGACCTTAAACTTCATTTCATTCCTTTCGTGAAGAGTATGTGGCAACACCTAGCTGTTGCAGACAGAGGCGTATCATGACTCTGACGGGCCCTAGTCAGCTCGACCATCTGGTCCCTTTGGCTTAAGAAATCACTCCCTTTTGGTCGATAATACTTATTATTCTAGATAATACCATTCGTGTTATCATCGACTGAGATGTCACTCTGTCCCAGGACGCTGAAAAACGTCGTGATTTTGGGCCTAGTTTTAGCCTCTTTATTTCAGCATTTCTGTTCTCTCTTCTCCTAACCACACTTTTGCCTTTATGTCATATCAAAGGCGGATCGACCTACGTTGAAATGGCGTAACCTTCACGTAATGAAAGAAAAACAAATTTCAAGAGAAAATCGCGAAACTTTTTAACAATGAAAGCGTAGCCGGATACCAGGCTAATGCAAAGTGAACGGCCGACACAACCGAGTGAGGTTTGGCGGAAGCGTAGTCCAGTGAATTTAATAATGTTAACATCAAATTTAAAAGGGTCGTTAAAGATTTTATGGGCCCTTTTTTTTCTTGGGCCCTAGGCAGCGGCCTACACTGCCTATAGGGTAATCCGCCTCTGGTTGCAGAACAAGAGGAAGTTAAACCCGATTTCATTTCAATTCATTTCATTTCATTTGATAAATGAATTATGTAATATTGTTTAATTAAAGTTACATTATGGGAGATAAGATAAAGAGATGGCAGTTCTCACTATAATAATTAAAAACTAGATAGTGTAAAGGTAATTTGCTGAAAATTTCAGTCAAATTGGTCCACTATTAGCCGAGAAAAAGGCGTTTGAAATATTCACATAGCCTCGGTCATCATTACTCAAATCATTAATATAAACGGCATAGTCTCGATTATCCACTTGATTGATTTAATTATCAACGGCCATTAAGCGGCACATAGGAATTCAATCCGCCAACATCGAAGGCTAGCCTTGACTTTAAGAGTTTATTATGGTCTGGATATGTTAATTAATGTCTAATTGATTATTTAGATAACATCTCAGGCCTAAAGAAAGACCTGTAATAAGCATATTTTGCTCTTGCATAATGCTATTTTAATTATTTGTTTATATTTCAGGTTTAATAAAATTGCAGCATGATAACAAGTTACCGCCTATTGTTGGTTAAATAAACTCTATATATTATATAATTACATTTATTTATATTATTATTTTATAACCCCGTCAGATCGGGGTGGCACCCTTACTGCGCTGTTACGGCGACGGTAAATGGTCCCAGAGCGCGTCAAGATCGTCGTAAGCGTGGTAAATATGTGGTGGAAGCGCCAGATACCGTGCCGTGGTCTCAATGGTCCCCAGTGATATTAGAGTTTGGGCAAGTTCAAAACAAACGCCAAGGTACCTCGATTTGAAATGGGAACGCGGCTTTTTTTAAGTTATTTATATTATTATTTTATAACCCCGTCAGACCGGGGTGGCACCCTTACTGCGCTGTTACGGCGACGGTAAATGGTCCCAGAGCGCGTCAAGATCGTCGTAAGCGTGGTAAATATGTGGTGGAAGCGCCAGATACCGTGCCGTGGTCTCAATGGTCCCCAGTGATATTAGAGTTTGGGCAAGTTCAAAACAAACGCCAAGGTACCTCGATTTGAAATGGGAACGCGGCTTTTTTTTAAGTTTGTAATTTTTGGGGACATTTCCTCGCGTTGTGTTCACGTTTGCTGAGTTTAATAAAGAGTTGGCCAATCTTGTTATAATAGTTCGAAAATTGATAATGTAAACTGAATAATTTGAAAATTTCATTCAAATTACTCTATTTTGAGCGAAGATGTTAGCCTAAGATGGTTTGACAAGACGTGTGCGATAATTGCAACTACCATACAGGTTGGTCGAAGCTAAGTCGCGCTCGTCCATTTTTAAATTAAACATGATATGGCTGAACCCTGTCTAATCTATTTAAAATCGGGAGAAATTTGATGCCATCGAGGACTGATTATGGTCTTGATCAGTCAATTAATGAATAATTTATAATTTAGATAACATTTCAGGCCTAAAGAAAGACCTAAGAGTAGGCCGCTGTTTAGGCAATTTCTCATTTAACACATTACATGACGTCTCTATCGTCACATTACAGCAGCTGGTGCAGAAAATTAAAACGTTTAGCCCAATTTGCATTCGTCACCGTGGTTTGCAGAAAGGAGGTGCGGGGTGCCGACGACGGTCCCGGACATTCATTTCAGGAGTGGTGAAGCTGCCCTTCATAATTTATTTATTATATCTGTTTTGATAAAAATGTCTTCTCTACATTACTGTGTAGTCCTTATTCTTGAGTCTTGGATGCATATCTAGAGTCGGCTAAAGATATTACCAAACCCCCAACACGCCACTGTTTCGATAGAAATACACAGAGAGCATCACACAGGTTTTTTTTACAAAACAATCAACTGAAAGCGATAATTTTATATTTTCTAAGAAAGTCAAAACATAATTATTTCTTTGTCTTTTGCTCAATAGGTTGTTAACTCACTATTATGCGATCATAGGCAATATTTCCCACTCTTATAAATCACTAACACCGGAGATAATAACACAATTACCTCCCTTGTTTTTCCATTTCTCCCATGCAATAGCTATCTTCACACGTTTGAATTTGAAGTTGAAAATGGCATTTTTGCTATTTTCTCAACTGGCAATAGTGAATTAAACGATGAAAAGGTAGGACTGTTTATAGTTACCATCTATTTTAATGCTTTATTTTAATAAATTTTAAAACTATAACTTAAAAGTATGAAATTACCACTTTAAAGAAAAGTAAATGCGATATTTAACAATATAATGGTGTAATCTGTTTCGATCCCTGCATTGGCTGAAAAAGTTTATCCAGTTTTCCGGTGTGGTTCCCGTTTGTAAGTGATGCAGAACGTAAGGAATTATATGGAGGCTGTCTAGCCGTTCGAATGGGACGAAAAACCGAGGTCTTGTGTTCATTGTGGTGAGCACGTAAAAGATCCCTTGACAGTTGGAATTCTATATAAGAGTAGGCCGTAGTGCCGCTGTCGGGGCAAAAATTCCCTCATCATAGCACACTGTTTTCCCGTCTTCATTAGCCCAGTTCGGAGCAGAACAGTGGGACGTTAAACTACATTTCTTTTCATTTTATTTCGTGTAATCGGTGCTTTTATAGTGATTATATCCGAATAATCGTTAATATGGATCAAGGCTAGTAACTACAAAAATGTGGTGTGAGTTAAAGTAGACACTTTTTCCCTAAATTTTTTTCTCGGCTTTTCCTGCATTATTAAGTTGACTTTGTCTTCTAGAATTGGAAAAGGGGGATCAAATTTGCAATTTCATAGCAGTTTTGGGTACCGGGTACGGTAAATTGGACCGAACTTGAGTCCTTTTAAAGCCCCAATAACACTCTTGTTGTAACTGAAAAATATGTCCCAATCTTCATTCTGGTCAACAAATCGTATTATTTTAGAATATTCCAATTAAATGATGATATAAATTTCATCTTAACACACCTAATTTAAAAAATTGGAAAAATTCAACCAATTGATTTGAAAAGTCTAACGTAAACCTTTTCAAATGTGACTTGGATATTAAAATATTTTCGAACCCTCTGGACTAATAAAATAGGTTGTAATGGATAATTTACACAACAGGTAGGACATTTAAACATCTAGTACTTAGAATAAGGGTATTATTTATTTTCTGGAGCTACCAAGCCAGCAAGAATGTTATTGTCCCTTTAAGAGAGGTAAAAGGTAAATTGGATCCAAGTTGGTATTCCAGCCAGATACTCATTTATCGGAATGGATTCGGCAATTCCAGAACTTCCTCAACCAGCATACAATTAGCATATCCCTTCAACCTTGATGTCAATACATTCGGCTTATTTTCATCATTGGTCTGAACCCATATCGAAAGGCGGGAGTTACCTCCCCTGTGTGCTCTCATGACAGGAGTGGCAAAACATGTTGAGTCCTAAACAACACAAAGAGAGAGAAAAGACATAGAATAGATAGATGACGGGCATTGTAAGTAAATTATTTGATCTTTTAATTTGGTGTCCATTTAAAAATTTCCCCTTTTCAACGCTACCCAGATTTTATTATTTTTTTACCACCTAGATATCACTTCCGTCTTCATAATATTAATAATAATATAATAATTTGCTCAAACTCAGACGTTATCATACTAGCCTACATATATTAGATAATAAATAGGTACATAACACTGTGATGTAGTATAATAATGAATTAAACACTGACAGAATACTAACTGAAATAAAGCTAAACATCATATATATATCTCTCATACATGTACATAATCTCTAATCCGTCTTACCAATATTTACATTTGTAACATTATTTTCCTTCGTTGACGTTTGTCCTCAACTCCTCAACGAAGGAAAATAATGTAAATATTCGAATCAAATGGCTATGATATCGTTTTGTGGTGAGTATTTGTGCAAATCAAAACGGCTAGATTGAAGAAAAATCATATCTGAGTGAATTGGCGGAGGTTAGATTGCCTGACATTACGAAGTGTGGAATAAAAACGTGCCGAAGTGAGAGCAGGTAAAATCGAGGCTTCAACAGGCATTGCATTCCTGTTCTTTTTTATTATATATTGTCTAGTTCGGTATGGTGTATGCATATAATACGGATAGAAGGTCAGATTCCTGTGCTTATTTACCAACTTTGGTGTCTTTACATTGCGCTACGTTGGATTTAATCACAGATGATAATGAACCTGAACCCTTTACTGACTGTTTGATTTAACGCAGTGGCTATTAATACGACGAGTTGTAGAAATAGTCCTCAGGCTATTCTTACGACGTTGCTTTCAGAGCACTCCATCGGCAAGTTTATAACAAATACCAAAATGGCTGCCAATCTCCCCAACAACAGCTTTGAAAAAGGAGCAGTATTTTCAACGTTTTCAGAACTGAAGGCAGCAATTAAGAGATTGGAAGCAAATGCCAATGTAAATTTGAACACACAGAACTCTCGATCTATACCTAACCCTAATCCAACCCTAGCCGATGGAGGGCTCTCAAAGCATTGTCGTAACAATAGCCTGGGGACTATTTTTACAAATCAACGTAACAATAGCAACTGTGTTAATTTAATTATATATTGAATATTGATCTGCAGTTATTGATTTGACACCTTGCTAATCCTCCTCGAAAAATGAAATTTACAATGACCCCAGAATCTTCATATACATCGAAAGTGGAAGAATGGACCGAACGGGAAATGCAGCTGAACAGATTACATGAAGAAATGTAAGTGGATTATTATTTTCCATCATGGTTTTCTCTAGATAACAAACCACATCCCACAATCCTGCGTATATCTCAACGTTTTTAGCTACGTTTCCTTTAGTTCAGTGTAACAAAGACTTACATTCAGAGCTAAACTAGGTTACCTCTTGTCAGAGGGTGTATCCATAAAAGAACCATTGGAATTTGATATAAGAGTAGGTTATACCACTGCTGGCCATACAAACCTTGGGATGGCCTAGTGGTCTAGAGTGCCGCGCTTCGACCTCTAGCTGGCTGGTCACCTCTGGCTTGCGGCTGTGGTTTCGAGCCCTGGTGTGAGCGTATGTGGCATGGAGATAGTGGTGCCTTCTCAACCTCGTGGGTTTCCTCCGGGGACTCCGGTTTCCTCCCACTGCTAAAGACCCCTACGCGCAAGCGAATTATTGAAATAAAATGAAACCATATGTTAGTCCCAAAATGACCTAGTTGTGTCGAGTGGATGTTAATCCCCATTTCTCTCTCTCTCTCTTTCTCTCATACCACACTGAATTGTATATGCTTATCTACATTAGCCCGGTTGGTGCAGAAAGTTGAATCCATTTCATTTCAATGCCAACTCTTAATGGTGACCTAGCTTTGTATATTTATTTTAAATTGCTTGTTATTTCTGTAGTTTTGATTTGTTAGCTTGATTGTTATAAAATTATTTCATTATTATAGATTAGCTAAGAGAGAGTCTCTTTTACGTACATCTACAAATTATTTCAAACAGCAGAATCATACTGGACGTGACAGACTGAATATCACAAATAATGCAACTCTACGAAACAAGTCTTTGATTGAGGTAAGATTACGTAGTCTTTGTAGGCAACACAAAAGATACAAATAATTTGAACTAATTTTCTTTTAATGCACAATAGTTTAATAAGCCCCCCCCCCCCCAAAAAACCCCATTCTGCTTCAAGTAACCCGACTGACCCATTATAAAACCTGTCGAATCTTTAAAGGTTTTTTTTAGTGCCAAGAGAATTAAATACTTATTTGGCCTAATTAGTAAAGATTTCTCTGCCCTGGCAAACTGTACACAACTTTAATATTCAGCAGGACAGTGTTGTGGGAAAGGTCTAACATGTGTGCTTTAGTGATCATAAGGTCTGTCAAGTGGCATGGTTTTGATTCCCAGCCTATCCAACCAAAGTTACATTTAAACCGATTATCAATAGGAAAATAAATTTCTTAAATGGGTTGTGTAACCCGGTTATAATTTGATATGCATTACTGATGTTGATGACTTGTGAAATCTGAGAATGGCCCAAAGGGGGATAACCATGGTGACCATTGTGTTAAAATTTTAGAAATTGTTGGTAGTTTTGTTAATTGAAATTAGTATTGATCGTTTCCTGTTTTTTTATGCTTACAGGATATTGAAGAGCTAGAAGATGAAATAATTGCTGAAAATGATGAAGGTCCTGCACCCAAGTTTTTATTACTAAAGGTATTTTAAACTTTACTTATTTATGATAGTATCATATGCTTGCAATGAAGTGGAATGAGGTTGAACATGCTATTGTTCCGCTCCAACTGGGCTAATGATGGCAGCCATGCTGTGTGCTGGTAAAGTCTAAAAATTAGAGTCAACTGCAGATTTTGTCAAGTTTGCGAGATGTAAAGAGGACTAGGACACATGATTGTTGTTGTAATTGTGGGTCAGGGTAAGGGCCATATTCCTGAAGCAATGGCCCGAGAAATCCCTCTCTGACCATTGCTTGATTAGCTTCTGATTCTTGAAATTTTGCAGGAGTATGTCTATTCTTCCCATTCAATCAAAGCTATCACTTAAGTACAGCCACATGACAGTCCCTCGTTTAATCTGTGCCTTCCCTAAAACTTTGGACAGTGATTTAAGGTATTAAAAACAGTGAAAGTATGTTCATTCTAAACAGTATATTGTTTACATTTCATTCAACTTGATAGCTTCATTTGTCACGCAATTAGTTTTACTGCAGTATTCTGCTATACACGGGTTAATTGGGCATAATAAAATCGTGAGCCATGACGTAACGTTATGTCAACATATTTGGTCCAATATTGGCACTCGTTTGAAATATAAAGCTTTTGTAGAGCAGCTAGTCATTGGTTGGTAGTCTGACTACTGACAAATCAAAATTTAAAACAACAATATCCACTCATTACAGCAGTGAGTAGTGGGATTACCTCTAATCAAATGAAACACTGTGCGGAGTATGGGTAAGGAAAAGAATTAGGACTGTTTATATCTTGTGAGCTTTGCCCAAATCTGCAGTTGACCTTAATATTTATACCTAACCGTAGGGTGGAAGCAGAATTCTTCGGTAGGTAGACGAAGTGTCTTATCATCAGTTACTTACTGTATGAAGATACGTCACTTTGTCTACCTACATTGTACCTACAAATTTATGCCTACTCTGCATCAAATTCCAACCAATGGTTCTTTTATGTGCCATGTACCGGTACATTGTTCCTTGCCAGGCCCTCCAATTTCGTTTTTGTTTCATTAACAGAATAACTATTGGTCCATGGTGAAGGGAATGTTACCTTTATGGGAAGAAGCTATTGGAATGAAGCCATCCAGACAGAGTTCATCTTTACCAAGCCCAAAACCTAGAAAGACACCAAAAGCTAGCAGAAGGATTAAATAGATATTTTACAATGTGTTTTCACTTTAAAATTGGTGTATAATTTTGTCGCTCCTCTCCGTCCATCCACTTTTTATAGGAAGTTTAGAACCTAATTAATAATGCGGTCTGTAGATTTACCCCAAAGAACTATTATTTTGCTTAAAACAACACATTTTTTTTTAGTTTTTCTTACTTTTTTGTATGTAGGGATGATTAACATTTGTTAAACTTTACCCTTTTTTTTGATAAATTTAAAAAAGGGTAAATAAATGGAAGATAAAGGCAAGAAAGACAACTCTTATTGTCATCCTAGTAATTATGGAGTCAAACTAGTAATTCTCTCCCCGTAACTTCATGACATTTCTTGGCACAACATAACAAATGAAAAAATATATGATAAAGTGCAGTTCGAAACAAAATACAGGTTGTGTTGGATAAATCTATGGACCCTTTACAATGTATTGTTGTATGTATGTATGCGCCAAAATTCTTAGATGGAGAGTAGTTTTGTTTTTATTGACCAGGAACTGGGCCCCAACCGCTGCTAATCTTGTTTTTCTTGTGGGTGACATTTGTTGAAAAATGCCTAAAGTGGCATTTACATGATATAACCAATCTATACTACTGTCGGATGCAACATGCAATGGTACAAACTTCTATTCATTGTATGCAACATTTGTCCATTCTTAGTAACTCAATAATATGGCAGGACAGTGACACTTCTCATATGTGACCATTGCATCTGACAGTTGTATAGATTGGTTGTATGGTATAAACGCTGCCTTAGGCCTTAGGCTCCACCAACATGCAACTTGCCATGTTTATTCCTTGGACAAGATGGCTGCAATGACTACATACACAGTAGTCAGTTCCTGATCCATAGTACAGTAGTAGTATTTGTTAAAGTCAATATTATAAGACTGTTTTACAACATGACAAACATTTTGTTGTTTTTTTTAGTTTTTTGTTTATTAATTTATTCATCTGCAATGAGTTTTTTTTATATGTATTCTCTCTTTTATGGTAAACAGTTAATTGTTTATCTAAGAAAATACTCTAATTGTTGATGGTTAGTCCCTTTATTTATTAAATAATCTCTTTGGTTGAAGATGCATTATGCAATAAAAGATAAATCTGCATATTGCAGGTGTTTTTGTTACATAAATTATTATTAACATGACAAGTCCATAATCAACTCTCCAGGTCATCAGATGGCAGAGATATTAAATGGATTAGAACACACACACACCATTTAATAATTTGACATTAGAATGGATAATCAAGATTTTGGGTATTATTGTAAGAATGGTACAGTGGACTCTGTCAAATCCGACATCGTACGGGATCGTTACAATATGTCGGATGTCACAGAGATCCGGAATACCCAGTTTTGTCAAAACCGGAAATATTGTAACTTCGAAAACCGGAAGTATTATTATAATTTTACTTCGAATCACCAGAACGTTATTCCATTTAAAAATGATAAACTTTTCTGTACATTCGTCTTCAGTTGGGCTTGTGTTTGCTATCACGTGTTCATTGATAATATTCCGTTCTATGTCAAGGTCGTCGTCATACGGTTCAGTGAGATCTGTCGTCAATCTGTTTCACAGAGAATTACTTACGAAATATCTCTGTAACAGACGACAGTTCACAACAGGTGCGTTGACTGCACGCGCCGTTAGTCATTGGCTCAACGGCTCGTGCAATGTTTACTTCACACCTAACTGCTTCGGGCAAAATGATGCATTTTATTCGTTTTAATACCCATTTACACTAAATAGGAAATATTTTTTAACTCCAAATACTTCAAACGTCTTTATTTATTTTTCTTTTACCTCGAAAAAATGTTTGAGAATTTAATTTGTCGGAGTTAAAAAGTTAATATGCCGTACTCATTAAGCCTCGTCGATGTCGTGCTTATCAGTGATTGTAGCGGCCAAGCGAATATTCACTGCGGGATCAGTAGCGGCCAAGCGAATATTCACTGCGGGATCAGTTTGATCTGTCGTAGGGTGAACAAACAATGGGCTGAAGTGAGCGGACGTTTTATGACCTTGATACTCATCGGCGAAAGCATTCAGCTCAACGTGGACAAACTAATGTTATTCGGGTTTAATCGGCATGCGCAACGAATGTTTCTAACAGGTGCTAGGAATATTTGTACGACCGAATTTGTGGGGAAAATTCGTAGATATCCTTGAGTATTTGTCACAATTACTGTCTTAAAAGAGATTATAAAATTGTCATAGTAATCAATTAAGACCTACACGATAGCGAGTTTTAATCTTACCGACAATTGATTGGTGATTGCTTGTTAATCTTTTGTGGCTTCACACCCATCAAGTTTTAATCTAACTAACGGACAATTGATTGGCAAATACTTGACACCTACCGGTTTAAGGCCGGATTATACGGTGACGATTCAATGGAAATTATGTGACGGGACGGCTGATTGATGTCGTAATCCGGAAGATACAGAGTCCGGATTAACCAGAAATTTTTTGGCTGAAGTAATAAGGAAATAAATCGGGACATGAAAATCATGTCGGATGTCACAGAAATCCGGAGTGATCAGACATCGGATGTGACAGAGTCCACTGTACTTGACAATTGAGATTATCAACGCTATATCTTGTCAAAACTTCAAACACTCCTAACTTTACTGAAAATAAAGTAAATTGACTGAAATTTTCAATATACCCGGTATTCATTTATCATTGTCTATTTTAAAATTATTATACAAAAAACAGCATGCTCTTTTATATCTAATTCTAACATTATACAGCTCTTTATCTAAATCTTACATAATGCATCTTTATATGTATACAAGTTCTTCCAGATAACTTGATACAGATCCTATTTCATTTTGTTTCATTTTTCATATTTCAAAATTTTGATTTTATTCGTCTTTACTACACTAGGATCTGGATTAGTTGTTATTATTGACATGTTCTCAATGATGTGAGGGATGATTAGCCAATGAAATGGTCTGTTATGTTGAGCTTTTGGTGTGAGGCACACAGAACTGTGGGTAATCCACTGGAAAAATCAATGCTAATTGGTTAATCAAATGTCTGATGTCATAGGGTCAAAAGTTGCTTGTATGGCCTGTGGCACGACCTCCCATTATAACTGGTCAGATCTTCATGTAGTGTAGGCCATTGAAAGTATAAAAAAAAACCATATAGAAATATAGATGTGTATTATAATCAGATTGCTCTATTCTCAGATTATTAAAATAGCATTATGCAAGAGCAAAATCTGCTTATTACAGGTCTTTCTTTAGGCCTGAAATTTTATCTAAATAATCAATTAGTCATTAATTAACATATCCAGACCATAATAAACTCTTGATGGCAAGGCTAGCCTTCGATGTTGGCGGATTAAAATCCTATATGCCGCTTAATGGCCGTTGATAATTAAATCAATCAAGTGGATAATCGAGACTATGCTGTTTATATTAATGATTTGAGTAATGATGACTGAGGCTATGTGAATATTTCAAACGCTTTTTTCTTGGCTAATGGTGCATCAATTTGACTGAAATTTTCAGCAAATTACCTTTACACTATCTGGTTTTTAACTATTATATTGAGAACTGCCATCTCTTTATCTTATCTCCCATAATGTAACTTTAATAATTTATTTTCCCATGTGTATTGTAGGCTTTATATTTCTATATGTATTTTTATATCGCAATAAAATCATAGAAAATAGCAGTAGCCTTGTATATCTCTTTAATAAATTATTGATGGGGCTTTAATGTCACCGATTGCTATCATAAATTTCTCACATATTTGTCCATACTGAACTTTCACAATATTAAACTTATAGTAACTGGATAGACCAATAAACTATAACACATACTTATAGAAAAACAGCTTCTAATTTATTTGGGCAATGTTTGAAGAATTATTCACCCAACAATCAAACTTTGAAATGTGGCCCATGTTTATCAGTAGCTGTGTTTCCATTTGTGTGTGTTAAGGTTTATTTCACCATATTGTTGTAATCCTACGCCTGCAGATCCGACTCTGCATTAAAGGCCCCTGGTGAGCAAAGCAGGGCACTGGGGCCCCTACCTACACGGGAATAAAAATGTCAATGGTTGTTAAAATTAAAAATATTATTGTATTGGTACTTCAAACAAAATCAATGTTTAAACAGCCAGTCTCAACATAGATTAGTAGGGTTCCTTATGCCCCTGCGTTATGACAGCCCTGTATTCTATGGCCTACACTTATATCAAATTCCAACTGCAAGTGAATCTTTCACGTGCATGCCAATGTGTCCCCATCCGCAGTAGCGGATTATCAGTGAGGCTGATGAGGCTGCAGCCTCAGGCCCAAAGATTTTGTAAAAAAAATTTTTTTAGTCTTGTCTGATACGATTAAAAACACATAGACAATGAATGTTAGGGGGTGGGGTTTAGGCCCAGCGGGAATCAACATAGGCCCTGACCCTAAATTAATTAGGCCCACGCCTTTTTAAATAGGCCTTCCAGAAACTACCGCCTCAGGCCTTGGTGGAGCTTAATCCGCCACTGCCCATCCGAATGACAAGACAGCTGTTCTTGCCAGGACCTCCATCCTGCACGACTGACAAGGGGAAACCATAACGGAAAATCTCAGCCAACACTGGGTCTAATTCGATCCTGCAACCTCCAGGCTGGTGAGCCAGTGTCTTACTCACTTATCCACTGTGGCTCAGCGTTAAGGAAGTCGAGGAATTTATACTGTATTGTTATCTATGTTTATTTAAATTACGTACAATGCATACCATTTATATTTGTATGTCTCGTTAGATCAACAGAAATCAATGAAGTTAAAAGATCTTAGTGCTTATGCATTAGACAAACTAGAAAACTAGCAACCACCACAGTTAAGCATATATATTTAATGCGGTCTGTAATCAAGTTTACGTAACATGATATTGGTTAAAACTTGACATCAGTGATGTGTGAATTCTTATTTTAACAGGTTCTTGGCATGATTTTAGTGGTCTGTAATCAAGTTTAAGTGACGTGTGATTCGTTGAAACGTGATTTTAACGGTGCTTGGCATGATTTTAGTGACAACTTGTTATTGTTTATATTACAAATTTAACGGCCAATACATTATACATGATATTATGGACAGGTCGATTTGATTCAGAGTATTTACATATGAATGTGTATTAAAAAAGGGGGGGGGGGGCATAAAAAAGTTCTTGTACGGTATATAATATATAAAAAAGTCAATAAAAACACGGTCTAAAAATTCACTGTCGTTATAAGAAGTACAAGTCAAAACAGGAAGTCCAACTGCGATTGATGTTTAATGGTGTAATCAATGTCGAAAGGAAAAAAAAACGTGGGTAAAAGAATCCGCTTGCTTTAGCTATTATAATCAAACGAAACACCAAGAGGGTATGGCTTTATGTGATAGCCCAATTTCTCTACTTAAAATATAAACACAAAGGCATTTTGACATGGGATTGGGTTGAATTTAACACGGTCAGATATTAGTTTCGACGTAAGTGTGTGTAAGGTGTGTAGATAGGGGGTAAACTCGACAGTTATCGATGAACTTGAGCGTTTGATTACCGAAATCGATCCGTCATGATTAGTTTGCCGACCCTATCTACAAATTAAGGGCCATTGAAAATAGATCAATAGGTTTTCTCTCTTCATATATAATTAATTGACTTAAACAGACTGAACGAGCTGCAACGATATAGACACAGACAATCGCTTGTTTATCACCATGACAACGTGTAAACAATAAGTAGACACCACATGGTTTATTTGAAATGGTTAACGTTTATTGATAATAACATTGGAATGTATTTAACGTGTATGTAATAGGCTGCAGAGTGGAATTAAACGTTAATTAATAACGAAAGGTAAGGCGTCTATATATAAATTCACATTTAGGCGGTGACGTGCACGTAAACGATATACCTTTGTCACTTTGAATTTAATTGATGTCGGAACAAAAGTAGGCTACACTGTATGGCGGATGGGATAACGAATATACTGGGGGGGGGGGGGTGTTGGATGGCCGAATGGTAAGCGTTCGCGCTGTATCATACGACCTACCATTGAGTCAACTGGCGTGGTTTCGAATCCCCGGTTGTACGTGGCAAGGAGTAGGGTCACCTGTCCAGCCCCGTGGGTTTTCCCCGAGTACTCCGGTTTCCTCCCACTGCTAAAGACCCCTACGCGCAAACGAATTATTGAAATAAAATTAAACCATATGTTAGTCCCGAAATGACCTAGTTTGTGTCGAGTGGACGTTAAACCCCATCTCTCTCTCTCTCTCTCTCTCTCTCTCACTCTCACTAAGCGACGTTTCGATGAGGATACTCTCGTCTTTATCAAGCAAATGAGACGGGCATGTAGTTAGTTATATATAAGGAAATACTCAATGTACGGTTACACAAATTAGTTTCGGTGAAAGCGTGAAGATTGTAACTCGTTATTATACACCCATACATACACACACCCATACATAGCCTACATAGGCTACACGGTAAATATTATTTAAGATTATTAGACCGTCTCCACATTTCTTCTTAGTATAAATACAAGAGGATAAGTATGCACTAATAATTTTACCGTGTCGTTAGAATGCGTGTTAAATAGGGATATTATGTATGACACAGCCCGGAAAAAACTTATTACATATATAGATCGATGTAGATATTTACAGGGCGTAACATACGCCATATTTGTAACAAATACAGGATATTAATTTTTGCTTCGGAAGAGAGTCAAGATGGTGGTTGATATTGAATTGGCTGTGAATGAAGGACGTGTAAGTTTATCACCCACTCGATACAAATTACGTCATTTCGAGACAAACATATGATTTGATTTTATTTAAATAATCCGCTTGTGCGTAGGGGTCTTTAGCAGTGGGAGGAAACCGGAAGACCCGGAGAAAAGCCAAGAGGTTCAGGGGCGGATCCAGGGGGGGGGGGGTGACTAGGGTGACTAGTCACCCCCCTCCCCACCGGTGTATAGGAATCCCGGGTCCTACAAGCTTCCCCCGAGACATGCATGCATGGTCGTATATTTAGTATATAGCACACGGTACGCATCTTATCAGACACACAATCAGCATCTATGTTACTAGCGGCAGAAATAAGCTCCGTAAACCGCGGTCGGCGAGACAAAACATGGGGTTGTCACCCCCCTCAAAAAATTCCTGCATCCGCCACTGAAGTTGGCCAGGCGACACTATTCATCGTCACGTACAAGCTGAGAATCGAAACCACGTCAGATCGTTAAACCCCATTTCATTTTGATATCACTCCGGTGGATGTGGAAGTTAATAAAGCTATTTCACGCATACACGAACATGACGATCGTGCAGTGTTCTTCAGCCATTTTGAGACAAAGATGTAGTAAAACATTTTTCGAGAATTATACGTGGTCGGTAGTGGATTTTGCCCTGGCAGTGGATTATCTCAACGTTTTATATATAAGTCAAAGTTGACCTGCAGGATACAGTTTAATGGGCCTGGACGGAAAAACCCTTATAGAACAAGTTAAGTTCTTCTTGTTCGTCTTTAGCTGGCAACTAATTATGTTACATTATATTTCAGATGACCGCCTATTCACTTAAAGGATTAACCAAGTCACAGAAGAAGGGCTCGGGATTACCTATTTCATTATTGACAGTATTTGGATCGGCAGTTATATGGATCCTCGTGGTCGTTTTCGCATACCTCTTCTACGTCTACTTCTTTCTCTTTCTGAGGATATACGACGATTCCGATTTAGATGTCCCCTGTGAAAATAAACTCAGTGTGTATCACGACAGCGATTTTATCCAGAAGCATAATTTAAATCGGGTTATGAATTATCCAGTAGGAGACTCGCTTCCTTATTTAAAAACGTTCGGGTTTAAAGAATCCGATTTTCGAACTGCCACCCAACCAGAACAGAAATTACCTCGTATTGTGACGGCGGTCGATTCATCCCAGTTTTATCAAGTTCAAGGTCTTATTCGGCATTTAGCGGAAGATGTGAATTCCGTCGGTGACGTGTACCTAATCATTTATGATATTGGTTTAAATCCGGGACAAAGACTTTTGGTAATTATACGTATGTTTTATATTCAGGTCATAGAAATAGAAACCAAACAGTGACCATGCCTTCTTTGTCCATTTACTAAATATATCCAAGGCAAAGAATCAATCCTGTATATTGCACTGGTTAGACGTTGTCCCTCAAAGAGAGATGGTTTCACATAGGCTAAGCCTGTTCCCCAATCCCATCCAGACATCCTGAACAACATATTGTTTATAAAAAGAACAAGTTGGAGGGGGGCACAATCTAACATTTATATGAGAGAGAGAGAGAGAGAAATGGGGTTTAACGTCCACTCAACACAAACTAGGTCATTTCAGGACTAACATATGGTTTAATTTCATTTCAATAATTCGCTTGCGCGTAGGGGGTCTTTAACAGTGGAAGGAAACTGGAGGACCCGGAGAAAACCCACGACGTTGGACAGGCGACCCAACTCCTTGTTACGTACAACCGGGATTCGAAAACACGGCAGTTGACGCGATGACAGGCTTTATGATACAGCGCCGTGTGCTATTGATTAGCACCCCCCCCCCCCGTTTGTACCCAGGAATAGTCGCTAGAAACTGTCTTGTGTTCGGCGGATAAAAACATAGGGCTACAGTATTGATGCTCTTTATGGTTTGGTGTAAATATATTAGATGATAAACAACACAGTATAGTTCACAGATAGTTACTGGTCTGATTCCTACAAAATCTACATTAATTTTGTGTTTTTTGGGGGAGCCTCATTGGGTCAGGGAATAAGACACTGGCTCCCTAACCGGAAGGTCCTAGCAATGACACTGATTAGTCGTTCCGATTGGAAGTAAAAACGCAGTCCCGTGTACACGCTGTCGGCGCAAAGTGACTCTTCATTAGCTCACTGTATGATGTATGCCCGAATTCATATAAATGTTGGGGGGTTGGGATGGCCTAGTGGACTAGAGTGCCGCGCTTCGACCTCTAGCTGGCCAGTCACCTCTGGCTTGCGGCTGTGGTTTCGAGCCCTGGTTTGAGCGTATGTGACATGGAGATAGGGGCGCCTTCTCAACCTCGTGGGTTTCCTCCGGGCACTCCGGTTTCCTCCCACTGCTAAAGACCCCTACGCGCAAGCGAATTATTGAAATAAAATTAAAACCATATGTTAGTCCCGAAATGACCTAGTTTGTGTTGAGTGGACGTTAAACCCCATTTCTCTCTCTCTCTCTCTCATATAAATGTTAGATTGTGCCCCCCTCCAACTTGTTCTTTTTATAAACAATATGTTGTTCAGGATGTCTGGATGGGATTGGGGAACAGGCTTAGCCTATGTGAAACCATCTCTCTTTGAGGGACAACGTCTAACCAGTGCAATATACAGGATTGATTCTTTGCCTTGGATATATTTAGTAAATGGACAAAGAAGGCATGGTCACTGTTTGGTTTCTATTAATATGTGCGTCTCACAGCCTCGGGATTGGGGGCAAGGTTTGATTCCTGTGGTTGCCGAGAAACTTTCTCATGATTTTCAAGTCTGGCTGGTCTTGTGGTGCATACGGGTAACCTGATAAGGTCGTTTGGGGGCGCATGCCTGCAAAGATTGGGGCCCATCCGTGTATTCGTGTGCGTGGACGTAAAAAAAAACCTGACAATACGTCTCTTAGTCTTATAGAATTTAAACTTCATATTTTCATTTTTATTTTCTTTTCCAGCTCATGAACCAGTGTAACTGCATTGTGCGCAGTTTTCACTTTGAAGCGTATCCAGATCACGTGACAGACATTTCAAACTTTGCGTGGCGACCGTTAATAATTCAAGCAGCTTTAGAAGAAACGGACTCAGTTTTGTATATAGAACCCACCACGCGATTTAAGAGTTCCAATTCTTTAGAATTATTTCGGAAGCGAGGAACGAGACATTTTTATTTGTGGGATAAGGAAACGTTTTCGTCTGTGGTCGGATATACGGACAAGGGTATGTTCGATTTCCTGGAGGAGAAGAGGTGCGAGTTTGTAGATACGGGTTTAATATCAACGGAAATAATGGTGTTCTATAAAACTAATATAACGTGGAATAGTATTCTAAGGCCTTGGTTAGCCTGTGCCTTTAACCAGAACTGTATCGCACCACAGGGGGCGCGATCAGACTACTGTTTTCATATACGGCACCCAAGGACCACAGGGTGTCACATGTTCGATCAATCCGCCATTAGCATAATAACAAATCGTGTCTTTCAGATCACTGCCGATCGTAAAAAAATGATTCCGCCAAGAATTACCTATTACTCTGCTCAGGAAGAAACTTATTTTCAAGATCAGCCATGGACAAATCGTCAAATATTGGCCATAATATGTTCTCCAATAATAGTGTATATTATTTATAGACAGAGGAGAAGACGATATAGATTTTAATAATTCGTGTTCTCCTATATTTTATCATTTGATTATTTTCACCTTTTAATATTTAAAACGATTTTTTTGCATTTTAATAAAATGTTGGTATTGTTTGAACATAGTTATGAGTCAATCTGATTAAAATACGGGTCTGTATTTCTTATAGTTTTTTTATTATATACTTTCGGGGGAGGGGGTGGTCTAGAGCGCCGCGCTTCGACGTCTAGCTGGCCGGTCACCTCTAGCTTGGGGTTGTGGTTTCGATCCCTGGTGTGAGCGTATGTGGCATGGATAAAGGGGCGCCTTCTCAACCTCGTGGTTTTCCTCCGGGCACTCCGGTTTCCTCCCACTGCTAAAGACCCCTACGCGCAAGCGAATTATTGAAATAAAATTAAACCATGTCAGTCCCGAAATGACCTAGTTTGTGTCGAGTGGAAGTTAAACCCCATTTTTCTCTAAATAAATACTTTCGATGACCTACACTACATGAAGATCTGACAAGTTATATTGAAAGTTCATTTCGGGGGGTCATATGACTATATGACTCGACATTGATTAATCAATCAGCATTGACGTTTCTAGAGGTTCCACTGTTCCACGCAGAGAACGCTAAGAAATCGCCGTAACAGGCCGTTTCATTGGCTAATTCTCACACCACTCCGACAGAACGCATATTATATAACAACTCTTTTACATCCTGGTGTTGTAAAGACAAGTAGAACGACATTTGGACTAAACAAAACGAAACGAAATAGGATCCGTTTTTTAATCAGAGTTTATTCTATCACTACCATGTCACCTGGCTTCGATCGTGGTCCAAATTCGACTGGAGCCCCGAGTGACCCAATTCGCCCGATGCCCCCAATTCGGTTGCCTTAACCATTCACAGGTATTGTCTGCCCTTTGATTGGCCTGATCCGGCTTATACAGTTTTGGGAAATTTTTTTATGTGGGAGTGGAACCAAGGTGTTGGCCGAACATACACGCTTGGATTTTATTTTCATTTAGTAGCAAGGGAGACAAATCCAAATAAAACTTTGATTAAATAGCATGCAGACCCCAATTAAGTTTAGTAAAACGATGGTATAGCCGAGTACAAGTTCAAATTACATGGTATGCAAAATCTGTCCAGTCATTGACAAGATATCAATATGGCTAACTAAAATGAGCACAGAGAAGTTTCCTGGGCAGGCCCAATTCTTCATTTCCATTTCCTACTGTCTTTAATGTTGCTGACTATACTCCTTTAGTTTTTTGCATTTTTCCTAACAACTGGAGCCTTTTAATGGGTTATCTCCCATCCTGTGGAACGTTCTTGGAAGAGAAGAGAAATAGCGTTCAACATCCACTCGTCATTAACTAGGTCATTTTGGGATAAACATATGGTTAAATTTTATTACAATAATTCACTTGCGTGTAGGGATCTAATGTCATCTCTTTCAAAAATAAATTAAAACAAAAATCTATATCTGTTTGTTTTATTATTATCGTTAATTTAGAAACTACAGACTTTTAGGTGAAGAATACAACGGACTTAATCCTAAAAACAATTAATTTACTAAATGGGTATTTAAAAGACAAGACAATACTATTCCTGACATTTGGAAAAAAAAAAGAAAGAGAAGACTTTAACAATAACAAAAAAAACATAACATTTAAATCACTCCCATGGTGTTTGTTGTAGTTATTTTCCAATCATCATAAATTATGTTCTGAACACGTACATCAATAATTTGAATTGTTCGGGTTTAAGTTCTGAAATCTCAGTAAGTTTCTATCTAGCTCAAGATAGTGGGATTATTAATGTAATGCCCCAGCTCTATAATAATAATAATATGACACATTAGAAAGCACTATCAAACCATATATAAATAGTAAGACCAAGTTATTAACTGTTGTCAACTTTATGCATGTGTTTGAGGAGCTCAATAACTCGGTTGCTGTATCCATATTCATTATCATACCTGTAAAATAAATATACTTGATTTAAATAATTCATTAAAAATTTTGATAATTCCATCAAGCCTGGAAATAAGGGAGAGGGAGAGAGAGAAATGGGGTTTAACGTCCACTCGACACAAACTAGGTCATTTTCAGACTAACATATGGTTTCATTTTATTTCAATAACTCGCTTGCGCATAGGGGTCTTTAGCAGTGGGAGGAAACTGGAGTGCCCGGAGGAAACCCACGAGGTTGAGAAGGCGCCCCTATCTCCATGCCACATACGCTTACACCAGGGCTCGAAACCACAGCCGCAAGCCAGAGGTGACCGGCCAGCTAGAGGTCGAAGCGCGGCACTCTAGACCACTAGGCCATCCCACCCCCCCTGGAAATAAGGCAACTGTCACTGACAATGTCAGGCACAGATTCAGGCTTTGTCAGTCACAAAACCTCTGGTGCCTGTCATTTTGTCCGGCACTGATTTGTCTTTTTAAAGATATTATTTAATACATGTCCGGCACTAAGTTGAAAATGTCAGGTATTATTTCATTAGTGTCTGACATTTTGTCAGGTACATCTAAAACCATTATTTCCAGGCCTGCATTCCATTTTAATTTGTCCTTGCATTTATAGGCCATACAATCATAAATCCCGCCCACATTTCACAAAACATTTTCAGATTTAAGGATGTAATCCACTTTCAATCATTATTTAGGAGAATAATCGAGAAACACAAGACATGGCATACATGTAGACAGAGGATCATATTTTTTATAACTATGACATTTCAAGGCATTAAATTTATCTCAATCATGTTGTTTATAGGAATGTAGGATTATCCAGTATCATTTATGGTCGGCAATAAGATCTATGTACTCGATAATGGAGCCTATGGTACATATCAAAATTAATTCCTGTAACCCAGAAATACTTTTGTCTGCAGTAATACAAGACAGTTAATTCTTTTTAAATAAAAACAGCTCACACACCTAATTTAAATTCAAGTTCGATCGACTCAAAGCTTCACAGGTTTTTTCCTTGGACAATTGTGCATATCGAAGTAAATTACTTACCATGTAACGAGTTTAACAAAGGTATCGTTCAGAGCAATACCGGCCTTTGCATCAAAAATGCTGCTTCGGGGATCGCCACAGAAATCTTGAGATACAACCTGATCTTCTGTGTATCCCAGAATGCCTTTCATTTTTCCTTCAGATGCAGCCTTGACTGTGGCTTTAATACTATCATAGTTTGCCTGAGAATATAAATCACATTTAAAGATAGGTTGCTAGGCAACAAAACAGACATCAACAACAGCTAAGTCATAAGAGCATTCTAAAAACACAGAAACAGGTTTTAACTAGACAAAACTACGTCATTTCGGGAATAACATATGGTTTAATATTTCAATAAATTGCTTGCATTTAGTGGCCTTTAGCAGTGGGAGGAAACCAGAGGGAGAGAGAGAGAGAAATGGGGTTTAACATCCATTTGACACAAACTAGGTCATTTCTGGACTAACATATGTTTTAATTTTATTTCAATAATTCGCTTGTGTGTAGGGGTCTTTAGCAGTGGGAGGAAACCGGAGTGCCCGGAGGAAACCCACGAGGTTGAGAAGGTGCCCCTATCTTCGTGCCACATACGCTCACACCAGGGCTCGAAACCACAGCCGCAAGCCAGAGGTGACCGGCCAGCTAGAGGTCGAAGCGTGGCACTCTAGACCACTAGGCCATCCCAACCCCCGGAAACCAGAGGACCTGGAGAAAACCCACGAGGTTGGACAGGTGGATCGAAACCACACCAGTAGATTCAATGCCAAACCTTATGGTACAATGCACACATGCTAACCATTCGTCCACAAGATTTTTCTAAGAGATCTGGAGTTGTAACTTTTGCGGTAATTTTGGAAATGAATTCAAAATCATGAGTTGTCTTCGTCTGATGACTTTAAACACTGTGCACAAATTTGAAGGCAATTATTTTAGTCGCTAGAGTGACCACACGCGATTGTAGATGAACGGACAGAAGTGACAGCAATATTCAACCACATTTCAATATGGGCGTACAGAAACATTTCGGCTAGATCAATATCTACCTTTTTACAACAATCAAATGATAACGTGACTTACGGGTTTCTTAAGACGAACAGTCAGGTCAACAACTGAAACATCTGGTACAGGAACACGGAAAGCCATACCAGTTAATTTACTAGAAAAATAACAAAATTTACAAATAATTAAATGATGCACAATTTGAATTTTCTGACAATTCAATCCTTGCGAATAAATACTCAGATTATATAATCAAGAAAACTAAATCTAAATATTAACGCTATATTATCTCCTGGGGTCTGTTTCACAAACTTTTAACTGAGATGAAATCCAAATTTTAGTAATTTGATTGGATAATATTAATTGATTTTTAGTGCTTAGCCAATCAAAATTGAAGTATCTACCAAAAATTTGGATTTAAAACAGGCCTACCAATAAACATAAATTGATGAAATTACAATTCCACATATTTTTTTACATACTGAATGGAACTGGACCATATTTCTTTTAGAGATCATCTTTCACAATATTTTAGTAAGCTAATGATTTGTTCCTCTTTAAAATATAGATGAGAAAGAATAGGAAACTTGCCCGTTAAGTTCAGGGATGACTTTTCCTACAGCTTTAGCTGCACCAGTAGAGGAGGGAATGATGTTTTGAGCTGCTCCTCTACCACCTCGCCAATCCTACAATAAAATACGAATATTCGAACATTTTACTAACTGCAAAAATCATGAAAAAACATCTTCATAGTTCCAGAGAGTAGAAAATAATTACTCATGATTTTAGAAAATGTTTTATTTCTGGAGCTTAGCTCATTAAGGGCTCAAGATATTATTTTGAAACTTTGTACACACATCAACGTAATACAAGAGCTTTTTATTAACAAGCACTTTCGGATTAAATAATTTTGTTCTTCCATAGAAACAAGTTTGAGTATGTTTATAGTTAATTTATCTGCCCAGTTACTAAATGCCACTTAAAGAATAACATTTGTAATGTTTACAGATTACAGTTCTATAATTAAGTTAGGATACGAAAACAAGCATGAACAGGATCATAATAACAACTCAATATAATAAAATACCTTGTTGCTGGGTCCATCTACAATTTTCTGTGTAGCTGTGAAAGCGTGACAGGTTGTCATTAACCCTTCTTCAATACCAAAATTATCATTAATAACTTTAACCAAGGGAGCTAAACAGTTGGTGGTACAGGAAGCGTTGCTGACAACTGTCATACCCTTCTCATACTTCTCTTCGTTTACACCCATAACAAACATAGGGGCATCAGCTGATGGGGCAGAAATCACAACTTTCTTGGCTCCGCCTTTGAAATGAGCCTGAAAGAATTTAAATATCAGTTTTTACTCAATTGTAGCAATTAATCTTTATTTTAAATGGTCATTTTGGGACTAACACATGGTACAATTACATTTCAATAATTGACCTTAATACAGGAGACCCTACTCCTTGTCATGTACACATAAGACCATTAAGCCACCCATCTCCCACTTCACATGAAATTGGGTTTAACATCCCACTGTTCTGCTCAGACTGGGCTAATGAAGATGGGCATCTGCCATACAGTGTGCTATGAGGGAAATTTTGTCTGGACAGAGCGCTCCAGCCCAACTGCCAAGGGTTCTTATACATATATGCCAATGTGTATATGCTACCTCAGTTGATTGTTTCATTAAGGTCTCTGGTGCAGGCCTTCACTGACAAGGGGGAACCAATGCAGGAAAATCCAGATGAACTTTCTTGGCCAACTCTGGGATCTTCATGAAACCTTAAGGATAGGGAACCAACATATTACTCACACAATCACTTTGAAATTTCAATGAAAAACTTACATTAGCTTTGTCTGTTGTGGTGAAGACACCAGTTGATTCTACAACATAGTCGGCACCAGATGCACCCCAGGGGATTTCAGATGGATCGCGACTGAAACATAAAACAATTAACATGATTTAAAGATGAATTATGTAGGATTTAGTTAAAGAACAATATTGGTGTCAGTCATTATCACATATGGGATAGAACTGGTTAAACACATTCAAAATATCATTGCTATGATAGTTGCATAATATAGGTTTCATGAACTCGGAAGTGATGTACGCAAATGGAAAACACGAGTTATCCCTTTAGATTACTGACTGAAGTGACAAGTGATATTAAGTAATTATCAGAAACCATTAGAATTCGTTTGACTTCTAGTTCTGTCTTATAATAATATTTAGTATACAATTATTACTTTAATAAAGAGCAATGTTATATTTTTTCTGATAACATGTGAACAGTAATGTTATTTTACTCTGATAGCATTGAACAGCAATGTTTATTTACTCTGATAAGCAACCTTTTTATACTCTGATAACCCACAACATGCAACCAGCAATATTATAAATACTCTGACAACCCACAACACATAACCAGCAATATTATATATACTCTGATAACTTACAGCATATGAACAGCGATGGATTTTCCATTGATTACCAGTTTGCCATCTTGAGCTTTCACTTCTCCCTTGAATCTACCATGTGTAGAATCATATTGGAACATGTATACCTTTAAAATAGAAGATAAAATAAATATTCATCCAACAAACATCTACACCATTTTACTTTGTGCCAAAAAGAATAATGGATAGACTGACAAAAAATCATTTTATTAGTCCCCTGGATTTGTTTTTTTTTTTATCTCCCATACATCTGCCACAGCATACACCTCAAATCCTAAATCTTGCAAACCGATGTTCTAAAATTATTGGTACATATAAATTTTGCTTACACTTTTTACTTCAGTTTCCCTCAGGATACCATTGGAAATATTCTCAGTGCATATTCATTATATAGAGAGAGAATTTGGGTTTAACATCCTCTCAACACAAACTAGATCATCTTGGGACTAACACATCGCATAGGGGTGTTTAGGTGTGGAAGGAAACGAGAGAACCCAGTGAAAACCTGCTATCAAGTACATTGAATCGAAACCATGCTACTTAACTCAGTGACCCAATGCTTACACATTAACCATTTGGCTGCCCAACCTCATGTAAGCATGTTTGCCTAGTAGTATAGAAATGACAGGATACTAATAAAATATACCTAGAGCTTACCATAAAATAAACTTAGAGCTTACCATATAGTCAAGTTCAATAAATGGATCGTTGACAGCAACAACCTCGACATTATTGTCAATGGCTGCTCTCATCACCAACCGTCCAATTCTTCCAAATCTGGATAAAACAAATAAAACAATAAGCAAGCATATCGGGGAGAGAGAGTGAAAGTGAGAGAGATAGGGTTTAACCTCCACTCGACACAAACTAGGACATTTTGGGACTAACATATGGTTTAATTTTATTTCAATAATTAGCTTGCACGTAGGGGTTTTTAGCAGTGGGAGGAAACCGGAGTGCCCGGAGGAAACCCACAAGGTTGAGAAGGCGCCCCTACCTCCATGTCACATATGCTCGCACCAGGGATCGAAACCACAGACGCAAGCCAGAGGTGACCGGCCAGCTAGAGTTCGAAGCGCCACACTCTAGACCACTAGACCATCTCAACCCCTGCATATCAGAGAAGCATAATCATTAAATGTGTGTAGGGGACCTTGGTTTTCATACCACTCAAACGACTATACCGGTACGTTGTTAGTTGCCAGACAATCCTAATCAACTTTCTAAGCCAAGACTAGGACGACCAGGTTAGCAAGCCAAGACTGCGACGACCAGGTTAGCAAGCCATCACCTGGTCCTTGTATAGCAGATATATTTTAGTCTTTAAAATACTTTTAAATATCAATCCGTTAAAATGTTGCAGTTTTACAACCAAGTAACCAATGCTTGAATTATTAATAAGATAAACACTAACTATTAATAACTTACCCATTGATTCCAATTTTAAGAGACATTTTTAGGCTTTAATTTCTGAAAAAAGTAGAATTGAATACAATTTATAAATCTAAAGCAGTTTATGTGTATGTGTAAAGATAGCAAGATGTACTTTCAATTAACCTACATGTGAAGAACACTTGCATGAAGCTCACTCGTATTCTGTTTGTAAAGTAAGCTTTCTATCACCTATACATGTACTTCCCTCACCTGCATTCTGCACACACTCAAAGAGGTCAAGGTTAGTTCAGCACTGTCAATTAGGCAATTACAATGTACATGTATTAATAGAATACCAAATCAGATAATACAGGAGTTCATGATAATAGGTAACCTTGACCTTCCTATGTCTAGACCTTCTACAATTGTAAGGTCACATTCCAAATAAAATATCATGTAAAATATCAGTCTAAAACAAATTGATTGTTTCATATTTGCCCTGTTGAGAACAAACGGAAAGCTGAACGAGAAAATCATTAACATTATAGAATTCAAAAATGTAGTAAGGATAGAGAACTGCTAATTTTTTTTTTCTCAAATAAACAGTCTGAATGAAGGGAAGATCCAGAAACTTAAATTTCTAAAAAAAAAAGTCATGCTTCACGAGCTAGCTGTAGATTGTCACTTAGTGTATGTGACATTATGTTTCAAACAAACCTATAATTATTATCCCAGTCCACTAAATACATGCACATACATGTACAAGTAGAATCAGTAGTCAACCAGAACTTTATACAAATTTCAAGCCCACACCCATAAAAGTATTCTTTGTAATAATCAAATTACATTGCATCAGTTAACCTCTTTAGGTACATGCACCGTATCTAAAATTGATTTACGTGTACCAATGAGCCACTCATCAATGATCTAATGCAAGGTTCATTAAGAAAATCATTAGAAACATGAATAAGTTATGAAAATGTACTCCTACAATTATTACTATTTCTGAATGAATATTACTCAGATTTCTAAAATTCCAAGACCAACAATCTGGTTTATTTATTCCCTTTCCAATTGCTTAGCCCAGGGGTCTGGCCATCACAGATTTAATTTTCAAGTGGCCATACTTGAAAACACCTCATCAAAATAGTCCACCAACCTACTTATAATTATCATAGTTTTTTAACATTGATAGCTTATCACGGAATAGAAAAGGATGGGTACTAAATTAAGTTGATACACAGCAAGAAATAATTAAGCCATAAAACTATTTTCCTGTTTCTCATGTATCAGTCACTATTTAAAACAAAACATTAAAAAGACAGCAGCAAGGGAAACAATCGCAAATTCAAAAGTTCTTAAGCTTGGCATTTCAAAAATGTGAAAGAAAAATAAGATAGGTTGCCAGGCAACGAAACATACGCCCACAACAGCTAAGTCGTCCGGGCAGTCAACAAGGGTTGTCGCATATTGTTTCTTTTATCAGTAAGGAGAACATTTACAACACATGATAATCTTATTACGAGTAATAGCCCATTAAATAATTATCAGAAATGATTAGAATAGTTTTGATGGTTTGTCTCAAGGCCTTTGTCCACAAGATATTTCAAAGTGATCAACTGCCAGAAATTATCAGATATCACTGAAAATCAAATAGGATTCTTCGTATCATGACCCTAAACACTGTGTACAAATTTAAAGTCAATCGGATATTAACTTTAGCCTCTAGAGCGTTCACAAGATTTTTCAAAGTGATCAAGGGTCATAACTCGGGCAGGAATTATCGGATATTGCTGAAAATCAACAGGCTTCTTCTTATCATGACCTTACACATTGTGTATTAATTTAAAGTCAATCGGATATAAACTTTAGCCTCTAGAGCGTTCACAAGATTTTTCAAAGTGATCAAGGGTCATAACTCTGGTAGTAATTATCGGATATCACCGAAAATCAATAGGCTTCTTCGTCTCATGACCTTAAACACTGTGTATAAATTTAAAGTCAATCGGATATTAACTTTAGCCTCTAAAGCGTTCACAAGATTTTTCAAAGTGATCAAGGGTCATAACTCTGGCAGTAATTATCAGATATCACCGAAAATCAATAGGCTTCTTCGTCTCATGACCTTAAACACTGTGTATAAATTTAAAGTCAATCGGATATTAACTATTGCCTCTAGAGTGTTCACAAGATTTTTCAAAGTGATCAAGGGTCTTAACTCTGGTAGTAATTATCGGATATCACCGAAAATCAATAGGCTTCTTCGTCTCATGACCTTAAACACTGTGTATAAATTTAAAGTCAATCGGATATTAACTTTAGCCTCTAAAGCGTTCACAAGATTTTTCAAAGTGATCAAGGGTCATAACTCTGGCAGTAATTATCAGAGGTCACCGAAAATCAATAGGATTCTTCGTCTCATGACCTTAAACACTGTGTATAAATTTAAAGTCAATCGAATATTAACTATAGCCTCTAGAGCGTTCACAAGATTTTTCAAAGTGATCAAGGGTCATAACTCTGGTAGTAATTATCGGATATCGCTGAAAATCAATAGGCTTCTTCGTCTCACGACCTTAAACACCGTGTATAAATTTCAAGTCAATCGGATATTAACTTTAGCCTCTAGAGCGTTCACAATAAATTGTGGACGATGGACGGATGGATGGACGGACGGACGGACGGACGGACGGGGGCGACGGCAATATACGACCACATTTCCATGTGGGCGTATAAAAATGACTACTGCTCTTATTCTTCATGACTGTGCCATCTGAGATTGTTGCTCTGAACAGCATACATGTACATGTACACAGTAGTTATTTAATAGCAAATCATTAAATCAAGGGGAAACTAAACCAATGTAATTTTCTAAAATTGTTGTCAACTAAATGTTACTGTAACACTACATGTATATTTATTGTTTGATAAACTATTATCTGTACTGCTTTTTATCTATAGGCCAATACAAGTTATTACTACTACTACATGTACTGCCGGTACCGGTAATGAGAACTACTACTGTGAATGCTTATAAATTATGCAGGCTTAGCTGCAATTTTAAGCTATAATTCTCATCTACAGCTGCAATTGATACACTATTCGAGGCTTTGAGAAAGTAAAATTAGTTTCAATTGCAAAAATTTCTACACATATCACAGTTTGCATAAAAATGGTAATGATGTTACAAATATATAGAGTTGAACACTGAAATCATTTTCTGTATTATCCTGTTTATACATTGGCATGGCAGGCGTGCATGTAAAAGATCCCTTGGCAGTAGAAATTTGAGCCCATATTTGACTGAGCCATGCATCCTATAATTCTCTTCTAATGCTGTAAGAATTAGTGATGAAAAATAAGTGTAGGGCCTACACAATTAATTTGAATTGTCCTTAGCACTTTCCAAGGGCAAGGTCCTTTCAATCTTTAATAATAAGTGACACATCTAACAAATAATCGAGAAATGTCAACAACTAAAACAAGACCATATTCCTGAAGAAATGTCATGGGAGATGTATGATTTTGTGTGATCAAAGAACTGCAAGGAGTGTAAAACCAGTCAGACATGAAGGATACGCCACTCACCGACCTTGACAATGACATTAACTGGTGAAATCAAGGTCATTAGTTTTACACGGTTTAAAAAAGATCGTTTGCTGAAAATATTCTGACATTAATAATGACAACTATTCGTCAAGGACTGGAAGTTTGCATTAATCTTTGTCTGCAGATTTTGGAAACTTCGACAAATCCTCCTGGCTGAGGTATTATTGCCGACAAATCGAATATGGCAGCTGAGCTTGCATTTGCAGTTTTCCTTGATGAACCGGCCACTTTTAACCATGCATAATTCTCTTAGTTAAGCGATATTATCAATTTAACAGACTAGCTAACATAACGTGTGAAATCTAAGTTATTAAAATAATATACCAGGCAAACCAAATATTGATAAATTTAGCGATATATTACCTGTGCTTTCGCTGACTTCACACGTCGTCCTCAACTAAAAATACACCGGTAATGAAGAGAGAGCGCATGCGTAAACAAATAGGATCTAGCAAATACATTTTTTTTAAATCACCATGCCATGGTGTTTTATCTGCTTTGCATATATTTGAGTTTTTGTTATTTTGGCATGAAACATACTTGTAACTAAGCGAATGATTAGAAAAATCTTTTACTATAGTCAAGAAAAATAAACCCAAACGGTTTTTCTAAGTATTAAAATGGAGTGCTTTCCCTTTGACCATAAATAAAACTTTAGCACAGGCTTCTCAGCTCCCCAAATCATGCAACCATCTCCAACAACAAGACTCAACAATGAAATTTGGTTGAACCATAACAAGCAAATAAAAAAGAGCATATATCATGTATTGTGCACGACCTGCTCTTATATTGAATTCCAACTGCCAGGTTCTTTCACATCCATGCCAATGTGTAGGCCTAGCCTTCAAGGACCTCAGTTTTTTCATCCAATACGAACAACTAGACAACGTTCCTTGTGCCAGGATCTCAAACGTGGTAATGCCTCTAAATTCATATAATTAGAAACACATTATTTCACTTGTATAATAACAAAACAAATCAATGAGTGTTTAAAAAATCAATTTATTCAAACAAATCATAAAAATAGAAACTCAACAATTTCATTACATCCGATTCGAACAACCCTATGGTTTCCAGCGGATTTCAAGTTAGGTCATGAACTTTTGATTTTATTCACAAATGAATTGCCCACAAGACAGCATGTTCATCAATAAATTTATACAAAAAATGTATTTAAAGCTAATTCTTAAAGATGCATAATGTAACATTTAGATAAAGAGTTGACAGTTCTCGCTATCATACTTAAAAACTAGATAATGAAAAGGCAATATGTTGAAAATTTAATTCAAATTAATTCATTCTTATTGCCGTTTGAAAAACAATGTAGTCTTGATTGTCATAGAAATTAAATAGTCTCAATTATCCATTTTTTAATTAAATTAAATCTGTTGTTTAAATCTGATGAAAATCAAAACCATCCAATGGTCTAGGGAGTTGATTATAAGCTTTACATGTGAATAAATATTGAATAAATGTCTAATTAATCATTTATATAACATCTGAAGCCAAACGAAAGATCTGCATTAGGCAGATATAGCTCTTATCCTTAACATCTATGCTGTATCGAGCAAAATTAATTATCACAGCCATAAAAATCATCATACTCACATCACCATCAAAATACACTGATTACAATCATTGACAAGTTAAACTGTAAATGAATATTATCTATAATAGTTAAAATAAAAAACAAAAAATCTGATTAAAACACAGATCCTATTTCGTTTTGTTTTTTAGAGTTCAGAATTTCATTTTACTTGTTTTTACTACACTAGGATCTGGAAGAGTTGTTATCATTGACTTGTTCTGAATGATGTGTGGGATTAACCTTTCTAATGAAGCGGTCTGTTACTGCCAGTTCTTGACTTGCTCTCTATGGAACAGTGGGTGATCCACTCGAAACATCAATGTGAATTGGTTTATCAAATGCTGACATCATAGGGCCAAAAGCCGCTTGTATAACCTCTGACCCGACCTCCCAAAACAACTGGTCAGATCTTCATGTAGTGTAGGCCATCCAAAGTATAAAAAAACGAAATGAAAATCAGATTGAAATATGTTTTTATCATGTCGTGAAAATATAGGATCACAATATCCAATATTTAAGACACAAGTCGTTATACGATGTCATGTACCCTATGGACATAACCGATCTTCATTATCCCAATTGGAGCACAACAGTAGGATGTTAAACTCCATTTCATTTCAATTCATTTCTATAGGCACACGGTTTTCTAGTTCCATTTGTAATCAACAAAGAAAAACATATCCCACAAGACAATAAGAAAGTAATTAAAAATAACTGATTTACAAAATAATAATTATGGCCATGTTTCTACTTGATTATCATACGACACACCTGTGCTTGCCTACTCCATGATCAAACACGATAGCAGATGGCTTCCATCTTGTTTACTGACGGTACTACTTATTTTAAGACAGACTCGGCTTTCCAATTTATAATATCTACGTCATTGGGGATTTCCAATTTATACTCACTGGTTGCTATGACCCGCTATGGCGTTGTCTAGAAACGCGCGTGCTCGCGTTAGTTTAAAATTTTTGCTATACGTTTAACATGGACTATTTGATGTAATTTGCCTGATTTGATTTGGCCCCATTTCCATAAATTTAGGTTGTTTTTTAGAAATTTTTAGCAAATGTTAATCTTAGGTGTTTTTTAATTCTAGCCGAAGTAAATTTTTTTACAATTTATAGCGAGTTAAGTTATCGTCTCTAAGAGGCGGGCGTAGTATTTTAAATGGCGGCCATTTGCCATCATGTGTATTCTTGAAGTAGGTACACATGATGTAATCGTATGCTTGATTATCTCATGTTATTGTTGCATCTTAATGTCTTCATTAGCCCAGTTGGAGCAGGACGTTAAACTCCCTATTTCATTTCGGTTGTATCTTTATTTTAGGGATATTTTTTTAATGTCTCTCATTAAATAAAATTTTGATAATTTTATTTTTTTTTATTAAGTATTAAAATTGGTGAGGAAATAATACAAATAAACAATAAAATTGGCACAGTATATGTTTACCCTGACAAGGTGCGACTTTATACTTTAATATACTTGCTAAACTATAAATATGACCAGTGACTGCAAAACGAGTCAAAGGTCATTATTTACGAACTATGAACTATGAAGTAGGCCAAATATATAAATTAAGTTTTGGTTTGCCTTATTAGTCAAATCTAAACTTTAACCTTTCGGGTTATATCATTAAGGAATTTTTTTTTTGCCTATTTCAACATTTTTTGACCTAGTTTGTGTCGAGTGGACGTTAAACTTCTCTCTTATTTTTTTGTTTATATAATAAAACTCTAGTGATTAATTTTGTTCTCACAGGTCACAAATGTTAAACCTCAATGTATAAAATCGTAAGAACTGGACTGTATTATTATTATTCATGTATATTTAATTTGAATATAAATATAGACAATACCATGGAAACATACAATTTGAACATAAATAAAAACTATAAATATATAGACAATATTGAAACTTCATACATGGCTAAACATGACATTGATCGATTATTTGTGGAATATTTCAGTTATTTTGGGACTATCGTCTAGTTATGTTTATTTCATTGGTTAAGTCTGGAAGTAGAAGAGAATTTTGCCTGAATGTGTGGGCTTTAACATCCACTTGACACAAACAAGGTAATTTCAGGACTTACATAAGGTTCAATTTTATTTCAATAAATCGCTTGTGCGTAGGGGTCTTTAGTAGTGGGAGGAACCCGAAAGCATGTTTGACTTTTAGTCTGAAAATAACATGATGCATAAATTTCTTGTTCTACATTATTTGAAGATGCATTATGTAAGATTTAAATAAAGAGCTGAAAGTCCTTGCCATAATAGTTTAAAAAGCGATAATGAAAAAGGAATATACAGGTATTGAAAACTTCAGTCAAGTTAGTTCATTCTAATGACGTTATGAACGTTTTAAGAATAGCGTAGTTTTGATTTTCATTGTTACCGTTGTTCCGATAATGTATGAAGTCTTGATTATCCATCTTTAAATTAAATTATTAAATGGTGATTGTTTTTCAATCCATCAATTGGTGATTGTGTTTCAATTTACCGGCGTGGTTGCTGGTATAACGGAACTAATACAATATGCTTGCATTCATGTTTCTTGCAACATATGACAGATCATGACTCATGCTGACATTACATAATTATTTCTTTGGGGTCTGGGGTGTATTCCCAATTGTTTTCAAATATGAGTGAAGTCTGTGTCACCACAGGCCCAGGACTGTACAGCGCAGTGGACACTTACAGCTAGCCCCCGGATCCATTCACACTTTTTGAAATGTTTTGTATGTGGTCTCTGAATGCTATGTCTTGTGTAGAATTGTGTGTGGTGCAGTCCCCCTGCACTTACTATTAGAGAGTTGATATTGGGCTTGTCATGTAAATAAATGTCTAATCAATAATTCATATAACATCCAAGGCCAAAATAAAGACTTGTAATAGCCAGATTTAGCTCTAACATAATGTATCTTTAAACATACATTATGCAAGAGCTAAATCTGCCTATTGCAGGTCTTTCTTTAGGTCTGAAATGTTTTCTAAAGTATTAATTAGACATTAATTAACTGATCCAGGCCTTAATCATTTCTCGATGGCATTAGATTTTTCCGATATTTAACAGAAGACATAGAATCCTTAAACATGTATTATACAAGAGCTAAATCTGTCAATTGCAGGTCTTTCTTCAGGCCTGAATTGAAATGTTATATAAATTATTGATTAAACATTAATTAACTTATCCAGACCATAATTAACTCTGCATGCCATCTTGTGTGTCTGAATTTCATTGGATTGGAATGGATAATATTGAGATTTCATTAATTATCGCGGCTACAGTGATATTTTAGTAAGGTTTTCTCGTTTGAGTGTGAAGCAATTTGACTGAAATTTTCAGCATATTCCCTTTACATTATCTAATTTTTAACTATTATAGCAAAAACCATCAGTTCGTTATCTAATCTCCCATAATGCATCTTTAAATACTTTACTTCCACCATATTAATTATCGGGCAACAACTTATAAGGATTTAATATTCCGTTCGGATCCATCAACAATTTCATCCTCTTCATCAAATCCACGGCACTTTTAGATTTACTGTAATATATGAAGTTACGTTTTTTAAAACCCAATCCATGTTCAGCGCTAATACTGCCTTTGTACTTGGACACCCAGTCATAGATAAAGGGTTCTATTAAGGACATTAACTCCTCATCATATTGCGGTGATGTTATGTTCAAATGTAGATTACCTGAAATAGAGAGAGAAAAATTTAAAGGTTTAATGTCCACGCATAACACAAGCCAAGATATTTCAACAATTTGTGTAGGGATATTTAGAAGTGGAAAAAAACAGGAGGACTAAGAGATAACCCACAAGGTTAGGCAGTTGACCCTAGATATTGTCACGCCAAATGAATCAATGGAACCCCCACAATGGAAACACAGGTAATTTGGGGGGGTGGGGGTGGGAGAGTGGGGGCAGTGGGAGGCCTAATGGTTTTCCACCATTTTATCTCTATATATATCTATCAGCTATATATATATATATATGTTGTACAGCTGTATAAAGGCTGTATTAAAATCAATATTTTGTAATATTCAGTCTTATGTCACATTTATTCAATATGTTGATGGTCTTGTTTATTCTATGACTTATGTTAGTGTTGACATATTTACTACAAGTACAAGAACCAAGCCCCGAGTTCACAAAGCATTCTCAAAGTTAAGAATTTACTCAAAATTGTTCGCCTTTTTTTTGACTAAAATATAACCCTTTATAAAACTTTTGTTGTTTTAATGTATCAATTACAGTGATTGAAAGTTGAGTAAATTCTCAACTTAAGTCTGAGAATGCTTTGTGAACTCTGGGCAGTGATAATTTTGAACTGTGATAGCAAAATGAGTTGGAAGTCAGGTGTCAAAATAAGAAATATTTTGTGATTAGGAGACAAATTTCTAGTTAAGGCATAACTACTATAATACCAGTATGTTGTTGTGTTTACAAAGTTATCGAAAATATATCCTGATTGTATATGAATTTAAACACTCATAGCGTTGACAAGTTTAAAAACTTTTAATACTAACCATCGCCTACATGACCGTAACCAACAACTCTAGTTGCTAGACTACCAACACGATCTCTCAAATCGTCTACAAGTTGATAAAACTTCGATAGAGGTAATGATACGTCGTACTTATAGTTATAACCATTCAACATTAATGCTTCCGGCATTCTTTCTCTTAATCCCCAAATATTCTAAAATAAAATACATTAAAGGCCATTATGGGAAATTCGATACAGAGTTGACAGTTCTCGCTATAATAGTTAAAAAAAAGACAACGTAAAAAGAATATGCTGAAAATTTCAGTCTAATTGGTCCACTTCGAACCGAGATATTTTCGCTTTAATTTTAACATTAGCCCCGATCATTATTACTAAAGTTGGTACGATATATAACAAAGTCTCCATTGACGTTAAATCATCCATCACAAAATGTATTCAAATCCAGTAAACCAGAGACCCTTCAGGGTAGCGAACCAGCATCTTACTTACAGAGTCACCATGGCTTCCTACTAGTGTAGACTTAAATTTTAGCAACTTGTCTTGTTACAGAGAGAGAGAGAGAGAAATGGGGTTTAACGTCCACTCAACACAACCAGGTCATTTCGGGACTAACATACGGTTTTAATTTTATTTCAATAGTTCGCTTGCGCGTAGGGGTCTTTAGCCGTGGGAGGAAACCGGAGTGCCCGGAGGAAACCCACAAGGTTGAGAAGGCGCCCCTATCTCCATGCCACATACGCTCACACCAGGGCTCGAAACCACAGCCGCAAGCCAGAGGTGACCGGCCAGCTAGAGGTCGAAGCGCGGCACTCTAGACCACTAGGCCATCCCCACCCCCCCTGTCTCGTTACAAGGGGAGCGAAACAGCATCTTACTCATCGGGCCACCACAGCTCCACACTTGGTATTTTAGCATCTTCTCTCATTACAACATTCACTCATATTTTATATACTTACTGCTATTTTAGTTGATTCTGTTGCCACGGTACCATCTGATATTAGACCAGATGACATCTGATTTTCCAGAAATGCTGTTAATTTTTCTTCATCATGTTTACCATCAGACCCTCCAGTTTCAATCAACACGTAAAAAGGGAACTCACTAACAGGATTTGTTAAATTTAAATTGTCTCTCACTGTATCCATTGAGGCCGAATCCATAAACTCAAAGGCTAACAGAATTTCACCAAGACTATGTTTGGCTTGTTTAAAAATCGACAAAACGGTTTCAAATGATTCGCACCCTGGAAATATATCGAATAACATGATAGCACTGTCACGATCACTTTAAGAGAACTTGGGACTAACATATGGTTCAGTATTATTTCAGTAATTTGCTTGCTTGTAAGGGTCTTTAGTAGTGGGAGGAAACCGGAGGACCCAAAGAAAATCCACGATGTTAGGTGACCCTACTCCTTGTCACATACAAGTGGAGAATCGGAAACACACCACTTGACTCAATGACAGACCTTATGATCAAACCTGCATGCGTTAACCAGGTTCTTTAATGATGTGTACTTGTTTTTTTTTTGTCCAACACGAACGATGGGACCAGGTTGACTTAAAACTTACCTAAAAACGCCACACTAACAGATTTTGGTTTCTGTGGACAGAGAATAGAGACTGCAGTAATTATACCCAGAGTTCCCTCTGAACCTATAAATAGTTGTTTAAGGTCGTAACCTGTATTATCCTTCCGTAACGTTGATTTACAATCTATAATCTCACCACTGGCTAAAACCTACAATACAGTAGAATATTTAACATTCACTCAACACAAACTAGATTATTTTGGGACTAACATATGGTACAAACTGCTCAACATAAACTACACCATTTCTGGACTAACTAATGGTACAAATTTGTTGCAATATAAAACTTGCGCCACATGGGGGTCTTTAGCAGTGGGAGGTCACAAAATAGGTCATTTCAATATTTTGCTAGGGGTCTATACACAGAGAAAGAGAGAGAGAAAGAGAGAGAGAAAGAGGATTTAAGTTCACTCAACACCAACTAAGTCATTTTGGGATTAACACATGGTACAATTTTATTTCAATAATTCGCTAGCAAGTAGGGGTTTTTAGCTCTGGGGGAAGACCTGATGCCTCTTAGAAAACCCATGTGAATCGGAGGACTGATTCCGATGTTGATCGAGACAGTTCATCGTGGTGTTCCATCATGGATTCACCTTGTCAGTGGTGCTGGACAGAGGGCCTCTCGAGGACAGCTGTCTAATGGTTTGGAATATTTGGATGGGAGGAAAAACTGAGGTCCCATGTACACATTGGCATGCACTTAAAAGATCCCTTGGCAGTTGGAATTAGCCCAGACAGAGCAGAAGAGTAGGACATTAAACCCCATTTCATTTCATTTCCCCTCACACCGTGCAATGACATCATTGCAGCCATCTTGGAATTGTGACTGCAAATCAAATATCTAAGTCTGCAAAATCTCACATGAACAGAGTATAACTGAAGTACTTACTGCTTCTAAACCTAGAACAGAGCCATGTAACGAACCATATCTTAATAAACGTACACCTCCAGCATTGGTTGATAGATTTCCACCAATGTGACAACTACCTTTAGCTCCAAGATCTAATGGCATGGTCAGGTTTGAGTCACTCGCATAAGAGTCTAATGCTGCTAAAACACAGCCTGCTTGACATTCCAGTGTTCCTGAACAAAATTAATGAAATTCTTTATTCAAAGTCCCTGTGCGCCATTTTAGCTCTATCGGAATCACTTGAAAACTACGAAACTGTAAAACTTGGATCTCTAAAAGGAATATCAGTCCAATAATGGTTCATTTGCATTCAGTATTTACAAAGATATTTTACATATTTCATCAATCTATGCTGCTTGTGCGAAACCAGATGTTGCCATCTTTTATTGGTAGCGGAGAATCCTGATGGGCCTAGTTCAAATCCGGTTGAATCCAAGTCGGGAAAATATCTAGCATTGATATTTTAATCTTGTTTTCTTAATCAAATTAGAAATCTATGACCGGCCGTCCCAGATTTCTCTCATGAGTTCGAACTCATCAGTCTTTAATAAGATTGTGTGGCTGTTCCCATTATATAGTCAAATCTTAATTAATCAATCGGCGTATATAGTTAGCGTGGATTAAACCGTGAAAAATTTGATATTTTAGCGAAAACACAAATGGCACTTTGGTACTTCTGAACGTCATTTGAAGAATCCAGATCCCTTTCAAACTACAAAATTTTGAAAAATTTAATCCTTACAAAACAATGCCCAATTCTGCTCAACACAAACTAGGTCATTTTAGGACTAACATATGGTTGAATTTTATTTCAATGATTTGTTTGTGCGTAGGGGTCTTTAGCAGTCGGAGAAAACCCACGATATTAGACAAGCAACCCTATAAGCTGTGAATCGAAACCATGTCACTTAACTCAACAACAGACCTTAATGATCTAAAGTGTAGTCAGGCACCCCCCCACCTATACCGTACCTGAAATATCATCCAAGCTGATTATTTGGTTCATTAACTGTGTGGATATAATGATCTCATCAAATACCGGTACACTTCCTCCGACGAGTCCCGTATTTCCACCTTGTGGCACCACAGCTAGTTTTCTTCCATTACAATATTCCAATATTTTACTTACTTCATCCGTTGTCTTTGGACGTAGCAATAGTTGACTACTACCTGATAAAAATAAAGCAAAATGAATTAGAATTAAAAACAACACCATATATGTGCACAATAAAACAACGTCCTACAATATCAAGGCTTCTTTTGGGTATGCTCAATGTGTACAAAGGAGCTACGTTTTTCATTCCATCCGAACGACTATACATTGTCTCTTGCCGGGCATTTCCATCCTGAATCTATGTCAAAGGGCAATGAGAGAGAGAGAGAGAAATGGGGTTTAAGGTCCACTCAACACAAACTAGGTCATTTCGGGACTAACATATGGTTTAATTTAATTTCAATAATTTGCTTGCGCGTAGGGGTCTTTAGCAGTGGGAGGAAACCGGAGTGCCCGGAGGAAACCCACGAGGTTGAAAAGGCGCCCCTATCGCCATGCCACATACGCTCAAACCAGGGCTCGAAACCACAGCCGCAAGCCAGAGGTGACTGGCCAGCTAGAGGTCGAAGTGCGGCACTCTAGACCACTAGGCCATCGCAACCCACCTGTCAAAGGGAACTACGACAGAAAACCCTGATTAACTTTCTTGGCTATTGCAGGGATTGAACACAGGGTCTGCAGGTTCGCCAGCCAATACGGCTCCCTTAAAAATAATCGACCAGTAGCCTAGGCCTACTATATTGGACCCAAACTGATCCCGCAGTGACTATTCGCTTGGCCGCTACAATCACTGATAAGCATGACATCGACGAGGCTTAATGAGTACCGTACGGCATATTAACTTTTTTAATCCGACAAATTAAATTCTCAAACATTTTTTTGAGGTAAAAGAAAAATAAATAAAGACGTTTGAAGTATTTTGTAGTTAAAAAATATTTCCTATTTATTGTAAATGGGTATTAAAATGAGTAAAATGCATCATTTTGCCCGAAGCAGTTAGGTGTTAAGTAAACATTGCACGAGTCGTTGAGCCAATGACTAACGCCACGTGCAGTCAACGCACGTGTTGTGGACAGTCATCTGTTACTGAGATAATTCGTAAGTAATTCTCTGTGAAACAGATTGTATTGGACCCTTTCAGATCCAACTAACTCTTGTAGCTAAATAAACCTATGGCCTAGACATTTCACTAGGAAATTAATGAATTCTCATGATAAAAAATGCGTTACTGCAAGTAGGTCGTTGCTGGGATTCTCGACAATGGAATGAAATGATGTTTAACGCCTGCACTGACTGGGCAAATGCAGACGGGCATACACCAATGGCATGCACTGCTATTGGTGAAATTTTGCTGGGACAGCAGCACTACGTACAGCATACCCTTATTTTGAATTCCAACATTCAAGGGTTCTTTTACATACACACCAATGTGTATACGCGACCTCAGTTTTCCATCCCATCCGAACGACTATCTGCGTTGTCCTTGCCAGGCCCTCCTCTCTGCGCCACATATGGGGATTTTTTCAAACTTTCCATCCCTAAACAACCTCGGTATGTTGACCTAGTAGTGATCCACTTATTTTCATCATTTTTAAAATAAATTGATCTTAATTTTTTTTTTTTATCAATTTTCTATTTCAGGAAGCGAATCTCCCCAACACCAGCTTTAGGAATCAAGTGGCAATGCAAATTTGTACACACGGAACTCTCAATCTATACCTTACCCTAACCCTAACCCAAATATAGCCGATGGATGGCCCGGAAAGCATCGTTTTAACAATCGGCCAAGGACTACTCGTCGTAACAATAGCCACTATGTTATAAAAATTAAGTTAACCTCTACAAGTTCCCAGCCAGTCTGTATTTGAGCCCTCTAAATCACTGGCATCTGTTATTACACGTCCTGGTAGAAGGTTACTGAAGTAGTCCACATCTTGTCCGGTCAGGTCAGCATAGGGACCCTTCTTCACACCAGGGTACCTGTTCCTTGTCAATTCTATTTGTTTGGTTTTATTAGAAAAAACTGACATCGACGTGCAGATGTTTCTGTCATGCTTTATAAATCGGGTGACATTCCTAGCGCTCCACCGTTCCAAATGCCGACACAGTTGTGTAGTAAACATCTTTAATACAGTCAATTAATGCAAAAATATTGAACATAACCTACATTATATCGAAAGGTAACACGGGAACATATTGACATAGACCCCGGACAAGTGTCAAAGGTTTTCATTCAAGGTTTAGCAGTGCACGGGAGATAACTCTCTTTAACACGGTTTAATAAGAGTACTCTCCCCTCTATGGTAAAACTGTTATTTTCAGACACTGTCACTGATTATCCCACTGATGTAGAAGTACATGTAGAAGGAGATACCGTTAGGCAATGTACTGGACAAGACAATGGAATGAGTATACGCCTGCCTTACAGCGACCCCCACCCCCACAAGCCAAGGGCTTTTTTTAGGGTTCTCGTACAACTCTTACCCAACTGTTTTCTACTGTCGGAGCAGTCTTATTTTTCGGGTTTGAGATATGCTGATAAGGAGGGTTGTTATCTAGGATATTATATAGATCAGTGGTGTAAACCGGTCATTTGGAAAACTGAACGTGGCCTACTGTTTTAAGAAAATAGTTTCGTATCGCTCGGCTCAACTGTTCGTTTATCTTTAGGCCTAGCCTACTTTATCATACCGGTACTACTAATTTGTCATTATACTATGTTATAAAATCTATATAATCAACATAATCTTCAAAGTGAGAGAGAGGGGAACAGAGCGAGAGAGAGAGATGTAACGTCAACACGACACAAACTAGGTCATTTCGGGACAAACATATGGTTTAATTTTATTTCAATAATTCGCGCACTAGGTCATTTCGGGACTAACATATGGTTTAATTTCATTTCAATAATTCGCTTGCATGGTTCTTTAGCAGTGGGAGGAAACTGGAGGACCCGAAGAAAACCCACAGGGCCTGTTGGACAGGCGACGCTACTCCTTGTCATGTTCAACATGGGATTCGAAACCACGCCAGTGGACTCAATGGCAGGCTTTATGATACAGTGCTCACCATTCGGCCATCGCCCCCACCCCCATATAAAATAAACTACTTATGTTGTGTTACAACCTTGGTAACATTATCACCTATAAGCTATTAAAACTGTAAGCAAATCTCGCGATCCCAATCCCATGTGACGAAGAGGTCTCACGAGCTGATATTAAATCGTTTGTATCAATACACCAGCAATGTTTGTCAACACTTTTATATAAAAGTAGCAAATTAATGTCAGCAGCCGGTCGTGTTTAGTTAATCTGTAAAGGTGTAGAGGTCGCTGTGTTCTGGCTTCTCAGTTTTCCCAGCCGACATGTTACATCTGCGCTTTCTTCCCTCACTTCCATAGTCGAAAAGATAAATATTGGTTTAATTTGAAACTATGTTTCACAACATCAACAGCGTTGCCACAAAAACAACTTATCGAAAGAGTTAAGACGTTTAGTTGGTTTGGAAACACGTTAGTTCTTCCTTTTGCTAACTTAACCATTATCTATAGCCCCAGTAGGTATTCAAACATACGGGGGTCGGATGGCCGAAGGATTAGCATATGCGTGCTGTATCATAAAGCCTGTCATTGAGTCAACTGGCGTGGTTTCGAATCTCCGGTTGTGCGTGACAAGGAGTAACCTCGTGGGTTTTCTCCGGGTCCTCCGGTAGTCCCGAAATGACCTAGTTTGTGTCGAGTGGACGTTAAACGCCATTTCTCTCCGTCTCTGTTCAAACATACACTAAGTGGGTAAGACGCTAGATCGCTAGACTGGATGTCGGGTGTTCGATCCCTTTATTGGTCGAGAAAGTTCATTCAGATTTTCCGTTGTGATTCACCCTTGTCAGTGATTTAGGGCCTGACAAGTACAGCTGTCTAGTCGTTGTAATGGAACGAAAAACCGCGCTCCCGTGTACACATTGGCGTGTACGTAAAAGATCTCTTGACAGTTGGAATTCGAAATAAGAGCCGGCCGTATTGCCGCTGTCCGGGCAAAATGTCCTTCATAGCACACTGTATGGTGTATGCCCGTCTTTATTAGCCCAGTTCGGGGCAGAATAGTAGGACGTTAACCCACATTTCATTTCATTTATTGAAACATACAGACGATGTACTTCAACGAAAATTTGGGAAAACGTTAGAACCAGTCTAAAGCTGCATTTCCTTTAGTACGGATCCGGTCCGGTTGCGGATATGGAAAAAATCACTTTTATAGAATTTTAGTAAGAGTGTTTCCTTATGTGCGGTTGCGGAAACGGTTCTCTATGCGTCGTCCGGTACGGTTTTTCGAAACGGCCCATGTCGCGTTCGGTACAGAAATGCGTGTGGAAGCGTGTCCGTAAACGCACACAAGGAAACACACTACGTAGCCCGCACGGTCAAAAGCTAAAAATAGGTGCGGTTGTGCGGTTGCGGAAACGGTTCTCTATGCGTCGTCCGGTACGGTTTTTCGAAACGGCCCATGTCGCGTTCGGTACAGAAATGCGTGTGGAAGCGTGTCCGTACGCACACAAGGAAACACACAATGTAGCCCGCACGGTCAAAAGCTAAAAATGGGTAGGGAAATTCAAATTTTTGCCCTTTCTTAGACACGTGTTCATGGACTCAGAAAAAAGAAAAGATGATGAACAGAGAGCCCTTCCGCTTGAATAACCGCATATAAGGATACACAAACTGTCGTGTGCCATGTCTGCTCCCGGACCGGAAAAAGGAAATGCAGCTTTAGTGACGAGAATTAACATTAAAGTCAATAGGGAAATCATTAGTGATCTGTGGCCACATGACCAGAGATTATTTCCCCATTGACTTTAATGTTAACAAAAAGTCAACAAAATTCGTCATGCAGAAGGGTGAAAAAGGGAAAGGGGGAGAAAGACTAAAAATAACTTTGGCTCAACATTCGTAGAAATATTTAGTATACATTTCAAGGGAGATAACTACTGATTTCTCGGGCTGTGCAGCATACGGACACAGATCACTAAATATTTCTACGCCGGTACCCACAAATTGTAGGGCCAAGTTATTTTTAGTCTTTCTCTCCCTTTCCCTTTTTCCCCCTTTTGCATGGTGATTTTTGTTTACTTTTTGGTGTAGAATCGAAGAAAAGGGTTTGGAAATACATTTTCTGCCAGGTTTTGGTGAATATTCATGATTTTGAGGCGGAAGGATACAAGAGTTGTGAGGTTGCTTACGTTGAAAGGGGGGGGCCGAAAATTGCCTGGTTAGCTGTCTCTACTTCCAGCTTGTGTATCTCAAGTTTTTCATGGTGAACCTCATACATGCTTTTGGGCCAGAGTTTGCCACATGTTGCTCCATCTGTGGCAGAAAGCGTTCTACCCAACGAATATTTGGGGAAAAGTTACAGCCGATCTAAGAGACGAGAATTAACATTGAAGTCAATGGGGAAATAATTAGTGATCTGTGGCCTGTCTGTGTATGACAAGGCTGTGACTGATAGACCTTAGTTTTGAAAATATGATGACTAAATTGTCAAAAAATATGTATAAAGTATTTTGACTACAGAAAAACTAAAAAAAAAAATAAATTTAAAAAAAAAAAATCAAAGTTTGGAGAAAAATTGTGATTTCACTGCAAATTTCTCAATTTTCAGTTTTTATTTAATTTCTAACAGTAAGAAAAATATTTCTATGTCCAATTTTGGTGTATTCAGCCTCAGAAAGCATAGATAAAGTGAACAACATTGTAATTTCACCCAATTTTGTCTAAAAATCAGGAATATTCCCAAAAAATCTGCAAATTCGCCCATTTCGATGTAGAAATTAATGCCTTCATGCCTACTCAAATTAGTCAAAATTTCTAAAAATGCCCCTTATTTTCATTGCTATTGTAAGTTAGATGGGATCTATAAGTTTGTCAGGTTTAGAAATAGCTGCAGTTTTCCTACAGAAAATTGAAAATTGGCAACACTGAGTTAATAATATACAGCAGATGGGTTTATACAAAATGTTCAAAACAGGGGTTGGCTCAATTTGGCCACCAATTTAGCCAAAAAAAGCATTTTTTTCTTCTTTGAAACATTAAATTCTTGCATTTCCTTCGTGGAGGAAGCAATATCCCAGTCTTTATAGACATTTTTCACCCCACCATTCTGTTTACAGAGGCTATAAATGCCCCACCCCACCCTTTTTATTAATGTGTTTTGAGAGTTTTAATTGCACCTGTGTTGACAATTAAATGATAATAATTGGAATTTGTTGTTGAATTACAGTTAGGAATGTTATTTTACACCAATAAATGGTTATTTTGTACATTTCAAGGATTTCTAATCTTTTTTGTTTAAAGGCAAACATGGAACCCTGAGACATGTCAGGCCAATAAGACCATACCCTGATACAAAACTGGTGTAGATGTGTAAATGTCAGCTTAATGGTCAATATTTTCTTATCGAAATCTAGGATTTGTGGTGTTTGTTGCATTTATGTTACTTATAGAACAGTAAAATGTTAATTCTGATCCTTTTCAGGCCTCTTTTATGATGTCAACTCTGTTATAACTACCATTTTGACTTCATTTTTTCAGGCAATTGATGTAAAGGTCCAGACATCTTGATTCAGCACCAGAATTGCAATAAAGATTTGTATGGTGCCTCTGAGCTTTGAGATATTGATAACATTGAACTATTTCCAAATTTGTAAAAATTGTGTATTCTGTGTCCCTTTTGTTAGAGAGGGGTGGACATAGGCCAATTATGGCATTTTTTTCTTTCAGCAAGGCCTATTTTAACCATAATGCACATTTATTGCACCTATTTTAGTTTTTATGTTCATATATTAGCCAGGGATGGTAAATCATATCTGTTAGACAGATTCTTTTGGTGATGTTAGCTTTGCAACCAAAGATAAGATTGATTCAGTCATTGACATTTTTAGGGGGTGGGGTTACATGTTTCAGTACAGACCTTTATAATTTCAATCATTGCAACAGTTTTGTGATTTTTCTGTTTGCATATTGTCCAGGGTTTCCAAAAATATATTACTTGCCACTCTGGCTATCTAAAAAAGTGGAAAATTATTGGTTTTTTGAAAGATGCTACATGTAAATTCTGTACATTTTTCATGACATGACAGTAAAAAAATATATTTTTGAAAAAAAATCCAGATTATGAGTGTTTTCTGTGTAATTTGTTTGTAACTTGTCGTATTTTTTCACAAAACTCAAAAACTGCCTTTAATAAGAAAGATTTTTAAATTTTAGCACAAAAGGCCCAGGGACCTGAGATGCACTGCTGTACATAAAGCAGCTTGTATACTTAAAGGGCCATCATTTTTGCAGTTATTCTTTGATTTTGATTTTCTTTCACCGGTGCGTTGCCAGAACATATGGGAAGCATATAAAAAGGGCATTTTGGTGATACCTTGAGTTTCACCCCTATATAGGACACAGATCACTAAATATTTCTACGCCGGTACCCACAAATTGTAGGGCCAAGTTATTTTTAGTCTTTCTCTCCCTTTCCCTTTTTCCCCCTTTTGCATGGTGATTTTTGTTTACTTTTTGGTGTAGAATCGAAGAAAAGGGTTTGGAAATACATTTTCTGCCAGGTTTTGGTGAATATTCATGATTTTGAGGCGGAAGGATACAAGAGTTGTGAGGTTGCTTACGTTGAAAGGGGGGGGCCGAAAATTGCCTGGTTAGCTGTCTCTACTTCCAGCTTGTGTATCTCAAGTTTTTCATGGTGAACCTCATACATGCTTTTGGGCCAGAGTTTGCCACATGTTGCTCCATCTGTGGCAGAAAGCGTTCTACCCAACGAATATTTGGGGAAAAGTTACAGCCGATCTAAGAGACGAGAATTAACATTGAAGTCAATGGGGAAATAATTAGTGATCTGTGGCCATACTATTGTTTGTGATTGCGTAATCTACTTACCTTTTACCTACGTTTTCAAGGGGAGGTAATTCTACCAAAGGAAAACAAGAAAACAAAAGAAAGAAGGTTCAGTTAATTAAATATCCACTTTCTTAGATAATGTTAAAAGTAAAGTTTATTATTAATATTTCATAATTTGAAAATGATATCGTTGTTCGCGGCATTGTATAATATTGAATGAGCAATTTTAACTTAAAATTGATTTGATGTAAATATTGCTGTATAAATTTATTATATTGAATCATATTTATAAATAAACTTAATTCAAATACAAACGATTTCTTTCACGTTTCATTAGCTTTGCGCAGTGGCGGTACCATAGCCAATGAGGAATTTCCGAGGCGTGGTTATTGCTAGTTGAAAACTATACCCAATACCCCGCGCTGACGACCTACGGGACCCGTCAAGCGCAATTTTTGCCGGCTTCTACGGGAGCTAATTGAACAATACAAAAGAGAAAATTACCCTGTCCTCTGGAAATGAGTCTCGCTTAGATTTACGAACTAACATATTAATTCGACCAACCAGTAAAGTTCAAATAAGCGCTAATGTTTAAAATTAAACTCGATATTTTACGCTCGTGTCTTCAAACGAGATAATATTTCGTCGAATACAGTGACGCTCAGATAGGTTCGGTGATGTCCCATGCCAACTCTCTGATATCCCCGCACACCAGGTTCGAGAGGGCATTTTACTAAATGAAATGATATTGGGTTTGACGTCCTGCTGTTCTGCCCAGAACTTGGCTAATGAAGACGGACATTGCTGTGGGGGGGGGGGGGAATTTTGGCCCGGACAGCGGCACAACGGTCTACACTTATATCGAATTTTTTCAACTGTCAAGAGACCTTTTACGTACACACCAATGTGTAAACGAGACAGCTGTCCTTGTCAGGCCCTCTGTCCTGCATCACCGACAAGGGGGAATCACGCCGGGAAATCAGAAAGAAGTTTCTCGGCCAATGCAGAGGCGTTTTATAGCTGAGGCGCTGGAGACGCCAGCCTCCTCGCGCAAAAAAATCGAAGAAATTGGAAAAATAAAACGGGAGAAAAATGCTAAAACCGATGAGAAAAATGAAAATGTACCCTAGTTAGGGGGGCCCTAAAGGCAGACAAAAGGGCCCCACTTCTGACAAAAGGGCACCTCTAGCCAAGGGTAAGGGCCCTGAGTCCGAGTCAATCGTCACTGTTACTGTCGAATCCATTACTGAATGAGAATGCAGTCATTGCATTGGCATAAAAATCATCAATCACCCCCCCGCCCGCGAATCAGTATAGTATAGCCTCCGCCATGATAAACCTTAAAACGCCCTTGGGCCAATGCAAGGATCAAAACCCGACTTCGGGGCATATTACTAAGAAATAAGAACGGGAAACATTTAAACCAGATGACATATATTTTAAATTCAGATTGAGTAGGATAGCTTGTGCAACGACGTTAACAGCGATAATTTCACATTTAAAAGAAAATTAATTTAAGTTCACTCTTTCAGTCTTTATCTGAATGTTAGACTGAAAAGATTGCACCGACCGTCGTCCACTCTATATAATACCCTATTGATCGAATGATTTCATACAATTAGGTGTCTACTGACGTGATTTAGACCAATGTCGGGCGTTCTATTTCTTCGTGTCGCGTGGGGGTCAGGCCGCCGAATGATTAGCGCGCGCCCGCTGTATTATCAGTTTTGGTTTGGTTTTGATTAGCCTATCTGGTTGTACGTGACAAGGAGTAGGGTCACATGTCCAACTTTGTGGGTTTTCTCCGGGTATCCGTTTCCCCCCACTGCTAAAGACCGACGCGCACGCGAATTATTAAAATAAAGTTAAACCGTATGTTAGTCCCGAAATGACATAGTCTGTGTCGAGTGGACGTTAAACCCTATTTCTCTTTTATGTGACGTCAGTATCCTAAGGTGTTTTTTCTCTTTAAATATTTTTGTCAATTTCCATTGTCCTGTGTATCCAGCTAGTCTTTTATTTCCAGTGGTTATAATTACTTTAGTTTATAGTTTAAAGTTGCTATTGTAGGATGGTGAGTAGTATTCCGTAACTTAGATACTGTCCTAACATCCTGTTGTACCTGGTCATTTTGTCCTCTGTCTACATCTTGGTTGGATGCACCAATTTCTGTTTTAGCACGATTTCACTAATCCAGGTAGGTTTACATTTCTTTCACTTGATATGACATTACTAAAATGACAACTCCTTTTTAATTTAACTACTGTTTTATTCTGGTATAAATTACAAATAAGATAATACACACCAAAAAAATACATAAGTAATAATTTAAGTTATATTCCAAAATGTGTCTAATTTGATGGGTTTTTTTTACCTTTTAGTCTCTTGTAAATTTGTGTGGTTTTCCTGATTTTATAGTTTCTCTTTTTCTTCATATACTAAGAACACCTTTTTCGGGGTAATTTTCTTATAATCTTATATGTTTCATTATTATATGTATTACGTATATAATAAGCCTAAATCTGTTATTATTACCTGTAATAGGCAATATATCTCTTTTATAAAATTAGTTAATAATCATTATAAAATATGCGTATACCACATAGTGGTGGTGTTAACTTTTCCCCCTTTTGTATATAAACTAATTTCGTTGTTTTTATTATTTCAGTGTTCTTTTGTATATTATCCTGTCCTAGGGTGTAAATAAACTGTTTTGTAGTGTTCTTTAGGGTTTAACCCACGACTTGGAAAGGTGGAAGTCTGTCCGTCGATCCTGTTACGTCGGCTTCCACATACGGTGAAATCGCTGCCTGGGCCAAATTTCCCATGTAGCACACTGTATGGCGTATGTACGTCTTCATTACCCCAAGTTAGCAGAGCAGTACTCAAGCTGTTCTATTGTATTTGAGTGTTTTGTACGTCTGCTTACGTCTTACATACGTTTTCAAGGGGAGGTAATTGCTAACAAAAGAACTCGAAAAAAAGAAGAACCAGTCAATGAAATAAATCATAAGAAATAATTCATAATTATAGATATCATAATTTGACAAATAATATATTTGTTTGATTTTTGATATTAAATTTTAAAATAAAATTGATTTAATGTAAATATTCCTGTATAAATAATTATATTGAATCATATTTATAAATAAACTTGTTTCAAATTGGTCCGATTTCGGCCCCCATTTGATAGCTTTGCGCAGTGGCGGTACCATAGCCAATGAGGAATTTCCGAGGCGTGGTTATTGCTAGTTGAAAACTATACCCAATACCCCGCGCTGACGACCTACGGGATCTGTCAAGCGCAATTTTTGCCGGCTTCTACGGGGGCTAATGATAAAAACGAAAAGAGTAATTTAACTTCGAAGAGTTCATGCACTCCTCATAATGTAAATTCTTGGATGAACTACAAAAATATCCAGTTCAGTAGTGGAAATAAATGAATTGGGTTTTAACGTCCTACTGTTCTGGGCCCAGTTTCTCGAAATCTTAACTAAAGATAAAATCAAAATTTTAGTAGATGCTTCAATTTTGATTGGCTGAGGACTAAAATCAGTCTAATATTATCCAATCAAATTACTTAAATATGGATTTTATCTTAGTTAAAATTTCGTGAAACAGGCCACTGCTCCTAAACTGGACCAATGAAGACGGGCATACGCCATACTGTGTGATATGAGGGAAATTTTACGACCTACTCGTATATCGACTTCCAACTGCCCAGCGATCTTTTATATGCACGTCATTGTGTACACGGGATCTCGAGTTTTCGTCCCATCCGAACGACTAGACAGTTGTCCTTGCCAGGCATTCCGTCCTGCATCACTTACAAGCCAAGCCTTATAATATAATTTAATTGGTCCCAGTGCTTTTACGATAAAAATTAATTGGTCCGAGTGGTCTTTTGGTTTGGCCCGAGTGGTCTCTGTTTTGGGTCCGACTGTTGTTTTCTTTGGTCCGAGTGGTCTTGGTCTGAGTGGTCTGGCTACCCGACCTCAGGTCATCTTCAATAGAATGCTTGATCTCACCTTAACTACGTACATCAAGTTAGACGTTGTAAAACTCGCGGATGTTGCTAGGAACACGCCTCTGGATACAACTGTCAAGGGATCTTTTACGTGCACGCCAATGGGCACACGCGAATCCGTTTTTTTTTGTCCAATCCGAGAGAGAGAGACAAACTAGGTAATTCGGGACTAGCATATGGTTAATTTTGTTTCATTAATTCGCTTTAGCAGTTGAAGGAAACCGGACGACCCAGAGAAAACCCACAAGGTTGGACAGGCGAGCCTACTCCCTGTTATAATAAAATCCTACATCATAAGTACATACTAATTCATGTCGACACTCTACAATATATAATTATAGACACACATCACAAGTTAGACGTCAAGTTTCTAAAACTTTATCAAAACAAAGATTTATAAAACTAATTGTACATCTCTATAGTTAGTATTCACAGCAGGATTCGAACTCGCACTTGACTAAACTCGAAATCTGTGACTAAAACCTCTTTGTTGAAAGATACAATTCACAACTAACGGGACACGTGCGTTATCATCAATTCATATAGCAGACAAAAGTTTAAACTTTTAAATAATGGAAAAGATAATTTCATATCTAGGAGATTTTTACATGTGGTTTTTTGGTCGAACTAATAATTAGTCATTCAGTCTTTATAACACTTATCTTGTTAGAAAAGATACATCACCATGGTGAGGACAACGGTCCTCGAGGTATATAGAACCAGAACCGCCCATCTTTTATTATCGCCTGAACCCTGGATTGTGAGGTACGTAACGGGTCGTGGGTAACAGCTGGGATGTGAGGACCCGAAGTGTTCTACTCGCAGCGGTTTGCTAATATTGTTCACACACTCGTTGATAATTATCTTGAATTTTATTTTCTATGTTTAATCGCCATGACTGGGCTGTTGTTCGTCTGAAATCAACGTTTGGTCAGTTCCATCTTTGTTCAGATTAACTCCCGAGGCGTTCGGTTTACCAAAAATCAGAACCCTAGCCTACATGTAACGTAGTTATATATATAATGGAATATATAGGGTTTAAAAGGTGAATAAAGTCAAGCACAAAGAAACCGGAGGACCCGGAGAAACCCCACGATGTTGGACAGGCGAACCTACTCCTTGTTATAAAAAGGGAAATACTAAAGATTTAAATTGATTAGATTTTCGATTTCAAAGCGTATGAGCGTCTTAATTAACCCCGTAAATGCATGGCGGGGTTGGTGGGTGAACGCGTGCGCGTTGTATCAAATGGCGTGGGTTCGATTCCTCAGTTGTACGTGAAAAGGAATAGGATCTCCTATGCTACATCGTGGGGTTTTCCCGTGTCTTCCCGTGTTTACCAAAAATCAGAACCCTAGCCTACATGTAACGTAGTTTTATATATAATGGAATATATAGGGTTTAAAAGGTGAATAAAGTCAAGCACAAAGAAACCGGAGGACCCGGAGAAACCCCACGATGTTGGACAGGCGAACCTACTCCTTGTTATAAAAAGGGAAATACTAAAGATTTAAATTGATTAGATTTTCGATTTCAAAGCGTATGAGCGTCTTAATTAACCCCGTAAATGCATGGCGGGGTTGGTGGGTGTACGCGTGCGCGTTGTATCAAATGGCGTGGGTTCGATTCCTCAGTTGTACGTGAAAAGGAATAGGATCTCCTATGCTACATCGTGGGGTTTTCCCGTGTCTTCCGGTTTCCTACCCACAGTTAAAGACCCCTACACACAAGCGAATTATTGAAAAAAAAAATTGAACCATATGTTAGTCCCGAAATAACCTAATTTGTGTCGAGTTGACGTTAAACCACATTTCATGCCATCTTACAGGATAATGTGAAGATTGATTCTGGCGGTGTGTAACAACACAACCAGCCTTCAGCTCTTAGTGAGGATAAAAACCAACGATTTACAAAGTAAGGGGTACACGACCTTCTCCGATTTCCAAGAGGGAAATGGAAAATAAACATATTAAGTACGAACTGTGGAACATTTCAAAAAGACTCTCTTTGACTGGAAGTGATTGAAATGCGAGCCGCCTTTTTTATTGACTGAAAAGGGAGATTTAGTGTCGCTATATTTACACACGAACTCAACATCAAAGAAAACGAAAGGAAAAAATGAAAGAAAACTAACAATGGAGCATTTTAAGCCACTGACCACAATTTGAAGATCTTCTTTCATTCTTATTTTCTGTGTAAATAAAAAATGGGTTGTACCTTAAAACGTATGTCCAGTTTTTTTTTGTAGAGTGTGACCGGCCTGGCGACACGCTAAGGTGGTCTAGTAATACCCATATTAGGTTTCAATTGCAACTATGCAATAAGTAACGCTATACGAACCCTTTATACAAAAGAATCCACGAAGAACTAAAATAAAACCCACAAGATTTGTTTACGGTGACTACAATTTTTTTAATAATTAAATATCCTCAAGGTTAAATAAAATCATATGAATTGACAATGTGGTGAAAAGACTCAAATTATCAATGGTTCGGATGGGACGAAAAACCGAGGTCCCGTGTATACATTGACGTGCACGTAAAAGATCCCTTGGCAGTTGGAATTCGATATAAGAGTAGAATGTAGTGCCGCTGCCCGGGCAAAATTTCCCTCATAGCACACTGTATGGCGTATGCCCGTCCTCATTTGCCCAGTCGGAGCAAAACAGTAGGATGTTAAACCCTATTTCATTTCATTTATATTTGTGGATTCGTTTGTTTTTTTTTATCGTTCTCCAAAAATAAAGATAAATTAGATGTAATGTCTTTTCTGCATCAACCGGGATATTAAAGATGCACATTGAGCCATGAGGGAAGTTTTGCCCTAACAGCGGCGTTATGACCTATCTTATTTCTATACGCAATCGTTAACATGAGTCCAATGGTGAATACGGTGTGCTGTGACTAACGTTTGCCTACTCTTAAAACAGCTAAGGGGTCTTTTACGTGTGCGTTAACAGGGCTTAGAGAAGGGGGTACAATTGTACACCTTCCCCCAAGTGTTTAAAGACCCCCTTCCCATAATCAATAGATTAATATTTTACCATAAACTGTTACTTTTGCCCCCAGAAGAGAGAAGGAGACATAGAAAAGGGGTTAAACGTCCACGCGAAACAAACTAGATTATTTCCGGACTAACATATAGTTCAGTTTTATTTCAATAATTCGCTTGCGCGTGAGTCTTGCGTGTGCGTGGGTCTTTAACAGTGGGGAGGGCGAAACCATAGGACTTGAGAAAACCCAATAGGTTGGACATTCGGACACCCAACCCTCGCCTCTAGAAGGAAACGAATTACTCTTTATGTAATTTTAAAGCCAAAACGTTCGATCGTTTAAACGGACTTGGACCATGACCAAATAAAATAACGCCAAGGTTTTCGACAAGAATAAAATAATTCTTTTCATGACAGTGTTCGCGTGGCTATAGTTCTAAAGAAAAGTTTTGACATTTCATTCATGGCGGAGACCTTTGAGCACAAGTCGTACACGTGTTGAAGCGTGTAAGATCGTCTACTTATATATAAAAGATAACGTTGATGAAATACAAAGATTTGCTTTGTAAAGAAAAAGTGGTCTACTTGATAATGGACACAATAACTAAAAAACACTTTCTCAGTGATTTTAGGGGGTCACGGTGGGTAAGACGCTGGCTCACTAGTCCGGAGGTCGACATTTGTCGAGAAAGTTCCCCCAGACTTTCCGGCGTGGTTCCCCCTTGTCAGCCTGGCTAGGGCAGCCGTCTAACCGCGCGGATGGGAAAAAAACCGAGGTCCCGTGCAGTTGGAATTCGATATAAGAGTAGGCCGTAGTGCCGATGCCTTGACAAAATTTACCTCTTAGCACACTGTATGGCGTATGCCCGTGTTCATTAGCCAAGTTCAGAGCAGAACAGTAGGACATTAAACCCATTTCATTTTCATTTTCATTTTCATTTTCATTTTCATTTTCATTTTCATTTTCATTTGATTTTGATTTTGATTTTGATTTTGATTTTCTTTTTTATTTCATTTCTTCTTGTTGATTTTAAAGATGATGATAGCTGGTGGCAGATATCCTTTAACACATTAAAAATCTTATAAACTTAAGTCTTGCTTTACTTTATTGTTAAACAAGGATATGTCATTTGGGGGTTTGATCATTATGACCATACCATGGCCGTATTAAAGGCAGATCAATCCCTGTATCGATCTAAGGCCCTTCACAACCCCATTCACACAAAATATGAATATTTATTGTTATATAGAGATAGATTATAGACCCATAGAGATATGTTATATAGAGGTAGATTATATATCTATAGAGATATGTTATATAGAGATAGATTATATATAGAGATAGATTATATAGAGATATGTTATATAGAGATAGATTATATATCTATAGATAGATTATAATTTATATATCTATAGATAGATTAAATATCTATAGACATATGTTATATAGAGATATATTATATATCTATAGAGATATGTTATAGAGATAGATTATAGACCTATCACGGACTTTACCTTCAATTACAAATCATTATTTTGTGAAGATTAATTCATTCTCATTTTGATGGTTTGACTATTATACCTAATAAAAACAAAAATTGAAAAAACTATCAGGAAATGTCAGACAATGAGCCCCAACAAAGTAACATTAGGTTTTTGTGTATGTCGGTAGGTAGTGTCCCAGTACCGGTCAATACGGTAATGGTAAATAAGTTAAGACTATAATTCCATGATTACATACTAGTAAATTTTATAGTCTCTAATCTGGTTGATATCAATGTCTGGACCGGATTACAGGAGACAATAAAAGCCAGGAAGTTTATGTGGATATATATTTCTACAATAAAGGATATAAGTTTAAAAACCACCTGCGAATCGTAACAATGATAAAATACACCCCCCTCCTTCTATATCACTTTGTAATTACTTGTAATTGAGTCTATGGTCATTCTCGATCTGCCATGTTTCACATTCCGATAACTGGAAAATTGTCGGTATCATATAGGAAGAATGATGCGCCAAACGTCGCTCAGCACTATCGAAGATGGTGAGTCAACGGCTTGGTTATCAGTACAGTGGGAATTAAAGGGAGGTACCCACCAATTAAATGCTAATAACAATGAATACGGTGTATTATCGGTTTTAGACAAATCATTACCGAGATAAATGGGTCACCTTCAAACGTTTGTTCCAATTCTGGGTGGATCCAGACGACATTTTATTACTTATCACGTGATTAAGTGATTATGTTTATGACCAATTATTGTGAAATCGGATAGAAATTGGGTTCTGCTGGTTTCTTATTTGATAATCGCTTGGTCTTCTCCCTTATTTAATACCCAAGGGTTTGTTGACCGTTAGATTATAACGTCTGTTATTGATACAAGGGGCGTGGTGTCGATTCCCCGCTTCTACGTGACAAGGGGGGTGGGGTGGGGTAAGCTGCATGTCCAATCTTGTAGATTTTCCCCGGTCCTCCAGTTTCTTAACAGAACTAAAGGACAGTGAGTTATTGAAATAGAACTGAACCAAGCTGCATGTTCAATCTTGTAGATTTTCCCCGGGTCCTCCAGTTTCTTACCACAAGGCCAGCGAGTTATTGAAATAGAATTGAAACAAGCTGCATGTCCAATCTTGTAGATTTTCCCCGGATCACCCAGTTTCAAATCACAGCTAAAGACCAGCGAGTTATTGAAATAGAATTGAAACATGTGGATCCCAAAATGATTTAGTTCGTATGGAGTGGACGTTGAACCCGGTACATTCTGGTCTACACGCCAGGCTGTCCTACTGCTCGACCACCGCGGTCCGTTGTCATAAATAAGAATATGTATAACAGACACCCTCGTGTACAGCACTGGCTCCTACGAATACTAGCAAAAAAGTGCATCTTTTGTCTTGCATTTCACAAGAGATTGGTTTAAATGAGATACTTTTCTGGTTTCGCTGAGGAAGTGCAAATAAAATGGACGTTAAACTCTATTTCACATTTCATTAGAAATGTACCATCAAGTTCCCTAGTCCGACAGAAAACAAGCATACACAGTTTCGTGCATGACCCCTAATGACAAACCCAAATGGGCGAATTCAATAATATATGGTGCCAAAAATTTGTTCTTGTTTTAAAGAATTGAACTCGTTCCTTTTGCTGTTCTTTACAAAGTATATAGAGATGAGTCTTGCGATGTTAAATCAGAAGAAAATTGTCTTTGTAGATATTATTAGGGTCAAGTTACCTTGACCTCGGTCATCAAAAAGAATCTGCTTTACGTACTTTAAATATTATCACGTAGATCTAACATATAGACGAAAAAGAGTTGCCCCGAAATTACTTCAACAGAAACCCACAAAGACGTCTTTGTGACGGGACATGATATGAAAGAAAACGGCTTGAAAGGACATGACCAGTGGACACACGTGTCAAAGGTCTTATTTCGTACCCCCTAGCCTTTCGCCCATTTCGTTAATAAAGTAAGGAATTTAGAGTACTGGCTAACAAAGGTGATATAAAGCTTTATATGTATATGATAATCCACACGATATAGGTATTATCTATAAAGGTGTATTGTTGGGCATTACAGAAGATATTGGTGAGACAATTCCATCCGGTGATCGTTACCGAACCTCAGGGGGATCAACGCTCCTGTAATTTGACCAGTGTTAGTTGTTTATCTCCTAATTATGTATGTACTATTATGTACCAAAGTATTAAGTTGACGAAACGGAAACACCAATTCTTTCCTGTGAAATAAAACCGGTATATTGCAGTAAACTTTTCCAATAAAATTCCTTTTATCTTTACCAGAATATCAGATCTTCAACGACTCAATTTATTATCTTTGATAGCTTCCATACGAGTCATTAAAAACCCCAATATTTTTATTCAGGTAGTTTGAATGGGATTAGCCTACGTAAAACCCTCTCCTTGAGAGAGGTTTTGGTTGTTTAAATGTAAATAGTATGATATAGGTAATTCATTTAATCGCTGATCTAACAATCTATTTCATCTTCAATTAGGCGAAAAGAATTACAAGGTTCCAACTTCGTGGGTTTCCTCCGGGTCCTCTGGTTTACTCCCACCGCTAAAGACCCCTACGCAGAAGCGAATTATTGAAATAAAATTGAACCACATGTTAGTCCCGAAATGACCCAGTTTCTCTGTTGTCCGAGCAAATTTCCTTCATAGCTCACTGTATGACGTATGCCCGTCTTCATTAGCCCAGTTCGGAGCAGAACAGTAGGACGTTAAACCCATTTCATTTGGCAAGGGACAACGCATAGTCGTTCGGATTGTATGAAAAACCGAGGTCCCGTGAACACATTGGTGTACACATTTAAGAACTCTTGACAGCTGGAATTCAAAATATGAATATGCCATAGTGCCGTTGTCCGGGCGAAATTTCCCTAATAGTACACTGTATTAACCAAGTCGCAGCAGAACAGGACGTTAAACCCCATTTTATTTTATTAATTACGACTCTCTTGTTTTAAACCCCGTCTAGGTGAATACGGGTCATCCTCAACTAGATAATGAATATCGAAAATTCGGACATGCGTAAAAATTTAACATTTTGTACGTACAAATTGTTAAAAAGCGAACACACTCCAAAAATAGAACAATTAATGGGCTGTTTCTGTTTTCAAATTTGTTATTAAAACTTTTAAAATGCTATCTATGTAGGCTGGTATCCTATACAACACGGCCACACACCCCACCCATTCACCAACCCATCAACCTGATTGTTACACCAAAGGTAACAAGATATTAGAAACAAAATCACAGGTACGTTAATTGTTTTGGTGAAACTCTCAACAGAGAAAGAAAGGCGCGAAGAGAAATTCGGTCAATAATTATATCCTGTTAGCCGTCAAGGAGTGGTTATAGCCTTAACCCCTTCTCTATACATATCATCCGCGCTTACATCTGCCCTTTTTTACAAATCCCTTTTATAACGAGGATGTTAATAACAAAGTATGTTAATAGCAGCAAATGGCTGCTACATTGAAAGACACTACCCACCTCTAACATATTTCTATTATACAGTTTCTGTTATCTAATACATAGACCACTTCCTTTCCCACGGGAAATATACAAGTGGCAAGTCGATGTACAAAAGGATTTTGAAATAAAAGGAATACATGTTTTATTTGATGTTGGGTATGATAAGTTTTTGATGTATCTATCATCTCCAAAAGTGTGTGTATAATATTACTATATGATTTACTTTGATGTGAATTAGGCATGAATATGAAGTAACGTTTAACGCCCTACTATTCTGCAACATAAGCACATCCGGCGTGCTATCAGTAAGATTTAGAACAAAAGAGAGAGAGAGAGAGAAATGGGGTTTAACGTCCACTCGACACAAACTAGGTCATTTCGGGACTAACATATGGTTTAATTTTATTTCAATAATTCGTTTGCGCGTAAGGGTCTTTAGCAGTGATAGGAAACCGGAGTGTCCCGAGGAAACCAACGAGGTTGAGAAGACGCCCCTATCTCCATACGCTCACACCACGGATCGAAAACACAGCCGCAAGCTAGAGGTGACCGGCTAGCTAAAGGTCGAAGCGCGGCACTCTAGACCACTAAGCTATCCCACCCCCGCCCCCCTTAGAACAAAAGCTGGTCGTTCTTGCTATAATAGTTCTAAATGAGACAATTCAAACTTAATAGATTGAAAATTTCACCCAAATTACAATTCACTTCATTTTGAGTAACGTTATCGCTGTTTGAAGTTTTGACAAGATGTTACAAATATTGTTTATAACCGTAACAACGTTACTTTTTAATCGCATCTGAATTTTTAAATCAAATCATTACATGTCGATCGCATTTCAATCCGTTTAAATCTCAGCCATCATAAACCAAAAATAAAAACCTGCAATAGACGAAATTATCTTTTGAGTAATTCAGCTTTAATCTTAAACCAATTAAAATTAAAAAATCTAGTAATTTTTAACCCAAAACCAAATTTCGAATGACTCATTTGACTTTCAGAAAAATTCAGTTGCGAAACTTCATTGCTAAAGTGTTTGTGCGTAATTTTCATTAACATTTTAATAAAGTAATCAAAATATCAATGATAGATAATCTCCGGATTGGAATCGGATTAAAAAGAGGCCAATTAAATGATTATAACCAAAATTGCAGGTGGCACTGTCTTTAAACCATCTGCAGACTTTCAATTCATCATATCTTTATAAATTCTGAACGGAACGGAACCATTTTTGAACTGCTATTCCTTCTAGAGATTCAACTTACATAATATTTAGTGAGTGGGTAAGGCGGTGGCCCGTTAACCTGGTGCTGCCGTGTCCAATTCCTGCATTGGCGAGAAACTTCATCGGGATTTTCTGGCGTGGTTCCTTTTTCTCAGTGGTGCAAGATGAAGGGACCGACAAGGGATAACATGTCGATTTTTGGATGGGACTACGGTTTCCTCCCACTGCTAAAGACCCCTACGTGGAAGCGAAATGTTGAAATAGAATTAAACCATATGTTAGTCCCGAAATGACCTACATGTAGTTTGTGTCGAGTGGACGTTAAACCCCATTTCTCTCTCTCTTTTTATGGATGGGACTAAACGCCAAGGCCTTGCGCACATATTGGCGTGCACGTAAAAGTTCCGTTGGTAGTTGGAATGTGAGTAGGTCGTAACACGTCTGTCAGGGCAGTATTTCCCCTACAGCACACTATAATTGCATTTGCCCGTCTTCATTAGTCCAGTAGGAGTAGGACAGTAGAAGGTTGTACCACATTTCATTTCATTACAAATGGCGTTGAGAGGTTCTAACAGTGTATGTAGTTATCAACTTTTACACAGCATGAAAGAGCGGGTTTACGGGAAGAATTAATTTATATACGTACTAATATATTCATCTTTTAAAATGATATTTCCACCTTATCAAACTTATATAGGGTTTTAAAGAACTTCTATATCAAGGACTACTGGTGTTAGAGGAAAGATAAACGTGTTTTTAACTCTGGAATTGTTCTAAATCTGATTCGCTTCCGTTCGTATCACTGGGCAATTCATGGCTACTTCTTTCGTCTCACTGAGCAATACATAACTACTTCTTTTGGTCCTATATATTCCATTCAAATATAGATAAAATATATTGTGAAACATAATAAAGAAAGTGTGGATATAAAAAGGTTTTTGTATAGGTCAATCATGGAGTGGTAAATCAAATCTCCATTTTTCATCGTCGGAATTCTTTGCGGATGAATGGAGAAATGTTTTACTGACCGCGAGCAATTCATAATTTGACCAGGAGGACCCGAAGGGCAGCGTGTATCTTATCTTATTAACGGTGAACAAAGGCGCGAGTGACAGGGGTCACGTTGGACAGTCAGTGTTCTTCGAAACTGGGTGACCCTTTGGGGCCAATATTTTTTTTGTTTTGTGTCAGCGCGGAGTATTAATAAGTTTGGGGTTAAAATAACAACGTCATTATTCTTCCGTAATAATCTTATTTCGTTTTTTTATAGACATCAAAGATTTTACATTTCGTTATTCACCCAAAAATCCTAGAAACTTTTCATTGAATACCGTGGTCAGTATATCAATAAGAAAAGTATGTATAATTATACGTATGTCTGTTTATTTTTTATTTATATGTGTAATAACGCCTTGGAGCATCTGGTTAATTGGATTCTATTCAGTTAAATATAACAAAAATAGAATGGATTCCATGCATATGTTAATTTTTATATTTTCTTTATACTTTCGCCTTTAGTTACACAAAAGTTTGTGTGTTGGGGAATTTTGTTACTGATAATGTGATGCTAAAGATCCCCAGGCACGCTGACCCAAATATTCTAGGTACATTGGCCGAACTATCCTTACCTTCTAATTATAAATGACAAACAAACATTTCGTTTCGGTTGGTATTTTTTACTTTCGTTTTAAATCGAGTCATTATAATGTGTGACCTCAAGGGATATGTGTCTTGATTCCCTGCCAATGAAATGGGGTTTTCATCCTACACCGAGAGGTGGGGTGGATGACCGATTGGCCGAATGGTTAGCACGTGCGCACTGTATGATAAGGTCTGTCACTGAGTCATCTGCCGTGGTTTCCTGGTTTCGATTCCCCGGCTGTACGTTTCCTCCCTACGCGCAAGCGAATTATTGAAACTCCTTCTCTCTCTTTCTCTCTCTCTCCCGTTTCGCCTATAAAACAGCCAAGATTTTTTCCAAGTTCCATTTGGTACTCCAGATGGTAGAAATTAAGGGTATCTTTGATGAACCGATGTGTCTCTCTCTCTTTATGCACTGAAATATTAAGTTGAGGAAACGGAATCACCATGTCTTTACTGTGAAATTAAACCGGTATATTGCAGTATACTTGTCGAATAAAATTCCCTTTATCTGAATGAATCTTTACCAGAACACCAGATTGTCAATAACTCTCAACTTGTTATCTTTGACAACTTTCATATGAGTCATTAAACGTTTACACCATTTTAAGAGAGAGAGAGAGAGAGAGAGAGAGAGAGAGAGGGTTTAGCGTCCACTCGAAACAAACTAAACCGTTTTGTGATTAGGGGTCTTTAGCAATGGTATGGAACCGGCAAGCTTGGAAAAAAAACAGGATTATTGATTTGGAAATTTGGACAAAATTCGGCACATACCATGCCAATTAAGATGGCACGAGGAAAATATTACCCAGGCATAGTTTCCCCTTGTCAATGGGTGCAATGGTTGCTACGAAAAACCGTGTTCCCGTGTATAAGTTGTTGCGCACGTAAAAGAACCTTTGATAGTTGGAATTCAAAATAAGAGTAATGCCGCTGTCCGACGCAAAATATCCCATATAGTAGACTATGCCTCTGTCCGTCTTCGGTAGGGCGTTAAACCCCATTTCATTTTAAAGACCAAATTAAATCTGTCCCCTAAAAGTTTCAATTAATGTCGTTTGACTAAATATTGATAGATGGTTAACGATGTGGCCTGACAATAAAGGTGCAAACATGTAGTTCATTCACCTCAACTTTTTTTGTAACAATCTTGGCGCCATTTTGGCCCTACCTGTGACATTTCGAACCATCAAGAAAAAAACAGCTGTTTGATCTGTTCTGACTTTTATGAATGGTAATCAAAAGGTCTACACTTTTACATTGTGTGAATTGTTACTTTGCGTAATACTCCAACAATTACTATACATGGTCATATTACACAGAGAACAAAATCTATGAATGGAATAATCATTGCCAAACTCCTTTCAGACCCTTTGTATTGAGTCATCGAGAGTCTTATTGGATTCATGAATCCACAACCCGCACCCTTTTATGAACGAACGCGAGTATTATCCGTCGTCACTTCATGAATATTAAAACAGAAAAATCGATATTCTGTGGTATTCTATGAATGGTATTGTGTTGACGTAGTAAGTCACGGGGGCGGATGCAGATGCACTTAATGAAATGAGATATTTATGAATGAAATATTTATGTTAAACTGGAGTATGATTGATCACGTGGGAACGTCCAGATTTGTCAATGGACGGATGTAATTCATTGTGGGATTTGACGCCTGTCTACCGACTAACTAAATAAATAATATTATATTAAAGTCTCTGGTTGGTGCTTAAAAGTAGGACGTTAAACCAAATATCATTTCATTTCTTAACTCACAATAAAATATACTCAAATTGATTATTGCCAATTGTACGAAGGCAAATAAAATCTGTAATGGATAATATCCCTGCTTGGATTTATTCGAATTAATAAAGTACCCATTAAAAAAAGGTTTTGCCCAGTAGTCTTATATCGAATTCCAACTATGGGATCTTTTACGTGCACGCCAATATGTACACGTAACCCATTTTTTTGTTCAGCCCGCGGTCGGGCACAACTGACAAAGTGAATCCAACCCAATGCAGGACATGTTGACAAATTTTCATTTCATCATGATTTTTTTTTACTGATATTTACTTCAGAGATTTATCTTTTACAATGGGCGCTGTATCATAAGGTCTGTCATTGAGTCAACTAGCGTGGTTTCAATTCTCCGGCTGTAGTGTCGCCTGTCCAATGTCGTGGGTTTTCTCCGAGTCCTCCGGTTTCCTCCTATTTCTAAAGACCCCTACGCTCAAGAGAATTAGTGGAATAAAATTGAAAATTGTCCCGAAAAGACATAGTTTGTCGAGTGGACCCCCCCCTCTCTCTCTTTCTCTCGCTCTCTCTCTCTCCTTTCACAGTATTGTAATATTGCAAGAAATGCAGTGACGTTCAGAGATTGTGATAAATTATTGGATTTGAAAGTTAGTTTGCCATTTCAATTACCGATATTTTTATTTGTTTATTTTTAATTTTATTTAAAATGAACCAAGAAAAAATAATATGTTTTTCACTCAACAGTAGCAAATTCTTCCTGATAAAAGAATGCTGTTAATTCTAATATTTTTCATACGAAGAATTTGGAAATCGAACGAACAGATTTTAAAATCAGTTTAATACGTTGATGATTTATTATTTTCAAATACTCCATCATCTTATCATCATCGCTGACAGAAAAATGTAGACAATGACGATGCCTGTAAAAAGATATGCTGTCTTTAGAGGGTTTAAAGAGATTTTATGGGCTTCAAGAATGACTTAAAACAATAGAAATACGCCAGTAGTAAAAATAAATCAGTCATGTTAGTTACTTTATAAACAGTTAAAGAAATGATATCCATCTATCAAGTCACGCCAATTTATTTATTTGTCTTCGAGAATATTATTAATGACTATCAGAAAGTGATAAAAAGGAAATATGTGGCATGTGTACTTTTCAGAAAATATCAAAATTTTCGACGACTTATAAATAAATCCATGTTGAGAGTTTAACACTGGAATAAGAAAACAAAATCAAAATTTTCCGTTAGCAAAGTGGTTCTCGAAGTGGAACACGTGGGACACATGCAAAATAGCGGCACACCTGGCTAAATATATAGGAAAAATATTTGAATTTTGCAAAATAAACACGTAGCAAATCATAGACGGCATACAATCATAGACACAGTCATTGACTCAAAACTAAGATAAAGTACAACATAGATATGAACTAGCCAGTAGACACCGGTGAATACTCAATTAGGATCATCTGGTTTTTCGCATTTTCTTAGTGCGCCGTTCAAATTTTCGTGGCACACTTGGGAAGTGTTTGCAGTACACCAGTGTGCCGCCGCGACACACTGGTTGAGAACCACTGCCTTAGCACATTTCATTTCATTTCTAAATGTTCAACCGTGAAGACGAGAACAAGATCAAGTGAAGTTCAATTGGTTGTTTTAAATTGTTACAAACGTAATCTTTAAGTGGCATTTAGCGATCGTGCATTGTGGCATTGTGGTTATTAAAATAACGATAAGATGATACTTATCGAAACGTCGTGCTCTTAGAATAAAACTAGTGATTGTATCCCATAAAAAACTGTGTTCTATTAATGTTACAAACGTATTATCACGAACTGTTACAAACATATAGTCATGTGTCATCACAAATTGTTACAAACGTATAATCATGTATCACTGTAAATTTTTACAAACGTCGTATGTTCATGATGTTGTTATAAATTGTTACAAATGTCGTATTATAGTCATGGTATATTGTCGCAAATCGTTACAAACGTCGTATCGTCATGTATTATCACAAATTGAAATGAAATGAAATGGGCTTAACGTCCTACTTTTCTCCATTGACTGTGTTAATGACTAACCTCAGGTGCGGATCTACGAATTTTAAAAGGGGGGGCGCCGCAAAATGAGGGGGTTGAGTGGGGGGGGGGACAAGACAATTATCCGTCATTTCCTTGCATCCGTTGACATTCCAAGAGCTTTTTGGCTGATAGGACATATTTGGGTCTGAAAAAAGGCACTTTCAGCAGTAAAAAAGGGCACTGTCGCGCCCCCCACTGGATCCGCCTCTGAACCTCCAGGGAGCAAGCGTCTTAGTCACTGAACCACTGGTGGCTCAACGAACCTTTAGATGATGGCAGACGTCCGAATAGACACACGTTTATTCAAACAGTTGTTAAATAATGATGTCACCTTTGACTGGACATATGCTGGATCTTCATAATACTTGAAGTGGACCTGACAAGTGGCCAGCTGATGTCCAGTCTATTGTAATGGTCGTGGTTTAGGGCGCAGGGATCATGAGGTTAATGAGAAAATCACACGGCTCGTGTAACTTATTACACAAAACCTTACAGCATACACCTGGCGCATGCCGACCAGGCAGTGGAACATCATGTCTTTATTATTGGTTACCTGCAACGATAATTCAAATTTTATAATTGTATACATTCAAATAAAGAAAGCTAATTATTCTGTCAGGCCCACCGAGAAGGGTCGGAGTAGGGGGTAGCCGGGACGTGCCAATGGGACAAATTAATCTAAATATCAAGATGAATATTAACAGAATGATATTGTCGATTGTCGTAAGGCCTATGTATTACCCCTAGCACCTTACACAAATTTAAAATATTTTCGGCTGACTAAGACCCATAACTACGCTTGCAGTACTTGGGCAATATTCCATTCCGAAGTCTGTGCCCCGCCATGTGCCACGCCCCCCACCCCTCACCCCACGGCGCCCGTAAATCTACTATATTTCTGTCTGATAATGGTAATAGATGTGATAGTTACGTATATTTTGTAAGTAAAAAAAAAACTCCTCTGGAATGGGTTATTATCTGAGTCGAGTGTATCTGAGCTGCCAACGTTTCGTTAACTACGCCAAACAATAGCAATTGTTTACTGGTTGTTGGGAGACTGACAAAAAGTTTATTTAATAATTTATGATACAAAAACACACAAATGTTTATTTATTAATTTATGTTACAAAAAACACACAAATGTTTAGATTAAATTATATGCAAGTTGGATACACAGAACAAAAGATAGTCGATTGTCAGTGAACTTTCCAAAATATCTGGTACGGTGGTCTAAGGCAGGAATTAACATGTAACTAGGCTGGAATTTCTGTTGGTTGACCAATAAAATCAGTTCAATGGATGAATGAAAATTTCAAACCACATTTACCCTAACCGATGAGGATTTTTCTTTGTTTCCGTTCAATTTGCGTTTTACGCGCGCGCGACTGTACATCTGCCTCGTGCTTCATTCACAAAGCGCGTGTAAGAATGGAGCGTGCGAGTCACGTGCCCAAGTTGAAAGCCGATCAATGAAGCATACTATTAGTTGAAGGATGTGATTCAAAATCTTCTGGAGCAAAAAAAGAAAAAAAAACTCCCGAAGAAAAAGATGTTTGCGGTTTCGATAAAATCCTCCGAAGAAATAAAAAAGAAAAGATTGACGTTGAATTTTGTTTCTGACTGACACTACAAATTTTAAAAAAAGGAAAATCATATTTCCAAATCAATACTCAAAGAATTTCTGGACAAATACATTATTTTAAAATGAAATCAAAGTTCAGCGCATTATTTTTGAATTGTGTTAATGACGTAACAAATTTACTTGAAAGTGTGCCAACTGTCCGAGTTTTGAGTTGACGGCAGGTTTGTGTGAAAAAACCTTTATTTAACGTCCACTTCCACATGAAATCCAAGTCCATTACTTTTGAATTTTGTTAATGACGTAACAGATTAAACAGAAAGTGTGCCAACTGTCCGAGTTTTGAGTTGACGGCTGGTTTGTTTGAAATACCTTTATTTAACGTCCGCTTCCACAGCTGATTGGCGGTTGGGGTCTATACCCGACGATCTTAATGGTGCAGGCAGGTGTTTGAACATATGATCGGCGGGTACAACCTGTTGATGTTTTTCAACGTTTGGTGCCCTGAATTCCGATACACTCACCTGTAGGCTGTTACCATTCAAAATTCTCATACACTCATCTCAAGTTAAAGAAAGTTACGGTTAAAAATTGCGATGCACGCGCGTCAATTTGAAAGATGTTTGCGATTTTAAACTTTGAGAATTGAATATTATTTATATTTTAATTTTTTCAATAAAACTAAAAAATAAAATCGATTAGTTTTAAATTTAGAGAATTGAAAATTATTTATATTTTAATTTTCAAAAAAAGACCTAAATTCTTGGCGCGTTAAAAAACTATTTCATCTTTGAAGCGATTCGTCTTATATTGACAGTAAAACATAATTAACGGTCTAAATACATGTTAATTCCTACCTTGGACCACCGTACTAGATTTTTTGAGTAATTTCCCTATCAATCGTCCGTGTTTTGTTCGATGCATCCAATAAACATTTGTATGTTCAGATCTTAACCAGTCACTATTTAGTGGTTTTATTCAATATACTTTATAAATCAGTGGTATCTCTCGTTCAGTCCGAGTCACAGTGATGGTGCCAGGAGTTCTGGATATAGGAACGCATTTAAAGAAATAGTTTCATCTTGGCATAGATCAGAATAGTGACAAATTTGGCCCATGAAATGAAAAGGAGTTGAACGTCATACTTCTCTGTACCAACAAAAACACAGAAAAAAAAAAAGCTATCAGAAAACGAAAAAATAACCCCAAATATTTGCCTCGCCGACAGACCTCTTCTTTTAAAACAAGTTTTTATTCAGATTTGTAACTGAATAGGGATTGGGATACATTCAAGACCTATATTGGACCCCTGTCCCTGTCCGATTTGTTTCTGAATAGGGATTAGGGAACCGTCAAGACCTGTGAGATTTTTAACTGAAGAGCTATATTATTGGAGCGCTTTCCCTTTCACATGTAGATGTATATCTATTTATATTTATAAATACATGAGATATACAGGAGAAACGTATTTATGGTGCGTGTGTACCTCATTTGCACAAATTTTAAATTGAAGTATTATACAGTTGACCCTGGAGCCTCCTGGTGAGAAGAAAACGAATCGACAGCTCGAAAAACGTTTGGAATACTTTCAGTGCCGCCAATTCGAAGCAGTAAAATAAAAATGGTTCAAAAAGTAGACTGTTTATTACGGACATCTGAATAGGAGCAATTCCAGAGAAAGTGTCAAACTGATGACCGCTTTGACAGGTTGGATTCAGAAATATGACATGTCCGTTCAGATTGTTATAGGAGAGGCGCAGTTTGCAATGAACGAAGTTTTATAATAAAACGCATTGATTTACGTGTATAAAATGTCGCATCACATTCTATATTTTATCATGGATTGATATACTTTAAAGAATCACAGCGGAAATTTTGCTCGGTAGTAAGCACTAATTGTATTTCATATACATGTATATGTAATTGTTTCTTGTGTTGCTGGACGGAGGGCCTGACAAGGACAGCTGTCTAGTCGTTCGAATGAGACAAAAAAACCGAGGTCCCGTGTACACATTGGCATGCACGTAAAAGATCCCTTGCCAGTTGGAATTAGGCCGTAGCAGAATTTCCCCCATAGCACACTGTATGGTGTATGTCCGTCTCCATTAGCCCAGTTTAGAAGCAGAACAGTAGGACGTTAAACTTCATTTCATTTCGTTTATTTCATATATATAATTGCGACTTGTGTATTATTTGGTTTTCGCGGGATCTATAAGATCTAAAAGCCCACGCATTTTTATTAATCACCCATAGATGATAATTACACCGTACTGAATAATTCTCGCAGAATACACACGACATGTTTTATTCACGTGATTGAAAACATATTTTATTTAGGAGATTAAAAGACAATAGGGCACGTGCTATTATCAATCTTCACCTGCATTTAAATATTCTTATTTTTGTAGAAATAGAATTTAATTGATATCAAATATTATTGAGATGAAAGTGGAAACAAAGATCAGAGCAATTGTCAACTCAACTAAAAGAAATCTTAAGAGACGGAGAGACAAATAAAATGTTCATAAAACGCAATATTTCTTAGTGTTTTTCCCGCCGAGAAAACAGCCGTCACCACATGAAAACAACTAATTAAGCAATCATTAAAGGGTATATTTTTAAACGGTGGTAATTAAAAGAAAAAAAGAAACCAAACACAAAACCTAAAGCGACATACACGAAGCCTAATAGTGATTATGGTGGCCATTTTGGGTAACCTGTCGTCATCGAACCAATTCTTTCGCGCGAAACATTTGTTTTGCTTTAATGCATTTGGATAAGAATTGAAACTATAGCCAGAGACTTGCTTGAATAATTTATTTGAAGCTTGGAAAATCAGAGAGATAAAAAAATAGCAATCTCAGTCTGTCTTTCATCGCTTCGAATACTACGCTTACGAGAAAAAAACGTTTCGTACGATGTCCATCTGTGAGCAATTTTATCGATTTTTTGTCTACTTTTATTTTATGCCATGAATATAATATGTATCTATGATATGCTTAATGTTCTATGTCGATCGTATTCACGGTTTTAATAGAGATATTAATCAATGTTGATGGATAGAGAAGGCGCGTGGCTTTGTTTAGAAGTTACATCTGCTGAAGTCAACGGTTAAAACAGGTGGTGAAATTTCAAATTCTTATGAATAGCTGCATAGAGTTATCTCCCTTCTCGTTTGATGAACAAAGCTTGCGTATACCACAAAGAATCTGAGCCCGTGGTCAATAAAACCATCAAGACAAAGAGCGGGGAAAAGTTTTGAAATTTTTAACAGCATCTTTGCCATTTTGATTTCTTAACGCCTCCCTTTTTTTGAACTTTCTTCTGTATCGCATAGCTATAGCTATTATACTAATTAATGTATTATTGGTATTCAAATGCATCCCTAGTTTCTATGGACATGGGTGGCTATATGTTTAATCTACATGGTTACGGTAGTTAAGCATGAATAAATAGTCTATCTTATTATATATACATCTATGTAAATGATATCAACTAGAAACGATAAAACATATATAACTACAAAAGAAATCGTCACAAATTCGTTTTTGTATAGAGAGCATGCATACAGAAAATAATCTTTTTTTTTTACTAAGTATGAAATGAAGACATATATAAATACAAAAGAAATCATCACAGATTCGTTTCTGTATAGAAAAGCCTGCATTCAAAAAATTCAGAAATAAAATGTTAAGCTTGAAACATCTGATGTACATTGATGATTAATAAAGTTTGAATGAAACTGAATCCAGATGTACATCTTGATGACAGAATTAGCTCCCGGGACATCTGTACTTTGTCGTTGTGGAAAAAAAATAAGGAACTCACGAAACATCTGGATGTGTACATTTTTATTTTCGCGTTATTTTTGCTTTGGTTTTTTTTTGATTTTTTTTTACCTGCATTTCACTTTTATTGGAAGCAGGTAAATTTAATTTTGATGGCATCGACTCGTTTGATTGGCTTCTAATCAACGACTTTGTTGAGATCCAAAGGTGGAAAGTCTGTGTTTCCTAGTCAGTGGTACAGGACGGAGGCGGGAAGGGGGCATGGAAAGAAATTTGGGTGGGAGAAAACCAGTCCCATGTACACATTGACGTGCACGTAATACTACCCTTGGCAGTTCTTATTCAAGGATGGTGCACCGCTGTCTGGAGAGAAAGAAACACACACACACACACACACACACACTAAGCCGTTTGGGGACTGCAATAATTTGCTAGCGCATAGGGGTCTTTCGACGTAGGAGGAAACCGGAGATCCCGAAGAAAACCCACAAGGTTGGAATGAGATAACTAGATTGACAAGCACGATATACAAATTGCTGAGTTTGTAAAACGTGCAAGAGCAGCAAACTTTAACGATTTCCTAATGTATCTTTGATGTGCGTAATCTCGTTCTTTATCCAATCATCTGAAACACGTGCATGACATTTACACCACTGTTAATGAGGCACTTAGTCTGAATGAATCTGTTCATAAATGACTTTCTTCTGTTTTAAAATCCAAGAACAAATAAATTATACCAAGTTCACGGCAGAAAAATATAAACTTTGGCCACGTGGCGTTAGTACCCGTTGTCTTTTAATTCCTTTGAAAGCTCTCCTAAAGAATTTTGCATCCAAACATCCGCCATATTTGTCATTAGAAAAGTACTGTGTATGTAGTGTTATCATCCTTTTCGTGTTTTGTGATTTTATTGGTGTATGTTGGAACTGATATCCAGCTGCAGCATATCCGGGTCCAACTAATCCCCGATAAACAATATGAAATGAAATACGGTTTAAAGACCTGCTGTTCAGCACCGACTGGGCTAATGGAGACGGATTTACGCCCAACACGTACGTAACTAACGTACAAAAATTAAATGGTAGCGCGTCGCTGATGTTCAGAATGCGCCAAACAGTGTGCCATACCAGAAATGTTGCCCGGACACCGGTGCTACAGCCTACACTTATTCGAATTCCGCCTATTTTATGTTTACACGGGACTCCACACCCTAACGGCGATACCACGACGGAAATACCTATGGAACCCGGGACCCCCAGGTTAACGAACTAACATTTTACTCACTGAGCCACGGCGGCTCTTCATCACGGATAAAAGATGAAAATGAAATACTTTTCAGTACCTATTGCGCTAATAAAGACCCGTATATGCCACGCTGTGTGCTATTAGGGATATTGTGCCCTGGCAGTGGCGTTACGGCTTATTTTAGTCTAAGTGTCAAAGTCAAAGGTTCTTTTACATGCACGTTTTTCGTCCCATCCGAACGACTAGACAACCTGTTCTTTGTCAGGCCCTGGCGAGAGAGAGGATGAGAGCGAGAGGGAGGAGAGCGACTGGGTTTAACGTCCCCTATACACATACTAGTCCATATGGTTCAATTTTAATTCAATAATTCGTTGGCACTGGGAAGAAAGCGGAGCACCCGGAGAAAACTGCCGGGTTGGATAGGCAGTCACAATCCTTGTTACGTACAACTTAAATAAAATGGGGTTTAACGTCCTACTCTTCTGCACCTGACCTGGGCTAATGGAAGACGGGCATACGTCATACAGTGTGCTATGAGGGAAATTTTGTCCGGGCAACGGCGCTACGGCCTACTCTTATATCGAATTCCAACTGCCAAGGGATCTTTTACGTGCACGCAAATGTGTAAACGGGACCTCGGTTTTTTGTCCCATCCGAACGACTTGACAGCTCTCCGTTCTGCATCACTGCCAAGGGGGAACCACGCCAGAAAATCGAGATGAACTTTCTCGGCCAATGCAGGGATCGAACACCCGACCTCCAGGCTAGCAAAGCAGGGAATCAAAACAACGCTACTTTACCTTATGATCAAGACCACCCCACCACTTATAGGAGAAAAGGGTAGTTTATGAGAGAGAGAGAGAGAGACAGACAGACAGACAGACAGACAGACATGGTGTTTAACGTCAACTCGACACAAACTAGGTCATTTCGGGACTAACATGTGGTTTAATTTTATTTCAATAACTCGCTTGCGCGTAGGGGGTCTTTAGCAGTGGGAGTGTAGTTTCTGTATATTATTGCTATTCTTAGTTTATTTTTAAAAATGTATCACGTTTGTCGTGGGAAATACACTTTTAAAGTTTGAATAAGTTAAATCGTCTCAAATACAGGTAGCGTGTCTAGAAATAAATAAATATTTACAGCCTTTTTATTTTATCAAATCAGACAAAAACACGAATGGGCGGTTTAATCGAACTGTTTGTTTCCAATAAGACCGGAATGCGTTGTCATAGAATTTAGACACAAGCGTTTCGTGGGACACGGAATTCGTCAATTTCCATCGTGTTCAAGTTAAACTCCAGCGAACGACTTGTCAATGAAAGGACGATAGGAGTAGAACTTTCCCACGAAATTTTACCAATATTTTCAATCTGATTTTGAAAAACTTTCAAGTATTTTTTTGTAAGTCGAAAATACTTGTGTTTTTTCTGCTGAGCAAGTATTTGATTTAACAATTTATCGCCTATGCAGTTTACAAAAATCTGCATAACTCTGGGGCGAAACTATCTGAAAGTGACTGGAAACGTATGGGGGAGTTTAACGGCTTACTCTTCGGACGCTCCCTGGATAATGAATATGGCCGTACGCCATGAAGGGGACTACGAGAGATCTTTGCCAAGGACGTTTCCGCCTACACTTATTTGAGGGTTTGATGGCCGAATGGTTAGCGTGCGCGCTATTGAGTCAACTGGCGTGGTTTCAAATCTCCGGTTGTACGTGGCAAGGAGGGTAGGGTCGCCTGTCCAACCTCGTCGGTTTTTTCCAGGTACTCCGGTCTCCTCCCACTGTTAAAGACCACGCGCAAGCGAATTATTGAAATGAAATTAAACCCGAAATAACCTGGTTTGTGTCGAGTAGACGTTACCCCCCCCCCCCCCGCCTACACTTATCGGATTTCAACTGTCATGGGTACCTTAGCGCCACTGTCCGTTCAAAATCGCCAATTCGTAGCAGAACAGTAGGACGTTAAAACCTATTTCATTTTATTTCATTTCATATGTATTTTGAAAAAATATGTATCCGGGATTACATTAATTTGTAGAATTGTGTGGGTTTAGTTCACATTAGTTGTCACGTCACGCCTTTCAGGAATATTTTAAATATTCTCAGTTTGTGGTCGTAGAGTTCCTAATCCTTATAAATATACATACGTATAATTACACTTTCTCTAGACTGATGACGTCAAACACACAAATAATTACCCCGAATAGCACTGAGCTGACATTTGTAAAACATATCTTTAATTCTTACCAATATTATTCAGCAAATGTGTCAATTTGTGAAAGCTATTATACGTTTTCCTGTTTCTTTATCCTCCCTCGTGTTGTAGAACAAACATGAAAACATATGGTAAAAACTTGTCTTTAATACACGCAACGCTACTTCTAGCAACATATTACAATATCCAGGGCTATACGTAGGATGTGCAGAGTGGTGGGGTGTCAAGCCTCCACGTATTAAGTGATATAAGGAAGTTTGGATCAGGGCAAACGAACACATTGACGTGTGGGCGCCCTTAAAACCGACTGATGATCATTGCCTTATTGTCTGCGATATCACCTCGGTGGAAGCGGACGTTAAATAAAGCGATTTCACACACACACATTGCCTTATGAGCATCACTGTGTGAACATAATCAAGTGTAGGCGCCTTATTTTTTCTGGGGTGCAATACACCCCCACCCCCGCGAGGTACGACCATGTTATAATCTACTGCATTTTCGCTTTGTTTTTTTTTCTTTTGTATTTGAGACACAATTTATGGTTCGGGTCCTTGAATAACTGGCTAATAGAAAATCTCAAAAAGCTTTTTTAATAGTTAGATAAATCAATTAATCGAAATAAAACTTTTTACTTCTTGACCGTAAGGTCATCTCGAGATTGACCTCGAGGTCACGTGACGCACGTTAGTTTTTATAATATAAAGAATATTATTACACGGATGGCAGTCGTAATACAAATGGCAAAAGCAGAAAAAGTATTCGGGCAAAATCACAGTAAATCTAAAGTGTTTTTGGTGTCCTGTTTCACACAGGTGCCCCCAAACAATAACCAACCTGTAATTGACAATTTGAGCCACGTTCGTGTCACGAGGCGGGGTCAAGGGTCAAGGAAGTAAGTGAATCGGTTCACAAATATGAAGCGTGGGAACCCCGATTTGACATTCCAATGCAGAGATTTAAATGTGTACATGTCACGCCTGCTTCACACTATCGTTTTAGTCCTAGCTAGAAAAGTTCAAGTTGTTGAGCGAAAAATCGAAGGCAGACTAAAATCGGGGGGACAATTCTTGTTTGTTGAAAACTTCCGACAGAAATTCGAGGATGTTAAAGCATGTTTCGCGTCGATTCTTCATTTTCTTACAAGTTAATAAACTTTGAAGAAGAAAAAGAAACAGCCATTAGTTGCGCGGGTTTGGAGAGAGACGAGTTTGTGTTTAACATCCACGCGACACACACTAGGTCATTTCAGGACTAACATAATATGGTTCGATTTTATTTCAATAGTTCTCTCGCGTGGGAGGAAACCCGAGGCCCCTGAGAAAACCCCACGAGACTGGACATTCTAACCTTCTCCTTGTCACGTACAACCTGGGAGTCGAAATTCCATCAGTTGACTCAATGACAGACCTTATGATGCAACGCACACGTGCTAACCATTCGGTCATCCACCCCCCACGCGGTTTCGGACAGTTTTACTAGTATTACTATTCATAATATAAACGCACCCGTAGGCGGTTAAAGTAGATTATTTGTGGCGGGGGGGGGGGGGGGTGGCAGCTTGAAGTCTTGCAAGTTAAGGTAGGGGTTTAGGGGAGGGATGTACATTTATTTTGAATGATTTTAGTGAGAGAGATTAATTTAATGTGGAGCCAACATCAATTAATAGGGATGAGGGCCTGTGTAGTTAAATGTTATTTTTATTCACCAAGGTAAACCAATCTTCTGTAATATAATAATAAAAATCTCGATGCATTTGTTTAGTGAATTATGGATTTGGTTAAGTCCAATATTTGTGACTGCCGTTCATCTGTTGTGTCTACTCCCGGTTGGCGGCTACACTAGAGCTGCCTTAAGGTTGAAATTTGGTGTAAGGGGGTAACTTGGGCCGAGGTATAACATGGACCTGTCACTTCCGATTTCGGAGTTATGCTATGCCGGATAGACCGCTAATGTTCAAATATATCGCATTCAATCCTGTTTCTTTTCGTTTTAATAGTTCAAAATTTCGTTTTACACTTGGGCTTTCGGCCATAAGGTCTGGCATTATGTCAAATATGGAGTGGTTTCATTTCCCAACTTGTACGTGACAAGGTGTGGGGTCGGCAACCCTGATGGGTTCTCTATATTATTGAAATATAATTATACAAAACGTCTGTCCCAAATTCGCTTAGTTTGTGTCGAGCGGACGTTAGAACTAGATCCGCCAGGGCAAGTGGAACTACTTCCGACAATTATACAGGTGTAGTCACGTTTGCCCTCGTAGATTTTCCTTGGGAACTTCGATTTAGTTCCACTGCTACAGACACCTCGCACAAGCTAAATTTTTGAAATATAATTATACCAAATACTAGTCCCGATTTGGACGTTAAACCACATTCGCCCATTACATCCGCGGATCACAGGTGTGTGGTATTACTTCCACAGAATACAGGTGTGTAAAATTAAGGATGTTGATTTTCTGATTTGCTTTTGAGACCCCGAATTTAATTTGACCACATATCCTCTCAACCCATCAAATGATTAAATTTGATATCAAATATGATCGCCAGCCATGTCATATTTTAGACTGATCAGCATAACTTGGCACGCTGTTTATATCTTAATGGCGAATATCCGATACGGTCATCCGTGACGATGATGAATTTACAAACGGGGCAGTCAAGCAAAAGGAAACGCGATATATACCAAAGGCCATGGAGATAATAGTTGCTCACTCAACGGAACTTATTATAGCTATTCACATATAGGCTATATTAAAGTTAATTGGCTAAAAACCAGAAAGTTAACACTTGGTTGAGGAAGAAGACACGATTTTTTGCAATTGCGATACCCGATAAACGTACAATGGCGTATAGGCCAATAATACAAGCATGGAAGAAAAAAATGACAAAGGGTTTTTTTTTATTTTTGACACGTGGTATGTTAACGATAGATTGACTAGTGTCATCGTATCGTGTACATGTGACATATCAATCATATTAATATATAGATATACACTATATCTTTGATTGATGGGATAACTGTCTTATTGGAAACTGACGATCGCACGGAGGTGCATACGCGAGTCACGCGCGACGTGGATAGATAAGAAATAAGAGAGCGTTAAATAAGTTTTTTTTTCCAAAGATATAAAACGAGAAATCAACACGAAGCACGCTTGTAGACAGCTTAGATTCACATCTCTTATTTAGTTTGTGTCACCGTGTAGTTCCATTGCTGTATACTAGAGTTTGTGTCACCATGGTTAAAGTGGCGATGCTAAAGCTTGTGTCGTCTGAGTGGTCACCGCACGTCCCCATCCAGACACAAAAAAACCCCAAAAAACAAAAACAAAACAAAAAAAAAAAAACAACAAAAAAACCCCCCAACATATTAAACAAAACAGAGTTGTGAAACAAAATCGGTGATTTCCCCCAAAAATAAAATAGTAGCTGGTGTCAGACAACAATTTGTTCTTCAATCCGCTCGACCAAACCGCCCCACTCCTACCTCTCAAAGTAACACCCGTAGCGCTAACTTGTTGTTTAATTCATCATAGATATAGCATGTTTCGATCTACTAGTCAGGGGCCTATTTCACGAAATTTTAACTAAGATAAGATCCCAATTTTAGTAATTTGATTGGATAATATGAGATAGATTTTAGTGCTTAGCCAATCAAAATTGAAGTATCTACTAAAATTTGGATTTTATCTTAAGTTAAAATTTCGTGAAACAGGGCCCAGGCAAGATATACTAATCAGACACGATCCATATGATTATTGCAATCGAATTCGATATAAGAGTATGACGTACTGCCTCTTTCCGGACGAAGTTTCACTCATAGCACACTGTATGACGTATGCCCGTCGTCAATAGCCCAATCGGAGCAAAACATTAGGACGTTAAACCCCATTCCATATTTCATTTTATAAACATATGCATATTGAAATCACATCAATCACATTTGTCTCTTTCTACTTTCATTTTTACTTGCTCTGGTGACGACAATAATTTACTGAAACTGGTTAATCGGGAACAATTAATATAACGTTGGTGTTTAAATTCTGACGAGCAGACGTGGTATTTCTTTGCACGGTGCTGAATGGATTAGAGCTCGTTTATAAAGTCAGGAAGATTTGAAAAATGCGTCGAGTTAAGTTTTAAACTCATTCAAGGATTAAAAGCTTTTTAAAGTGTTTAAGAACAGTTTTACTTCCTTTGTAAAGAGTCGACTGTTCAATGATCTAATCGGAACGGGAGGCTGTGGTGGCCGAACCCAGAAAGTCAAGGGTTCGATCCCGATGTTGCCTCATAGCATACTGCATCTCATTATCCCGGTTGGTGCAGATACGAAGGACGTTAAATCCATTCTGATCACATTCATCATGTGGTCCCGTGTACACTTTGGCATGCATATATAAAAGAAACCGTGTAAGTTGGACGTCGGTATGAGAGAGAGAGGAAGAGAGGGAGGGGAAGAGAGAATGGGGTTTAACGTCCACCAGACACAAACTATGTCATTTTGGACTAAGAAATGATTCAATTTAATTTCAATAATTCGCTTGTGTGTAGGGGCCTTAAGCAGTGGGAGGAAATCGGAGGACCCAGAGAAAATCCACGAGGTTGGACAGGCGACGTGCGAAACCACGCCAGATGACTCAATGAAATATCTTATGATACAGCGCACACGCGCCAACCATTCGGCCAACCACCCCAACCGCCCTGCCTGTAAAAGAACCCTAGGCAGGTGGGTTTCGATATAAGAGTAGGGCGTTGCTCCGCCGTCCGGGCAAAATTGCCCTTCGTTTGCTAAACCAGGGCAGAGACGTTAAACCCTGTTTCTTTCCACGTTTTATTCATAACGAACAGCCTTTAGAAATCCTGCCTTGAGTCGTCGGGTGTTATGGAAAGAGAAATGGTGCATCTGTGCAATGGTGCATCTGTTCTAGTGAAATAACTTCCTACAGAATTAGGATATCTAAACTTATGACCATCTTAATAATAATCTATTAAGGATCGATGATGCGATTAATTTAATCTGTTTCACTTGATTTACCATTCAATATCGTTTTGGTGTCTTATTCCACGCCTCCATTTAAATATGTCGGCATGAACAGGTGCACGATCTGACCTTGACAGTCAGCACGGCCGACGATTGTTTGAAAGTTAGTGAAATGGGTTTTTATTAAAATCCTACTTTTCTGCTCCGACGGGGCTGATGATGTAATAAAGACTGTTTGAAAATGTTAAAACAAATCAAAGTGTGTTCTAATATGCCTAGAATTATTCCAATTACGTTGCAAAACAATAGTTTCTTCGGGGAAAGTGAATATTTTGAAAATTGATGAAAAGGGGTCATAATCCACGATTTTTCTGACATATGGTACAACTTTATTTCAATAATTCGCGAAGGGGCCTTTGGCTGTGAGAGGAACCCAGAGAAAACTCACGAGGTTAGGCAAACGACCTGATTTCTTGTCACGTTCCTTGGGTGTCGAACTACGCCACTTGTCTGAATGACAAACTTGTGATATAATGTGCAACGTTTAGTAGATGGAATGGAACATCTGTCTACTCGTTGGTTTGAACGCAAAACAACTTTTTATCAGCTGGAATTCAACAGATTGTTTCAATGGGGTTTAGTAACTGAACTAGAATATACATATGTCACAATCCTATGGAATACACAGAGACACATGTCACAATCCTATGGAATACACTGAGACACATGTCACAATTCTATGGAATACACTGAGACACACGTCACAATCCTATGGAACACACAGAGACACACGTCACAATCCTATGGATTACACTGAGACACACGTCACAATCCTATGGATTACACTGAGACACACGTCACAATCCTATGGATTACATTGAGAAACACGTCACAATTCTATGGAATACACAGAGACACACGTCACAATTCTGTGGAATATCATAACTATTTATTCTTGAGCGATGATTCAGCAATTTTATGGAATACAACTACTATTTATTACTGAGCGAGGTTTCAACAACTTTACTGTTTATTACTGAGAAGCGTTTCGATTGGGATTCGCTTGTCGTTTTTATTATCGAACAATGATAAAACATTGTCAGAAAACAATTCCCGCATAGCGAAGGGGAGAAATGGGGTTTAACGTCCACTCGACACAAACTAGGTCATTTCGGGAATAACATTTGGTAATTTTATTTCAACAATTCGCTTGTCCTAGAGGTTTTTAGCAGTGGGAGGAAACCGGGCGACCCCACTCCTTATCACGTACAACCGGGGATTCGAAACCACGACAGTTGACTCAATGGCAGGCTCTATGATACAGTGCGCACGTGCACAACAAACTGCATGGCAGATACCGGTCTTTATAAACCCGAGTGGCGCGAGACGTAGGACGTTAAACCCCATTTCATTTCAACCTGTCAATGTTAATGAAGCGTTAAACTCGCTCGATTCAATTCATTCACAGGTTGAATATCATCGGCTTATTGATATCTCCATCAATCCAGTGTATCGGCATGCGCAGGTGCTCGAGCTGGCCTTGACAGTGACCACGAGCCACATGTGTATAAATATCATCTAAAATCAACAAAAGTTACGGTAGAGTGGTCAGCATATGTCCAGGTTATATAAGTGGTCAGTTAACCATGTCCATGTAGAGGAAATGACCAGAATCGGACAGGTGTAGAGCGGACGGACAGATGGATGACAGAATATTCGACTCCTTACAAAGAAAAAAAAACCGTTGAGATTTTTTAAAATTCAAATTTATTTTCTTTCTTTACAAGAGATTATCGTGTTCAGTTGAAAATCACTGTAACTAAATCGTGTACATCCCTTATATTAGTAATGTCTGTCCAGTTCCCTTTCGTTACCCTATGTATAATTAAACCTGCATTATTTAAGAGCTAAATCTATCTATTGTAGGTCTTTATTTGGACCTGAAATGTTAGATACGCTATTAATTAGAAATACAATATTAACATCAACTCTTTAACATCATACAAAACACAACACAGGGTATACATAGATATAACTACATGTATACTTCTCCATATATACCTTGCGGTGGTGATTTCTTATGAAGGTTATTACCACGACATGACCATAATAAACGGTTCGGCCATTTAATGAGTTGAAATGGAGAAGCGAGGCTACGCTTCGAACAACCAGTACAGTGGTTACAATCAATGCACACATCTTTTCAAACCTTCAAAGACTAATATCTTCACTCATAATAATGCGATGTGAATGAAATTTTCAGTATATTCATTTTGTATTATCTATATTTGACTATTATAGCAACAACGACTAGCTTTTTATCTAAATCTTACATAATGTATCGCTATTTAATGAAATGGTGTTTAGCGTCCTACTTGCCAACACAAACCGGGTTACTGAAGACGAACATATAGTTATATAGTCTGCTATGTGGGAGATTTTACCATGGATTTTTGTACGTGCACATAGAACTCAGTTTTTCGTCTCATCCGTACATGTTGTGAACCAATTAAGAGACGCCATCTTCTGATTCAAACTAATACATTAATGAATGAAATCTACCGGATCACCTTCATTTGAAATATATGAACCGCCCCAACTACACCAGGCTCTTGGTCATTTTTTTTTATTAAAATTAAGCTGGTAGCATATGCTTTCCAAAAAGACAATTCTTTCTAAATTAGTCGTATCATCTGGAATAGAGTTCGGCTCATTCCCGGTAACAAGAAAGCGTACAGTTTATGTGTTTGTGCCCGTAGTACAAAATAAAATTGGGCTACAAGTGTCTGGTTTCGTGGAAGCGGGCCACAAGTAAAGTCTACGTTTCTAAGGAAGCATATATGTTGCTCTGAGTGATTTTGTTGCAATCTAAGTTGCTAAAGAGCCATTTGTGAACTATTCTATATCCGCGGGTATAAATATTTTCTACGTTAGTTTATGGTTTGGCCCTTAACTGGGATGATTTGTAGAGAAATGAATTCCGGATATATCCATACAACCTTGCGGCCAATGCCAGATTTATTTGTATAGGTTTGGTATGCTGATGCCTAGGGTTTCAAGATGTAGGGGCCCGCGGCCAAGATATTTTTGACAAGCCTTTCTTACGCGCCATGTAGTCCGAATAAGCATCCATCATCGCCGTCGGCTTATCTCAACTGTAGGACTAGCCGGAGGGTCGCGTATCCCTGCATTGACCGAGAAAGTGATGCAGGATGGAGGGCCTGGTATTGACAACTGTCTAGTCATTCGGGTGTTATAAAAAACTGAAATCCCGTGTATACATTTGCGTGCACGTAAAAGATCCCTTGGCAGTTGGAATTCGATTTAAGCGTAGGTCGCAGTGCGCTGCCCGGGCAAAACTTCCCTCGTAGGACACTGTATGGCGTACCCCCGTCTTCATTAACCCAGTTCGGGGCAGAACAGTAGGACGTTAAACCCCATTGCATATCAATTTTATGTAATTAAGGGGGTGGATGGCAGAATGGTTAGCGTGCGCGCGCTGTATCATACGGCCTGTCATTGAGTCAACTGGCGTGGCAAGGAGTAGGGTCGCCTGTCCAACCTCGTGGGTTTTCTCCGGGTACTCCGGTTTCTTCCTACTGCTAAAGACCCCTACACGCAAGCGAATTATTGAAATAAAATCAAACCATATGTTAGTCCCAAAATGATCTAGTTTGTGTTGAGTGGACGTTAAACCCCATATATCCCCCTCTCTTATGTTATTAATAACAAACACGTGGTTTATATATAAAATGTTTGGAAATTTAATAACATAACAATAATGCAATCATAATATAATATTCTTCTTCTCGTATTTGCATAATAACAATATAATAACAATATAGATATATTTATAGGAGTCTCATTTAGAATTAATTAGTGCACCATTTAATTAGTCCGGTTTTAAAACAACTCGTATTTAATGTCTTTTAAATATAAAAATAACTTTATGGCAGTGTCCGGTATTCACAGGTCGTACCGTATTGTTCATTGTTTTACCACGGTCGCCCTATTTTATGGCAATGTCCGGTATTCACAGGTGGTTGGTATTGTCATTATTTTACCACGGTCGCCATACTTTTTCTTCTTTAAGTGCAGCATGAGATGGAGAACACACAGGGCTAATACCATAAGAATAATGGTGCTTCTCGGAATCCATCTTGAAGTAGGTTTGATCGTACTGGACTGGAGAATGTTGCTTCAGATCGGTAGGTGAAGGCACGAAGGCGGTGAGACCATTGTTCAAGGAAGGAACTTGCAGAGAATAGACTGGCACCGATCCGTTATTCTGTGAGGGTACGTACACAGCAACAGAGTTTCCGTTACACATATTACCTGGCACCAACTGGAAGGAACCGGAAAGTCTCGGGTGGTTCTCGTTGGGAGAAGCCATGCGTGGGGTCAAACAAGGGGAGGTAATTGCGGATTGGTTGCTAGATGATGACGTAACTGGTGTGTGACATAATGAAGAAACAGGCGTAGATGAAGGCACTGTGTGGGGTTTGTGGTAAGGGGCCGTGGAAGGAATTTGTACTTGGAGAGGTTGCATATGTCTTTGTGGAATGTTTTCATTCTGAGGAACACCATTCACAGTTTGCATACAGTTAGCTAAATGTCCAACTAAACGACCACGGATGTCTTCAGAAACGCTTGAGGCAGCTCCCATGTATCGAATAACTTCGTTAGCACATTCGTTAAATCCGGCTCGGTATTTTGTCATGACGTTGGGGTCGCTAGCTGCTGATGACGTCATTTGTTGTCTCTGTAAGGCACGGAGGTGTTTCAATGTCAGCTCTAAGATATCAGCTTTTTCTAATTTGGAGAATTGAGAACTCTGAAAAATACAAATAAGAAGAACGTAAATATAAGATTACAATTTTTATCCGTTTGTTTTTACTAAATTATGGTCGTTTTTTTTACGTTGGTATTTTGGGAAAAGAAGCCATGTCAGTTGGAATTCGATTGAAGATCGGGCCGTGGCAATACTGCAATACTGCCCGGGTAATATGTCCCTCACATAGATAGATAGAACGGTCGCAGGCGTACACCTGTTTTCAATAGCCCTGTCAGAGCAAACCCAATTTCATTTAAAATCTGGTTTTTTTTCTTAACGATAAACAATGAAATGTTTTTTTTATATAACAATAAATTAAAGTATTTTAAAAGATCAAATTATGATATTCAATACTTACATCTTTTTTCATAGCTTGTAAAACCAGAGACTTCAGTTGACCCAAACAGCTGTTTATTCGAGCTCGTCGTCTTTTTTCCATTAAAGGTTTATTATTCTGAAAAGATAAAAGATGCAAAAAATAAAATAATCGCTCTAAAATCTCATCATGTAACAACAACGCAATACGCGCTATTTAAAGCGATGACGACGGTAGCGTCACGGTTCAGCAAACGCGCTTAGTTTTTTTTCAAATTCCCATAAAGCCACAGGTGTTTGTCATTTTTATTTTTGGGCATAACCAGATTTTAAAAGGACACAAAATTAACATTAACTTGTTCGAAGTAATTGTTAAAACTAAAGTCGCGTTGAAATTTAAATAACATCGGGAAACTATATTAATTACATATAAATTTTGAATCTATGTTATAAACTGTCAAAACTTTTTTATCTGTTTTCAGAAAAGTTATTCGGTATTAATGATCTAAGAAATGTTTTTACAAAAATATAAAATGTTGACTCTCGCTTACCTTTCTAATAGAGGGATCCTTTCGTGTTGGTTGCATAGTATCCGCCATTGTGAATGTAATAGTTTGAAAGTTTAAAACACAGAAGTGTGCACGATAGTTATCCTAGAATGTCAATAACGGAATGATAGCCTCCAACTAGCAGTCACCCTTTTTATACCCGATGACACATGCCGTTCGTCTGTGTGAAGTCTGTTGAGGCAATGTTCCCACGCTCACGTTCCGATACACTTAACCAATCAGCATCGAGCTAGGTTTTAGACGAGCCGCAGGTCTTGTGCCAGCCCCGCGCTGATTGGCTGATTGCCAGGTGTTCTTGTGGCGCGGAAAGGCTCGAGGATATTGGAATGTCAATCAAAGCATTTGTCGACTGCCGAATAAATAGGTGCACGTGCCAAAAGAATTGTTCTGTGGTTTGGGAGCCGTGTGGGAAAACTCCGCCCCTTGACTGGTCTGCTTAATGGTCGAATTGTTATGTAAACAAGAGAAGCGATAAGAAATACTTGTATACAAAGAGATCTCTAGTTGGCCCGCGCCTCGTCTATCAGTCGTCTTGGCTTGTGGCCGTTGGAATGTGGGTCTCTTTGTGTTGAGTCGTGGGAAAATGCCTGTAGTGGAGAGAAAACGGGTTGGCACGAGTCGTGGTTGTATCGGTATTTCGTCACAACTTGTTGAATCGACAGTCAAACATCTGTTTCCGCACGACCTTGTTTCACGATGCAAGGAAAGGAGTCGAGGCGACAAAATCACTTCTTATTATGCACTCTTAATAAAAGCCTTCAGTTCATGTCAATTATATACTTAAAACCTAAAACTCATCGTGTTTCAAGCTGCACTAGATTCAAACTAATCCATATGGATACATATTACACACGCAAGTTCAAAGATTGAAACTCATATTGCTAACACCATTGCTTAAAGAGAAAAGTTTTTCTTTTATCAAGCCTTTACGATTAGAAAGTCCATTACAAAGAACAATAGGTTTCTTGTTGTCTTAGATTTATAACATTGATTTCATTTCGTTCCTTCGGGCATTACTTTAGCCATTTGAGGTACACTGCTTTAAAGTGGCTACATATTGACGTGTATCGATTTTAACCGTTACATTTCAAAATTTGTTTGAAATGGGGTTAAACGTTCAACCGGACAAATGAAGATGGACACGCAGTGTGCTACGAAAGAATGTTTTGGGTTTCTGCCTACTCTTTCGTCGAGGGTTCTTCATCGCGATTTTTCTACCGTGCCCCCCCCCCCCCCCCCGCCCAGGACGATGGGTTTGGAAGAAACGCTTAGCGAACAAAGTTTTGCTCGGGCTTCGTCATCGGGTTTTAAGCTGTGCATCCCCCACCCTGTCAGTTGGGAGCAATGCAGGGCGGAGGGTGTGGAAAGAGCACCGTTTAGTGAATGTAAAAAGAACCTCGAACAGCCCTGGAATTCGATATAAGAGTAGGTCGTGGAGTCGCGGTTCGGATAAAATGTCCCCCATGACACACTTTAATTGCCCAATCGGTGCAGAAAAGTGACATGAAACCCATTTCATATGATTTCAGAATGAACACGATTGGCCGATTGAATCGCATGAACTGTCAAACAAAAAGTAACTGTATACTTAGTATTGAAAACGATCTCCGTTTAATAGATAAAAATTCTTTGTCCTATCCGTCGTGTATGTGGACTTTTCTACTGGAGTGCTTCCGCCATTAGCATAAATATGAATTTTCATAAAGTGGTTATTAAAGATAACAGAGAGGTTTCTCACTGGCCGTGAAACGTGTTTATATATTCTATGTATGCTTATGATATACAGTGTCGGTATAACATCAAATAGAAAGATATTCATGTATTAACATAAATAATATAGGTATTTAAATATACGTGAAACACGTGATGCACTTGACGGTCTCTTTCATCAACTTTCATATTCTACTTAAGGTTTTCCTAAGGTGTGTAAAATAGCGGTCAGCTCAAAGCAAATACCTATTTTATGATGTGACGAAGCTATTGTTTATAATATTTAACGGATAATTTACAACTCGCTGTAGTGTTAATAAATGGATTATAAGCATATTTAATCCCTTTATTACCTCTTGTATGCGATTAAAATATGCGCATTTTTGATATCAAAATTTGTTATTAATATGCAAGTATGCAGAGGTTAAAGCAGAAGCCGCCGTTGGATGCACAATAGAGCGAATAAAATAACTGTGACAATATGAATACGATATATATTTATGGTTGGGTTAATATGAATTATTATACACACAAAAAAAAAACAACCCCGATATGCATATTTTATCATAAAAAGTGAAATATATTCTGCAAAACGCATTTTGTGAAAACACGCGTACAAAAAAACCCACTATCTTTGTGTATATCTAAATATTAGAAAAAATATATATATATAAAAAAATTGACACTTGTTTTATTGTTTTCTGTTTATCGAAAAATCACCGAAATATATATTTTTTCTTCGAAAAATCAGACTACTCCAAAAAAGCTACCTTTTACACATTTATCAGACATTTTTAATTGAACGCAATCAAGAAATTGACGCCCGGACGATTACAGAAAAACAATTCACCGTTATTTAACCCTATCTTGATTATTGTTCACTGTTGTCGTTTAATTATCGACCACAGTTGGTTGTTTTTATTGCTATCAGACAAGCGTCTGGACTGATAAAATAATTAAAACCTTGTTAATTAGTTAATTGCTACCGATTTAGGAATCCGTGATTTCCAAATATTGTTACATAAACGACTTGTGAATTGGCGGGGCTCCTGGTTAACTTTACTTCAAAGAAACTACGAACCCAGATACACACGTCAGATTTGCTGCTGGTCATTAAGTTGTAAAAAACTCTTCTTATCAGTCATGATAATTCTGTGAAATTTTAATTTATATTACCCTTTTATTACCCGGCAATACTATATACCGGAAAAAACCTTTTATTATCGACTACCGTTTTCTAAATGGTTTATTTCGATGATCTAACGATTATTGTACCAATAGCAAGAGGAGCAGAAGAAGACGGTTTATTGCATAATAAGCCTTTCAAGGTTATGTGCATATATGTATAAAAAAATACCTAAACAATAAAACGAATAAAAATAATACATATAGGTACGTCGAGATATAAACATAAACAATAATATAAAACGGTTTAGTTCGATGCACCAAACGTTATTATGGTACCTTTAATGCATAAAGCTCCTTACAAGGTTGTAGGTATATGAATAATAACCTATACATGAAACCAACGAACCTACATCTTTATAGGTAGGCATACAGAGATAAACTTACAGTGACATACACTAATGGTTTACAAAATCTACTAAACAATTTTAATATTTCTACATTTTTATTCTGTATCAGTATTTTTAATTGTTCGGAATCGTTGAATTCATGGAAAGTTGATTATTGAAATAAAATAAGTCTATAAAGTTATTTTCTTCTTGTTCTTGCGTAATGCTTTACGTCCGTTTCCACCTTGGATGATATCACATACAAGTTACTGTTTCCTAAGAAACTTGCCAGAGAAGCTTTAGTCGGAAGCCTATTCGATTCCGTTTCCTTTTAACATTAACAAAGACGCGTTCTTCTTATTGACAATCACAATTGTACGTACTATGTAAGACAATCATTGATTTTTAATTGGACATACATTTCTACTCTCTTTTTTTTCAAACGATTTTCGTAAGTCGTTTTCAGCAAGCCACAATAATTTACATCAATAAATTTGTTGTCATTAATTAGATTATTTTGCATCATTGAATATGTATATTAATGTATAAATTATAACAGTTTAAGTCACGGTTCCTGTAATATTCTTGAATAATGACCATTGTTTATGTAAACGTTATTTTCGTAGTCAATTAATATAAGAAATAAAATGTTTTCAAGCGTCGAGGTTCGTAAAATTCGATGAGTTCCTAGGTGACAAATATAATATTATCTTTTAATTTCATACAAAAATTGCAGATGCTTTGTTTTCATTAATTAATATTCTTACTTCAAGGGAACTGATGTTGCGGCCACTATCATACGCGACACTAATGGAAGAAATGAAATGGGGGGGGGGGGGGGTAACGTCCTATTTTTCCGCACGGGGTTTATGAAGTGAGGTTCAGCGTCCTATTTTTCCGACCCGGGGATGTGAATATTGTTATATATCATTGTGATGGCGACCGCGTGTATGAATGGGGTTTACCGTCCTATTTTTCCACACCGGCGATGTGTATTTTATAATACATATTATTGTAATGGGTTTAGTACGTCCTACAACTTTAGTGCAAAAAATATTATGTAAATATCACAATATACGCCATTGTGATGATGGTCACGTGGGTGGTGTTTCAGTACAGGTCGCGTTATTATAAACAACAAAATAGATGACATATATATATATAAACTCAATATACATAGACACTCGAATATCTACATTCCCACGGTATTTAACATGTCATTTTAAAATCAACATGGCTACAATGACCTTTTTAATTATACCAATGAAAATATTATTTTTGATTCAGACATCGAGTCTGTTTGGTAAATGAGTCCATTCATTGACAATCTGCATTGTTGACATATCTTCCATCTAAATGAAGTTCGCTAATTAGATAATTGAGAAAAGTTTAATCACCATTAAGTTTATTACATTCCTTACGTCCGTTGTCTATAAACTAAATATTGACTAATACTCAAGTGAACTTTTGTTCACGCCTCAGATTCCTTCTTTCAACACCAGTTTGATTTGTGGATAATCCTGCGATTAATTGGATTACTGTTCCTTAGATTACCAATTTCTTCGTAACGTCCAGACGGACTGTCTGCTCCGGGTGTGAATACATACGTCTCCAGATTTCAAGTTTTTCCCATCCAACGAAGGGGAAATTTGTCTATGTTCGTGATAAAGAGGTCGATATTTAAAATAAATAAACTAAGAAAATCGAATGTATCTTTCTGATTTTACAAATTGCTTTCCCTTTCACCATGTCAGTGTTGATGTTTGTTATTTTCGAACATTTTTCGTTGACAGTCCCTCGGAATTTATCTAATTTGTTTTCCTTTGTAAAATAAATCTGTATAGAGAATAGAACATTTTCTTTTCCTGGATATGTTTATAAAAGGTTAAACGGTGGATTATGATCCCAATAATCAAGATATCAAGCATATTAAAATTATGATGACCGTCACGAACATAAACTATAACACATACTTATGGAAAACAATTACTGATTTATTTAGGCAACGCTTAGAAGAGTATTCTCTCAACGTTTTCAAGCAATTGCATTTTGGCGACGTATCAAAGAGTATTTTCTCAGCGTTTTCAAGCACTTGCAATTTGGCGACGTGATTGCTTTTTGGGGACGTTTAAAAGAGTATTCTCTCGACGTTTTCAAGCAAGTACAGTAATACAAGTTATGTTTCAGGCAATTATATATGGACAAACATACTTTTTCGGGTTCCTATGCATCTGACTTCTTCCAAATATTTATCATACGAACAAAAGGTATTATGAAATGGCAGTACATTTGCTAATAGCTAAATGCATGCTGTATAGGAAGTGTGCATGTTGTAATTGTATATATACCAATAAGGAGACGAATTAATTAAAGTCTATAGCTTGTTTTTGAATCCTTACAATTTTAATAATGGATGTATTTAATACAAATGAAATGGAGTTTAACGTCCTACTGTTCTGCTCCTATACTGGGCAAATCAAGACGTTGTAAATAATCTTTATGTACTTGAATAAAATATTGTTTAAACCAAGACGGACATACAGTGTGCAATGAGGGAAATTGCACCCGGGCAGCGGTACTATGGCCTACCCTTATATCGAATCCCAACTGCCAAGGGATCTTTTACGTGCACGCCAATGTATAGGCCTACACGGGGTGTATTTTACACGAATCGTAACTGAGTAAAATATTGTTAAAGTCAGTTAGCGCAGTTTTGGTTTTTTATGTAGCTAAAAAGGAAATGGGTTTAATAATGTCCTGCGTAATTCTGCACCAACCGGCGGGATAAAGCTGATGGACCAGGGGCGGATCCAGGAATTTTTGCAGGAGGGGGTTTGCCAGGTTTCGGTTACGGAAATCTGCCATCATCGTCTCTAAATTACATAGGCATACATACAAATTGCGCTTTTTAAACAGAGAAATCGTTTTTATACTGATGTAGGAACACTTTGTGATGTAATTTCATTGATTCAAAGCATATTTTTTTTATGTAGCTGAGCAGGGGGACCCCCCGCCCCCCCCCCCTCTGGATCCGGTCCTGTGGACATACGCCATTCAGTGTGCTATGGAGAAAAACCTGGCCAGGCTGCGGCGCTACGAAATATCTTTCGTGCACAGCAACGTAATTGGGCGACACGTCTGGGTTTTCTCCCTCCGAACAACTAGACGGTGTGCATTGCCAGGTCTCCTGTTCTGTACCACTGACAGTGCGAAACCGCGGTTGGCCAAAACCGATATAGAACCCGAGACTCTAGGTTCACGAGCCAGACTCACTGAGGGGTACGACAACTCCCTTCCAGGAGGGCTAATTGTATTGAAATTCTCACAATAATTGTCTCAAAAATTATTTATTACACGCCCCAGACGGGATAAATTGGGTCTAGTTCATCAGAGCAGGCAACATCTAGAAGACCTTTTTTTCCATTTTGTTCCTTTACCACAATTTCATGATCCGTGTTTATTGTGGAATGGGCGTCTATGACAATAGCTATTACATATTGTTGAGATTGTGAATATTTTAATATGGCAACAATAGACATGGGTGTGTTTCTTGTTAAAGGTCCCATTGTTCAGACAGGACACTGGGACAGTAGTACACGCATGTCAAAAACTCCCCCGGCATTATAATAATATGCGTCAGGCACCGAATATATAATAAAATGACAACAGCCTTCTTTTCCCCCAAAACATATTTAACTTTTTGACTGACTAATAATACAGAACAAGGTGCTTGACAATATGACACAATTCAGGAGCCATTCAAAAAGTTTCAGTCGCTCATTTGGCGGCCATTGTTGTAACCATGGACAGACGAGATTAGTAACGCCCTCTATCCTATATCCACTTGGTGTCATGCGTCTTACGTTTAATTAGATGTTTTGTAACAGAAAGTTTAATCTCGTTAAATTCTGTGACAAGACGACCGGGTTATATGAACTATGAACTTGTGTACCCGTCGGCCATATTATTTCAGATTAGATTTTCATGATAGAATACACGGACGGATTTGCAGGCCAAGTATTGTTATTGGCAGACGTGATTGGTAGGCCTACTAATTAAAGTAACGGTCTAAGTCGACCATGTCACACGCCCTCCCCCTCCGCGTAGGCTTAATCTGAAACGATATATGTACATTTGTTTTATAAATGCATTATGTAAGTTTTAGATAAAGCGAATGTCGTTTTTGTTACAATTGTTCAAAATTGATAATGAAAAATAAATATATTGAAAATTTAATTCAAATTATTTTATTCTGAGTAAAGTTGTGTCTGTTTGAAGATCTTGCGGGAGTCCAAACCCATTTAAAACTCTACCATCAGATGATCTTGAGAGTTGATTACAGGCTTGTTATTTTACTAAATGTCTAAATGATAGTTAATATAACAATGAAAGCCACATTAAAGACATGGGGCCTATTTCACAAAATTTTAACTAAAATAAGATCTTCATTTTAGTTATTTGATTGGACAATATTAGATTGATTTTGGTTCTTAGCCAATCAAAATTGAAGTATCTGCTAAAATTTGGATTTAATCTTTCGTTAAAATTTCGTGAAACAGGGCCCTGCACTCGGCAGAATTAGCCCTTATATAATGCATCTCGATATAAAGTGAAAGCTGAGGAAGAGGTATAGATTATGTCCAGCAAACTGACATACACCTTATTAAATTGTGTTTACTTGAAACCGAATTTTAATCCGTGGGAAATTAATAATTTATGCAAATACGGATGTAAATATATATTTGTTTTCTATTAATTTTAGGTCCCAAAATAAATGAAACGCAATACGATTGCAAATAAATGTCGATTCAGAAATATTTTAGATTTGTCAGTTATTAGAGCTTTTTTTCATTTCTTACGGTTCCATTTTATTGTCACACGAACTGTATAACTATTATGCGTAATGACTATAACCCCAACACCTCTTCGGTCGAAATCCCAAACAAGCGGTTTTTATGTCGTAAAAAATCTGTTTATCTAAAGAAAATTTGTCAACCCTCTCTTCGGTCAAATTCCCCTACACGACGTTTTATGTCGTAGAAAAATCTGTTTAATTTAAAAGAAATTGTTAAGAGTGTTTCTTTTAGTACATAAAACTACATTCAAACTAAATATATCCTAAAATATATCTTAAAAAATTCTGATATATTTATATAACCAGGAAATGTATATCTTTGTTTTATATCTCTTAATTTAGATATTAATTAATTTGTTTATTATTTTCTTTCTGAGGAAACAAATTTAAATACCCATACATCCTAGAAATGTTGTGTTTTTGTAAACCGATTCACCTTTGAATATAATGTATAAGAAACAAAACAGTGAAGGGTTAGGCAATGACAGCGTCCTTCGGATGGGAGAATAAACCCGAGGTCCCATGTACACATTAGCGTGCTCGTAAAAGAACCCTTGACATAATTCAAAATAAGAAAAGCTCGAAAGGAAGAAAAACCGAGGTCCCGTGTACACATTGTCCGTACGTAAAAAGTTCAAAATCAGAGTAGGTCGTAGCGGCGCTGTTCGGGTAAAATATCTCCCATACCACACCGTGCGGCGTATACGCCCGTTTTCATAAGCCCAGTCGCTGCAAAAAAGTGGGGCATTAATCCTATAATTTTAAACACGTAAAAACTATTTATAAAAGAGATTAAAATGATTTCAAAAACCTCCAGTTGGTAGACAAAAACATCCAATTGGCAGGGTAAAAAGTTTTCAAAATACTGATATCTATTTTTCACTGTCGGCATCATCATGCTAGGAAAGAGAGAGAGAGAGAGAGAGGGAGAGAGAGAGGGCTATATCTATCGTGGCCTAGTAAAATCACATTTCATTTTTTTTACTTTAAAACCATTTCACCTTTGAGAGTAAAGTAGGGTTAACCATGATTAATGAAGTGGAGAAATCGTGTGTATGTACTCGTGTAGCTCACATCATATACATATTAATATAAACTGGTAAATATATATATATATCTGTTATGAAATAATATATTGTCGAGGTATATGATTTGTAGTTGACAGGTTGTATGATGGGTGATGAACATTGATCAGACTGAGTGACAAGTACCTGTCATAAAGGCCGTCTCGTGCTCGACACGCGCTGGCTTGTAGTATATATAGGTACATATATAAGTATATATAGGTATAAGAAGTGAGATATAGATATATTTTACGATATAAGTACACATTGTTTGAGGTATGTGATATTTCTCGTGGCCTGGCCTCGAGGGATCGTTTATTTAACGCAATCAACTGAAAAGCCATTATAATATTTTTTTATTTTTCGATATATTTGTCAATATCAAATTCTTCTGTCCCAGAAGGTACAACTAAACCAAAATGAGGTTTAACTTTTCAGCACTGACTGGAATAATGTAGGCAGTGTGTTTGACAAGATATAACGTAAAATCAGGGTTGGATCCAGCACTTTTTACAGGAGGGAGTATGTCAGGTTCCTCTTAAGGAAATTTGACAGTTGCCAATGCCACCATCGTCTCCAAATTACGTAGTTATGTTACACATTGAGTTTTTTAAAAGAGAGAAATCCAACGCCCCGTCTGACGTCAAGTTTTATAATAGATTAATAGGATCACATTGTGATTTAATTTCAATGCTGTAAAGCATTAATTGTGATATCACGCATGTCTATATCTGTATTTAACGCCTTTGAATGCCCATCCCAACATCTGATAATAAAGGATAAAACACACAACTGTGACACTTTCCTCATAAATTTTTTATGTAGCCGAATAAGGGGTTGGGATTGTAAAAGTCTCCACTCTCAAGTACCATTGCTACAATAATAAACAAATTCTCGATTATCCATTTTTAACATCAAATTATTAAATTCTCGATTATCCATTTTTAACATCAAATTATGAATTGACAGCTATTCTGGCCAATTAAATATATAGACCTGTCATGTTAATAAATGTCTAAATAATAATCTATATAATATTTGAAGCCAGATGTAAGACCTGTAACAGGCAGATTTACCTTTTACATAATGCATCTTTAACAATGACTGGTTATACAAAATGTATTTAATTATTCTTGCGTGATTCCAATTGTCATTGTTGCCGGGTAGAGGGTGACAAAGACAGTGTCTAGTTGTTCGGTCCTTGAATATATGAGTTTGTAATTACGTGAAGATATACAACTGAAGACGGGCATACGCCATACAGGGACATTGTGCCCGGACAGCAGCAATACAGCCTACTTTTATATCGAATTCCAACTGTCAAGGGATATTTTACGTACACGGGAACTCGATTTTCCATCCTGTCCGAACGACTAGACAGCTGTCCTTGTCAGGCACTCCGTCCTGCATCACTGACAATGGGGAAACCACGCCGGAAAATCGAGATGAACTTTCTCGGCCAATGCATGGATCGAACACCCGACCTCCAGCGTCTTACACACTTAACCCACTGTAACTCCCTTTCGGACTTCGAAGTTTACCAAATGAACTAGATGAATATAGAGTTGAAGATGACGCATCGATGTCATATGTATTTCATTGTTGTAAATATATCGATTGATCGATGAGTGTAAGATCAATCATATTGATTTATCATTACTCATCTTTAATAAATATTACATGACTCATATCGTACTAGTATTCTTAGTCAGCTTGGTTCACGGAGAGAGAGAGGGAAAAGGACGGGGGGGGGTAACGTCCACTCGACACAAACTATTTCATTTCCGGAGTAGCATGTAGTTGTGGAGGGCCGGGAGAAAACACACGAGGTTGGACAGGTGACCTTACTCGGGAAATCGAAACCACTGTATTTGATTCAATAACAGACGTTATGATCCAGCGCACACGCGTTAACCATTCACCCACCCAACCCCTAGAAAATTGCAAAGCCCTTTTTTCAATAGCCCAGTCGGTGTAGGACAATAGGACCTTCAATCTCATTACAAGGCGTACAGCCCCATTTTATTTCATGCCTCGTGACGCAGTTGTTTATAGCTGTTATTCAAATATACAATGCTTTGAAATTTAAAATTTTGCAACAATCCCTTTGATTTCAACAATTCAAAATACCCTTTCATTTATTCATTCAACACTCAAGCTGACTTCAAGGCAAATCTCCTAAATCGTTATAAAAGTTTTACTGCCTCGAGTTCACGTATAGTTAGTTATTGGACCTTAAGGCAAATCAAAGATTAAAATCTCTGAACCTCAGGAAGACGTCGATTTTAAAAACACCTTTGAAATCAGACACCAATTTACATCTCAGCCACGTGTTCAATTTGAAAGGTATTTTTTACAAAAGGAAACCTTGACCACTGGAAACAATTTCAAGTAATCCATCTTTCATTCCCTTAAATTGTTTGACGTGAAATATTGTCGTTTCCACTTTTTTGTTCCACCGCCCCATTCGTCTCCGATTGCCGTCACACAAGGGGCATGAAGGAGTCATTATCTATTAACTTAACATGGATACCATACTATTAAATCACAATGGCGGGGTCTTATATATTGTTATATTGGTCTGATTTGTGGAGGTCAACCCCGTGTTACTTTTAAACTGTTAAAACACAAAGAAAGCTCATCGACGTGGAACATAAAAGAAGATAGACTTTTTGTATACACGCGAGTTTAATAATAGACCACGGGGCAGCCATTACAGCTTTTTATATGACACTGAAAAGTAACATTTTGTTTACAACCCGACCAGGAAATTCCTTTTTTTTGGAGTAAATTATATCTCATATTGGACCATTAGACATGGAAATCGGATACGTCCATTGTGTAGGTGTCGTTAGTTTCTCACGTGCTTTTCACGAGGTAGAGAATATTAAAATCTGATATCGCTACATGTGGGAGATGATAAATGTTATGGCTTAACGATTATATTCTCAATATGTCTACGTCTGATAAACTCTAATCCTGGGATAACAATTTTTATCAGTATTTAAACGAGTGATCAAAATCTAGATAAACTATAGACATAGTATACATATACACAATGAGAGAGAGAGAGAGAGAGAGAGAGCGAGAGAGGGGGCTTAACGTCAAACTAGGTGATTTCGGAACGAACATATTGTTCAGTTTTATTTCAATAATTTGCAAGTGCATAGGGGTCTTTAGCAATGGGAAGAACCGAGAGGACCCGGAGAAAGCACACGAGGTTGGACAGGCGATATTACTAAATATCACAACCGTTGATTACTTTACGGATGGCCTGACAAGGATAGCCCTTCGGATGGGACGAAAAAACGCGGTCTCGTGTATACATTGACATGCACGTAAATCATCCCTTGGCGGTTGGAAATCGATATAAGAGTAGGCCATAGTGCCGCTGTCCCTCATAGCACAATGTATAGCGTATGCCCTTTTCCATTAGCTCAGTCGGAGCAGGACAGTAGGACGTTAAACCCCATTCCATTTTATTTTAAACGTGAATAGAAGTTTCTAGAGATCCATGTATATCAGACGTTCTGATTATAATATGCTGGATTTATAAGTATCATGATATATGATGTCATAAATTATCTAAAATTAATAAATCACTCCACTTCTAATGGCGTTTAAGCCACATACAATACAAGACAAGACGCCGGTAATCTCTTCACATAAAGCACTATACACCTAACCATTGTCAATGAATGATAAATTTGTGAAGAAACACGAATGAAGTGTTATATTACATAACCCACGGTTCATCTATCATCGGAGCCGTCATGAAATGAACATTAAATTTGACCAAAAGACACTTGAAAGTTTCCGGCTCTGACCGGAAATGGTTCGCGTGGCACTTGGTATTGTGTCATGAGCAAGAGCGAGCTAGAGAGATGTGCCACCTGGTATGATATCCGGTAGCGCATTTAACAATAAATCACGGATTAAAGGGTTTTAACCGTGAATTTCCTGTTGATAAGACAAAGTACTGTCACTTTCAATAGCTTATTGTTGATATTTAGCTTTTAGATGATAAACAGCGATATATGTAATATTGCTTCATACATTTACAGAGAATTCAGCAAATTGTATGAAGTTCAACAAGGGGGTACACTTAATCCACTTGCTTTCATTATAAGCAAAGTCAATTAAAGAAACTTTATTACATAAAAAACCTTCAATGGTTATGTGCATATCAAAATAAAAAATCAAAAGAAATATACATGAAACACACAAAGGATATAGACAAGCAGATAACGATATAAAAACCAAGGATGCAGACATGGACATAGTTTTGTAAAGATACACAAGGTTATGTGCATATACAAATTAAAATAATAGAAAGATACATGAAACAAACAAAGGATACATACATGGACATAATTATACAAAGATACACAACTTCACAAAAACATGAATGAATTGTATCCAAAAGTTATTAAACATTTTAAAATTTCTATATTGACAGAAATATGCAATAATTTTTTCGAAAATCCAGTAAATGGAATATTTTCTTCAAAGACAATAAACATAAATATACAAAAATTTATAAAATAAAAATGAAATGGGGTTTAAGGTCTTACTGTCTAATGCAAATTCAATAACTAATAATCGATAAGGGGATTCGTTTAATCCAATCATTTTCATTGTAAGTATATTTCAATTGTTTCTTCAAAGATATTATAAACAGTGATGTACAATAATTTTGATAAGGTTATGGTAGATCCTGTAAATGGTATTCGACAAGGGGGTTCGTTTAATCCATTTATTGTAATTATGGGTATATTTGAATTTTTAAGTAGATGGGTTTTTTTCCTAAGATACTGCAGTCATTTTGAGAATAGTCAAAAGATAATTTTCATTTTAATTGTTACGTAAGAGTTGGGTACATTCTTGTGATGACCCTAACTTTAATCTGTTGATTTTGTTTTATTAGTTAAATGTAACAAAAAAAAAGATATTCGATATTGTTCAGAAATGCACGATCGAGATCCTGGACTTAAATATAAGTACATGTATTTGCAAAGGTCACAATACAATTACTGCTTATTACCGAGAGATGATACATATTATGCAATACAATTACATGTACTACTGATTATTGAGCGACATTTTGACTAGGTTTCGATAGTCTTTACCTATCTATGATAAAATATAAATGCGTAAACAATACTTAGTTAAAGATAACAATTTATTTCTAGTTCACTCAGTAAAGAAATAAATAAACTTTATGAAAATTTTATTCTTTAAGTGGCATTTATGGAAAACAAATATTGTTTTATATAGGCGACGTTTCGAAGAGTATTCTCTCCAAGTTTTTAAACCCAAATAAACCCGTAGCCGTTTTCCATAAGTATGTATGCATAGTTTACTTGTGAAAATTATGAGCATACCTGACTAATAAACTATACACAAAACGAACAAACATAGTTAGGTACACACGGATATACACTTATAATGCCATTTGCATACAAAACAACCTAAAACAATTTAATATTTCTACATTTGTATTCTCCATCAGTATTTTTAATTTTTGCGAATCTTTAATTGACTAAAAGTTAGTTCTTAATGACATGGAAACAATTTAACATAATCATAGTTTTACAATATTTTTTAAATATTTGGAAAATTATTAAACTTATAAATATGATATTACAGACAAGTTTGGGGTGATATCTTGCAGCTACAGGAGCTGGAGGCTTAAAAACAAAAATGTCTTTATCGGAGTATAATCAGTTGATCGCTCTCCCTCCATGAGATATTTTTTTTATGTATATTATTATCTACAAACAATAGCAACGATGCACATTCATTGATTGAAGCACGCACGTGTTATAGGGTGGTACTCGGGATTGTTTATGCACGATGTAGGGGGCACCTTAGAATCTATAATTGCTAATTTCAATCAAACAAAATAGACTGTATTAAGTTTCGTCAAATGACGGTAGACGACGATGCACCTTCGAGCAAATTTTCTTTCATCTAATAAGAAAAAAAGAAAATTAACTGTATGACCGGAGGGGTCAATTGTCCGATTGCTCCCTCCAACGTTTCATCAAAAAAGCGGTAGACGACGGTGCATCTTCGAGCAAGTTTTTCTTTCATCTAAAAAAAAAGAAGAAAATTAACTGTATGACCAGAGGGGTCAATTTTCCGAGTGCTCCTACCAGTTTTCAAACGTAAAATTATATTAAAATCGTGAATGGAAGTGACAGGTTCAATTTTATCTCCAGCCGTGAAGATCAATAAATTGGTGAATGTAAACTGAACATTCATAATAGCTTCCAGAATATTAGCAATATATATTTATATATAAATTTCATCAATGAAGGGTGGGTGGTGAATGGCCTAGTGATCTAGAGTGCCGCGCTTAGACCTCTAGCTGGCCAGTCACCTCTGGCTTGCGGCTGTGGTTTCGATCCCTGGCATGGAGATAGGGGCGCTCCGGTTTCCTCCCACTGCTAAAGATCCCCTACGCGCAAGCGAATTATTGAAATAAAATTAAACCACATGTTAGCCCGAAATGACCTGGTTTGTGTCGAGTGGACATTAAACCCCATTTCTCTCTCTATATATATTTTTCAAGGCCAAGGTTGAAAATATTTCTGTTAAAAATGGCAAACTGGAGTCCGAAGTGATCTTTAATGTGATATTTGTTTGTCTTGTCCGCATGTTTGTCTTGTCCAGATGTTTGCTTATCGGTCTTGCACGTACAAGATCCCTGCCCGGACCAAATTCCTCTCATAGCACACTGTATGGTGTATGCCCGTCTTCATTAGCCGAGTTTAGGAGTAGAACAGTTAAACACCATTTTATTTTACTATTCAATAGGAAAGGTAACAGCTTGTATATGTGTTTACGGATCTGAAGATGTTCTGTTTCCTGGGGAAATTGGGTGTTTATATATATATATATATGTGGTTGTCGGTCGCCAAGTGATGTCTCAACTATTGATGACACACACTTCATCTGGTATATATCCGTTATGGGATCATCGCAGCACATATATATAACATGCATCACTAACCGAGAGAGAGAAAGAGAGAGAGAGAGAGAGAGGGGGGGGGGGGTAACGTCCACTCAACGCAAACTAACATATGGTTCGTTTTAGTTCATTAATTTGCTTGCGCAGTGGTAGGAAACCCGGGGACCAGGAGAAAACTCACAAGGCGGGAGAGCCGCCCCAACGCCCTGTCACGTACAACCGGGTAATCGAAACCACGCCAGTTGACTCAACGACAGACTTTATGATTGAAAGCGCACGCGCTAACCATTCGGGAATCCCCCCACCCCCAATAAAAAATTGATGTCAAACGGGTTGTTGGATTTCCCTCTTTACAAATCTCGGTGTGTATGTCGCACCATTGTCAACTGTCAAATATCCTTAACAGGACCCCCCCCCCCCCCCAACAGCAAAAATTACCGGAACCCCCTGTATGCGTCTTCTTTCCACAATTAGTCCCCAAATGATCTAGGACGTGTCGAGTGGACGTTAAAACCATCTTTCGAGTCTAAGTATTACATAAACATTCTTTTATAAGATCAAACAGATAGTCTTCTCGAGTAAAGTAATAAAAATCTAAACGTCATGACGAATTCATGAGAGGGGGTCGCTCCCTGTCTCTTTCGCTATTATAATGTTTTATTGTCCAGGTCTTCTATATCCCTATTCACCGCTGAAAAGTTAAAACGCAGTAATTTTAATCTTCGAGTAGGCCTCTATATAAATAATAGCAGGCCGCAAAAAGGCTGGAATGTCGTAATTCAACGATAAAAGACGTTTTTATTGCACGTGTTGAATTATCCCAATCGTTGAGCGCGTGGGAAAGGGCAAATATTGTTATGAATTCCCCATTCAATAGTGAATTATGTTTCATTTATATTGCTACTCGTCTCACGTGCTATATGTTTAATATATCGTTATGATTAAACCACGTGTCTATAAACAGTACTTAAAATATAAATGACGTCTTAATTGCTAAATTAATTTTAGCAAGGGGCGGACAGTTGATTTTTTTAAAAAAAAGGGTGTAGAGGATACAATGAAATAAAATGGCTGTTTTAAGGTCCCACTTTTCTGTACCAACAGAGGGGGGGGGGGAGGAGGATACAACCCAGTCTTGAACGTAGACAGACTGAAAAGATATAAATCTTTTCTACTGATTTTTGGGAAGTCGACTAAAATGTGCAATTTGCTGGAGTTTGATTTTTGTTTTTTTGTTTTTTGTTTTATAGTAACACAGTTTTTGTGTCAGCTTATACAAATAAATTGATTACTACAATAAAATATTGATTTTGTAGAATTTTTATTGTCCAAAGTTGTTCTTTCCTATTGTAGTAATCAAGATATATCTAATATAAAAATTTTGCCAAAAGGAAAACGGGCAATCTCATTAAAACACGGTTCCTACTTCGTTTCGTTGTTAATAGTTTAAAATTTGGATTTACTTGTGTGGCCTACAACAGTTGTGGAGGTCATCGAAAATTTGAAAATATATATATAAAAAAAGCAAACGTATGTGCTGAAGACACATCTGCAAAAATGGGGGGGGGTTAATATGAAAACGGGGGAAGCGCGCACCCATCCACCTCCTACGTATCCGCGCCTCTGAGCCCATAAATACCAATATTGAAACCTTATCTCACCGACTATGTCGTCTTTTCAAGCTTAAATACCATTTTAATTTGTATAAAGTAGTTTTAGAAATTAAAACACGACCCCCTCCCTGATCTCAAACATTAACTTTTTTCATTTTGTTGATGGAAAAAAAGTTTAAGGTTCTGTCTAGATATACTGTATGGCACGTGTTGGTCTTGGTGAGATTACGTTTCCATGGCAATGCATGACAGGGTAAGGAGATCCAGGGGTTACTGGGGAGTGGAGAGGGGCACACCTGGGTCATGTTTAGAAGGAATGAAATGTGTTTTAAACATGCATTATGAGGGAGAGAGAGAGATTGTTTCGTGCGGTCACGAAACCGTAGCCTTTCACAGTTCAGAACCAGAAGAGGTGTTTAATTTTGTGTATAAATGCGATTTTTTAAAATAAAACTAAACACAAACAATTGTAATACTTGAGGTTTAACATCCACTCCACACAAACTAGGTCATTTCGGGACTAACATATGGTTCAATTTTATTTCAATAATTCGCATAATGCATCTTTACCTCACAGATCATAATGTACTGTGAGAATACATGCTAATCTTTTAAATCATGGGAATCCATATAGATTTAATCTAGGGGACACCGCAACAAACTATAGACGGCAGTAGGAGAGGATGGGTGGGTGGGGTCGAGCGGAATGAACTCTACATCTTTAACTCTATATTTACCTGCACAGACGGGCACGCGCCAGGTTGATTTGCATTTCTACTTCACTCTTAGACAGGGAAACTCAAGACATCAGCCATGTGTAGGATTCCATATCGAACAGACCCATGGGTATCATAAACCTGTTGCAGTGTTACAAAATAGCAGCGTCTAAATCTAACTGGCCAGTGCTAATGTTGTCCACTGAAAGACGTTTCTGAAAGTAATAGCTTGTATGTTCCATCAGTTTATAAATTTAACTTATCCTTTGATTTCTTCCTTGAACTACACGAAAACAGACGTCATTTATGACAAAGCAAGAATTCTAATTTACAATAAAAATCAGCAATTTAGATGCGTTTGTCATTGAAATTACAAAACTAGTTATCACTATCATAATTATATAAAAGATAGTGTATCGAAAATATTCTAAAAATGTCAATCAAATTACATCACTCTAAGCTGAGAAATACTCATTTTTAAAAAAAACATGTAGCCTCGATTGTCGTTGTTGCCGTTGCAACGAAAGTGAAAAGAAGTCTCGAGTATCCATTTTTGCGTTTAATCACCAATGGCTGTTGAACGGTAGATTGGATTCAAATTTAATGAAAATCGGGAGCACCAGATGGCATCGAGAGTTGATTATGGTCTTGTCATGTTAAAGAATGTATAATTTATGGTAAAACTTCTTTCTAAATTTTCTTAAAAAAATAATATATTTATAATTTAGAATCAATGTTCACGATAACGCAGAAAAATGATTTTATTTAGGAGGCAGGCAACCATTTTCCATATCTTTCCCGCAACTTTGCATTTGTATCTTTATTGACTTTTCAGTGTAGATGTATTACATTTCTTTTTTTCTGTCTGGTGTGGTGTTAAATTGAGACTTTTACTGCCGAAGAATAACATGAGTAAAAAAAGGCTCAGATTTGTTTCAGCACTAAGACGGAAATGAAATTCTGACGTACAGTCTGCTATGGATTTCTGTGAATTGAAATTTTGATGGTCAACCTCATACAAATTTAATACTATGATGACCCCATCACATCTTACTTGTTGTGCTGTAAAGGGAAGTTCTCAACAAAATTTAGGGAATGGGCTACAGCATGTAGAACACCGCTGATTTAAAGCGATAATTTCATATTTTCAAAAAAAGTCAAAACACAATTATTTCTATGTCTTTTGCTCAATAGGTTGTCAACTCACTATTATACGTCATAGGCATTATTCCACACTCTTATAACTCATTAACAAAGGAATTGACACAATTACCTCCCTTGTTTTTCTATTGCCCCCATGCAATAGCTATCTTCAAACGTTTGAATTTGAAGTTTTAAATGACATATTTGCAAATTTCTCAACTGGCAATACTGAATTATAGGATTAATAGGATTATCCTTTAACAAGGTAGGACTGTTTATAGATACAATCTTTTTTAAGGCTTTATTTTAATACATTTTAAAAATATAACTTAAAAATATGAAATTGCAGCTTTAATATTATAATCCATGGAGAAATTAATTGTGGCTTGACTCTCTTAATAGGTGTTCAAGATAACGTTTCCTATTTCAAACAAAATCTTAGATTCTTTATATGTGACTAATGAATGGAAATAGATTATTGTATAGAGTTAAATGTTGAAAAGAAAACTGTGTGTGAAAATGGGGAAGCAAGTTGAAAATTGGATGCAGGTGGGAGTCGTTAATATCGGAACAGTTTTACAGAAGTTAATAAAAATTAGTACCATGAGTAATTCCAATGGATAGCAGACTGGTGTGACGTAATCCAACATATTGGCGTGACGTAATTAAATAGTAAAAATTACCATTCGTTTTATTGTAATGTCCATCAATAAAAGAGATCAGAACGTTATTGAACTTGCTCAAATTACGTCCCTTTATGATGACTGGTCAACGAAACGTTTCAACTTGAGCACTGTGGTCAGTCGCTTGCTTGACCAGATCTACAGATTAGATGAACATAAACTAGAGAACAATGTCCAGTCTCAAAGAAAACAATGGCCTCTGTGGCCGTCGAGGTCAAATCAACGATCATCTTTTATGTCTATTTTATATGCGCTACCTTTTATAACCCATGCAGGCAAAGAACGCATGGACAATGATATACCCCAAACCAGTCATGAATCGTAAATTAAGAGTTATGGTAGGCAAGAGATGTTCTGTGCATTGTAAAACGTGATCGTTAGTTCTGCAGGGGTGGTTGCTTGTTCGGGTCGTTAGCGGTTCATAGCTTATAATTAGTCATAATAGAGAAACCGGGTGTAAGGGACGAACAATGGAATGTCTTTATCACTGGTACGGCAAGTCCATTCAACCCCTACTGATTTACAACCCCCCAGAAAAAACAGCACCCCCTATATTAGTGAAGAAATCAGAAATTTAAAAGATGTTAAAGTGTCGCTCATTGTCGTAAATTTAGATAAAACGACGTGGTCCGATATTTATATGACAACTTTTATAACGCCCACCTTCAACTGAAAGATGTTGTAAAAGGATTTTATGTATATAGTTATTATATGTAATATCCTAGGGATTAAGCATGTAATAATCTCAACCATTCATAGAAATCGTGTGAATTAAGTTTATAAACAATCTGACCAGCGTGCGTCAAGATTAAACTTTTTTATTGCTTAACAAATACAGCCTAAAGAATGATTTATTTGGGATAAATGCCTGGGATTTAACCCACCTGAGATCGACGTAATTTCAAACGGGGATAAAATTAATTATGATCACCCCAACTTTAACAATAAAAGTTCTTGTCATTTCACTGTTGTCATTGTTTATTCCCAGAGCTCAGAACCCAGTTTGGGTCGAGAAAGTTCTCATGATTCCCCAGCCTGGTTTTTCTCTTGTCATGTGAAAAAACTACCCAGCACACTGCATGGCCCTCTTCATTACCCGGTTTGGTACAGAAAAAGTTTAACCTCTTCTTTCGTTTACATCAACCAGTTTGATTGCCAACTAGTTAAAGAAGTTGAGTTTTCAAACACATTTTTAAAAGAAAATATTAGATGTCTACTGATACAATAAACCCTAAATATTTTTACACAACACAAAGAATGGAAATGATTTAAGTTATAAGAATTGATAACAATATCGAGCCCCCAAAATGTAACAAGGCACACTAATACCACGGTTTGTCGTGTATTTTGTACATGGCGAACAGTCCATTTATACGGGTTTTTTTTAAAAACGGACTTCGACTTTTGTCTAATGGTTTGGATTGTTCGTACTTGGTTTTATTTTATTTTTATACTTTATCATCAGTGTCACTCTAATATGTGGGAATTCCAAAATTTACAAAAGGGCACTGATAAAATTTATGAATTCCAAGATTTAATCAAACGAAATAGGGTTTATCGTTCTACTTTTTCGCAACAACTGCTCCTCATCTACAATTTAAATAGTTTTCCTCCAGATGGGATGGTTCCTCGTCAGTATCACACTAAAATGTCCGAATTCTAATTAAACACATTTATTCTTTTTCTAAAAAGGACTAACTAAATTCATCTTTGGTTTCAGGCTGCCCTATCCACAAAACAACACCTTAATTACAGGAAATGATTAATTGTCCACTTTAACATGTGGAATAATTCGGTATTTAGAAAGCAATCAGCAACTTGAGTAGTTCTTTGTGTTTACTAACACGTTGAATAATTATTTTCTTTTTCCCTTCTTTCAGTGTAGATCGTCGTACAATAAACATCTTCAGCCCATTGTATCGTGTTCGACTATGAGCTAACTTTAAAAGAAACTTTACACCATCGACCATTGTGACCCTTCAATGAATCATTTAGGTATAGAGTGGTCCATAACGACATAATAATTGGTCCGACTTGTTAAACGTGCCCACCACCTAACCTATCATTATTGGCTTATCTCCGTAGTGTTATATATTTTAATTGTCTTTTTCTTCATATATCGTTTTTTCCCTGAACGATTAATGGTGATGGCCATGATAACCTTAATGCTGTGCTGGAAATAAAGTAGTTCAAGACAGCTCGCCGTTTTTCGTTTTTTCTCTGAACAATTAATGCTGATAGCAATGATAACCTTAAAGCGGTGTTGGAAATAAAGTATCGCCTAGATCAAGACATTGTTTCCTCTCTTCATATCGTTTTTTCTCTGAACAATTAATGCCGATGACCACGATAACCTTAAAACGGTGCTACAGAAGAAGTCTCAGTTATAACAAGACATCTGACGATTTCTGCACCACTCTCGGTTTATATAAGCACTGACTTTATTTGAAATCTTAGACCAGCTTCTTCGAATTACTTGTGGACGAAACCCATAATTATTAGTTACTTCGTTTTGCCAGTTATAGTCGAATTAGATGCAATTTGAACTCTCGTAACTTCGCGACTTGTATTTCGTCAATTTTATGTAATTTTTGTTAAAGAACGTTTTTGAAAACATTACTAACGGTCTGTTAACTCTGTTTCTGTTTTTTTCGTTTCGTATTGCACGTGAAGATCTACTATATCTCACTACCCTCTAATTCACGTTTGTCATTTAAGACAGAATTAATTCACGTGGAAAAAATACTCAGGTCTCGACCTTCATCAAAGAAAACTTGCCGATCCAACCACCCAACCCGTCGTTAGGGCACACGAAGCCTTTCACAACCTAGTCGTTACGTCACTGATGTTCGACAAAGGCAGAAGATCAGGGAAGACGTGGGCGATAGCCACCCCACACGTGCGTGCCTCGCGGCATGCAGACTCGGCTCTAGCCACGTGACGATTGACAATGGTAATCGGAAGGCTCAAAGACGCCTTTGAAAAGGAGTTTTGTATTACCCAAGACAGGTTGTTGCTGGTATCGTGTTTAGATAAGACAAATGCGGAAATAATCAGCCCCGTTTCATCCCAGCCACAACCATATGGAAACATTACTTCTACATGTTTCACCGCTCAAATCAATGGGCTACTATTCCCTATCGGTCTATTAAAACAAGCCTTAAAGTGCGGCGATTGTAATTTTTAAATTTAAACTTAAGGGGTATCAGATTCGACTGTTTAATGAAAATGGACACGAGTTTAATGGCAGCGGTGAATTCTCTGTCCCCATTCATCAGTGAAGTGTTTATACAAAAACATAGAAAGATCGCATTGATATGAGTTCCTTTTGGTGTCGTGTTCTATTACTGGGGAATCTATCACAAGACGTTTTTAATTCTATAACTAATTAAATAGTTGTTTGTCAATGAGAAGGGTGGTGGGTAAGGTTCTGGGGTCATGTTGTGCTATTTATTAAAACAGAAATGAATGATTTCAATACCGTAAAATTCTTTTATATATACATAACTATACAGTAAGTGATACTGTCCAAACTATTTTGTGATCCACCCAGGAGTTCCAGTTTTGCATCGTGTTGTTAATTGCGATATCAAATAGCTAGATAATAGGGAGGATGAATATGAAAAAGTTTGCTCCAACTGAACAGGCAAAACAGTCAGCAACTACATTTATATCACGAAGTAACTTCCAATGTCCTTAACAATTTCAAATATTGATTTTGAATATCGATCATTTATGTTTTTGAAATCTCGCCTGTTTGCTTGTTATATATATTGATGCGTATCTGGAGCGTTTTTGATACAAGAATATGTAATAATTTTAGCAGTGATTTTAATTTTGTCTAATGGTTTAGATTGTTCGTACATGTACTTGGTTTTATTTTTTTTTATTCCATAAAGGCACGTTTCTGACTTGATAATGACTCTAAGCCGAGTTGAAATGTCGCCCAATGATAAACAATATTTTGATAAAGTAATAAGCAGTCATTTTTTCCATAAAGTAATTTTTATAACGTTTCTGATTTGATAATAACTAGATAAATCTATCTGAAACGTCGTTCAGTGATAACAGTATTTGTATGCAATAGAATTGTGACTTGTGTATGTGAGCAAGAACAGGTTGTGGTGCCGCTGTCCGGGCAAAATGTCACTCATAACATACTGTATGATGTATGCCCGTCTTCATTAGCCCAGTAGGATGTTAAACACCATTTCGTTTCATGTCCAGTTCAATTACATAAATTCATTGGACCAAATTTTTTCTTAAAGAGACATTGCGTACAAATTAACAGAATACCAAGAGCAAAGTTTTTTATGACTGGTCCCTTTATCGTTTCTGGGGGCCAGGTTACGATTTATTGGCCCCAGTTGGTGCATAAAAATAGTTAAACCTCATTCTGTTAATTTTGTATGTATGGTATAGCTTTATTTATCGTCCGCTTCCATCTAATTGATATCGCAGACAAATAGACGTTTGTATTGCCTTCGCCAATTTTATGACTATTATTTCTTTGCCGCTTCTTGTATTTTGATGTTCCGTATATCCACAACAAAAGCAGACGTTTGTAATACCGATCATTTTATTACGTAATAATAGATAGAAAACCAAAAACCAAAGTAATGAAAGCCTTTGACAAAATAATTTAACTTAACACCCATCTCGGATTTTATTTAAAAATGTTTTAATCTTTTGTTTGTTGATCTATTTACCACCCGGACTACCGCCACCTCCTTGTTCGTAAAGGTCATCAAAATATAAAAAGGGTCGTAAATAATTAAACGATATAATCAAACGGTTAACCATGTGGGCATGCGATAGAAAACTCACGTTGCAGCCCGAGTGAGAAGAAGCATACATTAATGACAGCATGGTGGCAAATTAAGAAAACAGACTTGAGACAAATTGGACTCTAGAAACAATATCACAGATGGTCATCGATGGTCCGGCCAAAAAAAGATCAAAGTTCATCTACCACCTTATTGTTTATCAAAAACTGACCAACATGCGCTAGTGTGTAAATCATTTAAATAAGTGATGGGAAAGTTTGCTCGAAACCACTTTACTTTGGAGAAACTACAGATTAATCTCAGCAGGCGCTTCCTTAATCCCCTCGAACATTCAGTTTTTACCACGGACATAGCTGGTTGTTACTGATTAACAACAGTTTCATTGAAATGTATTGTTCGTGTTTGCTTTATACGAATGTGTGGGACCATGGCCATTTAATGTGTCCAGCATACAATTGATCCGTTATTCGCTGAATAGAGCAACACTAAAAAATACTCAAATAATTCAATATATATTTAAATATAATGAATATACAGATAAACAATAGCTGACATGTCACTGACTAGCATTATCACTTTTGAACAATACGGAACATAGAAAAGTGGACAATTCATCTTGTATGCACAGAACACGCAAGATTGGTTACATTCAGTCTCGTTTTAAAGGGAGACTTGTAGCCATTTCATAAATAGATATATTAAAGCTCATGCCTACTTGTAAATATATGATATTGTATCTCTTGATCCTATTTAATTTATATTTATTATAATTGGATAAATCTGGTCGTATTGTAGTGGTCTCATCCCAAGATTTAACATATCACTGATCACAATCGACAATGGTTTTATTCATTCGTTGAGAGTGTTAAAGACACTTGTAGACAATCTAACAATGTATTCATTTTGGGAGAGAGATTTATTGTTGATTACAGAGAGAGAGAGAGAGAGAGAGAGAGAAAGCGCTACGCCATCGCCCGCAAGGAAGCAAGCGATATTAGGGTGCCGACTATATTCCATAACTTTTACAAACCCGGTGTCAAAAACCTGGCCCCGAGTTCACAAAGCATTCTCAGACTTAAGTTGAGAATTTGGTCAACTTTCAATCACTGTTTATGAGAAATATCTTTGATGCAGAAACACAAAACTTTGAACATACAATGTAGTTTCTTATTCATGTATTTGATATTTTAGAACAACAAAATAGTTATAAAGGGCTATATTTTAGTTACAATTGGGTGAACAATTTTGAGTAAATTCTCAACTTAAGTCTGAGAATGCTTTGTGAACTCGGGGCCAGGACACTTAGCTCTGACAGATCGTTTGCCCGGACAGTGACATTTTCGCTTACTCTTCGAATTCAAGTTAGCTTACATGGACCATTTTGTGCACTAGATTTCAGTTTTGCCGTATCCTCCGAGCAACTGAATACACTTTCCTTGTCGAACCAAACCCGACAAGTGGGAACCGGGTTCTTTTGTTTACCTAATAATTTCATTAAACCGTCAACAGTTAAGTTTTAGTAGCCATTACTAGTCTCATTATACAAGTCTTATTTTTTCACAATGAGTAATCAAGTGTTTTTTTCTGTTATGGGCTTCCACCTTAGATGGTATCACCGGGAACTTTAGTTATAAGGACCGTGTCGCCATTAAAACATCATCTGTCTTTTCAATGATCTAATCATGTCCAATTAGAGAATTTAAATTCTTTTGATGGTAATAGATATTATGCAATACGCGATTGAGTCCGTCCACTGTGAGGCAACGACCGCTTCGTGTTGATAGACCCATTCTCTTATTTGTTGAAACCAGCAGAAACCATTTAGGTATTTGTTAATTTTCCTCAGGGGGGTTGTGGAATATACAATATTTATTCCGCTTATCTCTCACCGGGATCGACAGAGGAAACAACGCCACTACAATTCCATATTCTTTGATGTTTTCTTAGGTTACCACCGAAATCACCATCTTCAAAGGAAATGCCCCGTCGGGACATCACGTGACAAAACATCCCCGTCCCTCTCGGCCTTAAATGACGTAATGTATTCTCGGCGCGTGGTTGCACGCGAATGTTGGAATCTTTTCGCGCCAAAATCAATGTGTGTTAGTACACATGGCGATGATAAATATTGTTTCGGCTAATTGCACTTCACGGGAGACTTACGCTTGTCGCCACGACCTGACCGGAACATATTAAGATGCAGAAAGACTTTTCTTTGAGTTAATGTTATTGTCTTAGAGTGTAATTAGTGCGAACCTTATCACCTCCTATATCTACGCCGAAACGAGAAACAATTTTAAGCATTTCACCCCGTCGTTAAATTTGGTATTGTTCTAAGATAAGGCTTTGTTGATGTATAGGTATTAACATTCTGACGCCTGACAAGTCTCCCTTTATTACCGTTTTATCAAGAACTCGTCGCACTACTTTTACGTTTCTACTGCCTTATCACAATATACGACGTCATAATATACGACAAATTCCGCTCAGACATCAGATTATTTGTCGAGTGAAGGCGACGTGAAAGAGATGATTGTTCATTTTAACAATTATAATGACATAAATCTGTGTAAATCTAATCAGCAGAAAGTTTTATAGAAGTATACCTAGGTACACCAAGACAATCTCAAATGTCGTATTTCGCGTTTCTGTTAGTTTTCAGGACTTTAAGACCCGTATTCAATAGCCGAGTCGGTGTGGGAGGGGGCGAATGGTTAGCGTGCGGGTGCTGTTTCTCCCACTGCTAAAGACGTTAAACCCCATTTCTCTCTCTCCCTTAATAGCCGAGTCAGTACAGAATAAGACGGTAAGCATTTTTTTCCGTCCACCGGAGCCTGGTCTTATGACGTCATATGAGGATTGTGGATAAGGGTTAGGATAAGGGCTGTGGCCTGCAGATTTCGTCACAGTCTCGAGATGTAGACAGGGCTAGCCCTAACCCTAACCCTAGGCCAAGCCTAACCCTTATCCTAACCCACAATCCACATATGACGTCATAAGACCAGGCTCCGGTGGACGGTAAAAAACATTTACCGAATAAGACATTAAATCCTAATTTATTTCATTTCAGTTCCGTTATAAAAAAAAAATTTGGAATGGATAAAAGTAGGACGCCATACACAAGACCGATTACATACACAAATGAAACGAAATAAAGATTACGAAATCGGACATACGCCATGCAAGTTTGTCATAAGGGTAATTTTGCACGGACAAATGCTGTACGACCTTCTCTTACTTCAGCATTTTAGAGGATTATTTTTATATTTTTGTATTTTATAGCAAAATATTTTATATTTTATTATTTTTAAGTAATTAATTTGTAGTTGATAGCAGGTTATTCTGTATTTGAACGTACTTTGCACTGAATATTATTCTGTATTTTATTATAAATTATTGTACATATTTGTATTTTATAGTAAATTATTGTACATATTTGTATTTTATAGTAAATTATTGTACATTTTTGTATTTTATAGTACATTATGGTACATTTTTGTATTTTATAATAAAGTATGTTTATATTTCATAGTAAATTATTTTGCATTTCAAGTGAGTAATATCTATAATTAGTTAGAATCGAATAGAAAAATCATAAGTGGGAGAGACGTGCTATTTTTGTGCTTCTATTTTAAAGTAACGGTACGCTATTGTCAGTTTTAGCTGAAATAATTTTTCGCTGATTAATGCACACGAAGAATATCACCATAAAACGCTAAATAATGTCCTGGCTTGGATTCAAATGGATTTAAAATAGGTCTATCATTAAATTGTCGTGGATAACAAAATGACGGTTGGATTATTGCACAGCAAGCAACATAGATTGATGAAATTTCAATTCCATATATCTTTGTAAATACAGACCGGAATTGAACCATTTTTGGGTTGATATTCCTATTAGAGATTCATTAAAGAAAAATAAAATCAAGTACGAACAGTCCAAAACATTAGACGAAATTCGAAGGGCCAAAAAAAAAAACTGTAGAGGCAAAATTCACAATAATGTAGTTTTCAAGTGATTCATATTGTTTAAAATGGCGCATCGGGACTTTAAAGAAGTGTTTCTATTGTTTAAAATGTAACAACACAACATTCTTAGGATGCTTTTCTTTTGCTATTTCATTAAAAAATCAAATATATTTAAAGCATCCGTGATTAAAGGTTACACGAGTAAAAAATTCTTTAAGAACACTTGAAAATATTAGATCATCTATTACATGTGTACAGTGCAAATCAATTTACGACGAACAGATAATCGTGCTATATAGAAGATATATATCACGTCACGTGTGGTCTGTGTAGGGTCATAACAAGACGTAGATGACTCGCAATGCAACAATATCCCCCAATTAAAACCTGTATTAAAGAGGAAAGGTCGTATATACTGATTTCTCAAGTTAACAACAGTATCGGTTAATCCCCAACTGAAGCAAGGCCTCACGTAATCTTTACACACTTTAAGCATGTTACTCAGCACGCGATATGTTGGAATACAAACCAACCTTTTGTATTAATGTAGAAATCTCCAGCCTATATTTGTTTATTTTGTGTCGAATATATTTTTATGTACTGAGTATATCCTTTGAAATATTTCAACTAATCGATGACGGAAGTAAGGTGCGCTGTCGGCACGTGTTGATTTTTGTTTTTGTATTTTAATTTTTCTGCCTTCAGGTTTATCTGTAGACTCAATAACCTTTTCTAATATACGTCAAACCTGCTCTTACGTCACACCTTTCTGATGATATTGTCTTTATATTTCATTGGATAGGAATTTGGGGGGGGGGGGTAACGGAAACCCTAGATCGGAGACATTCCTGTACATTTGACGTCATATTTGGATTGTGCTTTAGGTTTAGGGTTAGGCTTGGTCCAGGGTTAGGGATAGCGCTAGCCCTGTTTACATCTGCAGGTCCTACCCTAACCCACAATCCACATATGACGTCATATGTACAGCACCGTTCCCCGGGTATAACGTCTTGCCAACAATATACTTTGATCATTTTGCGACTAACACATCGTTATTTTTATTTATATCTTCACGCTTCCACTATTAGGTAGGGCCATTTAGTCGGGACAGCGGCGTTTCCATCTACTGCCCATCCAATCCCGACTGTCAAGTGCTTGTCAATATGTAAATAGACGGACTTCGGTTTTGACAATTCAAAGAATCTCGACTGCCAAGGGTTCTTTAATGTGCGCGTCAACTGTCAAGGGATCTTTTACGTGCAGGCCAATATGTACACAAAAGGACCGCGGGGTTTTTCGCACCAACAGAATAAAGACAATTTTACTTGTAAGCGTCAAGGGTGCGACCCCTGACAAGTAGAAAACGGTTTTTAGATTCTTCTTGGCTCACGCCGGGACACTCTAGTCGGAACTCCTGTGTCCATTCCGTTTTACTACCACCCACTCCCACCGTCATCAATGTTTTGTTAATGTGTCCCCTAAATTAATTCAATAGGGGTTCCCGAGATATTATAGATAAACCAATACATTGTATTTGACGTAGGATTTCCAAAGGGTTAAACAACACCCCTTATTAATTCTGATGTATATTAATCTTATTGCGAATTTTATCAGAAACTTTTTCAAGGCTTATATAATTACTGCCTGTCACTTGCGATGTATATTAATAGTGTTGAGAACTTCATGCAATTGTGAATTATTTCACGTCAGAATGTTTGACAAAGGGGTTTCCCAGGGTTAAGCAATGCCCTCTTATAAATTGCGATGCATGTCTAAGTGCTTCATTCAACTGTACATAATTATATTTCAGAACCCAATTTGAATGGGAGAGAGAGGGAGAGAAAAAATGGGGTTTAAAGTCCACTCGACACAAACTAGGTCATTTCGGGACTTACATATGGTTTAATTTTATTTCAATAATTAGCTTGCGCGTAGGGGTCTTTAGCAGTTGGAGGAAACCGGAGGACCAATTTGAAGGGGAAAAAAAATGTAAAATGGCCGTTTTATTGTTGCACGTGTTCATCAATTATTGTGGGTGGTTCAAAGACACATAGTTTAGATGGACGGAATTAATACGGCGGAATTTGCTACAATATGAATTGTTGCGCATGTTCGTTGAAACATTATATAAACATTCTGATCACATCCAGCATTTACGCCATGTTTATTGGTCAGTTTTATAATAACACCACTGGGAAATCTAATATGAGTGACGTAATATTCGGCCTCTTTGACCCCTTGTAATGTCTTAAGATAATATGATTACGTTTATTTCAATATTTGTCGGACATGACAAAAACTCATTCTACGGCATATAGTTCATATTTCTGTTGGCAAGATGGGGTTTCAAACTCAACATTGAAAACGATCTCGAACGATCCATAACATTGCGTTGAAAAAACACAGATATAAGCATTCAAGAATACGTTTTATGTTAAAAGATAAAGACGGAAAACCCCGTTTTCCTTAGCATTTGCCATGTTAAGAGACGGGAGTGAAAAGGCCAGGCTAAAAATAGACACCGGAAATACGTCACGCATAAAAGCCCCTATATACTTTTCGTTGATTATAAATGCTTTGGGGAGAGTGAGAGAGAGAGGGAGAGAGAGAGAGAGAGAGAGGAAGGGTCCACTCGACACAAACTATGTTAATTTGGGATTAACGTATGGTTCAATTTTATTTCAATAATTGGTTTCCGCGTAGGGTGGGGGGTGCAGGAGGACCCAGAGTATTCCACGAGGTTAGACAGGCGATCCAGCTCCTTGTCAAGTACAAACTGGGAATCGAAACCATGCCACTTGACGTAATGACAGTCGTTATGATCTAAAGCGCAGTCAGAAGGACGACACAATCCTTTAAATGTAAAATAGACCCATCTTTGACGTTCGGATCTTAGTTAGTGTGAAGCGAGAACTCGAAACCCTGCACCTTCACCCACAGGGAGAATTCTAGAACCCACGCAGAGACACATTCTGATCTCATTGACATCATATCGATATAAGTGTTGTTCCCTAACCCCTTTACTGATAAAAAATGTCGATTTGTTGCGTGCGAGGGATTGTCGAATGTTTAAGAGATAGAAGCTTATCAAAGGTTAGTTATATGTTTCCCATCCGTGTTGATAGGTAAATCTTTGATGGAGGCTATTAGTGGGAGGTCCTTTTAATAACTTTAATTCCTGTTCAATTTAACTGTGTGTTGGTTTTCATCATGGCGTTACGTGGAATCGCGTAACGCACACTACGGCACACGATCGTTAGGACCACCATAGTGACGTAACGCCGTACGTTATCGACATTAGAGATTATGACGTCACTAAGGACACCTGTTGCTATCAGTATCAGAGTTTATAGTTAATCCGCGGAGCAGCCAACATGCAAGGTGATACATTTGTATCTTACCGTGTAAAAAGTTCGGGATTTTCATACGAACTTCAACCATATTATGTAAGAGACTTTTAGTCAACAAAATTAAATTTCATATCCGATTTCGCAAAGGGATGACCATACAAATCGACTTGGGTCGTTCTTTGTTGTAGATATAGTGAAGATGGCCTTTTAAAATAAATTGTTGAACAATACATATGTTGAAGAATTTGTTACGTTGTCTTACGAACTTGTATACAATTAGTCCATATACAAATACATTCAACACTGTAATTCATTTCCCGTAATTTTTACGACTAATTGGCTGGCAGCTAGGTTGCCAAGGTTTTATCGTAAAAATTACGATGTGTCGTAAACAAATATTTACGACCATACCGTATTTTTTACGGCCACACCGTAATTTTTACGAAGAAACCTTGGCAACCTAGCTGCCAGCCAATTAGTCGTAAAATTTACGACTCGCTGTAATCCTATGGTTACAGATTTGTCGTACTCATTATGCCAAAACCATGGAAATCTTGCTGCCTGTAATCTGAAAATGTGTCACAAAATTCTGTCTACATTTTCAACTCATAACCCCTGTGTTTCACACCAAATATCAAAAAGATCTGTTAAAATCTGTAGCTTCTATCCCGTTAACAAGGTCATAGTGGACTGATGGACGGACATGAGTGACCACAAAATATGCCCACACTGAAATGTGGCATAAAAGAATAGATAAAAGATGACATATAACAGGCTTTAATAAAAGATAATATTGAAAAGTGTACAAAGTTTAATGTAAAGTCATGGTCTATAAACTTAGGAAGTTACGGTCTGATGAAAATGTAGTCTGATGAAAATGTGTCCGTTATGTTAATAATTAAATTTTAAATTAGTAAGACTTTTCATTCTGTCCACTCATAGTGGGTCAGTTCGGTTATAAGCCTAAGCACATTGGTATTTACAGCACTTTTTTTTCTTTTCGATGACTTTGCTGCTTTGCAGCCATCTGGATTAATACCAACGATACATCTGAAAATAAAAAATATTCACTGTATAAGCACTGATCAGATTGGGGAAAAAGTTAATATATCAGTATTTTCTACTTACACCCTACCTTTTGCTATTCAAGCAATGACTTCCACAAGTGACGTTGAGGGGTGGACATGGCCGAAATACAACAAGAATTAACAATATTTTGAAAAATTCTATGAAACTCAAAAGAAAGGTCAAATTGTTTTCTTGCTTTGAAGATTTATTGGACTGCGTAGAATAGTTTCAGTTTGGTGTTATATTTTGACCACAACACTTTTGCATATGTCACTTCTTCAATTTATAATTTTCAAGTGACCTCCTGGTAAAAACTGTAATAGGAAGCTGTCAATGTCTTTTGTCTGCTCATGCCCAAAATACTAATACAAGTCAAGGCTGACAAAGTTTTGTCATGATCACAAGGGGTCTATGCTACCACGTTGCTAAAGTGCACTCTATATTACGCAGAGTCCCATCTCACCTGAAAAATCACGCGATATATACTGAGCGCCATAGAAAACTCATCACTTAGTTTTTCGTATAACAAAATGATCTTTGGGTTATAAACATGCATGTCAAGTTTCATCAAAATCGGTTCAAAATTGTGACCTCTATAGGGTCCAGAAGCTAAAAACGTGATTTTTCATACAATCAGGGGCCATAATCCATGAAGTTTCGATCCCATACATGCCAATATCGAAAGCAGCCGAGATCTTTTGGAAATAAACCTATATTCAAGTTTCGTCAAAATCGGAATTGTGACCTGTAGAGAATCCACAAACAATTGTGGACGGACGGACAGGGGCGACGACAATATACGTCCACATGAAAATGTGGGCGTATAAAAAGGGATACATATTACCGAATACATAACAAGGTAGACTGGCTCGGTTAAAGAATTCCTATTGGAGATTTGAAGCACAGAGTTTTCATTTCAATAGCAATTTTTTCAGTGATAAGGAAAATTTACTTAATGCATCGATACTATATCGCTGTTAGCTCCTGATGCATAAAATTTTACTTGATATCAGCACTAACTATCTCCAAACCACAAATATTGCACCAGGGGCCAGACCCTCAAGTGCAAAGCGATAAGCAACCAGTCTGCTGGATGTCGAAATGCGACACTTCAGACCACTAGGAGATTCCAACCCTGCAGAGACAGAACACATATTTACATTTGTACAAACTCCAAAATGCGATATTCAATGTTTAAGACATAATAAAGTCCAAAGTATAAAGTAAATGCTCTTTTGAACGAATTGGTTGTCGTTGTTACAACATTGTCTATTACGATCATAAATTCTGTAGCATCCTCCGATCATAAATTCTGTAGCATCCTCCGGAGATGTTCCTAAAAATAAATGAAAAAGAAAATTACTCTCAAATGTCTAGGGAGCTTTAACCAATGCCGCCAACTGCTCACAGGACTTCCATTTTTTACATCATATAAATGACAAGATGCTTTTCCTATTCAGATATTCCTGTTTCACCAGCTGAACATGTTTTTCAGCAATACCTTTGATTTATATCTTCAGGAGAGAGAGAGAGAGAGAGAGGGAGAGAGAGAGAGAGAGAGAGAAATCGGGTTTAACATGCACTCCACAAAAACTAGGCCCCAAGTTCACAAAGCATACTCAGACTTCAGTCGAGAATTTACTCAACGTTCAGTCACTGTTTATAAGAAATAAATTTTATCCAGAAACACAAAACTTTGCATATAGTTCTTCAGGGTATTTGATACATTAAAACAACAAAAGTTTTATAAAGGGCTATATTATTATTTTAATTACAATAAAGTCAACACTTCTCAATAAATTCTTGACTTAAGTCTGAGAATGCATTGTGAACTCGGGCGAGGTCATTTTTGACTAACGAGTGGTTAAATTTTGGACTAAAACGTGGTTAATTGGCCTGTATATGTGTTTTAATAGTAGTAGTGGGAAGAAATAGGAGGACTCGAAGAAAACCCACAAGACTGGACAGGCGAACAACTCCTTGTTATGTACAGGTTGCGGCTCAAAACTAAGCCAATATACTCAATGAAAGACGTTCTGATCTAAAGCGTACATGTTAGACCACCCTTCCTTCTCATATTTGCACTTACCTAATACGGCAATGCAAGGACTGTCAGATCTGTGTTTTTCCACTTCTCAGTCTCTTGCAGTTGTTGTTTCCTACAATATACACACAGTACTGACAATTAGCTCTTTTGTCAAAGTCAAAGAGAACAAATTTTCACAATTTGGATTTTTTTACAATCCCAAACCCTAAAGAAATATAGACCAGACAAACGACAAAAAAAATATAGTTTTAACTGCTGTTTCATTTTTACTAACCATGTCCATATTTGCGCGGAATTGCCCCATTGTCGCAACAATAATACACCAGAAACATATTGATGTATACATCATACACCAAATTGTCTCTGGTGGCTGCCATTCGTAAACAAATGCTTGGGACAATGGGGGAGACTCACTTATTCGCTCCGTAATTGGATGGAAGCTGCGCAAATAAACCAACCAGGACATCTGTTATAAACACTTAGTACAAGTAGTAAAGCTATGCTCCGCATTTAGTTTCGCACTTTGTTTTATTCGAGATGTGCGATTGTCAGTCCGGAATTCAGCAAAATTAAAATTTTGGTTGTCTGTAAATGTTGATGTTGTTATGTAAATGAAAACACTTCTGCATTCTACTTGGATTCATTGTATTTTTCATTCCGTTAAACCCATTGATTCAAACAAGTGACACCATTTTTAAAATAATCAAGATACGGTGCGTTGTTTTACCTATGTACATAGTATTAGTACACATGTATAATATCGGAGAAATCAGATGTCATGGAGAGCTGTTTAAATTAATGTTTAAAATTAATTATTTAGAAAAAATTTCAGGCTCAAAGAAAGACCTGCAATAGGCAGATTTATTCTTGCATATATATAGCAAAAGCTTTTCTCTTTAATTTAAGTAGGCCTATTATCTTGAATATTCTTCAAATAACCAAAAGGCGATTCATAGTTCATTGATAGAATGAAACAATAACACTAACAGGCATGACTGACAAAAGTGTTATCTGAAAATATATATATATATAGCCTAGAATAAAGCTGGGCTAATTGAGCAATTATAATTACTTGTGTCTACTGATAAGTTCATATCATATAGGGCCTAGATGTATTTTTCTTCATTTACGGTAGGCTAGTTAGTTTGAGTCTTTTTACTTTTTATGACTAGTCTCTATGTACGGTTGTATACGGTCTGATTTTGCAAAATTCAAATATATGGCGTACGCACGTCTTCCATTAGCCCAGGTTAGGTGCAAAAGAGTAGGCCAATTGTCGGACAATATTCTAAGCGCCTACCCATGACTCTTTTCTGCCCTGTACAGCTGGCCATGCTATTTTCCTTTACGGCCATTTTGTCACGAGATCACATGACACAGATCCAGGAATCTTATTGGTGAAAGTGGACATGGAACTTTCTGAGTGGACATGGACCCAAAATTTAAACAAAGGCCTATGTGTTTTTTGGCAATTTAACCAAGGAGGCGCATCTGTATTAATTCATGCTCACGGGACATAACACCTGTTGATTCACAGATTATGTAAATATCTCACTTTTACTGAAAAGTGGACACAGAACCAGTTAGCCTAATCCTCAGCCCACGATATACTAATATAAGAGACAATCAGTAGGCTATAGGCCTAGGCTATAGGCTAGGCCTACCTACCAAGTCTCAAACTTAGAATAACAAAAATGATAATGTTAAATAATGGAAAGTTCAATCTTTTATCACCAGGGTCACATTCCTCAAGCTGTTTTTTATACCCAGTTCTAGGCCTATAGGCCCATAGGAGAGTGAGAGCTTGTCGTATTGTTTGTAGGCTAATGTAAGGTGTAACACAGATTATAATAGAACACTAAATATATATGTAACTAGCATAACTTGCATTGATATATAGATATTTTGCAAAAACCAAAACTTTTTTTATCGATCTTTATACTTGCATTTAGGCCTATTCGTTGTCCAAGCAAGCAAAGATCCACAAATGATGAGTCATAAATTTATGCACGGATGATAGGCCTATATCCTGACTTAATAATAATAGTTAATAATGATAATCTATTTATAAAGCGAATAATAACCAAAAACCTGGTGACTCAACTGGTTGTTAGTTTCTATTTCAATGTGTGATGGTTGATTTTACTTACCGATATATGAAGATTCGTTTTCGTAAAAGAGCAGTGGCAGTGCAAAATGGATTCCAAGTCATTAGGTTAAATTTCGCGCCAGGACTATGCTTTTCTTGCGGCTGCGCGAAACACCCGGATGATCTCTTAGCGCGCATTTTACGATCAATGACGGTAGAACCGCCGTAATTCGAATTATTTTACAGCGCATTTGACGTAAACCATTTTACGGTTACTGTCTGTCACGCATTTACGGCGAAATATCCGTAAAATTTACGGAAAAGTTTTACAGTGAAGTAAATCTTGACAGACGAGCTGGTGTTGGATAAAATATAGATCATATTACTTTTATATAAGGTAGTTACCAGGTCCGGATTAAGCTTGTATGGGACTTCTGGATGAAAATGTCACTGGGGCCTTTAAAGTGAAAAGGGGGACATATTTTGGTCATTGTCCGCCACACTCACACAATTTGTATGCCATTAAGGTAGATGGATAGATGTATTTGATACAAACATATAACAGCATACTAAATAAAATCATAAGGTTATAAGATTATAAATAATAGGTGTTAAATATAAAAAATATATATATAACGAAGTTAGAGAGCATCCCTTTAATATTGCGGACCCTGGCTACAGCCTAGTCAGCTCTCCCCTTAATCCTAAAATTATTTCAATCGTCCAGGTTACTTTGGCGAATAGAAATCTTTATCATGATTTGGTCCAGCTCTGCACTATATTGGCAGTATCGTTTTGGGGTCGTCTACAAGTGTCCAATTGATCCACTCTGAACCGAGATTTTAGCGATTGAATTTCCAGTCTAGCCACGATCATCATTACAAACGTTGGCACGAAAAAAAACCCCATAGTCTCGAGTATCGATTTCATTATTAAATCATAAATAAAAGTTGCGCAGCAAATTGAACCCTGATCCAGGCTAGCGTTGACATCGGGAGTTGATTATGGTCTGGATAAGCTAATTTAGATTTTAATTAGCTTATCCAGACCTTAATCAACTTCTAATTAATAATTTAGAAAACATTTCAGGCCTAAAGAAAAACATTCAATAGGCAGATTTAGCTCTTGTATAATATAATGTATGTCTAAACGTGTTAGGGGGGGCTGGGATGGCCTAGTGGTCTAGAGTGCCGCGCTTCGACCTCTAGCTGGCCGATCACCCCTGGCTTGCGGCTGTAGTTTTGATTCCTGGTGTGAGCATATGTGGCATGGAAATAGGGGCGCCTTCTCAACCTCGTGGGTTTCCTCCGGGCACTCCGGTTTCCTCCCACTGCTAAAGACCCCTAAGCGCAAGCGAATTATTGAAATAAAATGAAACCATATGTTAGTCCCAAAATGACCTGGTTTGTGTCGAGTGGACGTTAAACCCCATTTCTCTCTCTTTCTCTCTAAACGTGTTATTATGAAATAATTTTAAGATTTATAAGTTCAACCTATTGCTTTCCAATAGCGAACTCACAAACATACAAAGTTTTATATTCGTATCTAACATAAATATATATTATCTATTTTCATCTATATGCATCCATTTTAGTCGTTTTTCTCGCACAAGAATGAGAAAAGCAACAAGATTAAAATCACGAAAAATCAGCTCGAATAAAATGTAGTAAAAATTATCAGATTTAAATTCTATTGTTTCCTCACAACCAGCATGTCCACCGGGTTTTATAACATCATCGACGGAAAACAATACATGTACTTTTGTTTTTAATGTTTTTGAGTATAACGTCCGCTTCCACCTGGGGTGATACTTATATACCCTGCTTAAAATAGCGGAATAAAAAAACGCCAGTCAGTGCGGCTTACGGCGGGAATCCGGATAAAATCACCATTATAATACAAAGTATTTAAAGTTCCAATTTCATATTTTCTAAGAAAGTCAAAACATATGTATTTCTATGTCTTTTGCTCAAAAGGTTGTCAACTCACTATTATACGATCATGGGCAAAATTTCACAGGCATTAAAGTGGCTGACACAGACTGATTGAGGAAATAGTAACACAATTACCTCCCTTGTTTTCCCATTCCCCTCCATGGACGGCCATCTTCAAACGTTTGAATTTGACGTTGAAAATGATATTTTTGCCAATTTCTCAACTGGCAATAGTGAATTATAGGATTAATAGGATTATTCTTTAACAAGGTAGGACTGTTTATAGGTACAATCTATTTTAGGGCTTTATTTCAATACATTTTAAAAATATAACTTAAAAATATGCTATTGGAACTTTAAGTGAACTGTGTATAAAAATAGTGGAAAAGGGTGGATTTTGTGGAGTTTTCAAGTACAGACAGGGTCGTGTAAACGTCGAGAGCATTTATTTATCTATATTAAATAACCACCATTGTTAAATGTCTACGTTTCTAAAATACTTGATTATTACTTGAATTGAATGGCGTCATTAACTAATCGTAGCTCTAAGGCTGAAACATTTTTGCAATTCTAATTTTATTTATTATTAGGCTATGGCGTGGTCGCAATTAGTACGTTTTATACCTATGTACAATACTTACCGACACGGGATTATCTTCTAATCTCCGCTCTCTAAGTATAGAAATAAAATGAAATGGGGTTTAACGTCCCACATGAGAAAACCCATGAGGTTGGACAGGCTACTCTACCCCTCCTCACGTACAAGCGTGAAATCATAAGGACTCCAATAGACCCATGTGGCCTGTTGTTGACTATCCGCTTGTACGTGACAAGGAGTAGGGTAGCGTGCCAAACCTCGTGCCCCCCCCCCCCCAACTACTAAAGACGCTAACCAGCAAGCGAATTATTGAAATAATATTGAACCAAATGTTACTCTCTCTCTCTCTCCCTCCCCCTCTCTCTCTCTCTCTTGTCGGTGATTAATAGAACCCTTTGTATTGCTCCTCCAGTTTAGTAAGTATCTCTTATCACCCTGAATTCGCGCCTTATTCAACTTTAACACGTTACGAAAAAACAATTTACAGAAACATTTAAGCGTACTTGTTATCACTATAATATTAGGGTTTATAAAGCAGGTGGCTTCATTTGGAAAGGGTTTAGTTTCTTTAAAATTGTATAATGTTCTTTGTCAAATGTCAGACCTTCCCAGCAAGTGGGAAATCTGAGGAACTTTTTCGGTCATGTAATGTCCCAAATTGTCGTCAGGTTTCTTAACTGAATAGTTTTTGGGTTATATCTCTTTTAGTTATTAAGTTCGCAAACAATCAGATTTCAAGTGACATGAAATGGGGTTTAAAGTTCTACGGTTCTGCACCGACTGGGCTTATGAACGAAATTTCCCCGGACAGCAAAGCCTGTGTCTATTTTTCATCGAATTCCTACAGCCGAGGGATCTTTTACGTGCACGTCAATGTGTACATGGGACTTCAGTGTTTCGTGCCACCCCAAACTATAGACACACGTTAATTATAAACAAACTGACCAAAGTATTTGATTATTCCACAATCGCTTAACAAATGTTATTAATCATTTGTATAAACGCTTATGAATCGAACGGTAGCTGTAATGGCTAATCGATGTAGAAATATACAAATAAGAACATTATTTGGCGTGAAAATATACGATATAAATCCCCATCAAAGGAATTTCATGAAACTTATTCGGGTATGAAAATAAAGATATCACTTCGATTAGAAGGTTATTTTACACCAAATTAAGATCAAATATATTTATTGCTATCATAAATCAACAATAGACAAAACAAAAAAAACCGGTCACCAGTATCAGCCTAAAGCATTAACCCCGAACATCCATCCCCAGGCCGTAATGGAGTCATCACCTTCGGTCTACTTCGTCAATTTGTGCGTGAGTAAAAGACAATAAAGATGTTATTGGGTTGGTTAAAGTGGCCTGCGGGAGAGGCATTGGAAGGTTTATAGGTATATCGTATCTATATTCCCGTCTTTGATCTTTTGATCTGGCGACGTTCCCGCCCGGTGGAGCAATTCTGGATCTTAAGTCGGCGATCACTCCATTGATTGATTATTGATATATCTATGACGGTTCGTGTCGTGTGGTAGTTTGATATGAAACACCCTTGAGCTCAACAGATCAGAAAAAAGGACAAGATTTGTCTTGTATTGTCAATTGTATACATATATAAGTAATAGTAAACAATTGATTGAAGGTATAAATTATACTAAAACTAAAACAACGATCTATCAACAACAACTATACTTGGTGCTGCCATCCTTTCAAATAATTTTGTATATAAAAACTATGTCTTACTTTAAGTATAGCTAAAACATTTTATAAAATAGAATTAATTTTTCGTATTATTATTATTATTACATCATATTTATTGTGCGCCCTTTCATTAAATCCATAATAAACAAACTGATGGACAGGCTAAAAGTTGTACATATAGAGTCAGTTAAAAGTTTGTTTAACTGAATGTGTTTTAAATTGATTTTCTTAAAAGCATATAGAGGTTTTCCCACATCTTATAACAGGTGCTTGAAAAGTAAAAGGGCGCTGACCATAACAGACTACTAGGTGAACAGTTTTGGGCCCTTAAAAATAGTATTTCTGATGTACGTAATGTTCGGCCAGTTGTCTAAAGTTCTAAAGGATCTGAGAGGTAAACAGGAACTAAATTATTTAAACATTTAAAAGTAAGTAATAAAATCTTAAAATCAATTCGATATTTAACAGGTAGCCAGTGTATATTATATAAAACTGGAGTTATGTGGTTTTCTAAGTTCAAGAAACAAGTCTATACTTAAAATCCTAACAAAGAAATATCATTTCGTACTTCATCTAAATCTAACATTATAAAAATACCATTTCGTACTTCATCTAAATCTATCATTGTATAAAAACCATTTCGTACTTCATCTAAATCTAACTTTGTATAAAAACGATTTCGTACCTCTTCTAAATGTAACATTGTATAAAAACCATTTCGTACCTCATCTAAATCTAACATTATAATAAACCATTTCGTACTTCGTACTTGCCCTAAAATCTAACATTATTTTTTTAAACAGTTTAGTATTTCATCTGTACGCAAAAATCTAACACAATAAAAATACCATTTCGGACGTCAACTATACCTAAAAAATCAAACAATATAAAAATACCATTTCGGACGTCAACAATAACTAAAAAATCAAACATTATAAAAATACCATCAACTATACCTACAAATCACCCACAGCCATGTACGGCTAATTCTGGTCACTGTCCATACAAAGACTGGAGTGGGTGGGTTTCTATAAATAAATAACAATTTTATTACTTTAACGATTTAATTTGCTATATTATTTCTATTATACTGTAAAGGGTATAACCAACAGTAAAATAACCCAGAAGCAACAGTTTTCGACAACTTGACACAAACTAGTTCATTTCGGGACACATGGTTCAATTAATATTCGTCTTTATCAATGGGAGGAAACTGGAGTACCCAGAAAAACCCCACGAGTTGGACAGGTGACCCTACTCTTTGTCACGTACAACCGGGGATTCGAAACAACGCCCCCCCCCCCCCGCACACAGAGTGAATGACAGACCTTATGATACAACACACGCGTAAACCATTCGCCCCCTTAATATTTATAACTATGAGTATGGTTTCGTGTGGTCTAGCAGCTGGTTGAAATTAGAAAGGGGATTTCCCAAAAAACAGTTAAAATTAGAACTAGTTATATCACATCAGATCTTTTTATAAAATGCTACAGATGTGCATACAGGTGCAAATACAGGTAAACTAGGTCATACACAGTTTGTTTACTCATATAATGTTGATGAAACGGGGATGGGCAGGTGTGTTATAATACATTGTCCTCTGTTGGTATATATAGGGTACGAGGTTGTAGATGGGGGAGGGGGCAGGATATTTATTATTAGGCCCGTGATTTTCTATCAACATATTCTACACTAGTTTGGCTGAGCTATGACAGTATACCGAAGGACCTAGACTGACCCAAAGAGAACCCACGAGGTTAGGCAAGCAGGGAATCGAAACCACTCCATTTATGATTTAAAGGGACAATAACACTTTTGGTGGCTTGGCAGCTCGAGAAAATAAATAATAGCCTTATTCTAAGTACTAGATGTTTAAGTGTCCTACCTGTTGTGTAAATTATCTACCACAACCTATTTTACTTGTCCAGAAGGTTCGAAAATATTTTAAAATGCAAGCCACATTTGAAAAGGTTTACCTTAGACTTTTCAAATCAATTAGTTGAATTTTTCCATTTTTTTTAGATTAGGTGTGCTAAGATGAAATTTATATCATCAATTAATTGGAATATTGTAAAATAATACAATTTGTTGACCAGAATGAAGAATGGGACATATTATTCATTTTCAACAAGAGTGGTATTGGGGCTTTAAAGCTCGGTCGTTGAGCCCCCACCCAATCCTCCCGAGTGGTTAAAAGGAGCGGCACTCTTTACTTAAACGTTTTATAAGATGCTTGACCGGGTAACAATGTTTTCATTCTCCGCCACCCCACCTAGCAAAAAATCGACTCAGGTTGGATGAGTGAATATGAAGTTAGTCACGGATTTCACAATAAGTGTTACTAATTTCACCGATTCAAAAAATTAATCCGTAATCTAGAATTTTATTGAAAGAAAAACAATATAGATAACATATCGGAGCCTTTGATCTCAAAGGTCAAGTAATCTCCAGAAATTTCTCGTCTAATGAGCCATAAGAAATCACAAAATAACTGATCTCAAAATTATTTTCTGTTTTTTCGGAGACAATGATAAATGAAAAGCTAAGGGTGGTACTATCATGTTATAGCAAAAAATTATGATCCGTGATCTTAAATCGACCATTTATTATTATAATGGGAAATATGTGGATTACTATTCATCAAACGGTAGGTTCAATATTAAAAATGGCCGTTTTCAGACTAAGGGGCGGGTTTAATGTAGCGGTTCGTTGATAACGGTGTGTCGGGCCACTCGTGTGTAAAATCGGGAGTGACGTTCAAGAAATGAAACATTGGTATAAGCTTTACGGTTGAATTTTGGGGATCAGGGAACCAGACTATGGGTCATTTGATTGTAATAATTTCCATATGATTTCATACTAACGATTACAATGGAATCATCCGTTGTAGTAAACTGGAGTTATCCTACGTTTTAAAGGCTTCCCCCTGTGCACTTGTTCTTCTAGAAAACACTCCAAAGCCCGGAGCATTCAATATCTACTATTAAAAGATATTGATCTGAACTGCCCGAAACACTTTGTAAAATATTTATAAATTTTAATAATTGTACCCCAAGAAATAGGGGAATAGGCTTGACAGTAAGTCACATCTTAAAACGAGATAAATCTGTTTCAAATTGACCGATACAATGGGGGTTGGGTTGTGATGGTCTTGTGGTCTACAGTGTGGTACTTTGTGACTTGTGGTCGGGGTTTCGATCGCTGGTGTAAGCGTATGTGGCTTGGAGAGAGGTACTTCGGGTTCCTCCCTCGGGTAAAAAACCCTGCGCGTGCATTAAGATAATTTAGAAAACTCAACATGTCTGCAATATCACCTTTAAACACAAAGAACAGCAACCGGTTTAGATTTGACCGAAGGTCGGACAAGGGACAACGTATAGTCGTTCCGATAGTACGAAATACCGAGGTCCCATGTACACAGTGGCGTTTGCGTTAAAGACCCCAGGCAGTTAGAATTCGATGTCCGGGCAAAGTTTCCCTCATAGCAAACTATAGTCCAGTCGGGGCAAAACATTCGGGCGAACGGCACGCTTATAATTTGTAATGTAAACGGGGTTATTGAGACAATACACAATTCGAATTTTTGAAGACGATATCGAAATTGATGAGGCGTTGTGAATAATGAAACCCGGGACTTATATTAGTGTTTAACGTCCGCTTTACCCAGGGTGATATTGCATACATGTTTCGCAGTACAAGGCGCACTAGACTATTCGAGGGGGGGGGGCTAATATCAAGAAGATGGCCCCGGGAATCCCCAAACCTCTCCACGCCCCTGACTCCTGATAAACTATAACACCATCTACCTATAAACGAAGGAGATGGTTAAAGATACATTATTTAATGTATAGATAAAGTGGTGCCAGTTCTTGCTTATAACAGTACAAAAAATAGACAATGTAAGATGAATATATTGAAAATTTCATTTCTCTACGACTGTTTGAAGATGTAACACACGTCTTTTATTATCGTAACACCGATACTAAGCTTCGATTATCCATTTATCGTATTCTTTAAAATCTGGCTGGTATTCAAATCCATTTAAATCTTGACTATCCGATGCTCTAGAGAGTTGATTTTTATGCTTATCATGCGAATAATATCTAAATATTAATAAAAAAGTAGAAATTTTAAAATGTTTAGGAGCTTTGGTATACAATTCGTCCATGTCTTTCTAAAGTTGTGTATCTTTGTATAATTATATCCATGTATGTATCCTTTGTTTGTTTCATGTATATTTCTATTATTTATTTGTATATGCACATAACTTTGTACGTTTTGTTTAATATAATAAAGCCCTTCTTCTACTATAATATTTGAAACCAGAACAAAAAACCTGCAGTAGGCAGATTTAGTACATAATTTAGATCTATAAAATTGACCTTTGACATTAAAATGCATTAGGTTGTTTAGAATGAAACCCATAGGTATTAACATTTTTTGAGGAAGATTAAAGGTAACGTGGGTAAACTATGGTGTAGTCACCAAGAGATCGTGATATTTGGTATTTTATAGCAGAAGTAACCCATGAAATATTGCCTTTGTATATTATGTAATGAATGAGAGAATGGATAACGATCTTTAACAATATGTCTAGTAAAGGAGAGTATCGGGTGAATGTGTGTATATCATATTATAATATAGACCCATATAATACCTGTACAGAATCCGTACAATAACCACACGTGCACCGGGTATTAGCTTTCATAATGCCCACTTTCTTCTAGCATAAATCACCACGTACAAAAGACTGGTCACGCAAAACGCGATCGAGGCCTGTGACACGCGTCATTAAGTCGCCGGGCAACAAAAGGCTACCATAATTACAATTGAACCGTTTCGTCTTGCGGTCAGTCGTTCAGTCTGATTTAGATATTAAAGTTTCTTTACAGATAGGCGCATTCATGATATTCCCTAGGCTAAAGTAGCAGAGTCTCTAACTCATTATCATCCACAGTCTTCGACATTGCAAAAACGACTTATTGATCAATTTAAATCAACATTGTTATCTTACCGTGAAAAGTTGGGCTTCTGGTATCCAATATGTAAGATAAAATGAAGATTTTAAAATTGACACACGAATCGTGTGCCAGAATGCTTTCAAGCGCCATCTATATGAAGCAACTCGATGAACGCAGCTAAACATATCCGATGTAGGAGAATACTACCGTTGTAGACCGGGAAAACCAGACGTCAAAGACTGCCATTCAATTCGGATTCTTGATTACAAATTATTGTATTTGGCTATGATGCGGTCCGGTCTCTTCGCGTGTGTCGCCCAACATAAATGATGAGACGTTACAGAAACAATTGAATCTGATTGAGTTTATATACATTCATATTACGTTATTATAATGCGTCGCGACTCATTTGTGTCAATTTCTAGATGCCAAAGAATAGCGATTTGGCTCCTTTAAATCCGGACCGCATCATGGCCAAATCCAATCATTTGCGCTCAAGGTTATACAATACTGAAGTAATTTCTTTTTACAAAAATGCGTTAACCATTTTTTTTTGCAACTAAATGACACATCATGACGGAAAAAATATACTGGTTAATAAATTAAAATACAAAATTGGCGGAAAAAATGGAACCAGTGTATTTCAAGACGTGACAGACAAGGAAAGATATATTCTACCTATTGTCGGTCCTTGTAAGCCGACATCAAGTTCCTAATCTTGGAACGACTTAGGCTCGGTTATTCTGCAGTTCCTGGGACGAGGTAACCAACACCAGACGCAGCTCTCTTTAATTTTGCATTTTCAAAACAATCACAGTTTGGAGTGTGTGTGTGTGTGGGTGTGTGTGTGGGTGTGTGTGTGTGTGTGTGGGGGGGGGGGTGTCCTGAGGCTATTTGCCTGAAAGTTTTCTTTGTCACCCGAATTTTCAGAATGAATCAATCATTACCTAAAACGAATACTCAAAACATAACCCGTAAGTGATTTCGTTTTACAATTAGACAATTATATTTCTATGATATATGGTCTCATTCTCTGATGTTTGTGTCAAAAAATCGAAAACATAGGTTGCCTGGCAACGAAACATACGCCCACACAGCAGCTAAATCGTCCGGGCAGTCAACAAGAGTTGTCGCATATTAAGTAATTATCAGAAAATCATTAGAATTTGTTTGGTTTTTATAAAATTCAGCCCCATGCTAACGTTTAGTATACGAAACATTTAATATTATTTCTAAAATTGGATAGTAATTGAGACCTCTAGAAGGACCACAAGCTAAAAAAGTCAATTTTGCGTACAATCAGGGGATATAATTCAGGAAGTTACAATCCGGTATTATCCGTTGAAAATCAAAAGGAACCAAGATCTTTGCGTTATAAACATGCACAACCTTGATATAAGATATTTTCACACTATTCGCGTACAAACTGCGGCCATTTTGTCTGTCAATTTTGGTCCGATTTTCACGAAATTTGAACTCAATCTTCATTACCATGTAACGGTGATATAATCAAACAGTTTTTTTTTTAAATCGGATAATAATTTTGACCTCCAGAGGGACCACGAGCTAAAAAGGGTGATTTTTCGGACAATCAGGGGCCATAATTCAGGAAGTTACCATCCGATGGGTGGAAATATCGAAAGGAACCAAGATCTTTCGGTTAGAAACATACATGTCAAGTGTCATCAAAATCAGTTCAAAATTGTGACCTCTATAGGGTCCACAAGCTAAAAACATAATTTTTCGTACAATCAAGGGCCATAATCCATGAAGTTTCGATCCGATACATGCCAATATCGACAGCAGCCGAGATCTTATGGGGATAAACCTATATTTGAAGTTTCGTCAAAATCGGATAAGAATTGTGACCTGTAGAGAGTCCACAAACAAATTGTGAACGGACGGACGGACGTCCGAACAGACAGGGGCGACGACAAATATTGCCAGAAAAATGGGCGGTTTCTACGCATATGTCCACGAGACTTTTCAAAATGATCAAGGACAATGACTTATAGTTTAATTATCGGAAATCGATGACAATCAATATAATTTTTCATCTCACGAGCATTAACGTCAAGTCAATCGGGTGATATCTTCAGCGTCTAAAATGGAAGATGGACGGGGTGGACAGGGGCAACTGCAATATACGACCACATTTCGGCAAGAATGTCTAAAAACGATGAAATAATTTTCCTGTATACAAGTTAAACAGTCGAAAACATTTTGACTAAGGAGCGAGTCGTTTAAAGATTTTAAATTTTGGTTTTTCCATTTGTCATGAATATTGTCCATAAAATCCACTTGCAGTGATTAAGATGCTGGCTCGCTAATCAGGAGGTATCGGTGTTGACCATAAAAGTTCATCTGGACTTACAGACGTGCCCCACTCCCGTTATTAGGGCCTGACAACTGAAAGGTCTAGTCGTTCGAATGGGACAAAACCGAAGTCCCATGTACACATTGGTGTGAAGGTAAAAAATCCCTTTTAGAGTTAAGATTCGATATATGATTACAGTTGAATCTGCATTAAGCAGCCACCCAAGGGGGTTTTCACGACTGACTGCTTTACAGGAGTGGCCACTGAATAAAATCATTTTGTTTTTTTGTTGTGACATCAATTAGATATTACGCTTGGATGTATTGAAAGCAAACACCAATACTTGCATCGGTAAAATTTGGCCGTCGCCGAATCTTGGCAACATTTGCCTCATAGCACAATGTATGGCGCATCCCCGTCTTCATTATTCCAGTTGGAGCAGAACAGTAGAATGTTAAACTCTGTTTCTTTCATTTGATTTGCGTTTGTTTTCACATTTGCTAATCCAACAGTTAATATAAACATTCTCTCTCTAGAATCCCCGTGATCCCTGCAACTTTTCTCACAGCAGCACGTAATACACACATGAGCTGTGGTCACCCGCGAATCACAAAAATATTAGCAACAAATTAGTCGAATATTTCAAAATATTTATTCCCAACAAATAATTCATAATATCAACAAATTTAATCGTTTTCATAAAAAGCACTTAACAATGACTTATATGTAATAAACTATGTACAATAAAAACAGTTCAAAATACTCATAAGGCCACGACATTTTAATTTTCTGCTTGTCGGACGCTTGATAAATAAATAGCTATTTGAATCATGTGAAAGTTGTTTTATTTAAAATTTTAGAACTTCAGAATTTGTAACTAAAAGCGTTTAAACAGCACAACCAAGTACTTTTAGTTTTAAGTACTTTTCTCCGAAGAAATAAGAAGGAAGTTTTTTTCTCGGTGTTTTGGAAAAGCAGAAAATTAAATCGTTCGGGCCTTGATAGAAAAACTGACTTAAAGGAGTTGGGTGATAGCATTCGACACAACCTTCGTTTGAGAGAGAGAAAGGAATGGGGTTTAATGTATATTGTACACTCGACACAACGTAGGTCATTTCGGGATTAACAACCGGGGAATCGTAACCACAGACCATATGATGCAACGCACACGCGCTAAGCATTCGGCCATCCAACTTCCCATTTTCGTTTGAAAATTCTATGATACATGTATACTGATGCGTTGCATGTAGACTTATATCATATCAAAATATAATTAATCTAATAAGGCACTTCATTCGACTTTGTAACATGATCATTTGTTGTAAATAATAAAAATAATAAGGCACTTTATTCGTCATGCAATTCTAGCCGACATATTGTATGTACTATCAAACAATTGGCTGAGAAAGAACCTCGGAAATTTTCCCCTTGTCAGTCGTGGATGACGGAGACCCTGGCAAGAAGCTGAGTTTCGCCGTTCGGACCGAGGTCGGTCGACAGTTGAAATTCGAACTAAGAGTGGCACTATCTGGGCAAAGTTCCCATCATATAACACTACACATACCCGGTTTATACAAATGCTAACCGGTAAAACTCATTTCAATTTTATTTTATTTCACCATTATGTCAATGGTAAACAGAAAGGAAGTAAGTGGAGTGAGTATTAACATCCCTCCTGTATGCGCTAATAGATCTAGGCAGACAGACACACCATGCAGAAGAAATTATATCAAAACATGGGTTTTTTTCTACCAAATATTCATCGACTTACAACTGTCAATATTTTTTCTTAGGTGCATGCCAACGAGTACATACGTGGGCGTCGGTTTTTTCCACCCCATCCGATGAAAGAGAAAGAATTGTATGTATAGATAAAAAGTAAATATATAAATGATCTATCAATTAAAGATGCATTATATATTTTGTACACGGTGAAGAGTCCATTTGCTGATAACACTATTTTGCCTCGACCGTTTTTTTAGGACTTCGAATTTTGACTAATGATTTGGATTGTTCGTACTTGCTTTTATTTTATGTAATCATATAAAGAGCTTGTTGTTATTGCTATATTATGGAATACCGCCATATTATCGTTTAACGTAGATATGGCGGACATAGGCTAATCCAGTTAATATCAAAGCCATCTTAATTTTCTGCACCAACCGGGATGCACACGCTATGCACCATCTGATAGAACAACTTACAACTTACCAGTCGCATCAAGCTATCTTACTACAACGCACGGCGTTAAACTAAATTTTCTTGAATTAGGAAATGTATTTTTAAAGTGCCCTATCTGAGTGTAATATTCATGTATGCGCATAACCCTGGAAGGTGTTTTATGCACCCTTACCCTTTTTCTACATAGTTAGAATTTAACAAGACTGCGAGTATACAAAATGGAAGAACAGTTTTCACACATATTTTGCATATCATAAAACTGCATGAATGCATACAATGTTTACTAAGTACTTTGCAATTGTTTTCAAACTTAATGTTAAACCATTTGAATTTTATAATGAAACAATCAAATATACAAAATGATTTTTTACACATGTAAGGAATGTGTAGAATGAAATGCTTATCACACTAGTGACGTCATATTAGTCAATGACGATTCCACCGTAAACACAATAATCCAAAGTTGGTCCAAAAGAACCAAGCGGACTGCCTCGTCCGATACACTGCATAGTTAACGATCAATAGTCAAAAATACAAAAATAATTTTATAACAAGGAATCCACTCCATAACACATCCTATTTAATTTAAAACTTAGCTTCATTTTCACAACAGTTTGTCTTACCCTGCACAGGCATCTTTAAAATCTAAAACAAGTCACTCGTTACCATGGACGCCACATGTTGTCATTGTCCAAATTCGGTGCCTCTAAAATGTTCATGTTATTGTCCAATTTTGGAATTGGTGGACCAAATGTTGGTTCTCGCTCTGTTTTTATGGAAATGGAAATCGCCTCTGTAGCTTGTTTGGGACTACTTCGTTCCGGCATTCGGAAACTTGAAGGTGCCTCGTTCATGATTCGTTTAATGTCCATGATCTCTTGTTTAGTTTCCATTTTAACATCTTTCAACGGTTCTCTTAGCTTCGGAGACTTTGATTCGGACTGGCGTAGGGGTTCTACTTTCGCTGTCGGAGGAATCTGATATACCGGTGTAGGAATATGTGTTTGACTAGGTAATCCGTTTTGCACAAGGTTCCACATAGTGTTGTATGAGCCAATAGAATTCAAGGCTAACCCAGCCGACGACATTTGATTGGCTGACTGCATTTGCAAGGCCTGTAAATGCGGCGGCAAGAGTTGTGCCGCTTGTGGTGGCGGGAGTTGACTGATGCAATTCGCTAGATGATTGAGAACACGACCTTTGACCTCGTGATTAGCACCTTGCACGCCATCAAGATATCTAGCCACCTCGGCAGCACATTCATTAAATCCAGCACGATACTTGCTAACAACAAACGGATCTGACGTCATGGCAACTGAAAATATAAAACGGGAACGGTGTGAAAATCATAATGACAGGTTTAAAATACAAACAATTTTTTATATGAATGTTCGATATCTTTAACTTATGATCGATAAATTTGACTAAAAATTCCTTCAAAACCCCCTAAACTGTTGTCAAGGTGACCACATTGCTGTCATCGCACTCATGCTACTGTAGCCATTATTACATAGCACGGTGTCATAGACAATTATCAAAATTTGAACTTCTTTGATACGGTGACAAAGGTGAAATTCTGGTTAAATACAGTAAAATGGTCGCTGCCAGTAAATTCTAATTAATGAAATAAAATGGGGTAATGCACCAACTGGGATAATGGAGACGGGCAGAATTAATAACCGTTCAAAACCAAATTTATTGTCTGCAATATTACGCCAGATATAGTTTTGTGAGTGTCGTTGCTTGGGGAGGGTGATGGGGTGGGGCAGTGTCGTAGCGTAGTTGTCCGGAACCGCTGTCCTGGCAGCATTTCCCTCATAGTACACTGTATGCCGTATGTCCTTCCTCAACAGCCCGGTCGATTCAGCACAGTAGGACGTTAAACTCTATTTTATTTCTATGTTGTGAAAGTGTCTGTAGTGGAGATGAAATGTACATGTATCTTACCCGCCATTTGTTGTCTTTGTAGTAACTTGAGATGTTTCACCGTCATTTCTAAAATGTCAGCTTTCTCTAATTTCGAATATTGGGTACTCTGAAAATACACAAAAATAACAACCATATAAGATAAAATATTTCTTAAAACTGAAGGAAGTTGCAGTGCCTCAGTGATGAAGACGTTGGCTCGCTAACCTGGTGGTGCAGTGTTTCATAGAGTTGGCCGCGAAAGTTCCTCGGGATTAGCCAGGTTGGTTCACCATTGTCAGTGACGCAGGACGGTGGGCCCTATCGTCCCGTGTACACATTGACGTGCACGTCAAAGAACCATTTGACCGTTGGAATGTGACTGCTTTTCGACAGGGACGTTTTAAGATTTATCATGGCGGAGACTGTACTATTTTGAGGGCCCTCTTTCGCTGGGTGGGGGAGGGGAAAGTGGGGTCTTGATGGATGATTTTTATGCCGATTCAATGACTGCACTCTCATTCAGTAACATTCTCGACAGTAACATTGTATAGAAAACGATTGACTTGGACCCTTTCCCTTGGCCAGAGGGGCCCTTTTATCAGACGTGAGGCCATTTTGTCTGCCTTTAGGGCCCCCATAACTAGAGTACATTTTTATTTTTCACAACGGTTTTAGCATTTTTCTCCCGTTTTATTTTTCCAATTTCTTTGATTTTTTTTATACGGGGAGGCTCGCGCCTTCAGTGCCTCGGCTATAAAACGCCTTTGCTTTTCGGGCAAAATGTCCCTCATAGAAATAACACTTTATAGCCGTATGTGCGTACTTCCATTGATTAATATTCATACTTAAAACACCCATTCTTTTGAAAGTGAGCACATACAACCAGATAATAGTTTCCAGGTTTGCTCAATACTAGTACGTACACTCAGTGTTGAACAGACGTTTCGGGCACACAGGTACAAACTGGTAATAATCGGACAAACTGGTTAATGTTAAGCTGTTTTGTGGCCGAAACGCCCTATATTCACACACAGAACACCACCCATATGCAAATACCCAGCGACTGGGGTCTGAAAGAAATTTCGAACTCTTTAAAGTATTTCATTGTTTACTGTTGATGTTTTGTTGCCAGGCCGTCCTTACATCAGTTTACATCTGCGCAATCGATAGGTTTCAAACACAAAGGGAGATAACTTGCTGGCAGTGCATTCCTTCGATAAAGGAAATATGATCAAATCATCGAGTGTGAAGCAACAAGTGGTTCACAGCCATCTTTAAAACCCACAAACAAAAGAAAAGCTGCTGGCTCGTATTGTTCCACGCTGAAATAATACACGCTTAATAAGTTCAAGTTTACGAAATACCCTCGCAATCCCAAAATAAACAAACGGAAAAAAGTCAAAAAGGATGATCACCGCGTTGAGACGCAAAACAAATGGTGTAGTTTACATGATGGTGTAATTTATTGACAAAGCCTTCGGCACTGTGCCTCGCGCGCGCCGCTATAGCCTTCTTATCAACATCACGTGATCCGTCAGCGTGGGAAATAGCATGGAAAAACAAACAAACTCAACTCACTTCTGGGGAAGGGCCAATTAGTTTAACTGACGACGGGGGTGTTATGTAATGACGAATTGTCTTGTTTATTATAATAAAGTAATGAAGAGTGGTCACCCCTTGTCGTGCTCTACTAAACGGCTTAGTCTTGAATTATTATCATTAAGCAAATATTATTTAGAGGGTGATTTCTGTGACGTTATACCGCCACAGGACGTTATTTTCGTGGGAGTTTTTCAAATTGTATAAAGCTTCCTATTTAACGAGCATAATCTTTAATAAGGTTCGTCTTTGGCAACACCTTAAATTACTAATGCAGATATAATCATTAAAACGCGTGGAGAATTGCCATGGATTGTAATACATAGACGAGCGCGTTTTATTAATCGCACGTAACCTGTACGTATTCGCAGATCAACAAGTGGTTTGTTTTACAAAAATTGGTTTCCTGATTTTTTTTACCGGATAATGAACGACACAACAGGGTTCTTCTGAGACTCGATGGTATTTTTGGTCGCCGGTTTCATTAATCGCGCTTATCCTACACATATTTCAGAGATCAACAAGTGTTTTTTCTTTTGAGCAACCCCCCCCCCCCTCCAAAATAAAACAGATCTACGTTCCCAAGCATCGTTACTGGACAATTGCAAGTAGTGGCATTAAAGGGGGTTCCCCCGAAGGAAATGTTGCACGATGTATTGTGACCAGTAAAATTTTAAAAGTTGTTTTCAGTATTGTCAGTAATTCTATTGACGAAGGTATCATGGAGTCCAAGCCTGGAAATAAGGCATCTATCACAGAGATCATTACGCGTCGAGGGTTCTAATGTAAAATCTCAGGACATGTCTATTGGACAATAACACCCCTCTAAATACGAAACAGGAAGTGTTTATCGACATTGTAACATGCTTTTTTAGGATTTTAAAAGACATTACTAAAACAGAAGGGTGTTATTGTCCAATAGACAGTGTCTAATTGACCAATCAAAACGCAGGGTTTACCCTGAAGCATGTTACAATAATACATGTCCGACACTAAGTTTAAAATGTCAGGTACTATTTCATTAGTGCCGTACATTTTGTCAGGTACATCTAAAACCGTTTTGTCTTTAGGCCTGAATCATGTAGCACTGTATAATTAAACTAATTAATTACAAATAGTTTCTTACAAATCTCGGTCTTTTAATAGTTGATTGTTAACTACGCCAATTTCTGTTTTAAGATCGTGGGAAGGTTGAAGGTATAAAGACGTGGTAAATAATCAAACCCATTAATTAGTATAAGCTTCTTACGTATCCCGGTCTTTTTACTATTAAAATACTCGGGTCACTGTTACCTACGTCACTTATATATTTCCCATCAAGAATTACAAGTGGAGATACACAAATTACAACCCAATTAAATAGGTCCAGATGTTCCAACAAACTTATATATCGTGGGAAACCATGTTGAAACATGTTTTACGGTTTGTTGTGGATTTTATTCAATCATTAAAGATGCATTATGTTAGAGCTAAATCTACCCAATGACGTTCTTTTTATTGGCGGGGGGGGGGTTGCTTCAAGTGTTATATATATTACTAATTAGGTATGTATTCAAGCTCATAATCGACTATACACACCTTTGAATGACCGTGTTTTTAATGGAATAAAACATTTAAAACGGATAATTGAGACATTGTTTACTATCGTAGCAATGGAACTTGACAATCGAGATTATCTCGTCAAGCACTCATAACTTCGCTCAGAGTATAGTAATGTGACTGAAATTGTCAATATATTCATTTTTCGTAATCTATTTTTGAACTATTAGAGCAAGAAATTCCAGCTCTTTATCTAAATCTTGCATAATGATTTAGAATATAAGAAATATTAATTGAGTGGAGTGGACGGTACTCACCCCTTTCTCTCTTTCTCGCTGAAACACCAGAATTGTTACACGTGGTGTTTCGTAATCCAGAGTGTTTTATTTTCCATGTGAATGAAATATGGTTGTCAATAAATAAACTAGTGGATAATTCTAGGGATATGTTATGTAGTTAAATTACAGACGATAATAAATCTCAGATGCAATCCAAACAGGAACACAAATCTTTGCATGACTTGATCCGAGTTCTGCTATCATTTGTGGGCATAAAATACCATTGGCATGTGTACCACGTAATAAAGCACATGAACACGTATAAAAGTTTAATATTTTTACATAATAAGTTGTTGTAGAGAAATCCGATTGTTTATGTATGTGTGTTTGATTGTTTTGAACAATATTATTCCTCTTGGACATGTTAATCTTGAGAAGGATTCCGCCCATTATCGAGTTGCATTCTCAACCGAAAGATGATGTTTTCGGATGCCATGTGTTCGTCAGGCGAGTGGAATGGCATCATCACGTAATGCCGATACAAGGTCTTGTATAAATTGTCCTATTCCCTTGTGGAATTGATACCCCATATGTTCGTGCCCGTGGGAAAACAAATCTGAGATACAAGAAACATATACTTTATACGACAATCAACATAATATATAGCATTTTATGATATAAACTGTTTAAACCGACAATAAGCCCTAATTATTTATCATCATTAGTCAGCTTCCATTTATATACTAATTAATTTTGGAGTAATGACAGTATAAGCCCGGAACTTGCAAAATTCTCTAATAATACCCATTGTTTATCATTCTTTTACGTCAGTTCCCGTAAACAATCATTATTTGTATAGCCAACTAATTTAAGAATAAGAGTTTGAAAGCGTTGTATTTCAGAAATTCGGATGTTTGTAAGATTCTAGAAGTCTGTAGATGCCCATAATAAAATTTTAGATGACTATAATATATTATAATTTAACTCCAGGCAAAGACAGGGAGTGGTGTGTTTCTTCTATGAAAAAATATAACCAAATTACTATGGCAGAACATAAGCCCAGTCGTAGCGGAACAGTGGTACGTAAACCCTATTTCAGTGCTGTCAGTGCTATTTTTTAGGGGTTAAAACCATTTTTGAATAAGGAATAAAACGTTGCATATATTCAATTAAGGTACGAAATGAAATGGAACGAAAAATAACAATAATATGCAAATTGCAAACATAGTTTAATATATAAATAAATACAAAAACCGCATTCTTGACTTTAACGTCAATTACGCATTAATGTTAATTATATTGTTGTGACGTGCATACTTACATCTTTTTTCAGGGCTTGTAAAACCAACGCCTTTAATTCGACTAAACACTCATTAATACGAGCACGACGTCGTTTCTCCATTAAAGGCTTGTTACTCTGAAAAAATAAATAGTTTTTAATTTATGACCTCAATTACGCTTGACTAAAATAACGAGCCACCATATTCAATTAATTGTCAAGGTACACTATTTAATAGTTTAAACTGTAATTTATACAAGAGGAGATTAATATTTACAATATATCGTTAAAAAAAAATATTGATATAACAAGATAGTTGGAGAAATGTGGTTTAACGTCCACACGACACAAACTTACGGGACCACCCTATCGTTTAATTTTATTTCAATAATTCCCTTGTGCGTCGGGGAATTTATGCGTGGACAGCGACCCTACTTGTTGCCAAGTACTTAATGACAGACCTTATATCTAACTAATTATTGTAAAAATTATAGACAGTGATTTAATTAATATAAACAATTATTTGAATATGCAATACTTTTATGTCATAATATATTTTTTAATCTTCAATATAACATCACAAACTTTTCCCCAAATAAAAATATGTGACAATCAAAACATTTCCAACGTTTTTTAATAATCGTTCAATTGAATAAGAATAATCATTTATGTCATATTTAATTTCTCAATATATAACATCATATTTAAATTAGAAACAAAATCCCACTTTTTCCTGGTGTGACACTTTGAATAGAATACATTAACGTATGAAAAAAATTAATTCCATTTTAATATTGTGTTCAATTAAACATGCATACACACCGAAATAAAAGTTGAAACATATTTACGAGTCGACATACAATAGAACTGATTGTTACGTGTTATTATTAGCTTTTATATTGTTTATGCATGACTTAATAGCGGTAATAGTCAAGGCGACGCTCTTTACCGTATCTCATATGCAACAGGTGTCATTGGCCCGAACTGGAACAACTGTTAAATTCATTTATGTACAAATGTATAGAATATTATTTGTTTACCGTACTAATTGTACGCATTTTCTGTCAAATTTTATTACATTTTATTTTTATATGACAAATAAACTTACATTACCTAGATTATCCCTCTTTTTTGTATCTTTCTTGTCAGAGAGACAGAATGAGATTTTGTTTTCAATATATGCGTTCTTCGTTTATTTTGTAAAATTTGACAGGTCATTGATCTGTTTTATCAAAAAGAACACCTGGACATGTCATTAAATGTATGATTTTTCTATCACCTATCACTTTTACTTTTAAAGTCATGTACTGTACATGTATCTAACATTATTTTTTTACGATTTGCGTTCTTCGTCTTTTATTGTGTTTTAATCGATTATCATTTGTAGTTTATTTTATGAGTTATCATTTTTTGAGACATGCATTTGTTTTATATATCCGAAGGACAAATACACGGACATTGTAAGCTATAAGATACATGAACTACTTATTTATACATTTTACTTACCCTGCGGTTTGAGGAAGACATCGGACGCTTCTCCTCTTTCTGTGTGTCGCTCATTTCTGATGAACACATTCAGGCGTCCTTGGAAATGATGGACAAACTTGGAGCAAAATAGACAGGGAAATGTATCGGAATGTCGTTCGTGTAAAACCACTTTATACTAAGCTTCTGATATCACAGGACATAGTTGTATAGTTCCCACGCTGAAAGCCAGAAACAACCTGTCAATCAAGGCTTAAGAGGCGGATTATTATCACCTAAACGACTCATCATTGGTCGATTCGCGTTACTATGTCAATAACGATGGATTGTGACTGTCAATCAAGGTGAAATTTGCGAGATAAACTGTTCGCACGCGACAAATCTAGCGATTCTTTTACATTTTGTGTGTGGGAATTTCCCGCCCTGTAATTCCTGTACGTGGTAATGAAGATGGCCAACAGTGTGTACATACGCACACCAGTAATGCCTTCAAATACACATGCCATTGTTTACACACGGCTTTTTCGATGATCGCGCGCCTCAAATAGTTGAAGCCTCGCGAGGTCTTCGTGTTAATGCCACATTTCGGCGTGGGAAAAAGAGACGAAACGAATTGTACCTGTTTTGTCGACATGTTGATATCTATCACACATATCGTTTAAGGCTCTTCTCAATATGGCCCCCATATTTAATGTGTTTTTTTCCATCTATTATCGTCCTATTGTGCTGTATTTAATGTGAGTGTCCCCTGTTTCTCCTCACACGATTATTACAGATTCTATCATATCTACTTTAAAACAGAACAAAAAAAAAAAACTTTCGTGTTTAAAAGTGAAGTAGGTAGGGTTAACATTTAAGTTAGCACGCATAGATGTCAGTAGATCCATTTATCGTAGAAGTAAAACAGCATAACATCTTCCACGGGATATTACCAGAATTACCCCCCCCCCCCCTATAAAAATATTCCTCTCAGGACAATTACTAGAAGATAGTCCAACGAAAAGGACAGAAATAAACGAGTTGCATTACCCACAACACAACCATGGTCGATTTGCAGAAAAGTCGCTTTGACAGAAAACGTCGTTTAAAAACAAAACCAACCTACACTTTTTAATACATGCTAAAAAAAATAAGTTTTCGTTATATTTTTTATTTTATTTACTTATTAACAGAAAACGTGAGACGGATATGAGATAAAATGGATTTTAAAGTCCTTTCTACTGAACGAGCTAATAAATTCGAGCGCGGGGGTGGGCGGAATTTACACAGACAACGAGGCTTGTGCCTACTTGTCTTTGAATTTAAACTGCCAAGTTTTTTTTACGTGTCCGCCAATGTTTACACGGAACCTCTGTGTCGCCTCCCATCTGAACGACCAAATGCTTCCCCTAACTGTCCCTTCGTCCTGGACCACTGACCAGGGACCTCCTCGCTAGCGACTCAGCGCCATGTCCACAGAGGCACCCTGACTTCCACATAGTATGAATTTATTACGCCTTGTTCTCCTTTTATCCCCACATCATTATAAACTTATCATCGCCTTTACCATTGAGATATCAAAAGTAATAGATACGTGTGTCTATATCTGATTCTATTTACTTGTCCCCAATAAAAACCTTCTGATTTACGGTGCAAAAGATTCATAGATGCATTTTTATATTCCCGTATAGTGGGTTCTATCTGTGATAATTAGAAATCCAGCTGTGAAGGTCCCAAACCCTCTGTAAATACCTAATATCAAACACTCTTATCATCCAAAACTATTAATAAAATATGGAAACCATTTGGCGGAAAGGAGTCGTAAAAGAAACCGAAAAGAAGAAAGCAAAAGTTTATCGCGAGTCCGACTGCTTGTGATAAACCCGAGTTCAACTGTATTGGGTTCGGTGCTGTTTTAGCCGAGTCTGTAAACGAATTCTGTCATTTTGGAAACATGAAGTTCTCGTGCTGATTGTGTGCTCAAACCACCTGTTTTCCCACATAAATCACCCGGCAGTGACACACAATAACAATTACCGACCGCATTTTAAATTGTTGAAATAGCGATGTGCAAATTTTAAACATTAGATGTACTTGTACGTTCGTGTCGTGTCTTTATAGCAGTCCATAAACCTTATTCATCATCCGTATAGCTTTTGGATCAATCGAACGTATTGGACAGTTGAATCATGTTGACCAATGATAAACAGGCTTATAAACGAATCTTGGATTAAATCCGTTGGAGAATCGATATGTGAGGTCCTCCTCCACTTCTTCTTCTTTTAGTGTTTTAACGTCCGCTTCCACAGAGGATGATATCGCAGACAAGTTTTCTTATTTTCATTGTGCTTAGCGCACCCGAATGGGTCTTTCCTGTGGGAGGAAACCGGAGTACCTGCGAGGTCGAGAAGGCGTCCTTATCTCCAAGTCAGAGGTGACCGGTTACCAACAGCTCGAAGCAACCAGTATTTGGCTGTTGTATAATACATCTTTAATTGTCAATGAAATGAAACGGGGTTAAACGTCTTACTGCCCTTACTGGTCTGCTCGGAACTGGGGTAATGAAGATGGGCATACGCAATACACTGTGCTACGAGGGCAATTTTCACCGGAAAGCGGCACTGTGGCCTACTCTTATATCAAATCCCAACTGTTAGGTAATCTTTGCCTGGACGACACAGTACTTCGCTTTTCCGTCCCATCTGAGCAACCAGACAAATGTTCTTGTCAGGCCCTCCGCCCTGTATCAATGACTAGAGGGAACCACGCCTGAAAATCTGGATAAACTTTCTTGGCCAATATGCAGGGATCGACAACCCAGCCTCCAGCCTCCCCACTTAGCCATCGTGGTCCCTTTAGTTGTCAGATAATCAATCTGGATATTCATGAAGCCATGAATAATAATATATTTTCTTCAAAATGTAGGGGGTTGGGTTGGTCTACAGTGCCGCGCTTCGACCTCTAGCTGGCTTGCGGCTGTGGTTTCGATCCCTGGTGTGAGCGTATGTGGCATGGAGATAGGGGCGCCTTCTCAACCTCCTGGGTTTCCCCCAGGCACTCCGGTTTCCTCCCACTGCTAAAGACCCCTACGCTCAAGCGAATCATTGAAGTAAAATTAAACCACATGTTAGTCCCGAAATGACCTAGTTTGTGGACGTTAAGCCCCATTTCTCTCTCTCTCTCTCTCTCTCCAAAATGTAAACAGCGATCAACGGCTTTAAAGGGTGAGAAAAGGTGATAAAAAATATACCCGTTTAAATGCTTACATAACTTTACGAACCTTTAAAATAATTTAACTTTTTCAACCGTTAACAATAACAATCGGAGAAAACGTGGTGTAACGAAACGTAAAGCGATACACGATTTCAATTTTCATAGGTCAAAGTAAAATAGATAAAGCTGTTTATTTGAATGTTTCACGAACTCTCGTCACTATATTGTACACATCCTATAACCAAAGCTAATCAGTGCAATAATAAAACATATACAATAATAAGGGAGGGAGAGAAATGGGGTTTAACATCCACTCGACACAAACTAGGTCATTTCGGGACTAGCATTTAGTTTAATTTTATGTGAATAATTCGCGTGTGCGTAGGGGTCTTTAGCTGTGGGAGCAAACCAGAGTGCCCGGGGGGAAACCCATGAGGTTTAGAAGGCGCCCCCTATCTCCATGCCACACACGCTCACACCAGGGATGGAAACTACAGCCGCAGGCCAGAGGTGACCGGCCAGCTAGAGGTGGAAGCGCGGCACTCTAGACCACTAGCCCCCCCCCCCCCCCCCCCCATAAAACATACATACAATAATAAACTACAAGCATATCTCTACAAAATATAAAATGAACTCCGGACTTTACAAATTAATTTTTTTTTAAAATTAAAAAGAATACACACCGTACATTACAAATCGATTTTTTTTTTAAATTAAAAAGGATACACACTGTAAATTGTCTTTTTGGAAGGTGAACAATGTGTCTCAGTGGCGGTTTTTAATAGCACAGCGGGATAAATCGTACACGAGTTTGATGTTACAAAATTTGTTATTGACGAGAGGAAACGGCCATTGTGATTGAACGGGGTTAGTTCATACAAAATAAATGTCAATTCGGGATATGCACTCGAATAACTGCATTAAATGTCATTTAATTTTTGATAGGAGCCTAATCAAAGTGAAATTAAACCGAGTTCAGAATTGAGAATGAGATTTCGGTTAGTGTTACAAACCGGATATGAAGTACCCCTGGTTTCCGTGCCTGAAGGCAGAAAACTGGACGTTATGGAGGTTTGATTGACAGTTCATATTAGTCGTTTACAATGGTGGGGTAAATTAGAGCGATCCCTAATTATCCTTAATTGCTATATTATTAATGATGTTGGTGTGTCATTAAGGGGTGTGGTTAAATTATGCTGGTCGCTTGAACTAAATAAATAGTAACGGTTAAAAATGTTCCAATGCCCTTACCCCAAACAACCCATTTATAAAATCTTTTTTCTCAACTTGAGTCTTTATTTTTGTCAACCTGTCTCGTGTTTTGTTCATTTAGAAATATATCTCAAAGATTATATCTATATTATTTACGAGGCATTAAAATGGGGGTCTGAGGGGGGGGGGGGGGTTAAAGTAGCTAAGTCTGTAACTCAATATCATCCGAAGTCTTACACGTTGAAAACACAAATTATTTGCCAATTTAAATCAACCCTCTGAGGTCCAATATTTAAGACAAAATAAACATTAACCATCGGTACACGAATCGTGTACGATAATTCGTTTCGGCACCATTTTTAACAACGGACAAGAAAGAAAGAGGCTAGACATATTCCACAAGTCATGTCAAACGATGGCGCCATGCTTATCTGGAGAGCATGCGCAATAAACTGGAATAACCTGACGCTATAGATTGAAATACGATTGAGACTGATTTGAAATTTGAGTCAATGCTATGTCTTCTCGCCGGTTATGTCTTCTCGCTTTACGACCGTAGTTTCCAACCCTCTTGTGAGCGTATGTGGTGGTCAGAAGCGATATCTCAACCTCGTGGGTTTACTCCGGGTACCCCGTTTTCATCCCAGAGGAAAGACCAATGCACATACACTGAATATTCTATATTAGACAACTTCGAGGAAAGCGGACATTAAACCCTACAACCAACAACATATCCGCGTGACCCGAGGTTATTAGCAACGGAGTTATCTGCTGATTGGGTCTGCTGATCCTCAGCCCCTTGTTTTTAATCCATCTCTTTAATCGTTTCGTTTCTTATAAGTGTGAAGAGACCATAACTCGGGGATAAGAAATATAACAATAACTTTTTCAAAGTGGGGAGAAAAAAGGTGGTTTAATTGATGAATACCCTTTAGTGTTAATGTGATTGACAGCTTAAGATGTGACGAAGTATATCTATTTCACGAATGAGAGCGACAACCCGTGGGTTTTCACCTCCTTATCGCCAATTTATCTAAATTAAAGAACACCAAGTCGAGATTCTGGGGACAAAAAGATGGCTTGCTGGATTACAGTTGCTGGTGTCGTGTTTTAGTTATCAGATATCTCGAGGATTTTGAGTATTTTTTCACCATTTAGTTCAGGTGCGAGATATCGAACCTTTGGTGTCTCATTTTCGTGACTTCAAACGCTCGCCTACAACGATACACTTTGCTACACCTTTCATGAACTGATGGTTGAATGACAAGTGGGTGATTGATGGGGGACTCCGGAATGTCTCATCTCTCAGGTACCAAACACTGGACAAGACATGGACATGCGACTCCTCAGTAGCCTCCAGTCATAGATGACGTGTTAGTAAGACTAGCTCGTGTGTCCACGAGTTTAATGATATTCATGTGAACAAATAGCACCTGGGGAATTTTATCCCCGAGTCTGAATATTAGATCAATTATAAAAATACACAAAGATGTGACGATTTTTTAAAGGATGTACAGAGACTTGGTCGTATGTCTCAAGATAAAAACATTAACCGCATTTCTCGCCATATGACAAAGGAGCCACGGCGGGTAAGTGACTCGCTAACGAGTTCTGCGTTGGCCGCGAAAGTTCCGGATAAACTTCCGTTGCAGAACAGTAGGACGAAAATCCCATTCAACCTCGCATGAGCTATCCCTGACTGAAGGGAGGTGTGTGCTTTTTATTTATTTTAATTTCTTGTTTAATAAAGATCCACCTTGTACATCATTTTATTCCCCTCCCCCTCGACATATTTCTTCCTCCCCATTAATAAATCTCTACTCTTTGGCACCTAGAAATGGCCACAAAAAGGGTCGCAACGCATATACTAATGAAAATATGAATCTATATAAATTGATTTTACATTCAATCCTCGCTGTTTTACAGTAATTTCAAATCAGTTATTTTCAGCAAAATACCGGAATGGTCTAAATTGAATTATAGTCTTTGGTGTCTGGTTATTCCAGTCTAGTCTACACTGGTAGTATTCTCCTGTCGGGTATGTGTAGTAGTTCATCGAGTCGCTTCATTACAAATAGCGTACGAAAACATTCTGGCCAGCGATTCGTGTGCCAATTTTAAAATTTTCATTTTGTCTTAAATATTAGATATCAGAAGCCCATTTTTCTCGTTTAGATAACAAGATCAATGTTGATTTTAAAATTGACCATTAAGTCGTGTTTGCAATGGTGAAGACTGTGGGTGATATTAAGTTGGAGACTTGCCTCCTTTAAGATAGTTTGCCTCTTGAGAAGACGGTTTACAATAATTATGTATTCGCTGAGGGTATCACAGACGACCGACCAATCCATCCTATCTGACTTCCAGTGACCTTCCTGGGGGGAAAGGACGGATCGATGTATTATAGCATTTCAATGTCATGTTTGTTGATTTGGTGTCATTAAGCCTCAAGGTAGGCCAATCTTAACATGGCGACCGTGTTACATTGATAAGACCAGGGCTAAATCAACCGGCGATCAACATTTAGATTACCATTGGGTTAATATGCTGTGATATTCGTCACTTTATATACACAGTTTATAGCCACAGGAAACCATACCGTGTCAGCAGATAACGGAAACGGCGTCGGAAGATAAAGATTTAGTCATTTTATGAATCAAGCATATGGTTGATTTCCTCCAGCAGGATACCAGCAAAGAAATAAGATGAATAAAGTAATAATTATTAATTGAAACAAATTATGCAAGTCACACGTTCTTGAAAGTCTTCTCAAGGATCTATTTCCTCAAGTCACCCACCAGATGAGCCAAATATGTCACAACAACTCTCAATTCAAAGAACTTAAATAAACATTTAAGCCGACCTTACCGATTTTTGTACCCAATGAACATTAGAAATGAAATGGTGTCTAACCGAAATAATCAGGATGTGCGCACATCGTGTAGTGTGACGAGGGAAGCCTGTCCCGGGCTAATCACGACGTGCACACATCGTTCAGTGTGATGAGGAAAACTTTGCCCGAACAGTGGCATTTCAGCCTTATTTTCATCGCGTTCCAACTTCTATTAACCTGTACACGGCACCCAAGTTTTTTTGTACCCATCCGAACAACTAGACACCTTTCCTTGTGATAAGGAAAGCTGTCCCGGGCTAATCACGAAGTGCACACATCGTGAAGAGTGGAGATGTCCCGGACAGTGGCATTTCAGTCTATTCATCGAATGTCGTGTACTCGCATCTTAGTTCTTTTGTACCCATCCGAACGACTAACCACCGTTCCTTGTCAGGCCCTATAGCCTGCTCCCCTAGCATGGGGAAACAAGACTGGGCCATCTCCTGGTTAGTTAGTCCCCATTCCCCACCGTCCACGCTCTGGGCCACCCCCACCTACCACCCCCAACGCTCTGAACCATCGCCCAACGCCCTGAACCATCGACCACTCAGCCACTCATAATGCGGCATGTGATTGAAATCTATTGTTCGATCACCAGGATGGAAATAAAGCATAATGGTAGACATAACGTCCTATCAGTCACCAGACAACGGTTAAGTTCAAATTCTTTTTCCTCTTGATCATAATAGCTTTCGTGAATATTGCCAGATTAATAAGAAACTCTGGAGATTCAAATATACTTGGTTTATTTAATGAAAAAGCTGTACATTTATTTTCGTTAAAATGTTCGTGCCGATGCGACAAGTCTCTAACATTTGATGATAGGGATATTGTACAATATAAAGGGGTCATTTTACACCGGTCAATGCCTTCTAGAATCGATTTTAATACTAACAGTTTGAAAGAGCTGATGAAAGGTCTAGCATAATGATGGGGGTTGAGTGGCCGAATGGTTAGCGTGTGTGCGTTATATCATTAGGTCTGTGATTGATTAAGTCAACTGATGTGGTTTCGATTCCCAGGTTGTACGTAACAAGGAGTTGGGTCGCCTGTCGTACCTCATAAATTTTCTGTGGGTCCTCCGGTTTCCTCCCACTGCTAAATACCGCTACGCGCAAGCAAATCTTTGAAATAGAATTGATTATTTTAGCCCCAAAATTCCAGTGTGGCGTGGAGATCTCTCTCTCTCTCTCTCTCTCTCTCTCTCTCTAAAATAAGATGAACGTTTGATTGTGGTGTAGGAATGTAATTACATGTACTAGTGAAATGTGGTTGTTATAAATAAAATAACGTATGCTTGACATATATCATACTGTAGTCATTATACCGCCCAGCGCGAGACGAATTCTTTATACATACAATTAATTGGCATTAAGTTAGGTTATTCACAAATACCGGGCGTAACAATGATATGTCACCTTACAAATTGTGTGCACACGACCAAGTATATTTGCTAACTTTCAACTATATTTAATTCTAAACACGTAGAAAACCGTAGACAATATTTGCCGATTGATCCCAGAGTGTCGTCCGTATGTCGAACTAACACCGGGGTGACAAGACGAAAAAACGCTGGATCACCCAAATTTATTCCAAGACAACGAGACGGTACCAACCCCATAGTCGACTCTCTATCAGTAAAGATAATAAAGTTGCACAATATATATTCATCACATGGTATCATCAAGCTTGACAAACAAAATTCCACTTCGGGTTATTGTTGACATAAACTTGAACTTGGTAACCGTTCAACTAATGTTCGCTAAATAACCCGGTCTTCTTAATCATCCCTTTTGGGCGAGTTGTCTTTTTTTTTAGATCTGTAGTGCTGCGTTTACACTTGACCGTCATATGCATTCTGCTCTCAGAACCGTTCCAGGTCATGATATAAATTCAAGCAATTTCACCTTTTATTTAATTGCTCCGTTGCATTACCCGTTTATAGCTGCGTTTACACTTGGCCGCGATAAGTGTTCTTTTCCCAGAACCGTTCCAGCTTGCGATAAATTGCAGGTAATTGCATCGTTTACATTGCATATGCATTATCCGTTCTCGGAACCGTTCATGGTACTCTTAAAAGTGATAATGTAAGCTGGGTTTAAAGCCGCGTTTATATTTGGCCCCGATAAACTTTCTATCCTCAGAACCATTCCAGGTCGCGAAAAAATGCAAGCAATTGCATCGTTTATTTAACTGCCCGTTGCAATAATCGTTCCCAGGACCGTTCCATTGGTTATATAAGCTGGGTATATAGTTGCGGTTTCACTTAGCCGCGATAAGTGTTCCGTTTGCAGAATCGTTCTTAGATGAAATTACCTGGTTTATTGCTATACAATAACCATTCTCTGAATCGTTCCTGGTAGGCTTAGATATGGTGATGTAAACGGGTTTTATTAGGCAAATCTCAATTTGGTTGTTTACATTGCAGTTGATTTCGATATGATTTATTAGTTCAATTCAAAAGGTGTAAAACATAAAGACAGGTCTCTAACCCCTTCGTCGATGGTAGTTTATCGATTCTCATGAACCCTCCTTTATGATAGAACAAACACCTTATTTTGGGTAAAATCTCTATTTTATGGTAATTTCGTTTCGAGATTTCTAAATTGTGCTTGAAAGGTTTTTTTCTTTAAACTCTAAAGGATGTTTTAATGCACCAACCGTGATAATGACGAGGGTTTTGTTGTTTTTTTTTAGAGAAGCAATGGTGTTGGTCTACATACTAAACTTACGTTCTCTATCGTCAATTACCTAAGCCTGAGAACAGAAACGAAGCTGATTAACCGACATTTTAATTTCTTAATCGCCTATATTAGTAGAAAACACTTAGCATCCTTTTATAGATTTTATAAGTATTTATTATGTTTCCAAAACTGAAAATGTTAATTTAATCTGTTTGTGTATGACAGGTGTAAAACTGTTTACAACCAAATTATAATATAATAAATTTTGGATGTGGCAGTGATTCGGGGCAGAGATCTGTTTCCAAAGTAGAAAGTTTTCTGTGTACAGAATGACACGTGACTGGGATTATCGATGAGTATGCGGGTGTGTACGTCAGTTGGGTAATACCATCGGATTAAAATGATTGATGATGATTAACCCACTGGCTAATTATATTCATTGATTATTATTACAAATTGACCACTCTAATTAATACGACATGACTGGTCGACATCATCAATACACCTCCTCGTTAACCAATGATTATATTGGTGATTTATAGACCAGAGAGAGACGAGAGAGAGAGAGAGTGAGATAGAGAGAGAGAGAGGGTGGCGTTAATGTCAACTCGGCACAAACTGGGTCATTTCAGGACTAATCGTGGTTCAATTTCATTTCAATAATTCGCTTGCGTGTAGGGGTCTTTAGCAGTGAGAGGAAACCGGAGTGTCCCAGAGAAAACCCACGAGGTTGGACTGACGACCCTATTCCTTGTCACGTCACGTACATGGGCGGGCCGGGGGGGACCACGCCACTTGACTCAATTACAGACCTTCTGATCCAATGCGAACGCGTTAGCTTCATCCCTATGACTGACAAGGGTTCACTAACAATTACCCAAGATCTTTCCATTTTAAAATTAACATGATAATTTAACTTCGTCGTCATGTGGGTAATTTGATTATTGTCTTTTTAATTTGGCGATTAAAGTGGTCGCGATACATACTGGTCACTAACTGGTACCTGAGAGCTTGCCATTTTAGGCTGTTATTGAGTTAACTGGTGTGGTTTCGAATCCCCGGTTGTACGTAATAAAAAGTAGGGTCGCCTGTCCAACCTCTCGGGTTTTCTCCGGGACCTCCGGTTTCCTTCCATGGTTAATAGAACCCCACGCGCAAGCGAATTATTGAAAGAAAATTAAACCATATGTTAGTCCCGAAATAAACTATTTTGTGCCGAGTGGACGTTAAACCCCATTTCTCTCTATCTCTCCCTCTCCCTTCTCTCTCTCTCTCTCTCGCTGTCCATTTTATATGGAATATGACATCAAACCTCGTGTGTCGGTTTGTGATTATATGACCAGTACGTGTGGGTTATATATTGCCTTTTTAATGTGCCGATTAAAGCGATAATACTGTTGGTAATCCAGGCGGATTATCACCTTTAGAAAAAAAGCCCACCAGGTAACACGGGACTCGTTAACAGATAGATGGCGTTCAACAATTCGTTCAATACGCCACACATGATTAATTCGTGGCACGTGATAAATAGAAGCAGACGACAAATATTCCCACGACCACCATGATCCCCGTGGCGTCAATTTGTAGAATAATTTTACCTACATTTACATAGGTTACGTCACAAATTATTATTCTCCTAGCAGTCACGAGACGGAAGTAATTTAACAATAATAATTTCCCGTGGTTCTGGAATTTGTTACATTTATTTCTTATTGGTTTTAATAATACACAATGAGCTATCATTTGACATTTGACTGGGGGGGGGGAGAGTTTAACGTTACGTTCTCTCATTTTGGAACTACCATATGGTACAATTTTATTTCAATACTTGTTTCGATAATTCTCTTGCACGTTTAGTTTTTCACCAATTGGCGATAATTAAAAATCAGAAGAGAATGCGACCCCCCCCCCCCCCAAAAAAAAAAACCCCACTCATGTCTTGTTTCGCTACTTGATAGCGAATATATCTGATAGTGTAGCCATGAACGTTCCAGAAGGAGATGGAAACATGCAGATTAATTGCAACAAATATTCTTGTAATTTATGACAGGATTCATATAGATACCCCCCTCCCATCTTCTTTTTTCGATTAGATTGTCATTTAAAAGAGTAAACGTCGATTTACTTAAAAAAAACACAACAAATACTTTCCAGGTTAATTATGCGACATTAAAGACCTAATGTCGTTTAGGGCAACAAAGAACAAAAGTTCTCAAGGAAAAAAGAAATATATAACATAGATTTCGCAACAAGTGGAAATTCTTCAGTACAAATGAAGCGATTGTATTTGCTTCCAAAACGTAACTGTTTTCTATAAGACTTCTACGTCCAGGCGTAACGTTTTTTTTAACGTCGGCAATAAGGACTTAAAAATGACTAGTTAATAGAGAGCTAATTTAACCGCCCAACGACTTTGCCCTGGCTTCCCACGCGACCCTTGTTCACATTCCTATAGTTCAAAGTTGGGCGCGCGCAGAGCTCGCAGTTGACAGAAAAGGTGAAGGGTTAATACATACCACGTGCCGATGGAGCGATAATGGCAAACCGACTCGTGGGAAAGTGGTAGATATGGAAAATAGACAGAGTTTTGTTTTAGAATCGGCTTACATGTTTTGTCAACCGAAACTAACGGGTGTGCCAGTATAGTTGGTTTTTATTAACCACCCTTTATCGTCTTATCGGCCTATTAAAAGTCACAAGTTTTAGGTAGATTCAGATATAATTTTTTTTCTTTTTCACATTAAAATACAACAATGAAATTTAAATGTATGTCGATTTGAAAATGGATAAATAAGTCTTTATAAATGATTTTCTTGTATCTTTTTTAGTTTTGATTTCCTTGTCGTTCTTTTGGGGTTTTATTTTCACAAATTTTATTTTTAGAATTAAATATTTATTTACAATAGTGAAACATGCCGATAATAAAACAAACATTAGTTATATTATCAATCGCCTTCCGCTAACAAGTTTCATTTTTTTATTTTGTACAATAATTTGATTGAATTACTTTTTACAGATATATTGAAACAGCATCTAAAAATATACTCTTAATGTTTATATTCCTCGTCCTTTTGTATTCTATGGTGTTTATCCATCATTTAGCGAAACACGTTTTACGATAAACAATAACGCATATCTGCACATGCAATGTTCTCTTGTTTTCGTCTGTTTATCTTTCCTGATAATTGTTCGGACTGCACCAAGTCATTGTTAATTCAAATGTATAACCACTGTGTCAAACGTGCACCCTGCATAACACCGTCCATAATGTGATGTAGGTCATAAAAAGCTGTTTATAAAAAGCAGGAAATCCAGTTTGAAATGACTTAAAGGTTAAGCGTGTATTTCGCCTTGTTATTGGCAATAGCTCAACAGGTCTATGTGTTGTTATTTCTTAAACTTTTTTATTTGCACAAGCGTATGAAATGAACAAAAAGGGATGTGTTTTCCCCCGAGATATTAACGAAATGAAATGACCTTTCTCGATCAACAGAGGGATCATCATGGCTCCCCCGTGATATTAGATTAGCCATTTTCGAATATTTTAGTTTGTGTTGTAAGATCGCTTAAGAAGCAGGAGTCGCGGTGACTCCATGAGTAAGGAAGTAAGGCACTGGGTAGATTTTCCGGCTGCGCAGAACAGAGAGCCTGGCAAAGAACAGCGTATAGTTTTTCGGATGGGACGACCCACACCCGTCCCTCACCGAGGACCCGTGTACACCTTGGTGTGTGCCTAAAATTATCATTAACAATTTCCCCCATAGTACATTAATCCGATTGGAGCAGAAATGCCGTCGTTAAACGCCACTTCATTTCATTCATTCTCTATAGAAACAAGTATGTAAATCGAAATGCATGCCCTTATTTTAGAGAAAGTTCCCTTATTTCCGAATTAAACAAGAAACCCCTTTAAATAAATATATAGGAACATTTGCATGCCCCTATTTTAGACAGAGTTCACATATTTCCGAATTGAAAAAGAAACCCTTTTTAAGTATAAAGGAGCATTTGCGAAATTTGGATGAAGAAAAAAAAATGATTAGCTTTCATGAACCGTTACTAATCTATAGAATATGTTTACCATCTAATTATCGACACTGAATACCAATTCAAGATATCGGCGAAAGAACAATAAATACCCAATATAAGTCAAGTATTATCGGGTCAAGACCTCTTATCTATTGTTCAAATGGTGGGAAGAATTGATAATGAATTGTCTTCCAGGGTGAACTGTGTGATGGTTTTATTTGGTGACTGGTACGTATATACAAGGACAATAATTCCTGCACAAGGGTTCAATGCATACAGATTGCAGGGTCGGGTCCATGATTTTTCTAAACGGTATTGAATCTGAATTAAGGTTTTTGAACGGAGTAGGGAGAGAGAGAAATGAGGTTTAACGTCCACTCGACACAAAGTAGGTCATTTCGGGACTAACATATGTTCAATTTTATTTTAATAAGTCACTTACACGTAGGGGTCTTTAGCAGTGGAATGAAACCGGGGGACCCAGAGAAGACCCACGAGGTTGGCCTGGCAACCATTCTACTCCTTGTCATGTGCAAATGGGGAATCTAAACCACGCCAGTTGACTCAGTGACAGACCTTATGATACAGGCGCTAACCATTCGGCCATCCAACACGAGTAAGGCTGGTAACTAAATATTTCTTTGTCCCTTTCTTAGACTACTTCGGCAATTTGTAACATTTTTATTGCCATTTCGTATATTTCTTGTGGTCTGTTGGATCGCGCAACGTAAGAAACCTGTCCATCACCCCCTCCCCCGCCCTTCACCCTCTTTAACCGCGCCTGAAACGATTGGGCAAACCTTAACCCTACGACATTGGCAGGTAAACCTCTTCTTTTTCACCTTTTGAGTGACCTTTTCACAGAAAACAACACAGAAAACACAACAAAGTGCTATTTTTGTTAATTGTGACATTGAAACAGTTTGTGACATTCTAATTTTTCTTTCTTAAAGATCACTATATGTTCGTACAATACGGTCCGTAGATCGGATATCTCACCGAGTGGCAAGGGCACGGCCAAATGTCTGTCATTCAGCTCGAGGAGTAGGATCACCAATCCACAGCTAAAAATGAAATACTGAAATATAATTGGATCATATGTTAGTCCAACAAGGACCTAGTTTGTGTCGGCTGAAGTTAAACTCTGTTTCTCTATCTCTCTCACATCGATTGGTGGAACACTTCAAATATTGATTGATCATCTGTAGTTTTATAACATTTTAGGTAGTAGATTGGCAACACAGCAGGGGCGGATCCAGACGGGGGGGGGGTCCAAACCCACCCCAAACCCCTCCCTGCTCAGCTACATAAAAAAAATAATGCCTTGCATCAATGAAATTACATCACAAAGCGATACTACATCAGTATAAAAATGATTTCTCTATTTAAAAAGCTCAATTTGTATGTATGCCTATATAATTTAGAGACGATGATGGCAGATTTCCGTTACAGAAACCTTACAAACCCCTTCCTGCAAAAATTCCTGGATTCGCCCCTACACAGTTGTATGGAAATAGAATAGTTCTTGTGTCCTAACACAGTGGTCAAAGCTAGTAAAAAAGAATTGCGACATTGACCATTTTGTCACCGATAAAAGAGCAAACTTCAATGAGTCGTGATGTGGTTTCATTTCATGATATGACAAATGAAAATGTAGAAATTTTGAAATGTTTAGGAGCTTTTATATACAATTCATTCATGTCTCTGTAAAGTATGTATGTTTATATAATTATGTACATGTATGTATTATGTATCCTTCGTTTGTCTCATTTATATTTCTATTAATTTCATTTGTATGTGCACATAACCTTGTAATGTTTTTTTATGCAATAAAGTTTCTTCTTCTATATGGGTAAATAACCAGCGTAGCGGAGCGAGGCGAAAATTTACCATAACCATACTGAAGATTGCATGATGTCCAGGATCTTGCTTTGAGTCGTTCTATTGTGCAACAGGTGTCTTTTCAATTGCAGTAAAATGTCAGTGTGAAAACCCGTTCATGTAAAGGGAGACAACTCGAGCGACAATATGGGATCAGACTACTAAACATTCATTGTGTTCGTCTGAAACAGATACTGAAGAGCTTGCTAGTATGAATTTATAGACTGTGACGTTATTTCCGTAGGTGTTTTCTCCTACTTTCCAACCCTTCCGCTTCACATAAAAATCATGACCATTTACCAAAACCTGGTAGGAATTGTAAATTTAAAGACTCGTCTTCGACTCTAGGCCTCCCGGCCCATTCACTTGGTTTGATATTTGTTGTTATTTGGTTACAATGTCTGTGTAGATTGTCTTGTCCGCGGGTTTGTCTTATCGGTTTTGTCTGTGTGTAGTGCGGTCCTCCTGCACTGACTAATAGATAAAACATGTCGCAAAATGGGAAATGGAAGAATTGCTACCGAATTAGTCGTCGTACTGTTTACAACCCTTTAATGTTAATTATCAACTCACGACACGGCACTACCCCACCCCACCACACCCCATACACACTGGGTTGCATGCTTTCGGCCACAGATGGAGCAGCACAGTGCAACGCTTTACCCTAAACGAGTGTGTGAGGTCGACCCCGAAAATACTAAATAAGTATCCATCCGCTACACATTTCAGTTTTACCAACCCCTGGACCCTAGTCTTCAAATCAACAAAAATCACTATGCAAAGGGCGGGGGGGGGGGGGGGGCGGGGGGCTAGGATCTTTATCATTGTCATAGCAAAATTAAAATTTATATTTATCTGAACCCATATTTACTTCATATTCAAAACCATTAATTTCAGGGTTCACTTTAAAAGTTCAGAGACATTTGAAGCCCGGGTTGTTTACGTCTAAAAAGTGACATGCATTTAGTAAAAAATAATGTTCGTCTGTTAATCTGTAAATCACGACTTAAAATGGGTTGTCAACCCGCTATTAGCTGTTTAAGGCGAGCTGAGAAGGATATAATTAGCGATTAGCTCGACCTAATCCATCTTAAATCTTAGCGGATTGAACACTGGTACACAATAGATTGCTCGTCTTGTATTTCCCAGATAAAACTGTCTACTATTATTTCTTGGCACCTTTCAGCGTATAATTTATTTATTCGTATAATTACCAGTCACGAGACGGCTAAAAAAAGAAAATGGACGACGTGTCAAGAAATGATATAGGCTACCCTGATTACTTAAATAAACTTTTCTAGATTTTTTTTTGGTAGACCAATTAATCATATTATTTTTGTTTATATTATGGATAAACTTTACAGGTATTAAAAATAAATCGTTATATTATATATGTCGATGTTAAAATAACATAAAAAGTCTTTATGCTTGGTTTTCTTGCTTTTCATTTGGTTGTGTGGCCGACTGGTCTAATGATTTAATGTCTTGTCATTGAGTCAAGTGGCATGGTTTCGAGTCCCACACGTGCATGTGACAGGGAATACGGTCCTCCGACTTTCTCCCACGTCGCACAAGTAAATTACTGAGATAATATTGAACCCTGATTAGTCCAATGACCCAGTATCATTTGTCGAATGGACGTTAAACCCCATTTAACACCATCCTCCTCCTTGAATGATTTTTTTTTATCGAGATGTTTTTTCTTAGTAATTACAAAAGTAATCTTAGTAATTACGTTTCTGTACCAACCGGGGATGAAGATGAAATTACACCATGTGCTATGAGAAAAAGTATCTAGTCGTTCGGCTTGGACGAAAATCCGAGGTCTCGTGTACAAACTGGCTTGCAAGTAAAATAAATAAAATGGAACGCGGATTTAACATGAAACTATTGTGCCTCAAGCGGACTAATGAAGATGGGCATGTTAAAGAGCTATTGAGTACAGTTGCGCCGCTGTCTGGGCAAAATTCCTCCCCCACCCCATAGTAAACACTGCTTTAACTCAATCGAAGCGGAAACGTAGAATTTCTTTTTTTTAAAAAAAACTATTTCCATTTTTAAACTCGTTTGTAATAGCCGGAAATCTATACTTAGATTTCTGGGGGGTGGGTGGCCGCATGGTTAGTGTGTCCTAAGGTCGGTCATCGAGTCAACTGTCGTGCTTTCGATTACCCGGTTATACGTGACAAGGAGTAGTGTCGCCTGTCTCCGATATCCTCGCACTGCTAAAGGTCCTTATGCGCAAGCTAATTATTAAATTAATAAAGTTGAGCCATGTGTTAATCCCGAAATGACCTAGTTTTTGTCGAGTGGACGTTAAACCCTATTTATCTCTTTCTCTCTAATCTAGATTCCTGGGTTCTACTTTAAATAAATCTTGAGAAAAATTAAATATTCTTAATTTAAAATCCGAAACCCCGGCTTAGGATCTTAACAATAATACGCCATTAGGAAAATCCCTGACACAACTAAAAGGTTAATCCTGCGGGTCACTCAATAACAGTTATGCCATATTTGTTTACATTATCTGTTAATGACATGATGGGTATGACGTAATCAATTCATGTGTCTGCTTTCCTGCATCTAATTTATAATCGTAAGAAGTGAGTGGCACTTACGCTCGGCTAGCCGTCGCATGAGATGGATCCGCGTAATTATCAGGCATGAGTGGCTCTCAGCTGTGTATTTGAAATGACCAGCGATCAAGCTTGGATCATCTTGATGAGATTCTGTTTGTTTTTTTGGTCAGTGTTGACCAGTGGCTATCGTATGACATGATAGTATAATAACCACCTGCCAATAACACATGCGCGCATAACAATCGGCGATCGTCACAATGCCATAAAAAATCGTTTTACTTTAATCCGAGGATGACATAAATGGTTTCTCCCGTGACACAAAACCGGATTAATGGGTCTCCCATTGCAAGGGTTATCCGTGAATCAAAGAAAACAATGTGATACAAAACTATTCAACACAAGACATTATTTTCGAACAATGAAAAATCGTTTTGTCTGGGAAAAAAATGGTTTTAAAGAAAATGAAAATTAAAAAAGAAAGAAAAGGGGAACAGAAATGTTACAGAATCGCTTAAGCCATTACATTACACTGTTCGTTATTAAAAAATGAGAGCCGCAGGTCTCTGGTTCACTCCAAGTATTGGCCGAGAAAGTTCCGCGGGATGTTCAAGCACAGTTTCCGCTTTCCAGAGATGCAGGACAAAAGTCTGACATCGATATCTGTCTAGTTGCTTGAAAAAACAAGGTCCATGTATACACTTTGACGTGCACGTAATAGATCATTTGACATTTGGGATTCTAAGTAAGAGTATGTCGTAGCGCCGCTGTCCGGACAGAATTTCCCAGCTGAACAGCTAAACGTTGTTCCTTGTCAGGCATCACCTAGGCAAGATGAAACTCGAGGAACTTTCTCTACCTGCACCGGCATCCAAGCCTGGATCTATTTGTAAATGAGTCAACCCCTTACTCACTGAGTCACTGTGGTCCACCGGTATATTCAATTCATAAAAACAACGAGCTACTCTATTCATGTTTTTCTTTGATCTGATAAAATGTTTTTTTCTTATCTATAATATCTTGTTTAAAAAATGACAGTTTGATATCTATTTAATCATAATTTGCCTAAATTACAGACAGGCCACATACACGTTTATCATATTCTGTGGAAATATTAATGTGATGTATTCGTGTTTTATCAGATGATATAACTGTGTTGAGTCCAATAAAAAAGTCGGATGTACGATATCAGTTAGTAACAGATATAGGAGGTGACACATTTCCTCTTTTTTGTTATTTCGATAAAAATCTTGCTCCAAATTACACACGCCAATAGCAGGTGCAAGATATTATATCAGCGAACTGGTATGTGACAGTTTAAACACAGGAAGACTCCCCCGCACGACAGGCAAGGCTGTTCACACTGGATCATCTCATCATTGCAGCATTCATCATCTCATTTACACATAATTTGATGACGTGTTCTCGCGTGATTGCGACGTCGTAAAGATGGGCTCAATTATCGACTACGTCATTGCGTTAGGATTGTTTAGTCCTATGACTTGACACTTTCCCTTGACTGATTTTGCATAAAACCATATATCACGTCATATCATGCCAGTTGGCTGTGTCAACGACGAGTATGCGCAGTAGGGGGTAAAAAAGCCTGCAGAATTCTGATTAGCCGTCATTACGCATAAGTTGTAAACGACGAGAAATGGGATCCCTTGATAGTGCGTACCAGATAAACGATAAGTTTTTATTAAAGATTCAGAGATAAAGCTACTCGTATGAAGGAGATTCTGTAGTTGAAGATGACACAGGTGTCCGAACAAGATCTGAGATTATGAACCAACGTTTAGTACACCCGTAGTTCATTAAAAACATTAATAATATTGCATTTTAAAAAATGCAAATTAATAAAAAATGACAAGCCGTAAAAAAATTAAAAAATTCAAATTAATAAAAATGACAAGTTGCTCCTACTGAGATTCAAGATAACGCAGGTATATTTTCCCCCGAAAGTACGATTTTAAAGAAACTAAACTAAACTCCTTCGAAAAGAATCCACGTGCTGTATACACCCTAATAGTATAAGTACGGTTAAATCTGTCTATAAATTGTTTTTCCTAAAATGATAAAGTAAAGTAAGCCGCGTAATCAGGATGGTAAGAGATACTACTTGAGGAGCAATACAAAAGGGCCTTACTAATCACCGACAAGAACCCACAAACGTAATCCTTTATAGGCATTTTGTAACTGGATAGAACAATAAACTATAATAATATAATACTTATGGAAGAACAATTACTGATTTATTTAGGGGGAGGGGGCGTTTCTAGAGAGAGAAAGAAGAGCCAGGGAGAGAGAGAAAGAGAGAGAGGGGATTAACGTCCACTGTACACAAACTAGATCATTTCGGGACTAACATATAGTTCAATTCCATTTCAATAATTCATCCCCTCTCACACCAAACCCCCTACAGATAAGCAAAATAAGCAAATCAGAAATCATACATGGCAACAACAAGATCAAAGGCAAGATACGTGGGATTAGTGAGGCCATTAATGATTGGCATTAACTAATATAATTGCCCTACACATTTATTACTGCCCTTGCTTGAAAACGTCGAGAGATTACACTTCGAAACATCGCCTAAATAAATCAGTTATTGCTCTTACGTATGTATGTGTTAAAGTCTATTAACCAACAAAAGCATTGTTTTTTGTCAATATGAGCCAAAGTATTGCAAAAAGGAGCCGGATAAGGACAGATAGGTTAAATGCATATTCTACACATCATATCCAAAATTTAAATATTTCTTAAAAAAAATTGACAAATGCCAAATTACAATTGAAACTGCCAGAAAAAAAAACCCCTCAAAACAACCCTGTTCTTGTCTGTGATCATCAATACCGTTTTTGTTAATATTTCAATCGACCATAGTTTTTCCAATTTTTTATAATTTATGAACTTGTTTTATCGTAAATAAATCAAATAAAAAGATTAACGAATTGGTTTGGAATTCAAATTTACAAACTGTATATCGCATTGTAATCTACATTTTACATTAAATTATGAAAAAGTGGTCTTAAGTGGTTTATTAACTATTAGATCTGTGCTCAAATAAACTTGACAAAAATTTGTGATCCCATTGAATTTTACATTTTTAAAAAAACCCAAATATCCGAGTTTATTTAAATTTATCAAAAATGAATCATTACTTCACCTAGAAATAAAAAAAAATCGAATTCGGTCCCTTATTTTGTTACAATTAAAGCTAACGTCATATTCATATACCACACGGGACGAAACTCTACGCTCAGGACATTTTAAAGGAATCTGAATAAATTGAACATACTAAACTAATGCTGTCTGTCTACAGTAATTATTAGCACTGGGCAAAACAGTAAGACGCTAAACCCCCATTTCATTTCATTTCCACTTGAGAATATGAGAACAGACATTTTAAGTTTTGTAAGTTCTAAATCGGCGATTTATGTTCTAAATCGGCGATTTTACATTCTAAATCGACGATTTTAAGTTCTGAATCCACGATTGTAAGTTCTGAATCCACGATTGTAAGTTCTGAATCCACGATTGTAAGTTCTGAATCCACGATTGTAAGTTCTAAATCGACGATTTTCAGTTCAAAATCGACGATTTTAAGTTCTAAATCGACGATTTTAAGTTCTAAATGGACGATTTTAAATTCAAAATCGACGATTTTAAAGTTCTAAATCGTCGATTTTAGTCGAAAACTCTTAAGTATACTTCTAGATTTTTGGATATGGCGGCCATTCAAGGAAGAGATCTATACTCGGAATAGATATGTCAATTGTGTTCTGTCTACCATCGGTTCAATTAATATAGGCAACATATTCTCAAATATCCGAGGAGTCTGAAAATATAAATGGATTTATTATATTCCCAAATATCCGTCTGAAAATATAAATGGATTTATTATGAGTCATGTATAAACATTCATTCGAAAATTTTGAAGTCAACGCCCGTACATACTTGCTGACTGAAAGTGATAATTTTTGTTTATTTACGTCTATGTGTGCAATATTTAGACAATTATTCATGGTTTACGTGGATCAGGTATTTTAGTGTTAAACTATCCTGGGTTATTTTATTATTGCCTTGAGGTCGTTCGCTCATTCGTTTCTGGTGTTTAACGTCCACTTTCACCAGTTTTGATATCGTAGACCAGTGATTCTCAACCAGTGTGCCGCGACACCCAGGTGTGCCGCAAGGTCTTTATTGTGCCGCGAAATTTTGAACGGCACACTAAAAAACAACGTAGTTCAATTGTGTTCATAGTTGTCTTTTTCTTTATTTAGCTTGAATCATTCTATGTGTCTATGATTAGTCTGTGTTAAGTTTTCCAATATTTTTCAAATGTATTTAGCCAAGTGTGCCGCTGTTTTTTCGTGTGTTCCAAGGTGTTCGGTTGGCAAAAAAACGTTGAGAACCACTGTCGTAGACAAATTGCTTTGAGTAAGATTGTAATTGTATTCAATCAGTTGCCTGTCTGTGTGCGCGTTCAATTTTTGCGTGGGGTAGGTGTGTCACGTGGAATGGGTTCCATCGTATCTAGAATCTCACCAATGTGGTCGATAACCGTATCCTTCGAAGAAAACCCCCCCATGAAACTCACATCTTGGTATATCTGACTAAATTTGCCCTCTTTTTATCTTAACGAAAAAGTGAAATGAAATACAATTTAACGTCCTACTTCTGCACCGACAGGGCTAATGAAAACGGAACACAATTAATTTTAAAGAATCAAAAATGGTATACAAAATACATGATTTTATTTTGAAGCGTACAGTCAAAGGACAATATAGCTTTAGGCATCTGTGCAATATGAAACAGGTGCCCTCTTGTTTAAAGGGAATTTTAAGGGGATTAACTAAGGGATCCTATGGTTTAATAGTATATTATTTTAATTCACAACTAATAATACCTATATTATATATACTTTTAGGATGACCCAGTGCCACCACCTTCAAGTCATAAAATTGAAACTTGAAATTTTCTTACATTGACGTCTATCTTTTAATGGACATTATCATCATTGAGTCAAATGTGACGAATGATGAACTCGTTGAAGCAGAAAACAAAGAGTTTTTTCAATGACGAAAATACCAAGCGTTTTTCTTCTTTGATTAAAATAAAACGATTAATAAACGATTTAATGTTCCGCCATGTTTGGCCATTGTTTACACAGCTATTGAAGACTACTAATATTCTCCGATTAAAGCAAATTTATAATTTGAAAAGAAATCCAACGATGTACTCATGTGAAAAAATAAATGTGTAAAAGAGCGCCATAGAAATCCAATAACGGTAACAACCATAAAATGGCCTATAATGACACAAGTTTCATTATATGGGGGTTCTTTGAACAATCTATAAAGTTGTGTTTATATTGGTTACAAAATAGTACTGATACCGCAAAAACGTAAAATATGTCAAACGGAATATTAAGTGCATATAGATCTTTTGGTAGACATGCATTATGTTATACGTGTATTAACACGTAGGGTCTGATACGGAACTGTGTAAAGTCTTCGGATGGGACGAAAAACCGTAGTCCCGTGTACACATTGGCGTGCAAGTAAAACAGCTGTCGATAGGCATGCACTATATTATACAGTGTATTAGATGCAGGGCGGAGGGTCTGACAAGGACAGTTGTCTAGTCGTTCGGATAGGACAAAAACCGAAGTCTCATGTACACATTGGCGTGCAAGCAAAATATGTCGGTAGGCACGCACTGTGTTATACAGTGCATTAACACATTACATAAAAGGGTATGGTTTAATTGATCACCCTTGTGGCATACCTACCCCGGTATTTGTATCTCTCGTTCAATAGAAAGTGGGGTTGGGTGGTCTAGTGGTCTAATGTGGTCGCTTTAGATCATAAGGTCTGTCATTGAATCAAGTGGGTGGTTTCGATCCCACAAGTGTATGTGACAAGGAGTAGGGTCGCCTGTCCAACTTTTTGCTTTCTCGTAGTCCCCCGATGTCCTCCCGTTGCTAAAAATCCCCACGAGCAAGCGATTTATTAAAATAAATGTTAGCCGCGAAATACGAGTGTAGCGTGGTCTCTTTCTCTTTCTCTCTCTCTCTCTCTCTCTCTCTCTCCCTCTCTCTCTCTCTGTGACAAGGACAGCTACCTAGTCGTTCGGATGGGACGAAAAACCGAGGTCCCGTGTACACATAGGAGTGCGTAAAAGATCCCTTGGCAGTTGGAATTCGATATAAGAGTAGGCCGTAGTCCCGTGTACACATACGAGTGCGTAAAAGATCCCTTGGCAGTTGGAATTCGATATAAGAGTAGGCCGTAGCGCCGTTGCCCGGGCAAAATTTCCCTCATAGCACACTGTATGGCGTATGCCCGTCTTCCATTAGCCCAGGTTTTGTGTAAAAGAGTAGGACGTTAAACCCCATTCCATTTCATTTCTCTTTCTCTCTCTCCTGCCACGCGTTTCTGTTATGTCACGTGTCACGCAAATCCCTTCCCCACAAGTCATGCAAAGAAGAGAGCACACATTGCATACGTTTAAAATGCAAATTATCCAAGTAAACAAATATTTCTTCAAAGACCTTTTGTCAGGATCGCATTAAGTGATGACGTAATGTAAATGTGTGCACATGGTTAAGGGTGCCTGTACCGTATGTTCCAAGTACCTGTATATTTAAGTTTGAGTCAACAATTTGAGAGCCATTATGTCAAGCAGGGGATTAGACTAAGCCTAATTATGGTCAAAACCTGGTTTATAGGTCTTCTCGCTTTGGCCATTTAAAACGTAGGCTACGATCGGTTGGTTTGTAAGATATTTTAAATGTCTTGAACCAGAGTTACCTTTTATTCAACACCCCTGTTAAATACATGTATAATTAAGATGTTTATTACATTAATTCTTACGGTAAAAGATGGACGGTAGAACTAGTTACTTTACTTTCGGTCGTGAGAGAGAGAGAGAGAGAGAGAGAGGGAGGGGGGTACGTCCACTCGACACAAACTAGGTCATTTCGGGACCAACTATAATCAGTTGGTCTGTAAGATACATGTCTTGAATAAGGATAAGCATCAGAGTTATCTGTTATCCAACACTCCTGTTAAATGTAAGATATTTATTACATTACTACTTAACGTAGTACTTGTTTGTACATCCATTAATGTTCATCTCAGATGTTATGTTATACTCGTTTGATGAACTTTTGTTTAAACTGTGTATGCTGCCCATGGTGGATGCAGTGATACTTGTACAATAAAATCTGATCTTATCTTATAAAAATTTAAAGACTCAAATTCCGTTTCACTAGCTAAAATCCAAAAAATATGATTAGCGAATACCTGTAAAAAAAATCTAATATATTAGAACCACACACCTCTATATATTATGAATAAATTAAAACCTAGTACGAACAATCCAAACCATGAATTTCTGTTGATTTCCACCAGAATCATTGACCATACCCCGAACCGTGAGTTTAAGCTTATTAGCAGTCGACCTACTTTCATTAGATTATTTACTCAATTAACCAATTAATTCTGATAATTAAATTTAGTTGACCTTGTTAATGTTACGTAATAATTGAATTGGGACTAACATAATGATAAAATTTAAAAACTTTGCTGAAATGTGCCACAGTTGCATATAAAGGGGCATAACTCCAATAAATGATTACACTTGGGCTCTGACTAGTAATTTTCTAACTTTTGACATTTCTTGGCCTAAAACATTTTTTTAACGTTCCGATGATCTTAATCTTTATAAGCACAAATAGATCGACATGACGTCACAATAATTTGTCTCTGGTCAAAGGAATGTAGACACTTTGACGTCATATTTTAGCAGGAAATTTCTTCCATTATACCACAAACAACTTTTTGTTAAATTACAGACAACCTTTTGTTAAATTACAGAATATCTTCTGTTAAATCACGGACAACTTTCTGTAAATTACAGCATATCTTCTGTTAAAGTACATACACCTTTCTTTTAAATTACAAACAGCTTTCTGTTAAATAACATGCAATCTTCTGTAAAATTACATAGAACCTTCTGTTAAATTACACAAAACTTTCCATTAAATTACATATACATTTCTGTTAAATTACAGACGTCTTTCTGTAAAATTACAGAATATCTTTTGTTAAAGTACAGAATATCTTCCGTCAAATTACAGACATCTTTCTGTTAAATTACAAACAACTTTCTGTTAATTAACATACGATCTTCTGTTAAATTACATAATATCTTCTGTTAAATTACACAAAACCTTCGGTTAAATTACATACACATATCTGTTAAATTACATACGGACTTCTGTTAAATAACATACAACTATCTGTTAAATAACATTCAATTTTTCTGTTAAATAATATTCAATTTTCTGTTACATTACAGAATATTTTCTGTTTAATTACAGAATATTTTCTGTTTAATTACAGATAATATTCTGTTAAATTACACATAGCCTTCTGTTAAATTACAGACAACTTTCTGTTAAATTCCAGACAACTTTCTGTTAAATTACAGAAAACATTCTGTTAAATTACAGAGAACTTTCTGTTACAATACAAACAACTTTCTGTCACATTACAGAACATTCTCCGGTAAATGACAGAATATTTTCTGGTAAATTACAGAAAATTTTTTGTTAAATTACAGACAACGTTCTGTTAAATTACAGACAACCCTCTGTTAAATTGCAGAATATTTTCTGTTAATTGCAGATAATATTATGTTATAGTACAGATAGCCTTCTGTTAAATTACAGACAAACTTCTGTTAAATTACAAACAGTCTGTATCGAATAAAACAGTCCGGTATCCGGTATTTTTGATATTCTTAAACAAAAATGTTCACATTTTTTAAAGGAAGGACAAAAGAATCATACCATTTTTGGAGTTTGCTAAAAATGAACCAATGTTTCCGTCTATCAACTTCTTCCTATATTTACACACGATATAAAAATCTCATTCCTCCTGATAATAAGCACCGGATACACCATATTAAAATATTAGCAATTTCAAAAACACATACTGGATAAATCAAATATTCTATGTGTCAAACACTAACACAAGGACACAGCTCACCAATTATTCCCACTCCCTCACCCTCGAAGTAAGGGCCTATACTATTTTTAGTTTTCTCTCCTTCCCCCTTTTCGGGGGCTTTTTAGTGGGGGGCACAATAGAAGGTGTTTTTTTTTGGGGGGGGGGGGGGCTACGCAATGTTTTGGAGAGGCTAAGAACACTCTTAATAAATCACTATTTTTGGCGAAATATTTTGGCTAAGCCCCCCCCCCCCGTGATTACGGGCCCGCTACTCTTATATCGAATTCCAGCTAACAAAGGGTGTTTTAAGTCCACGCCAATGTGAACAAGGGGGCTTGGTTTTCCTTACATCCAACCAGTTAGACAACTGTCCTTCTTAGGAAAGGGGAGAACAAAAATTAAGAGGAAAATTGTCTCTATTTAAGTCCATGTAATACGTCACCTGCATTTTTAGGTTGACTATTTGATCTAGAATTGGAAAAGGGGGATCACATTTGCAATTTCATATTGCATAACTTTTTGGGGGTAATACGGATGATATAACAGCGAAGGGATAGGGGGTGTAGAGTGTCTGTGTGTAGCGTAATCATTACGCCGGGAGTGACAATTTGACCCTAGGCAACATCAAATCACCCCAGCAAAAATTTAAATGGTCAACCCCAACAAAAATATGATGAGGAGATTGCCAAATGTGGCCCCAAATGTGCCTATAACAGGGACGAATCCAGGAATTTTTGCAGGAGGGAATTGCCAGGTTTCTGTTAAGGAAATCTGCCATCATCGTCTCTAAATTACATAGGCATACATACAAATTGAGCTTTTTAAACAGAGAAACCATTTTTATAATGATGTAGGATCACTTTGTGATGTAATATTTCATTGATGCAAGGCATTATTTTTTTCAGGTAGCTGAGCAGGGTAGGGCTTTGCCCCCCGCCCTCTGGATCCACCCCTGTTTAAAGTATAGAATCGACAGAATGTTGAGCAAAAGGCTGCAGGCGCGGATCCAGAGGGGGGGGGGGGGGTGGGGGGCCCACCCCCCCCCCCCTGCTCAGCTACATGAAAAAAATAATGCCTTGTATCAATGAAATTACATTACAAAGTGATCCTACATCAGTATAAAAATGATTTCTCTGTTTAAAAAGCTCAATTTGTATGTATGCCTATGTAATTTAGAGACGGTGTTGACAGATTTCCGTAACAGAAACCTGGCAAACCCCCTCCTGCAAAAATTCCTGGATCCGCCCCTGGGCTGCAGCCGGTGATGTTACAGCCATTGAAGAATGATGTCTATGGGTAAGTAGTTGCTAGTCTTCATCCAGTTTATGTTCGATGGAGCGGTTAAAGAGAGTTATCCCCCGTTTGCCGGGACATCGGACAAGTACATTGCATCCCGTTTCTTGACAGTGCCCTGCATAATGATTGGATATGTTGCTTATTAAATCCTTATCCATTGGCAGATCATTTGCGAGAATAGGGGCTTGTTAAAAAAAATAAAAGAGAGTGAATGAGTTCACCGACAAAGTTGGTTCACTTTATTTGGTCGCTTGTTAAAAAAAATAAAAGAGAGTGAATGAGTTCACCGACAAAGTTGGTTCACTTTATTTGGTCACTTTTGGAGAAAAGTTGAAATCTCCGATGAACCGAAACGATTGCTGAGACTTTATTAATTTTTAGAAATTTCATAGTCTTCAACGTCATATTTTACAGCACCAACCCGATCATGCAGCTCGTTATGGGAAGCATTTTGCCCGGACAGTGGCGTTTCCTTCTACTAATTGAGTTCCAATGCTATCCTTTTTACACCCCCCCCCCCCCCCCCCCGATCTTTTCAAACGACGAGTCACGAGAGGGTGAAGCCACGCCAGTAAATCACGATGAACTTTCAGCCAACATTGTGATAGAACCCGAGACCTACATGCTAGCTAACCATAACCAACGCCTTACTCACTGAGTCGTTGTGGCTCCCTTTTTTGGATAATGCAGAAAATAAAACTAATATTTATAGAGATTTAATAATAATATATATATAACTTATCATGAAGATAGATATAATATTTACATAATATACAATACACTTATTTAAACATACATTATGTAAGATTTAGATAAAAGCTGGCCATTTCTGCTATAATAGCTCCAAATAATTGATAATGTAAAATGAAAACTTTCATCCAAATTACTTCATTCTGAGCAAAGTTATCACCGTTTGTTGTTTTGAATTTTTAGTTGAATTCTGGAGTATTCGATGGCATTCAGAGTTGATTATGGTCTTGTTTTGTTAATATATGTCTAATTATTAATAATTTATATAACATTTCAGGCCTAAAGAAAGGCCTACAATAGGCAGATTTATCTCTTGCATGTATGTTTAACATGACAAAATTATGCATAAGACCCTTTCCACCAGATGCGTATCTACGGTATGTCTGGCATATGTCACATGCCATGGGCGCCACTTGAACGGGGCGCCACTGACGGCACTGATACTTCCCCTGTGTAAGCTAGGTAAATTGTCTAACGTTTCGTGAAAAGTATGTGAAACTGAAAGAAACCGACTTTGACCACATCATCACTGAAAGCAAGGAAGTTGCAAATGTTATTTTCATATACTGTCATAATTTGATAGTTCCAAATTTCAAAGCTGATTTTAAGGTAAAATTATCTGCAAATAATGAGTGTCAGATGTTTATACAGCGGCACAATTCCAGTGCATGTCATGGCATTATCCACAGATACGCCACCGAGTTGCATTTATGGTGGAAATAGACATTAAACACCGGAAACGAAAGACGAACGAATCATTATTCCTCTTATGCGTACTGATCATGCGCCTTGTTGACGTCATGCATGGTGTTTGATTTGTTGTTATTATATGTCAATATATATATTAACCAGACATTTGTTACTGTAATAGCTTATAGACATTGAGAAAATACTCCTCAAACGTTTCCTAAATAAATTAGTAATTGTTCTTCCATAAATATTATAGTTTATTGTTCTATCCAGTTACTAAATGCATCTAACGAATAAACAATTTTGTTTTTCATCAGCAAAACCACAACAACATCCAGTCTTAGAAACGTCGCCCGAATAAATTAGTAATAGTTTATTGCTCTATCTAAATATTTAATTTCTACCATCTCATCAGTTATAGACAGGTTCAAAGTAGCAAAAATGTTATTAATTTATTAACAAAACAACCACATCCAGTCTTTGAAACGCCCCACTAATATATGAGTAGGTGTTCTTGCTCTATCCACGAACAGCATACAGTAAGGATATCACCAAGGCCTCCACACAGGCTCCGTACCTGGCACGTTAGCTGCGGCGTTAACATTGTCCACTTGAAATCCACCATTTACGCAAGACGGGGGAACCATCGATTGATCCAATGGGACGTTAGGAGAAAATTGAACAGTGGGTACATTTGAAACACTGCAGAATCGGTAAGACGGAATTGTTCCCAAATCTAAAGTTGGTTTATACGACATAAGAATGTTTTGTTGCACCGGAACCGGAAGTGTTTCTGTGGTTCTAGATACTATTGGGATAGCAGTCCGTGGTTGTATCACATTGGAAGCTTGTGGATCCACAAGGATAAATATATCTCCACCGCACACTAATTTTACAGATCCGGACACGTGTTGTGTTGATGGGGATATATTTGGCGAGGTGTCCATTGATTCATTTTGATTTGTCTCTATTTTTATCTCTTTCACGACCCCAGAATGTGAATTATGGCTTGTTGTCGGAGATGGGGTGGTTTGTCGTACATCCATAGCAAAATCAGAGTCATTATCACTAGAATCGTCATGCAAACGTGAATTTGTTGTTGAGACGATTTCGTTTTCGAGTTTTTCAGCAGTTGCTACGGACTGGGATCTCTCGTGTAATTTGTCCTTACAGTGGTTCGTTATTTTCTGTTTTATTTCGTCGTTAAATCCTTTCGTTTTATCCAGAAACTGAACCAGTTCGTCCATGCATTTCTCGTATCCCGCCGAATAATTGGAGCCATTTTCTTCTTTAATATTCATATTAGAACCTGCAATCACAAAATAATTTTTGTATTTAAACTTTGATAATTATACCGTTTAATGTATAAATGAAATAAAAATGAAATGGGGTTTAACGTCCTACTTTTCTGCACCAAAGGGGCTACTGAAGACGGGTCGCATACAGTATGGTATGAGAGACATTTTGCATGGACAGCGGTGCTACGGCCTATCCCAGTTTCGAAATCCAACTATCTACTGAACCATTGACAAAGGAGAAACAACACAAGGGTACCCCAAGGAACTTTCTCGGTCAACACCGGTAGCGAACCCGAGAACTAGGTGTTTAGCCTTACTAATTGAACCACCGCCGCTCCCCAAATACATATTAACACGACGTCATATATACAATGTACTATTTTACGTTTGTATTAGGAATCAAAATGAAACGGGGTTGACCGAGCTAATGAAGATTTCAGATTTTCTTCCAATCTACTCAAGCTGGCAAACCCGGGGGACCTTTCTCGACCTACCCTAGCATACCCAAAATCTGATTAAATTCGCGCACATACCCGTTTTATTAGTTTTATTGGTCCTGAAAAGTAGGATATAAAATACCCATTTCATTTGTGGTCAGTCAATACAAAAACAAAGTCACTAAAATACATAATAGAGTAATATGACCGGATTCATTATACCTAATATCATGTAACCCCGTGGTTTAAAACCCTGCTATAGACACATTGAACAAGGGATGACAGATTGCTGCTGTCGCATCACATATACCAAACGGTTTCAGCTATCCTCGCCCCAACAATCACCAATATGTTTTAACTGCTTAAATCAAAAGTGTCACGGGCATAAGATAACCAAGAAAAACATTTATCAGTAAATTCAAACGAATGTCACCATCTGATGAGAGTTTTCACACGCATAAAGAAAGCGTGTGTCCATTGTTTCTGGTTTCGTTTCGGTAGTGTATGACTCGTTTTGTTAGCGACTTAAGTCTGTGGTATATAGATATGTATCTGGAGAATATACAGTAATATACCATAGAGGATTAACAAGTAATTTCGTGATACCTAAGAAGGGATTAACAGTGATAAAGGTGGGGCTATGGAGTTAATCTTGATAAGTTTACACCATAGCCTTGTTATACGTTGTTAAGCCTGTTTTATTGCTGACACTCCCGAGTTTTAGAAAAATGTGAAACCGTTGGTTATCAAAGTGAAGTCTAAACAAATAAAATTCGATACTGAGAAAAAACGACTTTGATAGTAGATAAGAGGAGATATTTGTATACACTGAACAGTTGGTATAAATGTAAACTGACAAGTTTGTGTACAGCCAATGTCTAAAATCAGTCAGTTTGTGAAATTACTGAATATTTCAGTTAATATGTAAAGGGATTTAAGCGGGTCTGCCAAACAATTTGCTACTTCTCCTATTTCCTATTCATTGATAAGTAATAAAAATAATTATTTTATAAAAACACACAAGACAATGTTCAGATTGACTAAAACATATTCGATCAATGCGTTGGGCGAGAAAGTTCATCGGGATTTTCTGGCGCCCTCCCCCCCCCCCCCTGTCAGTGATGTAAGACGGAAGGCTTAATAATAATCAGTAATTGTATTCCGTAGAATTGTTACAAGTTCAATTACTAAATGCCACTGAAACAGTTTTGACAGCGTATAGTCAGTCATTCGATGGGAGGAAAACCCGAAGTCTCGTGTACACATTGGTGTGCATGTAATATAAAAGAACCCTTGTCAGTTGGAATTCAATATTATAAGAATAGGCCGCAGTGCCGCTGTCCAGCAAAATTTCCCTCATAGCACACTGTATGGTGTATGCCGTCTTCGTTAGCTCAGTCGGAACAGAACAGTAGGACGTTAAACCCCATTTCAGTCAATCTGTAAAAGGTTGTCATTATTTAAATTGATTAAAATATTCAGAACGACATTTTAGACTTTTGGCTTGGACATGTATAGTCGTTTCGTTTCGGGCAAGATGGCAACGTTAATGAAAATAACACAGCCTTAAAATGCTTTTCCAAGTCATGTATTCCTTAACAAATAAAAGGATCACAAAAGATTTTAACTTTGAATGCTGGTAGCCATTTTATGGGTTCTGTTTATCTCTTTGGGTTTGTTTTCTCTATTTTATGAGTTTAATTAATCCCTTTGTTTTCTTCTGTGTCCGAAACTGGTAGCCATTTATCGTATATTTTAATAGTTTCTGGTAATCTCGTGGTTTTGTTTCTATGTCGGATTTCAACAGTCATTTTAAAAAGTGTGATGATCCTGACCAAGATTTATGGGAAGTAAACGTCAGCTACTTGAAGAAGTCTATATTCATGATATACGTATTATGTCCACATGGACAGCTATCTAGACGGCGACACTGGTTTATTGTCTTTCTTGTTCGTTTAATAGTTTCGGTTGTCTCGGCGATCCTATAAAATTAATGCGAACAAATAAACGTCCGACTGCATCAAATGGGCTAATGAAGACGGACATACGCCATACAGTATGCTATGAGGTACTTTTCGTCAAGGGATCTTTCACGTGCACGCCAACGAGTACATGGATGGGTCCCTTTTCTTTTTCGTCCCATATGAACGACAAGACGCTAAATTCTGAGAAAAGTTTTCGGTCAAATAATAAATAAAATAAAAAAAAAATAAAAAAAAAAAATAAAAAAAAAATAAAATAAAATAATAAAATAAAATAAAATAAAATAAAATAAAATAAAATAAAATAAATAAAAAATAAAATAAAATAAAATAAAATAAAATAACAGCTTGTTTCTCGAAAAGGGATTAGTTTCTCCGACAGATAAATGGTTGATATCCATGACTGGTATGTTTGATTATATTAAACTGCCAAGCATAACAGACAGGTGTCATGACATAGATCAAGGTGTAAAATATCCAATAATTCCAACAACCGTTTTAGATTAATGGAGGTTGTCTTGTCTGTAATGTACCTACACCTTTGTGCACGCCGGTGAAAAGGCCATCTTGGCAATTACTTGAACATTTTCATTATCATAATCATCATGAGTCAAATTGCTAGGTGACTGGACCGCCATTAAATACAGTGATGACTGCCATAGCTGTCATGACATGATATTGAAAGACGTGTTAAAATGACATGCGTACTAAATTGACGATTCTGACGTCAGTCTGATATTCTACAGATATTGATGGCAACCACGGTGGCGCAGTGAGTATTGCGCAGGTTCATTAACCGAGAAATACCAGGCTCGAACCTGGTGTTGATGGTGAACATTATTCCAGATTTCCCACCCTTGTCTGTCGTTCAAATCATCAATATAATTGTCCGGATTATGTTAATTAAACTGAATTTAATCTCTGATAAAATCTGCAATGACGATTGCATTTGTCGTGTTTGTTGAACGTCGACGTTGTTGTTTCAGCCATAGCACCAGGCTATATACAGGGGCGCCGGAACCTGGGTACCAGGGTATACAAATGATACCCTGTCCTTTTCTGGGGTATACATGTATACCCATACTCTAATGATGAAAGTTTTCAACGTTTTTACTAGTCTATTCATTTTTGAATGATAGATATGTAATTTGCAATGCTACAGGGGCTCTAAACATCGTTCTCGGAATGGACAAATTTCAATTTTTTTTATCTATCTTTTGGTAGCCTGTCCCTCGTGCCGTTCTGGCGACCCTGACTATATAGAAAGATTTTTTGTTAATTTAATGACGCGTGTGCAATATGACTCGTGTGCGCCTTTTAAAATGTTAACCTCTGTGAATAATGAATACAGCACTTGTTCTGTCTATACCCGCTAGAAATATGATCAAATCTCAACTTAAAACTGGGCCAAATTACAGAGGACCCTGCACCCGACACTTCTTTGAAAATTTACACTTTCAATTTACCGTACAATTATGTAATTTTATATTTCTTAGATCTGAATAATTTAAACTTCCTAATAAAAAAAAATATAATAAAAAAAACACAGTAAAACTGAAGAGTACTAAGATATCTGGACATGACTTTTCCCTGGCGCTTATAAAGTGAAATGTTACAATTCGTTGTACATAAAATCGACGGGCGTCCCAACTGTTACGACACGAAGATCCTTTTCGCCGTCGACAACTTCACCAAGTTACCCTTAACGCCTTGAGCGATACCTGGTGGGTCCAAGATCGTAAATGGACAATTTAATGTATCAGTTCACTTCATTAATTTACAAACAGTGAGAATAAAAGGAACCAAATTTAAAGATTAACAATTTGATCAGCGGAAACTAATTGGATTACAAAACATTTCCAAATGAACAAAGAGTGTCACAAATTATATTGTCAATTCATACGCCATCTTTCAGTTGATTAAATACAAGATTAATGTTGTGAAAATACAGTTCTTGGTTTATACAGGAGAGAGAGAGAGAGAGAGAGAGAGAGAGAGAGAGAGGGAGAGAGAAAGAGATGGGGGAGGGGGAGCGAGAGTCCACCAAATGTTTTATTCAAACTTCTGGTTTATTAACAGAGACAAGTGAGGGATAATCATTCGGTTCTTTTTAGACAGTCCCCTTTGTTTCGATCGTCACGTGTGTACAGCCAAATGCTGTGATGGGGCCTGAGTACTTTTACCAGCACTTTCAAGGGTTCTTGTACTTGCCTCACCTTTTTCCTGTCAGCCCCACAGTAGCTCCACCGTTTTTCTCGGATTGAACACTGTACATTCATATAGTGGGCACTTCATTACGCTTACCACTCAAAAACCACTAACCCTTGGCAACAACGACGTCATCCAAATGGCGTGGCGAAATCCAACCTGGACGATTATATACTTCGATTCAGTGGAGGAAAAAAACTTGTTAATTAAATTAAAATGGTGTACCTGGGGTTGAATTAAGTTTCTTGAGATATTCTACTGTCATTTCTAAAATATCTGCTTTCTCCAACTTTCCTGTTCTTGTCATCTGAAATAAAAACAACGTCATGTTTAAATTGGTATGTCATATATTTATTTAATACAAATCTGAAGAAAGTAGATGAAATCTACGTCCTTCTTTTCTGCACCAACCGGGAGAATAAATAGCATATGCAGTCAAGTGTGCAAAGTTTTCGCCGACTCTTCGTCGAATTCTAACTGTCAAGGTTTTTAAAAGTGTAAACTAGGCCTACTCCAGCATGTAGCCTACACGGGACCTCTGTTTGCGTCGCTCAGTTACGAACGAGTAGGCGTCATTTCTTGTCATACCCTCCTTCCTACAACACGCAGACAAAATCTCGAGTTACTCTTTCGGCTAATGGGGATCGAACCCGTGACCGCCTGGTTGATGAGCCAGCCCGGGCCTCCTTGTTTATATTAAAGAATCTTGACTAAACATATTAGTCAGTGTCTCAGGTCGGAGTAGGGTGCCGTATACACGTTGGCGAGCAAATAAAAGAACCCATGGCAGTTGGAATTCGAAATAATAGTAGGCCGTAGCGCGTCGCTATCCGACATTTCTTTTAGCTCTGGTTGGGCAGAAAAGCTGAAAAGTAGGACGTTAAACCCCATTTCTTTTCTAATTAAACCGTCCGTGGTATCTCTATACAGTGAATCACGCGATTCCCAGTCTAACGTCGTAACACTTGACTTATTAAACGGTTTGCAAATAACCACATCAGTAACAAATACTTCGGACCACGTCGTTGACAGGGTCGACATTTTCTCGCAAAGGTCATGTAATTGTCAACTTTTGGTAAAATGTTGTATTCTGAGGATATTATTTCAATAGCGGGTCAATCGTTGGGTACATTTTGAAGTAACTAAGTGTAATTAAAGAGAGAGAGAGGGGTAGGGGTGAAATGAAATGGGGTTTAATGAAAGAGAGAGAAAGAGAGAGAGAGAGAGAGAGAGACAGAGAGGGAGAGGTGGTGGCCTGCATCCAATTACATACAAACCCCAAGACTTTTAAAACATTAACCAAGAATCTTGTAAAACAAACAGTATTATAAATGAATGACCAATCAGAATAAACACAATAGAGAGAGGGGGGAGATGGGGTTTCACGTCCACTCGACATAAACCAGATCCATAAACTGAACACACCAACCAGGGGAATAGGTGGACTAACGCATGGTGGCAGAGCGTTGTTTGGAATCGTGAAAAATGACGCTTAATAAACCAAGTCCACAAACTGTTACAACAAAAGCTTGTCTTAAATCATAAATTCTCAAGAGATTATATCCAAACTCCATTTATCAGAAAAAATCTGGTTATAACAAAAACATAATTTTCCATAAATATTTATTTCTAAGATAAAGTCACAGATAATTAAACGACGACCTGGTTTCGTATACTTGTAAACTTAACCGAATCACTGTATATCGGAATACCTGATTTATGCAAGCTCAGGTCTGTTCGTGAATTGTTCGGGCGTCTATATGTCGAGTTGAATACCCCCTTAAAGAAATAAAATGGTGGTTAACGTCCTATTTTTTTTTTTTGCTTTTTTTTTTTTGCTCTGACTAGGGTAATGACAACGGACATACGTCGTATTCCTTAAAGAGCAAAAGCTATCGTTCTATTTTACAACAGTAATTATTAATTTGCGTTTGGCGGACAATGCTTATCATTTGAAAATCCTTAGACTCTAGTTACTAACAAAACAAAATATAAGAGAACTGAGCGCACGTTAAAAATAGATATAAATTACAACAAGGAAATATGTTGGATTCTTCAAGAAAAAATAACCCCAGACAATTTTATAAATATTTTAAAAGGGCTGGTAGATCCGTACAATCAAATCTATCTACTGAATAGTTTTATTCACATTTTTCAAACCTATGTTCCACGGATGCTAAAGTCAACAAAACAGTAGAGGAACATATGAATAAATATGAAAATCATCCCACTGACTTGAATACACAATGCTGTATCTAACTTTGCGTACAATATCTATTGTGTTCAATTTGATTAAAATACAGATCTATATTTCGTTTCGTTTTTTATACTTTCGATGGCCTTCACTAATGTAGTAAAGTCTAGTAAAACGAAATTTTGAACTATGAAAACGAAACGAAATAGGATCTGTGTTATAATCAGATTGTATTGTGCTTGACAACCACACGAGAATCATTGCAGAAACGTAACTCCGATTAAAATATAATAATTATTTCCACAGAACATGTAAGTTTATTTTAATGTGTTCAGTTGCTAAATCTAATTTATTTTTTTCGACTTAATTCCCACCAACATGCATTCAAATTGACACAGTCTTCATTATTTTATTTAGTTGTGTTTAATTATGCATCATTATGGGGGGGTTGTGTGGCGGAATGGTTAGCATAAGGTCTTTCATTGGATCAACTTGCGTTGTTTCGATTCGCCGGCTATTCGTGACAAAGAATAAGGTCGTGGATTTTCTTCCACTGCTAAACACCCTTACTCGCAAGCGAATTAATGAAATGAAATTGAACCATGTGTTAGTACCGAAATGACCTAGTCTCTCTCCCTCTCGCTTGATAACGACTTGTGAAATGTCACAGTGAAATAAACCATGGTAATTGTTATCCATAAATAATGTGTTTTAAGAGTATTCGAATTGACAATTTCACATTTAATTAAAACCCCTGATCGTCAGTTGTACATTTTAAATTTTTCAAAATTAATCCACTTTAAAATGTCCCCCAATTGATTATTCAATCTTTATTTAATAAATCAAATCGACAGTATCAACGATGACTGTTTATCTCATGAATGAGTGTGATGTTTTAAACCAGATATATTTTAATCTGGACACTCTGGTGTGCACGTAAAAGATCTCTTGACGGTTGTAATTTCAAATAAAAGTAGACCGTAACGCCAAAAAAAAAACCCCGGTATCCGTATGCCACAAGCTCGTCATCAGTAGCCTATTCGGTGTAGAAGAGTAGGACGTTAAATCCCATTTCATTTCATTTGGCAAAAAATAATAAAAATAAACACACGTTTCAATACACATACAGGTATCGTTACTTGCTTGATGACGATACATGTATGTGTATTGAAACGTTGCATGCTAATAAAATTCAGAAGTAGTCTATCCATATAAATGTGTTTATTTTTAGATAAATCTATTTCTATATGTCTTATAAGGATTATGTAAAAAATAATGATAAATCAAATATCAAATAATACCATAGTGTTGAGATTCAACTCGTAATACTCAGGGTTTTTGTATGTCAAGTTTGAAACTGAATGACAAAAATGTTTAATCTAAAATATTAAACGTGACGAAACTGTAAATATGAATCAAAATTGATGTCCATTGTCCTATTCGGGATATAGGATTGACGATTGTATATTACCTAATCCCTATGATATAATATCAGATGAGCCGTGCTATCAATGAAGTCTTTGTACCTTCAATTTACACCTGATGTAAACCTATTGTAATTATGATAGGCTTATCTTGTCGCTTGACAAATTTTACATCAATGATATTTGGTCGTTTAACAGTAATACAGTGTAATCTAGACAACCAAATACAGGATACGAGAATGGTTTATTTCTATTGAGACGGGGAGGTGTTATCTAAATCCTGGTAACTTTGAAGAATGCCGGTGGGTAAAGTATGGAAGCATATATGGGTCATTTACGCTATAGAGAGAGAGAGAGAAATGGGGTTTAATGTTCACTCAACACAAACTAGGTCATTTCGGGACTATCATATGGTTTAATTTTATTTCAATAATTCGCTTGCGCGTATGGGACTTTAGCAGTGGGAGGAAACCCACGAGGTTGAGAAGGCGCCCCTATCATCATGCCACATACGCTCACACCTGCGCTCGAAACCACAGCCGCAAGCCAGAGGTGACCGGCCAGCTAGAGGTCGAAGCGCGGCACTCTAGACCACTGGGCCATCCCAACCCCCCTTAAGCTATAGATACCGTCATATGAAGTTTGTAATATGTCAACATATTGTAATGATTCTGACGATTTTATCTCTGAAAAGGCAATTTTTGCCGATTTAATTGAATAATTCGTTATGTTGTATATCGTCGTTTCGATTTAAATGTACACGTCAACATAGCACATGACGATATTTCACGAACATGACGACATATACTACGGCGAAATGGAATATGTCGACAAAGCTTCAGAATATCAATATTTTCACGCAAAGGGGCACAGTTAACTCCGCAAAAATTGTGTTTTCAGAGATAAAATCATCAGAATAATCACAATATTTTGACATATTGCCAAATTAATTATGTGATATCTATCGCGCGAATGACCTCTATACGCTTCCATAGTAAAGCGCTCGCTAAACACTCATAGGTTGTTGAAAAAATCTAAACTAAGGGGACTGACAGTGGAATTTTAAACGATATAAGATATAAGAATGATGTGTTTCTATTAAGGAGGGGTGTTTATACCAAAATCCTAGCTTTGAAGAATGTCCATGGTTAAATGTAGATCGGAAAAAGATGAATTTATGCTGTCACTATCCAGGGGAATTGACAATGAAATATTTAGATGTAAAAATGATGTATTTATATCAAATCCTGAAAACTTTGCGGAATGTCGATGGCTAAATGCAGATCGGGAAAGATTGATTTAAGCTCCCACTCGTGTATTGATGACAATATCTAACCAGGGAAATTGTTAACGACATTTTACGATGTAAGAATGATGAATTTATATTAAATTGGGTGTTGATATTAAAATTCAGATTACTTTGAGGATGGAGAACGGTGGATTTAAGTTGTCACCTTACACTCGTAGGTTGTTGAAGGTATCTAACCATCGAGTACGCGGTTTATTTGCTGTTACTCGAGTCTGACACCCTTTCCCTAATAAATTATAAGTTATATCTTGGGGATTGCTTGTGGTAATCCCCAAGGATGTTACTCATATATAACAGATCGAAAGGTAAACCTTGTTCCGAAATGCTTATTAACCTTTCGGCTTTTGCCGTGCAACTTGGGTCGAACACATCCCAACTTGACAACGTCAAATACTCAGAAGATTGCGAACGTCTCGGTAAGTCGTAAGTATATTTGCAAAGGGATTCGCTTTTTCCTAAGGTGCACACCTGGTCGGACTACTACCGTGATGAGGAATGTGAATTCGAGACGATTTCCTCATCAAACATGCCGTGGAGATTATTGCGCGAATTTACTCGTGTCCACCTAACACGCGTCACGTGCACCAAGGCTCAATTTGTCAGTCCCTCGACACGAAATCATTCTTGTCATACCAAGCGTCTCGTTTTAATTTAAAAATAGACAGCCCCAAATTACCTTCGATTGAACCGCCATAAATTGGTGTATTTATTTAATTGATTCGTGTTTAGGTTGTAACAAATTGCTGTAAACATGAAACGTATGACCCCAGGGTCCAGACGTGTCGGTGCATTAATGAGACATCTCGACTTCTTCGTCTTATTGGGGTTCCACACAGGGAAATATGACAGACAAATGTTTCCTCTGGTGGACCGCGCGCGCTGTATAATAAAGCCTGCCATTGAGTCAACTGACGTGGTTTCGAATCCCCGGTTGTGTACGTGGCAACGAGTAGCCTCGTGGGTTTTCCCCGGGTACTCCGGTTTCCTCCCACTGCTAAAGACCCCTATGCGCAATCGTATTATTGAAATAAAATTAAACCACATGTTAGTCCTGAAATGACATAGTTTGTGTCGAGTGGACGTTAAACTCTCTCTCACGGACCAATCGAGGTCGACAAGCTGGTCCGGCATAGAGTGTTCATAGGTAGGGTATGCGGACATTAAAAAAGCACCCCCCCCCAAATTCCTTTGATTAAAGACGCTATCGTTTCGTTTGAGATACAACGTCTCACGGACCTATCAGGTGGTCTCGTTCGTCCATAGGGTTGCCATCGCAGACATAAGCTGTCTTGTTGGCATGTGAGTACGGGGTTTTTTCCTATCCGCATTGAAAACAAACATCAGTCAGTCGGACCTGCTATTTTACATTTTTCTTATTTTAACGAAGGAAGAAGATGAACCGTTCGCTTGTCCCAGTGACTTCAACACCATGTTTTAAAGTGCCGTTTTTATATACAAGAACTTTTGTTTGTGTTCTTACTTTGGAACATTAATTAAAACACTATAATATGGATAACAATTACTATAGGTTTTTTTTTACACTCTGGCATTTCATCAAGATTTTATTGTATAAATGAGTTGATAACGACTCATGAAGCCTTCTTCATATGTAAATAATTTTAATTAAATCAACCGGTCCGTAATATCATAGATGATGTACTGGACGGTAAAACTGCAATAAACAACATGTATCGTTCGTTCGCCGGGTTTAACGTCCGCTTACTTCGTGGTTGATATCGCAAACATAAACTGTCTAATTTCGATTACCTATGTAGTTTACGACAGGGCTGACATCCAGAACGTGTTAATTGTTTTAATGAACCTCTATTGTAATCGCGACTATCATAATTTGAGCCGATTGTCCAGTAATTAGGAATATCATTTTCTCCCTTGCAGAAATATTCGGCTGACTGATCGGGAACAAATGAGAAACAGGATGACACGACCGTTACTTTATTGAGGTGAAAGGATATTATTTACCTATATTCTAGAGTGGTCTGACACCTTTATCCCACGTCTACCGCATTTCAATAACGCTGGTCACCGGGCATTATGTATACGCGATTATTGTACCTACATAGAATCATAATGTGAGACGTGGCTGTCGATTGTTTTGATAAGTAATCTAAGTCTTTTAATCTTAATGAATTCTATCATCCAACTGTCGTATCAGACATCCTACAGACGTGTTATTCACTTGTCAAAGGCTTTGATAGGCGTTTGGCATATTAAATAAAGTCTTTGTTTAATCCCGTGGAGATTTTCTGTACATTGATATCTTGTATCCTCAAATTAATTGACATATCCAACTTTCTTATGTGATAGATACGTTTAATGAGGTATTATTAGGCCATAAGGCCAATCCATTTTAATTCCTAATTCTTCTTGGGCCTTGGTCAATGTATAACTCACTCCATTCATGAGTGCGATGTTTTGTTAAAGGAGCTAAATCGCTATTCTGTGGCACCTAGAAATGGACACAAATGGAACGCAATACATATAGTAATGTATTATGAATGGATATATATACCGATTTTACATTCAATCGTTTCTGTTTTTATATATTTTAAAATCAGTTATGTTTTGCGAAATACGCGAACAGTCCAAATCGAATGGCAATCTTTGATGACTCGTTATTGCAGCCTACACCGGTAGAATTTTCCAGTGGGGTATGTAGCCTCGTTCATCGATTCGCTTCATCAAAAAAGGTGCCCAAAAGCATTCTTGTGCCAATTTTAAAATGTTCATAACAATGTACAGTCGTTCGCAAGGGACAAAAAAAACCCCGAAATACCAGGTACACATTGGTGTGCACGTAAAATAACCATTGACAGTTGGAATTATATATAAGAGTAGTTTGTAGCACCGCTGACCGAACCAAATATCCCCTCATAGCACAGTACATGTGCCCTTGTTCATAAGCCCGGTTGGTTCAGAACTGAAAGACGTTAAACCCAACTTAATTTCATTTCATGTCTCGCTTGTGTAGATTTACAATAATAAAAAAAACTTATCTTTATGAAACCAGATTTAATATTTAAAAAAGAAACCTCGCAAAAAAAAAACAACACAACAAATCTAACCACGTGCATGCACAGACAACAATAATTGAATCAATTCAGCACATCTATCAGCGGGTGATGAGGATAACATTACGTCATGTAATTAATTCTATTGAAGACACAACCCCGCCTTGACTAATGCCCTCGGTGACTTAAGTTTTTATGTTCGAACTACTTTATCTTTCGCGTGCCAAAAATCACAAGCCATTGTTGTCGAGTTTGGCTTTAATGGATTTAATATATGCGGATTATTAACAATTGTAAAAGTCTTATCTATCTTGTCAAGAAACTATTTAACATAGGGTTTATTTAAAATACAATATGCAATTTTATAAATTTATGACTTTTACATTCAAAGAACATTTTAGTTTCTAAAGCTTTAGATAATGGCTTTAGACCGAAAGATATATGAAGATCCGTTTCGTATTTCAATACCTTTACAGAGTAATAACATATTTTTTTTGTAATTTTGAAAAATCTATCAAATGTACAAAGTGCATTTAGTAACTTTCATTTTATAAGGATTTTGACTACAAAGCACTCTGGCAAAATAATATTTAAAAGGGGATAGGTTTTGGAATTTTGATATTAATTCTTAAAATGGTCGAGGTGAGATCAAATTAAATTTAAAATTTGCTATTTTCAATTGATATCTCAATAAGGGTAGAAGCACTGACATTCCTAAAATAAATAAAATGGTCTAGATGAAGTACATTTTAAATTTTTTATTTTGAACAGACATCCAAAATTTATTACAAGGGGTAGAAGTTCTAGAATTTACACATTGATTTTTATTTTTAAAAAAGCTGATGTCAAATACAAATTTATTTATTTTATTTTGACCCAACATACTAAAAATCGTATTGCGTCAGTTACTTAAACATACATTATGCAAGAGCTAAATCTGTCAATTACATGCCTTTGTTTAGGCCTGAAAGGGCACTAGATAATCTAAAAGAAATTTACTGGAAATTTCAGTCAAATTCATCCAGTCTGAACCGACATTTTAGCGATTGAATTTTGAGGCTAGTCCGATCATCATTACTCAAACAATTTAGAAGAAAGATGTTCTGAAAGCCAGGCGAAACACCGAGAAGATAATTAAAAGTTTTCACTAATTTTGTTATTTTTTTGTATGAAATTATTTAAATTTTGGATATCATATAATGAGAGCGAGTATCTAAAACATATCTTTCCTTGTCGGTCACTTTATGCAATACTTTGGGTGATATTGACAAAAACAAACCGCTCTTGTCAGTGATGTTACTCGTTCGTGTAGGTTAAGGTCCGCTTCAAGCTAGGGTGGTATTAGAGACAAGGTCATGGTTCAACCTAACCAGTAGTTTATTCGTTCGTTTGTAGGGTTTTTACTTCCGCTTCCACCTGTGTGCTATCAGAGACAGGTACAGGGTTCAATCGAACCAGTATTTTGTTATACGAGGTTACATTATATAGCTTACATCATTAAACCCCGTCTCAAGATCCTACAGGTGTGACGACACAATTAGGCGGCCTCTTTCATCTTCAAAAGTATCACTTTTAATCGATATACATATTGCTATTTAACGGGTACATAAAATTATGTCATTGTTTTTAGGGTTTCAGACAAATTGTTAAAAAACATTAAAAATGCAGTAGAATTGTTGAGTTGGCTAACCCGTGGCGCAGGAGTCAGCATGTCATAACCCACCCATAAATATAACGTGTTCTTTGTCTATAGTTAACTGAACTGCCACAGACAATACATACAAAATGATGTAACAATCGACAAGCTTTTATTTTCTTGAAGGAGACATTGTCGGGTTAAACGTATGAACACGTGGCCACCCCATAATCAAAGGATTGAAGTTGTGACCACTAAAAACGATGACGTGTTACACAAGTTTAATAAGAGGACACACATTGATAATGATGGGGCCACTAATCCTCATCATAGGGATAAATAGAAATATGGCAGCTATAATTTATAATTTGCTGTGGTGACCGTAACTGTATTTTGTAATTAAAATGAATAAATAAGACATACCGATATGATTATTTATTGTTCTTTGGTTGAACACCTGTTAAAATTTTGCTTCTCATTTTAAGAAAGAGACCAATTTAACACCCAAAAATATTTTGTGCATTGTTTCAAGATTTTAGTTCCATATATTAAAGTTTTGAAATTTTAACAAAACATCGCGAGGAAGAATTAAGCGGGACATTTATTGATTAAACACCGAAGAACTAAATATGAAACATTTCCAAAAGAGAGGGAGGGTGGGGCTTAACGTCCACAGGACACAAACCGATTCCATTTCTGGACTTAATCATGGTTCAATTTTATTTCAATGATTCGCTTGCAGTTAGAGGAAACTTGGAAACCCGAGAAAATCCACGAAGTTGGACAGGCGATCCTTATCTTTGTCACGCACGAGCGGGGAATCAAGGAGAGATATCATTTGCTTTTGGTATTTGTGTGTGGAATAAATTATATTGTAGCTGATCTTAATTATGCACACCCTTCCCCACTCACAACGGAAAAAGGACCACGAATATGTCTCAACGCATATATTATAAAAAGAACCATATATTTCAAAATTTAAACATAGCAACAATACATAATAAATTCAGTGCTCGTATGGAATAAGAACTATTTGTACGCCTCATCTCTCAAACATTACAGATTATATTGAAGGAGAACCAATGCACCGCTAAATCAAAATTCGCCCTCATGTGGCCAGATAATCTCAGATTGCTGATAAATCCTACTATGTGAAATACTATTTCATATGCTAATGAAAAAATAGTAGTCATTACTATGAGGAGAGGGGGCATCCCACAAATCAAGCATTCCAATATGTTTTTCTTGATAGGACAGAGACAAGAGAACGCATGAAATCCTCCATCTATCTCATTATGTAGGCATGTCAAAGCGACAAGGCCATTTGTTTGAGGTAAGTTGTAAGCCGTCGAGACGCTGTAAAACCAACATCATAATAAATGAAACAACCCAAGTTAGATATATCATCTGGACAGACCACTTTACCTCAGGACACATGGAACAAGTTTTTCATTAGTGGACGTCAAAGAATGTAAATTTATACCCTGTTAAAGTTGAAATATTAACGTACATTAATTATGTTCTAAAGCGCGAAGAAAGCTTACAAAAAAACTTGTATTATTCTGACACAAGGAAATCTGGCTTGTTTGCATATTATTTTGCTAAATATTATGTTACCAAGTCTTGGTAATAAAAACTAAGGAATGTACCCTGCTAAAGTTGCGACATTATAATCTTTAAGTGGCATTTAGTGATTGGGAAACATATTAAAAGAACACAATTTTTATGGGACACAACCACTAGTTTTATTCTAAACACATGACATTTCAAAGATACTTGTCGAAACGTCGTGCTTGTGATTGTTTCCCATTCAAATTGTGTTCTGTTAATTTATTTCGTACATTAGTTATGTGAATTCCGTGCCGAAAGCATGTAGAGAGCTCTTGTATTTTTCGCTGACTATATTGGGGGATCTAGATAAAATTTATACTTGCTCTGTTATTGGAAAATTCAAAATAATAAAAAACCGCTCACATTATATAGTTTTTTGGTAGCATTGTAGTGAGGCTCCCATTTGCCGGAGTATCTTGGCATATTAGTCCTTGCATTACCTCGGTGCAGAAAAGTAGGACGCTAAACCCTATTTTCTTTTATTGTCTCATAGAAATAATCTCATGTGTTTGAATTACACTTAACACAAACACCGATATTCTAACCAAACAAGCACGAAAATATGAAATGACATTGGGTCCTGATCCGAACTGGGCTGACGAATCCGGGCATACGCCATGCAGTGTGCTATGAGGACGAAAGAATAAATACCAATTAAATACACAGTAACTTACCTCCGTACTAGTGGCTTTCAGCACTAAGTTCTTCAACTGTAGTAAACACTCATTAATCCGGGCACGTCTTCGTTTCTCTATGAGAGGCTTATTACCCTAAAAAATATAAAACATATGAATAATAAAAGAAAAAGGAAACCGCGACATATCAGATATATAATATAAAATGACAAGAAAAAAGACAAAAAATATTTATGTATATAAAAAAATTACAGAATTATATCCGTTATCAAGATGAAAACATACAAAGCTTTGTTAAAAATATCCATTTACAACAAAAAATTGTGGGATTATCTCAGTCAAAAAAACACAAATTATATTTTTTCACTGAAAAATTTGAATGACAAGGCTTTCAGATTGTTTTTGATAACATACAACTTTTTTCTTATCTTGTTTTCAAAAAAACATCCACCGGCGTCTGATTGAAAACATGGATAAGGGTCCAGAAATATGTAATGAAAGTTTTATGACATTTAAAAAGCGAAAGATATATTTGGAATTAATGGCAAATTTAATTTTTCCTCGTTTTCTCCTTGAATTACATTACTGTTCGGAGCTTAAATGAGTTAAGATATATAGAAAATTAAAAATAAAAGATGTTATCTATTCAGACGAAACACGTGTTAAACCAGATTGTCCTTTGTATACCGCTCCACACGACCATTCCATTATATAATTACTGATTCTATCTCCATCCTATATGTAAAGTGCTTCATCTTTTTTATTCACAAGACGAGACATTGGCGACCTTACACAGATACTAAATCACACGCTCTAAGAAAAATAGTTTGTTATCGCTTGAAATGATTGTTATTAAAATTCAAAGCCGTTCATTTAATGTTTAAAGCTGATAAATAGTTTATTGTCAATGATGTTGTATTGAAAATAAATCATCAAGTCTCAGTCATAAATAATCTATATATATGACACGAGTAATAACAATGAGATAAGGGGGAGGGGGGAGATGGGGGTGGGGGATAACGTCCATTCAACACAAACTAGGTCATATTGGACTAACAAACGATTTAAGGGTCGTTAGTTGTGGGCAGAAACCACCAGACACAACTTAGGACATCACGAGACAAACATGAGGTACAATTGTATATCAGTAATTCGCTTGAAAGCGCAAAGGTTCCTCATCAATAGAATGAAACCCACGAGGTTAGGAAGGCACTTGTAGGATCGATACCACTTCTCATTGACAGATCTTGTGATCTAGACCATTCGGCTAATCAATAGAAATTGAATAAAATGTTATTCCCCATTCCACATGATGATATTTACGGTAAATAATTGGTTAATTAAAGAAGAAGATAGTATATCTTCTAAGTCTTATTATATATTATTGTCATAAAGTAGCATATATACACTATTCCATACTATATCCATAAAGTGACACCACTATAAACATGTAATTCCTGTGCATTGAGGTAAGGGATCTGTCCTAACTCTTCAGGCTCTTTGGCAACAGAACGAACAAAATGCAATATTAACTATTTTGTCTTATTTCGTATAAAGATACATCATGTAAGATTTAGATAAAGAACAGGCAGTTCTCGCTATAATAGTTAAAAACTAGATAATGTAAACGGAATTTGTTGAAAATGATCCACTCTGATCCAACAATTTAGCGTGTGAATTGTCGGTCTAGCTATGGCGTCGAGGGTTGATTATGGCCTGGATATGTTAATTAATGTCTAATTAATAATCCAGATAACGTTTCAGGCCTAAAGAAAGATCCGCAATAGACAGATTTAGTTCTTGCATAATGTATGGGTTAAATGATTGAACCTAACTTGCTAAACATAAATTATTACAGAGGTATAAGGCAAAGAGATGTTGAAATCCTAACTTTTCAAACATGTTGAGTTGACAATACAACGAACAAAACACGTAGTACTAATAATTTTGTTTGATTGTTGTGACATTTACTTAGTATAACGGTAAGAAGACATTTACATTAGTGCAGAGGTATATCACAAGGGGGTCGTTTGTAGTCCTAACTCTTCAAACAGCTTGGCAATAGAACGAAAACAAAATGATTGTCTCATTTAGCTTTATTGAATCAAAGATGGAAAACTTAAGTTACGGTGGAGGTGTAAGGCAGGGTTATCTTTTGTAACCTTACATTTTCAAACATCTTGACAATAGAACGAACAAGAAACATATATAGTACTAACATTGCTGTCTGATTTCGTTAAATTATTGAGTCTACTACTTTACTATACGTAGTCACACAATCGGATTCGCTTGTAAAACATAAATGATTATTATCGGTAATTCATTTTTCTCTGCTTTCGCTTAAATTATTATTAAAGTTCCAATAGCATATTTTTAAGGTATATTTTTAAAATGTATTAAAATAAAGTCCTAAAATAGATTGTACCTATAAACAGTCCTACCTTGTTAAAGAATAATCCTATTAATCCTATAATTCACTATTGCCAGTTGAGAAATTGGCAAAAATATCATTTTTAACTTCAAATTCAAACGTTTGAAGATGGCCGTCCATGGAGAGGAATGGGAAAACAAGGGAGGTAGTTGTGTTACTATTTCCTCAATCAGCCTGTGCCAGCCATTTTAACGCCTGTGAAATTTTGCCCATGATCGTATAATAGTGAGTTGACAACCTTTTGAGCAAAAGACATAGAAATAATTATGTTTTGACTTTCTTAGAAAATATGAAATTGGAACTTTAAGTCGAAAGTCCCACAACTTTACTAGGGATAGTCACACAATCGGATACGAAATACGCTTGTCAAACATTAACTAATTATAATCAGTCGCAATTCTAGCACGTAATAAAGGTCAAAGATATATGAATGAACACTTATTGAAATAGCACATTGGACAATGATTAATTACATAATTAGTTATTCATATATTAATTAATACATACTCGTCTTTGAATAGCTGGTGACTGTTTCTTCTTGGCTAACGCATCAGCCGAGGCGGACATATTTGACGTTTGACACGAGAGCAGCCGAAGTCTGTCGAAGTAACACACGGACTAAAGTGGTGAGCCGTGTCGGGGCACGCGAATCCTAAACTCACCTATTTACCTTTAGGTTGGGATCGGTCGGCCACGAGCACAGCACATACCTGAACACTGAACCAATTAAAACCCTTGATTGAAGTCACGTGTTAATGACTGGACGTGTGGACGACAGCAATAGCCGTAAGTGAAAGTCACGCGTTATATAAATGTCTTTTCACAAATCTGACGAAATTATTTGTTGTAATGATTGCGTTGTATTATTAAATTTGTCCTCGCCGTTCATCTACCTTATAATCCGATGGATTATCCAGTAATTGTCC